>OX104070.1:77251831-77282994 GCA_944474145.2 Dicrocoelium dendriticum | reverse complement strand
ATCTCTCTCAACAACAACAACGGAGGAGGAGGAAAAGAGAGAGATACACACAGACTGTGAGCAAGTCTGTGTGTATCTCTCTCAACAACAACAACGGAGGAGGAGGAAAAGAGAGAGATACACACAGACTGTGAGTTCGACTTGATTGCCGACAAAATGCCTTCTCTCTTTGGGTTTCTCGAACATGGAAGGCCCTTCCAACCCGTGTCATCTTTTCCCTTCCGCAAACATTTTTATAAGTCGCCATTTGCATTACTTAATATAGTCCGCTTCACTCGTAGGACGAAATAACCCAAACCAGACTTTGTGCTCTGTAGTCCTCTTCGCAACATGGCGGTTAGGAAAACTTCATCAGTATTCATGCGAATAACTTAAACGTACCCAGACGGGATTTAAGTTTCGGATGTGTCTAATGAAGAGGGACACGAGTGAGTGTTATTATTTCCTTTTCTCCTTTTCCCAGAATACGCAAACTTCTACCGTTTCCAAGATTATGTGTACACATTCAATTCCCATTCCTAACCATCGTTATGCATCAGTGCAGTTAACTTGGTAGGCGCTTAATGTGACTAGTTATTTATCCTTTGATTTTCTTAATTTTCGCTCCAACCGTCCTACGGAAATGTCAATCACCTGCTGTCTAACCGTTATAACACATTATTTATTGCCTGGGAAAATTCCCGGAGAAGTATAAAACCCACCTGTGTGAAGTGAAGACCACAATGCTTTGAGAACTATATACATGGGTCTAACAACTTGTGGGATTTCCCGCATTTATGTCAAACTCCTGCCTTCTTCCCCTTTGGCATAGCTGAGTTATTGCAGCATGGCCGCTGCACCGAGCTCTAGCTCCCGAAAAACTTGCAAACCCTTCAATGTTTTCTTTATTTCTTTTGAAAACAAACTGGACTATCCAGTACCAACGTGGTCACTGAAAGTTGTTGGAATAGATATAAACAGTTGCACTCCGAGTAGTGGTTTAAAATGACTGTCGTTTCTAGCTTGATCGGGAAAATACGGGGACAATCAAAACCCATCGAGCGACGATACACAGAGAGTCCCTTGGTCGCCTAAGTCTAACATATCGTAAGCGAAATATACTGAATATAGGGAATATTAGCGGCGCTAGACAACGGCCGATAGATACACTTAAAAAAACAAGATAGACATAAAATTCTCACACAAAAATCAATGAAAAACCATGAACGAGCGTGTGAAATGATATCGGATATTGAGTTCAGCAGTCAGGAATTGGGCTATAAAGCGTGTGTACAGTTCAGAAAGTAAGCGCAGTCAAGTACAGTGAGCAAATTCCAAGAGGATACCATGAGACTCGATTGGATTCAGTTAGGATTAGTGAAACTCCACAATGCAATTCGCGGGGCAGATAAATGATAGATGCGAGCAAGGCAATTCGATCATAAGTTAGGAGCGTTAAACAAGAGTACACTAATGAAAAATGAACAATGAATTTATGCGGATTAAGGAACGCTTCCTTCCAAGCCCTGTTGGATGGTTTGGTGGGAATATGGAAATAATACTTAAACAGTTAGGTCTTTAATTAGGAACAGGACGACTTATCATTTGCTCCGCTGCAGTCCTGCAATCCGCGCAGATGCACAGCACCCTCAGTTAACATCACACAAATATATAAGGTATATTTCAGGACTAGGATAGAGACCTATTGCTAAATAGCAAAGTTTAATTTGATAATGGCGTCAGCAAACCGTCTTTAAACTATTGTTACTAGCGGTGCGGAGACGACCGATATGGGAGAGGATTCCACGGATGACATACACGAAAGAAAACGAAATTCTTGCTATACTGTTCTAACAGATTCAATGAGTGATCTCTTAGTGTTGTATTGCTGCTGAGTTGTAGCATGATATGGGTCGTGAAGAATCAAGTGTGCCACTATCAGGTCGCGTCCTTATCTGCGAGCCGGTTCGCTGAATATTGCCAATCGTTTCAGCCTCTGCTCGTATGAAAGACTGCGCAATCCAATTACGTTTTTAGTTGGCTGCAGTTGAGGCTGCTCCAGTGCGTTAACGTCGTGTGTTAACCAAGGATGCTAGACTTATATTGTGTATTCGACATGAAGCGAACATACACACTGACAAGCTTTCGAACAATAGACTTGCTTGTTTGTCCCAACGCCCGTCGCAACAGCCCAACTTGTTGGTCACCAGCCAACTTGGCCTTCTCAGATTGCTTGGGGCAACTGAAGTCATCATGAATTAGCACACCCAAATCATGTTCCGCATTAGCTTTTTGCGATGTATTCGTTTCGAGCCGGGGTGGGTACTTCCTCTGACGTCGTACGGAGACTACTTTGTAGTTATTCACGTTAAAAGACAGTGGTTGCGTAGAGACATCCGCTTCTGGATTCTACCTTCAGCAGTAAAAGAGATGTGGGTTAGTACTGGGGATGGAATAACAAGAGCTGGAAGATTACTTGATAGCAATACTCTCTGAAACCTGGGGCATAGTGCATCCGCAGCGAGTTTGCTGCGTCTATAGCCGTTCGTGTTTGGCCATCCGCCTTCCTGAGTGGGAGGAATCCTCGCCTCACCGTTCGTAGGACGCTGAAATGTTTATACAACAGTTTATGGCTAACCCTGAAGGTTTTTACGATGTACTGCTTATATGCAACTTTGCCTTCTCTGAGCAGTTGCGTGCAGTGGCTACGTTGGGCTACCTATTTGCACAAATTTTCTGGAGTTACAGCTTCTGTATGCACCCAACGTGCTGCGTTGCGTACTGTCATCTGCTTTGAGTGTTACTCCAAACGAAAGGAACCGATGTCGGCCCATTGAAAACTCTTATACCTGAAGCATCTGTAATCAGGCGACAAAATTTGTTGAGAAACTCGAGCGAAGCGACTTCCAGGGAGTCTTCGGCAGATAAGGACCAGGTTGCAGCCCTGACAACCTGGGCTAATCAATCTTAGCTTGTGTTAGTTCACACAGTCTCACATTTCTCATTCCGATATTCCACATAGCAGACGAAGTAGCAACTGATGACCGCACGATCAATACTACACAACGGGCAGTTTACAGACAACATACCAATCATAAGCTCTTGTTGGTGAGCATAAGATCCAATCCAGGTGGTCTGTTACCTGTTCTGAACCGAGTGGGCAAAGTGAAGTGATTGTAGAGCGGAACAGTGATTACAATCTCCAGTAGATTGGCTTTGAAGTACTGATCGATCTTGGCAGCGGTTTCTAAACAATGTACATTAAAATCACCCATGATAAGGATGTGGGTCTATGTTCTTTTTAGGGTGCCTCTTAACCCAACTGCAAGGTGGCATTCGGTATCGAGGATAGAGTTAGGGTGTGGTACACCGAACTAATAAGGCAGGTGTTTTTCTTTTAACTGCAGGCAGCACCAAAGATAATCGGGGAACAGCGAGTCGGAAACCTCTACGGCTTCACACTGCTAGTTGCTTTCGTAATACAGGATTACCCCCTCTCCTTTTGTGAGTCCATCGTTCCGGAAGAACGACATTCCCGGCAACGAAAATTCAACGTCTGTCGTTCCAGTGTGCAACTATACCATACCATATGAACCGGAAACTTGGTGGTCTTCCAGCTCGGTTATTTTATTGAAAGGACCCCGAGCACGCGTATCCAAGCAAACTATTTCTGGGTCTCAAAGAACCCATAGAGTGCTGAAGAGTTTAACTTCGGGAGAATGCAGAGCGATGCATGGACGGCAATTATTCGCTTTTTGATAGAATATGGATATCTCGTTTGTAACATGATTCGGCCAAGGCGGGTCCAAGTCATCGTTTAGACCTACGCCAGATTTGATTAAAGCAACTGTCAACTGAAGCTTCTTTATAATTGTCGGTAAGTTTGCTACTTCCGACTCTTCGATAGTTGAACTTTGCGAAACCTCTAGAGAGTTTAACCGAAACTCAGAAGGAAAGCTATCCGATTTTTCTGCCACGAGCAAAAACGTCAGTTGCTGACTGAAAGGCCATTATTAAGATATTTGGGCCGCATCGTACATAATTTGGTGAAAGGAGTAGCCTGCTGGGCGATGGCGACACAAGATTGTCCAAAAAGTCTTTTACGAATGAACCGCCACGGTCCTAAGGTATGATTTCCTGTCTGTGGTATGTCGTTATAAGAAGTCTTTGGCACACCACTGATGCAGATTTTATCTAGGCGATCTTTCTTGCTTTGTCCGTTGGAATTTTTTTTCGATTGTCGCGCGCTCCAGCGGACATCAGGATAGATGCCTATCCCACAGGACCCGTGTTGTAGCGCACTTTCAATGAGTGAGACGATTTCTACATTACTGGAGGATTCTAGTGTTACTCGCATAAGTCTATGTTGTCTAAGTTCTCTCAAATGACGAGTAATCCATTTTGTGTTTATGGGTTTGGATTTGACGTTCACCAGGATGTACAATGCTTGTCATTGGTCTTGGTCGTTCGATAACATACCACGCAATGTGATGGCGGTAGGTGCGGGGATTTTGGATTACACAACCGTATTGGCACTAGTGTTAGATACTTTTTCTTTGAGCAACAAGTTGGGGTACTCGGTTGTACTGAATTACAGACAAGTGCTGATTGTCTAACGTTTGTATGTCTATTCTCGTTGACGGTGTTTACGACGGAAGAGTCCGGAACGGTGGCCTTCTGGCTGACCTCTGCAGCTATCTCTGCTTATGTAACCGACATATCGCGAGACTTGGCTTGACAAGAGACCTTTAAGCTGCAAATGCAGTCGGTTGGAGTTCGACTGTTTCATCCTTATCAATGATAGATATCCAGTCTGGTGCACTATGCTTGGGCAGACGTTTCGGGTGGTGCTTGATTTTCGTTGCCATGAGTGCTGCTTGCCTCTTGTAGCTAAGGTCGGTTTTCGCCCGGCTTTTTGTCAAAGTTAGACAAGACAACGGTGATAGGGACCTGGCTGACTGCGGCTAGGGGGAGGCAAATCGTGCAGCATCCTGTTACTTTTAGGCCAATACGCTTTTCTGGTGAAGACTCGCTTCCAATGCAATAAGCTTATCGTTCATCCGCTGCTCGGCTTTTGCGGTTAACCGGTCGCACTTCTGGACTAGGATATTCATGCACTTAATGAGTGGGATGATTGAGCACGCTGTACAGAGGCAAAGCATTTTCGCTGTCGTACTTGTCTCTGGGAAAAAATTGCACACTTTGGAAGGAACCATTTCAACCAATGCGAGCAAGTTAAACCTAATTTCCCTAATCGATGACATTCTCCTAACCCCAGATCCCTCTTCCTTGCAGCCCCTACGGTTTCCCATTTGTCTGCTTTCTGCCATTCAACGTGATGTCATTATTGTCCCAGTATATTGGTGGATGTTCTGTGCTTTTCCTGCTTGATAGTAGTACACATCGGTTAGACAAGCGTGGTGATTACAAAAGCTCAAATGAGCGGTCGGCTTGGCCGTGCGGTCGTATGGTATGTTAAGCAGGCACAATGGTTGATAAGGTCACAAAGAATGCTGAGTGACTGGAATCTGTAACTGAATGTGAACATGACGCTGAACACAGCTTGAGAGATCGCAACGCCCTCCACGCGTATGTTGAGAAACACCGCATTGAAATAAGCTTAGCCTTTTCGGACTGCCTCGAAAATTGGGTATCGAATGGAGTTACACAGAACGGCAATCGACTCAAATTGATAAACATCCATTGTTGCTTAATCACGGGTGACAGTTAAAAGAGTTAGTGATGTTGCGGACTTTAGTCGTGTAAGATAATTCTACATATGATGGATCACTGTGTAGGGTTGTTAAATGCGGTTCGACTAAGCGGTGACTACGCTGCAAGAAGATAGAAAGCATATAGACAGGAATGAATCAAATGACCCAGAAGCACCGCACATCACACGTGCTGTGTGAATGTCTCAACTAACTACACGTTGTTGAGGCAAAATTGCCAACTAAATGCAGAATAACGAAATGGCCACGGAGTCTCCTGCGCAAAAGATCAACAAATAAGAGATTTGCCAATTACAGAATGATAGATAACTGATGTAGCTGGGCCTAACGTGTAATTCAGCGGACGGGTTTATGGATTTGGCGGCAAAGAAAAACAGCGGGGAGCAACGTAGCATGCCATTTTAATGCACAAAACAATTTAAGAGATAAAGATTTAGTCAAACTACTTTACGATTGGAGAGTAAAAAGAGGCAAACCATGTACTATGATGTGGAGGTTGTTAGTCAGTCTGCTTTGAGTTTCAATAAAAAGTTATGCTTTAAGTAGACCAGAAGAGGTGAATCATGATATGCTTAACTGTCGCCGTTGCTGTTGTTGTCTCGCACTCATGTGCGTCGTATTCATGCCATGAGAGTCGGTCGCACTGCATTTCAAGCGCCCACCCAAATTGTCTTAGTAAGATGAATCACGTTTAGCAGTCAGTGCATTGAACACATGACACTGCACGCAGACTTCAGAGGAGCCGAGTTGCAGCTAGCGCAATCGATTAAATAGTGTAAAGCCCATGGCAGGATGCATGACAGAAATCTGATCGATTTCGTTGAGCGTAAGAAGACAGTACTTTCCGTAGCAAGAGCCATTAAGTGTAAAATTGACTTCTGAACCCCTCCTTTCTGAGTTCTACTTTTAAAACCGGTTATTGCCAATAAATAGGCTAACACGTGGCATGTGCATGTGAACTAACTGTGCGCTCGCGACAGAATAATAAATGAATATAACGATGGACTGAGGTTCTTATTCGTAGGTTAATCGTAATTTTCGTATAGGGACAGCGCCATATACGCATTACTCGTGTTCCCGGGTGCGGCTAATAGGCCCATTGCTTTCTGTATCGGCATTACTTGTTGAAGCCTTTCCGTACCTTGTAGTGTCCGTGACGTAGTACACCTGCCCTTCAAACAGTTATCTATTGAGGAAAGTAACAACGTAAATTCATTGGCATTCCATCATCAGCACTTCCTACAATAGGAAGAGCACAGGCGATGGTCCGCGACGTAATGCCATTTGCTACATTTCAATCAGTGGACTAAATCTGGTGTTTTGACAGTGTTTTGGTGGAATGGAGCGTTGGATCTAATAGGTTGACTGGTGGCCGAATGGATAAGACGTCTGGCTGGTGACCTTTAGGTCACCCGGCTCGAATCTGTGTATGGATGGTCGACTTCGCAATATCCCTTCCTCGTGACTGATGAGCGTCATGTCGTTGCGAAGCATTGTCACGACATACTGGATCATACTGATACCCCGCGTCCTGATAGTACTGCTAGTACCCTACCCGTGTTGTAGTGCTCCACACAATTCAGAAAGGATTAACATCTACAGCTTACTGTTGCTGTTCATCTAACTCCAAGCAACGCTTGCATACTGACCTATCGTGCTTTAGAGTTGTGTTACCCGAAACTGTTCGAATGAGTCCCACTCAGTGTTCGAACCACGGCCTTAAAACCCAAGCATAGGAAAATGGTTTGGAAGGATAAATAGTTCAACCTAGGTGGATAGTCGAAAGGAATATCGCATAAAGCAAGACAGCAACAACACGATTATAGATTGTATTGACACATAACCGTTTGAGTCAAAGGACTCCTGAGGTAATTTTGCCTCTGAATCCATCATTCAATACAGAGACCATTTGTAACTTGTTATTTTATGATACACATTATGCCCTATGTTTATTATCGTCTATGTATTATGTTACTTTTAGTCGTAACTTGTTGAACTATGGCTAAAATGCTTTACATAGTCATTTCTGTAACTAGGACAAATGTCTCAAGCGTAAAAAATGCAAAACGCCTGTACCTCTGGGCTATTGACTAGTTGTAGTCTGGTCTAGAAAAGCTGTAGCCTGATAGAACACAAGCTTAAAAGCGTAGTGTCGCCACATTTGGCGGCTGTAAGAGATCGCTGGCATATATCCAAAGACATTTGTCCTTTAAAACAGACTAGGAAGGAGCTAGCCGCCACCAGTATCATTTGGTCCTCTATTACTGAACGACAGTTATTCCTCAGCCATTCCTGACCTTGATTATTTTTAAAGCAAATTCCTTATAATCTTATTCATAGCCCGTAAATAGCCGATAAATTGGGTATCAAGATGATGGGGGAAATAAACATCGCTACCAATTATTTGGCAGAAAGGATGTAACCAATATTTAAAACTAACTATATTTTAAGAAGAATGACCAAAAGCAGGTCCCAAAAGATGCATGAATGTGCTCTCAACTAAAGAGAATTCACGAATTTTGTGACAATGGGGCGCATATTACACATGAGCTTTGTTCTGATGAATACAACGGTTACCGTTTGACTTAAGTATAATCACTTGGCCTCAGGATTTCTTATGAAAAAGGTAGCCTGCATAGCTCAGCGAAGGCAAGTTGACCAGCAGTAAACACTGCCCAGGCCTCATTCAATGGTTGGTAGTTGAACATCCTTTACTTTGTTAACAAAAGTCGCCCCATTGTTGTTGTGAGCCATGGTAGGAACTAGTTAAACGCTGCACTGTGGGTTTGTGAGGAGGAATGTTTCAAAGAGCAATGACAATACCAGACAATTTGCGCAACAGACATTGTTTATTAGGAGTCAACAAGTATAGGCACATGTTCACCGCACATTATCTTTTTCGCCAACTAGACAATGACCTTGGTGCGATATCAGAATTCGTCCATAGAAATTAAATCAACGGAACTACTTGTGTAGACTGATATGATCAGGTAAGATTTCACTTGGGAAGTCCTGTTTAAATGCACACCTCTCAAAACAAGTGGAAGCGTAATTAAGACTACTCTGGACTGGAAAATTATTCAGGTGGCTGCACCAAATTGATGATGAAGTCGGGTGATGGGTATCCCTAGAAAACTGATCCAAAGATCGCACAGAATGATCAACCTAGCTGCTGCAGATGGTTGTCAGCAGGTCGCTGAGACGAGACTACATCATTTCTGTCCGAGTGGATTGAGGATGTGCCACGTTGGGAGCCTTAGTGCTCACTAAAAATCGCACCTCGAATTGGCCAATATACTACATGGAAATAGCAAGGTACTTTAAAGAGGAAATGGGTCACTTTGTGTACTGAAACTAAAAAGCATTAAATCCGGTAGCAAAAGAAGATCCAAAGCGAAAAGATGTGTTCAGCCAAGTACCACAGAACACGATAGTTGCTAAAGGAAAACCAGCAAGAAGTTCCTAAGTGAATGCCATACAGCATGAAAGAATAGAACAGCATTGTATTTGCACGCGTAAATACCACTACATTACTTAACCTAACTGTTTAGTTGGTGTTGCTTTTTGATGGAAACAGCTTCAATTTACTCCATTAAGATAGCCAGAGCAAAACAGTGGATGTCGGTGTAGTTAATGTTTTCTACCTCCCATTCTCTATGGTTCTCAAATTGTTGAACTATTAAATCCCTATAGCCCAACTACAGGGACAAGGTACTGTGACCCCACCTACTCTAGCTGTGCAACCCAATTGAACAGGCGTCTTGAAGTAAAAGTACGCTAATCAGTATGAAACCCAACAAAAATGGAATGCGATGCGCCACAATGTTCGGTATTATTCGGTATTATTCATAACCTAGTAAACTCAAACACTTTACACTGTTTGCGTAAAGCTGACGACATCAAATGACCGTATACAGCTTCAAAGCAACCTATGCATAAGTTATTAATCGTCCATATGCAATTGTTTTTAGTTCAGCGTGACTAAATCTCGAATACTGCAGCAACGACAGGAAATGTTTCACGCCTATAAGCTGGGCAAGCAGAAACTCCAGCACTGTTCTAGGCTAAAAATCGGGGTGTAATGATCCAGGAAGATTTTGTTTGCTCGAAGCAATCTGCGCTAACTTCACAAAGAGAAGCCAAAACTTGGGGCTCTTAAAGAAAGCTTATAGCCACTTCGACCCATCCATATTTCTCCAGCTGCCTTTCACATACATATTCCGTCATGTAAACCATGCGATTCAAGTATGGTTGCCATGGATGAAGCGGGATCTCGCTGTTTTGGACATTGCCAAACATCGATCCAACGAAATCTCAAAGTGCTATATCCCTTACCTTACCAACTTCGCCTGATTACTTTGGGTTTTCAGTGGAAGCTTTCGGCATTTACACCGTAATCTTATCTTTTGATTTGTCGTCCGTTTGCAAGTGAACAGAGGGCACGAAACGTTTACCAAGTTTTAAACAACTCTAATCACTCTTGACATAATCCGATAGAGCTCAGACATTATAACAGACTGAGTTGCCACCATCTCAAACTTGCTGCGCAATGCAACCGGCTGGAGTGTAGACCGATTTGCTCTAGCTGTATGTTTACCACACATAGAATTCCATCCGAAAAGCTGTCATAGCAGCCTCCACATTAGCTGCGTTCGAAGACGTCGACAATGCGCTGACAGCTCTCCAACGCATGAGCTATACATACATTCAGAACAGCAAACCACATCAGCCTACACCGGTTTTCTGAAAAAGCAAATGCAATGAAATTTCAAATGGCACAACACCATATGTGAACGATTAAAACGGACCAAGTTTAGACCGGCAAGTTCGCTGCTTTGTTGTTCACTGTGAGTAGTTTTTTTTCAAAATCTTCAATTTATCAACTTGCTGAAAGTGTTATGCCTCGGCTTTTTATCCGCCGTTGCCAATGAGCAATGAGCATTGCAGCTAATTGCGGCTTGTCTCCCTGACAACTATAATATCCATGCTTAAAGTGGAGGCATATAATAACATATTCCTCAGGCGCGGTATGATCTGTTTGTACTAAGAGCAGATCAAGCTATATGCATTGTTATCATTATGAACGAATAAGAGGAGGATTCGGCAGTGTAAGCCTTGCTAAAACATGGGTACCATGATTTCTATTGGCGCAGTCTTACTTTGAGGAACTGTTTGGTTGTTGCTACCGTCCATGCATCTTCCGGTTCAATCTGGAAGAATTCATTATATGATTTTCTTAATTGGCACATTATTATTGTCGAATCGGGATCGAAGAAGCTTTCAGGTATAATATGAGATCTTACTGCACTTGAACGGTTTTGGTTGTGTCCGGTAAACTATTCCACAGGACGGGATAACTGCTTGAGGTAAATTATCTACGTCTTCCTTGCAAGTAGTGTACAACTCTTATTGAGAAGCCAACGACTAAAATCCTGTTAACATTCTAACAAGCGCAGGTCTGCTTAGGTCTTTCGGTGTACAAAAGTGTTCAGGGGAATCACGTTTTGCCTTGGCCATGGCAATCAAAGCGGTTCTAGGGGAGGCTGTTGCAACCCTCCTAATAGTTAACCATAGACACTACAATGTAGCTTTGATAGGGGACCTTCGTAGGTTTTCTATTTCGTTTTGCCACTCATCCGAAAGTTTCCATAAAGTTTGTTGCCGTATGGAAGTGGTGAACAGTTAAATTAGGTGGATTTTAGTAAAGGCTTGGGAATGTTACGATAAATATTAGCCATAATTTGTCAGACCCTCGAAATGTACGGAATACTAAGAATAGAAAGCCAGTAGGCATACATCCGAGTGGCTCCAATGCAGTTAGTTTGGGTACCTAAGCGAAATTAAGTCACTGATTCCTGCACGTTTGAAGCATATTACATATGTGCCATAGGCTATGCGGATGTGAAACATGCCCTAAATATGATGTCCGCATAATGAGTGTCTAGGAATTGCTTGATTTCCGACACCGATTTCATAGTGTCTATTTTCTCTGGCAAACTGTTCCAATATTTCACTGTTTGCCAATCGAGGCAAACTGCGTACAATGTCCGCCTTAGGTCTAGTAGGACAATTATGTAGCCGTGGCCGCGATTGTTGTTTGGTGCGCGCAACCGCAGCAGTGTAAGATATGTGTAATATCAGGTGCCTCCTACTAAGCTCCACTCGAAGCCGACTATATGAGAGAATGTACAACCCTAGTCATCTGCATTGGTCTTCGTAAGACGCACCGAGTAAATTGGGGTTGTGTCTTGTGGATACGTACTGAACCCGTTCCAGTCCTTCTAGCTAGCCAAGGGTATTCAGTCAATAGGTGGATTATTAACAGACGAAACTGGGAATTATGATGGATGATAAGAGGCGAGTGACAATCGCCCAACCAACTGCAGAATCTGTGTTTGGGTGTCCGAATATTGTGCATTTCTTTTCCATATAGCTTGTTGGTATTTTCTACGGACTGCAAATCGCAGCTTGTGAGTATTCCGAGATCCTCCACCAAAGGTGTGGTGTGTATCATTTGGCATGACAGAAGTACAAACACCCATCAGCACCCGTCCCCAAGCCCATAGATAGCGACTTGACTAGGCTGACCGGTAAGTCGACCACTTCAGACCACTTGCACAGGTCGCCGACATGCTGAAGTATGTTAGAGACGTCGGGAGAATCAATTATACTTTACATCTTCAGGCCGTCAGCAAGGCACAAGTGGACTGAAGTAGACGAGGTACTTCGTTGATGTAAACCAGAAACAAAATGAACCCCAGTATTGTACCCTGGGGTAGGCCACTATTAGAAGGGTAGCAGTCCTTTGGATGGTACTCCACCTGTACCGTCCATTTTCGCCCAGTGAGGGAGTCCCTGATCCAAAGATGCAATAAGGCCTAACATCTCACATCCTCAGCTTATTGAGAAGGACCTCAGCGTCCATTCTGTCGAAAGCTTTACTGTAACCAATGTATAGCAAATTCAACAAAGTCACTTTGTCCAACAGTTGCATCCATACAGGCCGCGTCAATAGCAGGTTGGTAGTAAGGGAAAGGACCTTCCTGAAGCCGTGCTGTTCGATCTCTAGAACGTTTGGTGACTCCAGCAGATGTATTAGACTATTTTTCAAGATCTTCTCGATCATTTTGGACAAGGCAAAGGGCAGCAAAATCGCTTAGTAATTGTCCACCTTATTTGGGCCAACGCCTTTCCGAATCGGCTTCACTACCGAGCTTATCCAGTCACTCGGTAATGCACCATAATGCAGCAATTTGTTGAACAACTTAGTCAAGGAGGGCGACCAGATTCCCAATAACCATTGGAGAATATGCGGGTAGAACCCATCAGGACTGGCTGGCTACGTGCTGTGAAGTGTGACAAGTAAATTGCGGACATCTTTCGCCTTGTAGTCCAGACTCTCGAATTCAGTAGGGGTTGCACAAGGGAGCTTGGCCTAGACGTATGACTTCTAACAACTACAGAAGCGTTGTACGTCGCCATCGCGGACGCACGTACAGCGCTGGAAGCTAGGCTGTTCGTCAGCGCCCTCTAGCACTGCCACGTCATCCATTTGGGTATGACATCAACCAACCCAGTAGTATGTCTCTGAGCATCAATGAATCGATTTTTAGTAGCCGCTTGTGGGGCACCCGGTGGCATGCAGTTTACAGAATTGGAGTTAATAGTTTCCTCGATGTAATCCATTTAGTGCAACTGACAAATTGTACAGGAACCTTATTTGCGGAACCACTACTGGGATTTGTTAAGCAGTACAAGAAGATAGGTAAAGCTCATGGTACCATTGTAATATAATTTTTTGAGCAAGCTAACAATAATGAGAGCGTGATGGATAGGCGGATAATTAGTAACGTTCTGTCTAAGACCACCTTTATGACGAGGGGCATTACACGATGTTTTCCCTTCATCTGAAAATGAGTAAATTACATCGAAAACATGGAAAGCTTCAGCATACGCAGTCGGATGACTAATGGGAGGATTTCATCCGGATAAATTTTGTGCGATGGTTCGATGAACTTCATAACATCGAAAGAGAAAGCACGACATTTGATATGAAACTAGTAGTTGCAAGTTCCAGGCTAGATGATATGGAATCGGTTTGTATGTTTATACAAGCAGCGAAAAAGAACTACACGCTTCATAAAATGTGGGTAGGTAGTTAAAGTGGCGACCTCCCTTATTGGTCTGTCCCGTGATCCAAAACATCCGATGGTTAGTTCGATGACGGAGCAGTTTTGTCAGTTACTTTCCTTTGCATGTTATCCGAAAGATGCTCTGCTCCTATTTTCATTCCGCCCCACTCACGAAAGCTTGATACAGGCGATGGATTGTGAAACTGTAATCTTAATGAAAAAGCTGGTAGTTCTGATTTTTCTGCTTGGTGTTCTCGTCGTCAGGTTCCTCCAATTATCACTTGCATACTTAGGACCGGGAAGGGCACATTTATCACGCAGGACAACTAAAATCATGATAGGTTGGGTTTGGTAATAGAAAGGTTTTACTGCGATGGGGGGCTAGGGAAGAGTTAAAAGTTACCCCAGTTAGAAGACTGAATTTTCTTGTATAAAAACTATCAGAAAATTCTTTGGATAGTAGGTTTGATAGATTAATGGATTGGGGTATTACTTTTCATGTAGGTGGTAAGCATTAGCACATTGTGTTCACAATCAATGAGGTTTTCTGGTACGTCCTTTTGTGTGTCGGGGGTCCCCAGGGTGAATGTTAAATCTAGTACCTTGGTAAACCTAGTTTTTCTGGTGACCCACTGAGTCCAGGCCCCATCTCAGCCCACCATAGCATGGTTGTGGTGACCAAGTAATCTTTGGTAGATTGAAATCACTCGTGATTAACTTTACCCCGTTTAGTAACACCGACTCGAAATCCAAAGCCAGAAATTTTGCGCCCCCAGACACAGAGATAATCAGCTACACTGTGAGCTACAGTTTGAAAGCCTATTTCTTCAAACAAAAGGGTTAACAGCAAAATCTAATGAGGACTTGGAACGCTTCAAATGTTTTCTGGTGAACAATTGCTATCAGTATCGTAAGTGTCATGTCCAAAATGATGGTCCACTGACACGCAAGCACTTTGATGCACTGAAGGATTTAAGGCGTAATGACAAGATCATCCTGAGCAAACCAGACAAAGGCACTGGGGTCGTTCTATTGGACAAAGACGACTATATAAGCAAGCTAGAAAGAATTCTGAGTGAAGAAACAACATTTTCCCGAACAATTGGAGAAAAGGATCAAACGGAGCGAACCGAAAAGCAGATTACTAAGAGATTGCAAGAGCTTCGGAATAGCGGATACATCTCAAATACTCTTTATGACAGCGTTAAGCCGAGTTGCACGAATGTTCCGAGGCTTTACGGGCTACCTAAAATCCATAAGACTGATGTCCCACTTCGCCTAATTTTATCAATGGTTCATTCACCGTACCATTCTGTTGCCCAATGGCTTGTGAAAATTCTTGAGCCAATAAGACAGCAACATACACATCACAGCCTTCGTGACATTTTTCATTTCATCGAAAGTGTCAGGGACCGCAACATCAGTAAGAAAATAATGTTTTCCTTGGATGTTGTCTCGCTTTTCACCAACGTCCCACTTCTCGAGACAATTGATTACATTTGCACCTACATCAAGGAAACACAGACAACGATAGGCATACCATTGCATGCTTTGAAAAGTCTCCTTTTGCGTTGCACCTGGAACATACAGTTCCTATTCAATGGCACCTACTACCGTCAAAAAGATGGTGTAGCCATGGGATCGCCACTAGGTGCGCTGCTTGCTGATGTCTTCATGGCAAAACTAGAGAACACCAAACCACATATGGAGATTACCACCTTTGATTGTTATCATCGCTATATGGATGACATATTTGTTGTGGCCCATCAGTCCACTGACATCGACGCTGTTATTAAACGCTTTAATCAGGCCCACGCAGCATTGCAGTTTACCTGCGAGAAGGAAGTGAACAACCGGTTACCGTTCCTTGAAGTACTGTTAACTCGTAGAATAGATGGTTCGATCCAACGGCACGTCTACAGAAAGAAAACCTGGAGTGGCCAGTATACGAACTTCCATAGTTTCGTACCTTTGAGATACAAGCGAAACCTAATTCGCATTTTAACCACAAGGGTCCGCAGGATTCGTTCTGAAGACACGTTGGATACTGAGTTCAAGTTCATTCAAAATGTGCTGCGCGAAAATGGGTATCCTGATTGATTCATTAGTAAGTACATGCAAGAAAAACCCGACCAGTTGCAGGTTCTAACAGCTGAGAAGAAAGAACTTTCCATATGATTACTTTTCAATGGGGGCGCAGGCGCCGAACCTGTAGTCATAAGCCTTTCAACAGCCGTTACATCAACTATTCCAGATCCTAAGCTCAAAGGCACTTTCTCAATGGAACCCCTCATTCGTATTTGCAACAAAGACAAGTTGCCGATGCTGACCGCTTCGATAGGCATTTATCAGTTCCAGTGCTCCTGTGGCGCTATTTACATCGGTCGAACGGCTCGGCACTTGTCAAAGCGCATTAATGAGCACCTTCCACGCTGGTTGCGTCGAGGCGGTACCGGGGCTATAACTAGCTCTATTATGGCTCATCTGGTTGATAGTGGGCACGAAGTCGATCCAGTCCGCGCCTTTCGAATACTTTACAAGGTTCCGCCACTGCAATCGAATGGCCTGCGCCGCCGTACCCTCGCTACAGCGCAGGCGATCAGTATTCGGTTGTATCAACCGCTTTTGTGCTCACAAAAGAAACTGATCGAAGCCCTCAGTTTACCAATGCCAGAAAAAGTGGAAGATTCGGAGGCCGGAAGAAGTCATTTGACTACAGCTCTGCCCTAGTGTACGCTTATCGTTTAGGTTTATTGCTGGTTTATGCCCCCAGTTGGCACATGATTCAATTTCAATTGAACTGATCGAAACCATTGTTACTTCCGTTGCGCTTTACCCATATGATTGTACAGGTCTGACGAGGAATTCATCGAAAACAATTGTTTACCTTCGGTGCTTTGTTCTTATTAGAGACATCCCTAGCTGTTGCTTTCCGAGGGTTGCAGATGCAAACGCGAAATATGGTAGATGTGGTTGTAATGACTGATAGCCATAGGGATTCTGGGATCTTGTATGAATGTGGACCATTAGGAAGCTCCACTTTGAAGATGGAAATATGCGATAAATCCGCCTTTCTTCTCTGCGCTTCAGTCTTTTTGAAAATGGTAATAGTTAGGAATACCTAAAGTAGTATTCACTGCATCCGAGGTTCACGATGTTTCCGTGAATATGATTATATGTGGGGCGCTCAACTGAGTAAGCATATTTAGAATATGTAGCTTGCTATTTATGGAGCCTACTAATTAGTGCAGCTAAAAATGTGTTGTACACAAATACTGTTTCCATGCGAACCTCAGGGGATTGGGAATCCGAAATCACAGGTAATGAAGTTAGGAGGGTAATGAAAACAAACGTATTGAGAGCATATTTTGGTAAAAGGGCATTGTTCACGCAATTAAACCCTGGCGAGAGCGAAGAATTGACACCTGCTGTTAGGTTAGGTGTTACCTATTACGCAGCTAGCTGTGCGATGTAGATGAACTGAAAGACGAGTGGAACAATTTAGGCTGTCTCTGTCAAGTGCATCAGTGGTGCGAATGGATGCGGAGCCAAACCCGCTTCCGTTAAATGATGATTATGATAAAGAGGTGAATTGTGAGTGGCTGAGCGAGTTTGTCGCAGGAAAGATGGTATAATCAGGTTATCTATATCTTTCCTATTTTTATGCCATTTCCTATGCTTCTGGCAGACGTGTAGTAGTCTGGAAATTCCCGAGTTTGCCTGTGTAAAATACCAAACAAAATCACTAATTTCCTTGTACACTTACTCACCGTTGCGGAATGTTTAGCTGGTTGCTGAGTTCGATTGCTTGAGTTGAGCATCTTCATTTTTCTTGACGCTCGCTTCGGTTGCAATGCACAACTAACTTCGTTTTGTGCATTTTCGTTCCCATAGCTAGAGGTATTCAACGGTGTCTTCTATTTATAGCTAGGCTAAGGGGGGAACCGTTTGCAGTGTAAATCAACCTGTAACTCGATTTGCTTTCTGGAATCACCATCAGGGCTCCCGCTATAGATAGGAAGCCGATAAATAGGCTGGTATGTTGGAGATTTTTTTATTTGGTTTGTTCTGCCTACCTGAATACTCTTCTATTAACTGGCCACGCTGCTTACATTATTTGGGCTTATGTTCGGTAACTTTGTTGCGTTTTTAGCATTTTTAACTAACTTGCGGACAATTTCCTTATCGCGTATTCGTTGCTAACCAACATACTTCATATGCTAATTTAGCAAAGTGTTATGCCACCGTATCTGGATGCATTATTGGATTTGTTTTATTTCAGCTTGTCGTTCCAGGTGATTGGTTGTTGCTTGATATCCCCGATGTGGCTGCGCTTGATGTGCATGTTGACAAGGTGCCTACCTCTCTATTACCCACTACCTCGTCCATACTGGCTCCAGGAGACAGTTGGTCGTTGCTGGAGGGGACGGGGTGCACGGTCCTTGTGGCCGTGCTGGGCTCGAAGAGTGGTTCCATGCACTCAGTGTGGAGCGGACTACGGTCCAGCCACCGCCTTGTGTGCGCTTGATTTCCCAAATACAGCGTGCTTGTGCTTGCCTGTGAAGGAGCGTGGGCCGGCTCCGTTGATGAAACGTGGCTCCCATCCACATGCCTCCCGGTCTTATTCCTTCGGGTTTACACTGGATATGGGGTGTGCGGATGGAGCTGTGGGTGGTGCAGCGCAAGCCACTCGTGGTCCCTCTGTAGGCGCAGGCGTCCTGTGGCTGGCCACAGTGACAGGCAAATCCGAAACCGGATGCCGCCAACCATGTTGGTGGTTGGTAAGCAAGTGTAGCCAGAAGAAAATTATTGTCATTTCTAATAGGCTCGATTTAGCGCATAACGCTGTGATGCGTCGGGTACATTTACATACATTAAAACCTAAACGGAACTAACACAGCAAGGGAGTTGTTGACACGGCGCTTTGAGCGATACAAAACTTCGCATATCTGCATATATTTTGCAAGCACCTGTTTTCGAGTTCTTAATGTAGCCACTGGATGATAGATTTGTGTTTACGAAATCATCTGGCAAAACTGGGGGCGCAACTCTGCCTTTGTAGTGGATTTCCGGTATCTTTATTTAGTTCTAATCAATCACTTGTACATTATCCTTGATACTACCTGTAGTTACTAAGCTGAATGTGTTCAGAGCGATGATACTGCGGTCAGAACGACTGGTGCCGGTTAAATTTGGCTGTCGTACAGTAGGAGTTAAGATATAACCTGGGACAGAGTTATTGGACAGTACCAATCCTAACTATATGTTGTCCAAATCCACGTTAATATTCGCTGTTGCTCTTTTACGTGGATTTTTGTGTGGTTTATTCACATATCTGTCAACGTTTTTTGACGTTCGCTGCGTCACTGAGGAGAACTCGTTGTAGTGTACGATTCGGTCTAATCAGCATGTCTTTGTACTGGGTGCATTCAGTAATGATGCGTTGTCTGAGCATAAAGCGATCTGTCGATTCTTCACCGGTAAAATAGATAATGATCTGTATAGTGTGCCTCGGTGTTTTCTTTTTTAAAGGCGGACATTTACGGACGACCTCGGATATCTTACAAACTATCAGTGCTGTCGCTTTCACTTTGTACAAATTGAATCTGTCCGACATGTTTAACTTGAGCACATTTTGTATTGTACGGCTTCTTACATGTACTTTTGAGGCGATGGGGTCAATTGGTTGCACTGCTTTTCCGCTTTGAGCAGGATCAAAATGTTCCAAACGGTTGCAAGTGTAATCAATTGAGGCCAAATTATATTTAAAGGAATCAATTAAGCAAAATGTGCCAATTTTCACACAATACTGATTGTAAGAAGCAGAATTTAGCACCAAGTTCAGAAGTAAGCTTAGAGCCCCGGGGAAGAGCAGTTCAGGAGGGGTGTTAGTTTATCATGATTTTATCTTTCAGTTCAAGGAACATAGTGTATACTATCGTTAGGTTGTCGAGTACATCGGAACTGTAGAAGGACCATAGCAACCTAGTTGTGTCGGAGAGCAGATTAATGTTCAACGGGGTGCGAGGGAAGACAATAGAACCGACCTGCTCTAAATTGACACCGACGCACTGAAGGCTGGTTTCAGTTCATTCTAACGCCACACTGTCAGGTGATTAGTGTTGTAGATTTTAATCCTGTTGCCTGTCCATTGGGCTTATCGCGGCAGAGCGACTCATTTAACAAAAAGCAGGTTATAGCGATCGTCGCACACAAAGGAAATGGATCGACCGATTCGGTCAGCTAGCTGAGGACTGAGTTCACGATATGAATATAGAAGCACAGTTAGCCTTTGCAAAAGTGACTGCATCTACCGAACGGAATGTCAGAAAGTGTGGAGAATAGGCTTGCTGAAATGCTTTGAGCGTGCCTGTTCGAATAAGGGTAATTATTCCGAGAAATGCTTGGAGAGTAGGGTGGTTTTGTTCACGTATTACTGACAAATCTCCCTCGCAATCGGTGAGACGGTTAAACTGATGGGCGATTAACTAATTCCTACGCTTAGCGATCCGCCGGATTTAGCTGCTAACTCTGATTCGAATAGATAAAACTTGGTTAGTATATGATAAGATGGTCGTGGTAAAATCCACTATAAAGCGGAGCACCGAAGTGCTTCTGCCGCGCGGCATGGTATGATCATTACTCGGTCTGGTTACTCACTCTCATTCTTCTGTGTCTTCACTGTCTGAGTTTTTTAAGTCTTCACATGAAAACACAGATCTAGTATGGGATCATATTTATTGTAAAGGACACCGCGGTGGTAAGGTTAAACATTTCTATGGAAACAGAGTCCAAGCCATGCAACATTCATAGCGGAATATTCAAAATGCAAGTGAACTACGTTGAACAGTAAGCAACATTAATCACAAACAGGAAAAGCACATGTAACTCGTGAGATGACGTCAACGTTCCCCGCATTCTTATTAGTCGCAACTATGCGACGGTGAGGCACAAAACAACACAGAACCATATAAGATCATAAATGATCAAGTGTTTGCGTCACCAGGGCAGGTTTGGAGCCATGGTCAGCCGTGTTGTGTGCACACCGGTGGGCATTTGTAATCGATAACGATGGCCTTCAGTAGCATTTGTATCTACATGCAACAATGATTTTGGCACTAGAAGCCATCGTTAGCGAATGCGAATACCCACTGCCGTGCATTGAAAACAACTGACCGTGTATCTAAACCTGCCATGTTAACGCAAACACTTGTCCATTTATGTTCCCATATGGCACTGTCTTAATATATGCATCACCGTTACATATTTGCACTTGGTGAGGTTATAAAAAGTGGTGACCCGATCTCGTGAGTTACATCCTCTGTTTTCCTATTTAAAAGTATAAAAATCACGTGTTTCAAAATCTCTCACAATCGACGATTAATTACATCGTGGTAGGTCCATGGAATTTATCAACGGGATTTTCTAACAATCGCCTTGTTTTCCATCTACTACAAGCGATCTCAGTTTGACCACTGTTTATTTGGAAACCGATCCCCGTCGGGAAAATCACAGATAAACATCTGAAGTGGAGAGTTTCGGCACTGATCATTCCAAGTCCTGTGTTCCACGACTGATTTCATCCATCTTCGTACTCAGCAGGTAGATATAGCAGGCCAAACAATTAGCTTCTACCCGCTGTGTCGGGCATTGTTCGCTTGACTCAGTGACCTATTGAAAAGGGCCTCTGTCGTCAACCACTACACCCAAAGTTTCCCTGACGGGTGCATTTATCCCTGTCTGAAGAATTTATGCTAGAGAGTAGTTTGCCGCGAAGTCCACTACTAGAAGAATGCAATCCAGAATTACTATTATTGTCAGTCAATGACCACGCTTCATTTCCTGTATGCATCACAGACTAAGAGTTACCTCAACAGACTTGATCGATGAAAGTTTACCGGAACAAGTGTCTACAGCGGATACCCGACAGATCGGTGCCACGTCACCCGTTAATAACATTTATTCAGACCACGTACGCGCTTAAACCCGACACATAGCAGCTTAAAGCTGTTGACACGTGATAATCTGCCACCATTTCTCTACAACTTGTTCGATCATACCCTACGTGCAGACCTCTCCTGCTTATTGAGTTCCGTCAGAAGAAGAGTTTCAGATTCGCTCAATATTCCTGCATTCCCTTTTTAATTCAGCAGAAATTATTCCTCTTCGAAAATCGACACAACTTATGTTACACCATAAAAATAGTGGTATTATACACTTAGCTATTTAAAAGGTTAATGATTGAAGCTACGAGTAAAACAACAGGCCAATTTGCAGTCTAGAAAGCAAAGTCAGTTGCTCAGTAGCAACAGCCAGTCGATTCCAGTCGAGTAAAACAGTCCAGATGGTTAACACCTGTTTGGCGAAACTGGGTGAGCCTGCCGGCTTATACGCCTAGGCTGATAGATGGGTAAGGCCTCTCTGATCATGGCTGGTAGGCTTCTATGCGCCAAGTGCACCAGATTGAGAAACATATTTAACTACTCGGTCCCTGCTGTTCCTCTGTGTATGCATATGTTGGCAGATAAATTACAAGCGCAAACAAGTGGACAAGCGTTTCGGTGGTTGTCAACCACTACTGATTAGGAGCGCATCGGAGAGGGACCAATGCCCAAGTCATTGATAACCAACTATTCACTGACGGTTACTATCAAATTTCTGTTTAGTTTGTTACCTTATCTTCCATTCGTGTACAGTATGTCATTGTCCGAAGTTGTGTGTTCGCTCAGACAAATGATGCGCATATGGATATTAGGTCTCGAACGTTCTACTCGGAGGAAAATTTCACTGTCAGAGAAACAAATCGAGTTGGCTTCACTGATTCAGGTCGAATCTTTTACTTTGGGTGGAATAAAAAATTCCAAACTGATCCAAGTCAAATGTGCACAGAACTGTAACAAATTGACTTGTTCAAGAAAGTAAATGCGCGATTTCCCACAAGCAACCGTGCGTCTTGTATCAGAAACGCCACAGCTATAATCAAACTAGACGTTTTCCGGGTTTCAGAACATTTGTTACTGTTGCTTGCTTCACACCACACAGGCGTCTCTTGATTCTTTGAAACCTATGAATTCAAAAGAGTACACACCTGTGATTTCTACTGTACCAGGGTGTTTTCGTCCAATTCCGGCCTATGTTTGTGTTCGCGAATTTACTACTAGTCCGGGTGCGTTGACTTTTGGCTCGCGAGGGGAAAAACAAGAAGCCGCTAATTGGTAAACCTGAAGACCCAGCCGTGTACAACACTATACTCGTGTGCAGGTGAGTTGCTGTTTGCTCAGGAAGCATTAACGATACGAATCTGAGCCAGCGTTAGCTGGGATTGAATGATGCACCTTGCGGATACATTGAACCATGAAACAGTTTCTAGTGGACTCACAAGACTTACGAAGTTGTCACCGCTGCACTTCCGTGATAAGTATAACAGTTTATCTAGCGGTGATCACCGTGCTGCTTCTCCAGCTGCTGTGAGAGTTTGCGCAGGTTTGTGAGTAGGTTAGTCAAGCACCAGTTATATAAATTTTTAACCAAGAACGCAGACCCACAACGGAATAGATAGGGACGGTGCGGATTCCGTACTAGGTAGACACTTTAGAGGCGCCTCGGAGGGTACTAAACAAGGAAAATAGAAGGGTGGTCTTTCAACTAGGTAAAACGCGACGTTCAACGCTGGAGCACCTAAAATCCCCGATTCACAAAGATAGGACAACTGACTGCATCCCGAACATTAAATGTAAAAGCTGAACGTGTGTTTACATAGGCCAAACCGCAAGACAGTAATGCAGCTGCCATCACGATTTGGAGTTGTTATCCAAATTCACTGCAACCATAAAGCTATAAAAGATTCGAGCTAACTTCGCAAGTACGGAGTCGACAAGTCTTCGGTAATCAAGCTCTTTACTACCATCCATCATTTAAAGACGAACAGCTATTGCGTTGAGTACAGGTGAAAAGATTTGACGCTGTAGAACGCTGTTTCATTTCGGTGTTTTCGAATAGGAAACTTGGGTCTACTGTAAACAGTCAAGGCAGGTGACGTAAAACGGGACCAAAACGAAACAGACACAAGTAACAAAAAGCATACTAGTTGATAAATTTAAAGTTTTAAAAGCATTTTAGAGCGTTCGTCGATGATATATACGAGTACCACAAAGAGTGAAAACGTTCAAACATGCCAGGTCCTCTAGCGTTTACTCTGGAAAGTTTAGGAGTCAGCTGAACTTAGTAATGGACGTGTATGGTGAGCACTAGGTCATCGTAGGTGGGACTGCCTTTGCGGACACGCGGTAGGGTTTGGAAATTGACCGTCAAGGAACACAAATATGGGACGGTAAATGGGTACCGTCGTTCAGTGCGCATGCTGGTTCCAGATTTTAAAATCTATTGTGGAATTCTGAGAAAGCATGTGCATGAAGTATGGAGCGGGTGACTCGCTGCGTGACTGTGAACGAAGACGTCAATGCGCGTTGATTCCGCTGGGCGTTAGCAAACCTCTGTTCTGCTAATGGAAAAGATTCGGGAGTGGTCAACGTTACTCTAGATAATAAAACGCGCCTACTTACTTGTAGGTCTGAAGGAAGATGTTGTGCTGCAGACCTGCAGAAGCCTTTGTGCTGATAAAATCTAGAAGGACAAACGAAGTGTTTTCACTCCTAAGAGGATGGAAACAGGCTGACAGCTTGGCTTAGCTTCTTACGGAAGTGTGCAATTAGGCCCTTGGCTGACAAATGATACACGACCCTACTAATACGCCAGCAGCCCGAGACGGTGTGGAAATCACTGAAGTTTGAAGATTGGAAAGGTGTTTTCCGGTCAGTTTTTGGGTGAAGTTCAGTATAGCTTCTAGTTATCTGTACAAGCGCTGACCCGTAGCCCAAGGGTAACGAGCTTGTCTTTTAATCTGACTGCGTAGGTTCGAAGCTGCGTAGAACCACGGCGACCATCGCAGTATCCTTAACCCACGTGCGACCGGTGGTGGTTGCGCGGCAGCGAAGTGTCGGTACTGATACCTTTTTTCTTTACTATCTGATGAAGCCTCCGACAGATGTCAGAATGTAACCAAATCTGCGAAAAAGTGGAAGGGGCCTACCAGGTCTAAAGATAAAAGCGCGAACCGTGATTCTGGGTCAAGCAGTAAACAGCATGTGTATGCATTTTGAAATGCTGCCAAGGAAGGTTAACGTGTGTCCATATACAATAATCCACGTATACCCTAGGCTACACAAAAGATTAAATGATCCTTTTCAGTCATGCCCGGATTCAAGGAGAAATAATCTTTCAAAATTAGTCGAAGACAATGTTTCCGAAGCCCAGAGATACGAGTGGTTCGTGGCAGCTTTTGTATGGGTACTGCACTATCTTTCGGTCTGTAGGAGACATAACCACTGAAGTCCTCTGTGGTGTGGAGTAAAGGTGTTTGCTGTAATCCAGCGTCGATGTCATGCTGGCTAGGTAAACGGTAAGCGAATCATGAGTCGTGGGATTGACGACCGAGATGGCGGCAGCGAGGAAGTCGATGAAACTTTAAACCGGATAGTTGTCATATTGAACCATCTAAGCAAATCTAGGGGTTTAATTTTCTGTAGGGGATACTAACCAGAAGATGAATTGAAAACAATTTAGACCGTGCAAGTAGGCATTCAAGCGTGTGTCATGAGTGACGGGTTTCCGGTTACATTTTGTA
This sequence comes from Dicrocoelium dendriticum, assembly GCA_944474145.2. Classification (NCBI taxonomy): domain Eukaryota; kingdom Metazoa; phylum Platyhelminthes; class Trematoda; order Plagiorchiida; family Dicrocoeliidae; genus Dicrocoelium; species Dicrocoelium dendriticum. Next base: position 77,257,468 of record OX104070.1, on the reverse strand, counting down.
TAGCTCCTTATCAGGTACACACCAAAAGAATTCCTCTGGTTGTTGGCTTTTAAGCAGCAGTTGAGAGCGTGCTATGTTCCGTCAAAAAGTTACTGAAAACTGTTCCAACCGGGACGTCGGAGGAAATAGTTGAAATAGTGAGAGGAACACACAGTACGGATTGTATAAGGATGATTTTGTTGGAAACAGCAGGAGTGTAGATTAACGTAGAAAATGAAGTTTTACTCATTTTTTCAAAGAGGAAAGCCAAAGGATGCCTGTATGAAGTCTAGACTGGATAGAATTTGATAACCTGAAACTTGATGCAACTGTATACCTGAGTTGGCTTAATAGTATAATGCTTAACTTGTAACCGTGTTAGTCGGGTTAACGGTGATGCAGTGTTTCGTCTACAACGGCGGAAAGGATGTAAGATGATCCGGGATTTCTTTTTTAATGAACTGATTACATTGCTTTGACCAAGGTATGAGTGGTTGAGACTTGAAGCACGTTTTGCGTAACGGAATAAGCGTTGGAAGACTGGTGCAGCGGCGCACAGGAAACAAACCAAATAATATGACGACGGTTGGTTTAATAAAGTCGTTTTTCTCTACAGCCATCTGAAGACAGGCACGAACGAGACCGATGTCGCTGCAAATCGTTTGATCTGTGATACATAAGCTAACTTCCTGCATGTGTAGGAGGGGCTACTTGCCTGGGATGTCAGGTTGCTGACAGTGCAGCTGCTACCACAAAAGCATAAAGTTGCGGAGTGCTTGAAACTACTTGGATTGGAAATGACCAGGAATTGTCGGAACGGCGAATTATCATGAATGCGAGCGTGTGTCCACACTCCACTCTTGCCAGCCTATGTTTCTGCGGTGTGAGTTGACATGATCAACATGATACCATTCGGCTTCATTTCCACCTAGTGTACTTGAGTTAAGCGGACAGAGGAATAGCTGCGTACATTCCCTGACTGAGTGTAGATCACGGAAGAAGGTTTGACATCATCGTGAAGTCTGCGGAAGGACTAAAATCAAGTAGATAGCTGCGGTACAAGCGTTGGCGTCACGGACTCGAAGCATCGTTAAGGTTTCGACTGTTGTATAACTCTACACATCATCCGATGGTTCGAAATATCCGTGGAATTGTCACAATAATCAAGGCTCAGTGATATGTTCTAATACGAGACTTAAATTAACTGGCAAAAAATCCACCCACTGGAAAGGGTATGTCATGGGCGTCATGAACGTTGGTAAAGGAAACTGCATTTTGGCAACTGTTTCTCGTCCCCCAATGTCCATCCCAGACATGAACTCCCCCCTGAGACTCGTACTGAGGAGGGTACTTAGACAACGATACAGCCACGTTCTCATATCCAGCGACTGCAATATTCACGATTTGATAGTCCCGGCTACGCTAAACAAACAATTCAAGGTAGACCTACAAGAGCTTAACGCAAGCATTCCACTCTTCAACCATGTCAGTTTGCCCACAAGATTCAGAGCGAGAAATAAGCCATCTGTGCTTCATCTAGTGCTCCCGAACGGAAAGCTTATGACCGAGAAACCAAAGATAGAGAGCCCTCTGGGGCGAAATGATCATGTAACAATACTTTATGACTATATGTGTTATGCAGAATATCCACAAGAACATAATGACTTGTTTCAAGCAATCCCTTACTACGACACACTCAGAGAACCTGTTGGGGATACCATTTGAGATTTTTCGGACCATTGCTCCACTGAGAATGCATAGATAGATTTTGATACCAACTTCAGCGACCTGATTAAATTTGCATCTGTAAACAGACCTATTCTTTCTCCAAGAGCATCATCCATCACTAAGAGCAGAACCCGAAGACGTATGACATTAAGAGACGCTGCGTAGTACGTTTACAGGGCAAACACTAACCCAGAAAACTGGAGCTATGATGTAGTACATCGTAATCACTGTACCAGTTGTACGCGAGGACAAATTATTTCACCGTCAGAGCCTATCAGAAAGGTTTTGTGATAACAACAAGCTTCTGTACAGATTTGTGAACAACCTCCGGAATGCGAAGGGTTATGTTTCCCCACTTGCCTCAATAAATGGATGTGCTCAAACTGCCGAGGACGTAGCCAAAGTTCAACGACTGCAAGCCGTTGCAATATTTCGGTGGGCTACCAGCATTTGTCACAAAACCTGTTCGATTCCTCCAGAGGCCAGTATTTACACGTCACTTTTAGTTCAGCGACCGTTTTGTGAAATCTGATATTGTTACGCACCTTTAGTTCCCCTGGTGTTGACAACATTCTTCCAAAAGCACTTCAGATAACAGCTACGAGGATAGCTGAGCCATTAGCTCGAGTTTTTTCAAAGATGCCTGGATGAACAGCAGGTCCCCAACATGTGGAAGCAGGGTATCCTCACCGCAATTTTCATTGGTTGTAGCCTTCCGGTGCCCGTCAACTGTCGCCCGGTGATTTTACTTCCGGTACTCTTAAAGATGATGGAGTCAGTCATAGCTGAGGCACAAATGCGCTAGTTTGAAAGGTCCAAAATCACAGCACACGAACAATGTGGATTCCGTCAGCATCGGTCATGTACCACCAAACTGCTGGTTGCGCTTGGCAGTTAGACCGAAATAGCCGACGGTGGGACAGTCAATGATATCATCTACCTCGACATTTCTAGAGCGTTCGACCGCTTAGATCACCGAACGATTATCCAAAAGTTGAAAGCGTATGAAATTGAGGACCCGGTCCTTGGATGGATCGGAAATTTCCTGCTTCAGCGGCGGCTTCAGATTTGGGCTAGAGGCTCATTTTCTGATCCTATCGACGTAGACTGCGGTGTCCCACAGAGATCTGTGCTTGGAGCGCGCCCATTCTTGGTCTTTATCAACGACCTGGCGTTTGTCACCGAGTCGACATTCCTGTTTTGCTGATGATATCATGATATGGCGGGCTATCGGTTATCAGGATGATAACGATGCGCAGCAGAGAGACTGCGCCCGTGCGTTTGAATGGCCTAAGGTAAATGTATTTCCTTTTATCGCGGACAAGTGTAAGATGGTAGATGTACGCCACGAGCCCACGCAGGCATTTAAGCTTGGAGACCACATGCTTAAAACCGCGTCACAGGAGTTGATCTTGGGATGCTCGGCGCAGTCTTAGAAGGCGTCCGAAACCTCAAACCAAAAAGTTGTTCTCAACAGGAGGGCGTTCGGGCGCTTTGACCGCTCCATTTGCACCCAAATGCTCAATACGTATGTGTGGCCACGTGTGGAGTGCGCGATTCAGTTCTAGTAACCCTACTTGAAACGCCAGCTGGTTGCACTGGGTACCGCACAGCGAAGGGCAACCAAAAGGTGAAGGGAACGCTCCATCTGCCGTACAAGTTGCCACTTGAGCTTTGGGAGTGTATAGCGGAAGTTATCGCCATCTACGGGAAGACCGCATTCTGGCCTTACAGACCTTAGAAAAACCCCGATCATACTTACCACTACCTTCTGAAATTAAGTCGCAACACAAAGTTCAGGGGTCACCAGCTGTAACGTCCACCGTGAACGTTGAATAACGCGTAGCCAAATATCCCGAAATCAAAACAACTCGAATCACAAATACTACGGCACTATTAAAATATATACAGTTGATAATTGGGACATAATTCAATTGTTCAGTATCCCGGTGTATGCAAGTTTACAACAAGGTGTCAGTAAACAATAGGAGGGAACGAGTTGTCTACGCCGGACAATCAAAGGGAACAACTCACCACACCTGAGTGCTACGATTATTAAGAATAACGACGTTGACCAATCAATGGATGGTCCAATCACAAGGTGAGAGTTTAATGGCACGCATAAACATGGTGTTTGGACGAGCGACCAGTGAACGGGGGAGGGGGTGCGACACATGCTCCGGGCTGAACGTGTCATGTTCGGCGAAGAGTAGGGTTGGAGATCCAAGGTTGTCGGTAGCCGCACAAGCACGGAACCAGTGCCGGGGATTAACGTGCACAAACAGACACACCTACAACGCTAACAATAGGAATGTAAGGAGTCGCACGTGAACGCTGGTCGATATCCATCAACGATCGGCCAAGGTCTGTAGACTAGACCACGAAGCGAAGAGTAGAAGAATTTCATGGGTAGATAAGCGCGTTACACCAGCTGTAACTGCCTACAAAATACAGCGGACTGGAATGCCGCCGGAACTAGGTTTCTCCTCAAAGTTTTCACTCTTGGAAAGCTCTTACGAATTTTTCATTTCTGCGCCCCCCCGCTACCTACTTTTATTAACGACTCAACGATGCATTAAGGCACCTCCATTACCTTATCTGATTTCCGTTCACTTACTGAAAACAGGACGCAGAAAACTATTGTACTCTCCAGTTCTCACGAATCGTTATACACGGATATATATGCTTGCGTAAACAGATACACATGTGTGTTATCGACCATAACTTGATTGCAGTGGATTTATACTTACGAGTGCAACAGTGAGCCAACTGGAGTGAGCCTTAAGTTGTGGACAATTTTTCCTATATTTAACTTTTCACCTTGGTTATCCTACCGGACCTGTTTAGCTATAGCTTTTTTACTCACATAAAACCATTGTTCCATTGTACTGCTATCTTTTGTGTCTCTGACGACAGCCACATTCCTGTTCGGACCCAGGCAACTAAGATTTTGAGATGAAATGAAGAAGAAGAAGAAGAGCGTTGTGCAACGCTTAATTTGCTTTCCAAAGCACAAAAATTACCAACAACATTGCTTGATAACAGAAGGGTCGTTAGTTCTGCGTGACCTGTCATGTAAGTGGCGTAATTTGTTCTATAGCAACCAGTAAGTGAAGAATCTCCATAAAGCTACCATTTTTGCGTAAATTGTAGGTAGTATTTTTGTATTCGTGTCAAATGGAGCTGAACGTGCGAAACACGGTGGACATATGGGTTGCTCCTGTACACTGTCTCTGCTGTATACTTGGAGGCAAATGAAGGTCGAGCTTGTAGACGGACCACAACTGCGTCAGTGAGCTGAGCAAAGTCAGCTAGTCACCTTATAATTGAGTCGCTGCGAGAATGATTTAAATTTTCTTTGGTAAATGATACCTGAGTTTACGCAGAAATATCCTGTCCGTTGTTTTTCTGTCAATGGGAAGACAATTGTTAAGCAGCTTTTTTTGAAGTGTTCTTTTTTCATGACTTCAGAAGAAGAAAATCGTGTCGAATGAGAATTCGATCGAAGAGCCTAAGATTGTTGAAGTCCTATGCCTAAGCGTGACTTAACGATGCTCAACAGAAGGGCTCATCTACTCATCTCAAGGCTGAATGATAATACAACTCCTAATATCAGACAGTAATTGAGTGTAATTATGGGGCGGAAAGAACGCTTTGGCTGACAAATCCAGTCCCTAAAGCAATAAACCAAAACACAGGCTGTTACCAATCGTTGTGAGTAAGCCTACCTCGTTCAACGTGTGCTCCGAGAGAATGATATCAGAATAGCATACGATGAGGTCATAGTAAATGTTCAAAACACGTTAAAAGCAGACGAAGGAACAAAGTTGTATCTACCGCACTGGAGCTTCACAAAATTGCTCAATGACAAATTGCACGACCAGGATCAACACTTACAGGGTACGGTTCCGCTGCAAGTACAAACAGCTT
>OX104070.1:77057413-77251334 GCA_944474145.2 Dicrocoelium dendriticum | reverse complement strand
CCGGATAAGAATATGCTTACCCATTTCGGACGGCCTCGAAAGTTGTGCCTCAAAGCGCGTCACACTTAATCTCAATCGGCTGAGTATGATTAAGTCATCTGCTTGCGCTTGTTTACGGGTGACGGTTAAATCGGTTGGTGATGATATGCTTTTTACTCTTAGTAGATAATTCAACATGGTTGGGTCACTGTGTAGGGCTGGTAAATCCATTTTGAACGAGCGCACCCTGAGTACGCTTCGAGAAGTTTGAGAAAGGCAAGAGAGGAATAATCCAAATGACCCGGGATCTCGCGCGTCACGCGTGTATAGTGTTACTTAGTGTGAACCATTGGAGCGTGCGGCAATGAAAAACACCGAAGACGGACACAGTAAGCAAGAACTAAACACAGTCTTCATACATGGTGTGACAGAGCATTCTTTTAACGATGTCCAAGAGGCCGGAACAAAGATTATGAACAGTGGCGGTTCAGTCATGAAAAACTTTCTTTGGATTATATTATGGTGTTATCGCTCACGATGTTACCTCTCTCATTAAATATACCTACGAGGCAAACATAGAATCCAAAAACTTGTAGTTCAGTCAGGGCTACGAGCAACAGATGTTTTGGATCGAAGGCGAAGAAATCGGAAAAGTCTTCCTTCTGAACGTCGGTTAAAGGTCGAAGAAACTGTGCACAGTTCAAATATTAAAGCACCTGAATCTGCAAGCTTACCACGAATGTACAGAAGCGTAACTCGACTGCTGTTTTAAGTGACCCTGACGTAGTTCTAAACGAAGGTTGGGACGCACCTTGACCTACTCAAGTTTAAAATGAGGTATCATTATCCCAACAAAAAACATGGAACTGCAACCCCCATCAGTCAGCATTCTGCCACATTTGACCCCTTTAGCCCTCTGTGAGCTCCTAGAGATCGAGAATCTGGCTTGCTTTTATACGAAGCCTCAGGGTCTTATTAATAAACTTGCGGAACTGAAACATCGCCAAGCTTCCGGGTCATATGATGTCATCGGTATCACTGAGATGTGGTTGCACACGGGTATGACAGACACTGAAGTTTCGCTACCGTGCCTGTCTCTCATCCGGAACGATAGACTCACAAAAGACAGAGGGGTCATTCGGTATTACCGAAGCGATTTGCACAGCGAAGCCGTGGATTCAGACTCGAAGTTCCCCGACGCCCTTTGATGCCGCTTGCAGTTAAAAGGCATAAATGCTTGCCTTGTTGTCTTGGTATACCGCCCCCTAACTCTACACCCGAAACCAACTGCCATCTTGGGGCTGTTTAAGATGCAGTCTAAAGCGAAAGTACACTCACATTCTTATCATGGGTGATTTCGATGTACATGGTTTGGAAACTCTGCCACGATCGGGGAACAATTCAAAGCCGATCTACGAGAGCTCGTAACGACTGTTCCTCTGTACAGTCACATCACTTTGCCTACTTGGTTCAGAACAGGTAACAGGCAATCCGTGCTGCATCTTGTGTTCACCAAAGGGGAGCATATGATTAATCTATTGTTGGTAGCATGCCCTTCGGGTCGCAGTGACCACGCAGTTATCAGTTTCAAATCCGCCTGCTATGCGGAATATCGGAATGAGTACGATGGCGCTGTGCGCATCATCACAAGCTACGATCGATTAATGCAAGTCATCAGCGTCGCAAACAGGTCGTTTCTTGCGAAGAGTGCCTAGTAGTCGCCTGGATTGCGTTCGTCCAAAAATTCAGTCAGCTGATTACAGTGGTTTCGGAGATAATAGTTTTCAATGCGTCTAGATTACTTTCATTCGTTTGAAGCAGAACTCGAAAATGGATGGTTGTGCGCAACGCAGCATGACATGCGTACAGGAAAGCTCCAACGCCAGAAACGTAACCACTGCAATCAACTGCTTATAGAAGACAAAGTCGCATATAAGTAGAACATGACAAAGTCTTCAATACTAAAAACAAACGGCTACGCACGAATGTCAATGGCCTACCATAGTTGAGGCAACGATTTCCTCCAATCGGAACGGCTGATGGAGCAACAATAACGGCTACCAAGGTACCAAAGGCGCTGCGGATGCAAGTTCTCCCCCCAGCCACACCATTAAGTGGATCTTGCCACGAAGAGCTCTTCCAAGTTTTGTCGTCACACTGCCACGATTAACCCACACCTCTTTTATAGCGGAGGTTGTATTGCGGAAGCTGACGTCTCTACACAATTACAGCTTGCCGAGTGTCGACACCATTCGCTCAGAGACAATGGGAGCAGCAGCAAGCCAATTGGCAGGAACTTTAGCTCAGTTCTTACAGCACTGCTTAGACCAGAATCAAGTTCCTGTTATGTGGAAGCTTGGAAAAATAACCCCGATTCAAAAAGGTGGAAGCACAACTGAGCCCTCCAACTACCGCCCAGTATCTCTTCTTCCTATACTTTCCAAGGTCAGTGAATCCATAGTTGCCAATGTACTGATCTGTTATCTGGAAAACTGTAGCATCATCACGCCTGAACAGCGCGGCTTCTGTGGACAGCGGTTATGTACAACGAAGCAGTTGGACTGAGTCAGCTGACGCTGGAGAAGGCGTTGAGGTGATCTATCTGGATTCTTCGAATGTATTCGATCGTCCAGACAATCGGATACTTCTTTCCAACGTCCAGCATTAGGGTATAGATGACACAATTCTAAGATAAATTGTCAACTTGCTACTTCAACAGCAATTGGTGACCAGAGTTCGGAGCTCTTTATCGGACCATCCAAGTCGAGTGTGTTGTGCCACATGGCTGATTTCTAGGTCCACGTTTGTTTTTTGTTGTTTTTTTGAGCTCACACAGACAATCGCTTCAGACTTTACTAATGTTTGCAGACCACATCAAAATTTGGCGAAGAATGCAAGTGAATGCAAACCAGCATCTGCTTCAGGGTGACCTAGACCGCACGCGGAATATGCTAATCAGGCCTGGCAGCCGTGACAGAAACAGGATCTTGTTGATCCCTAGGCTCCTCAAAAAAGGGCAACCAAGAACGTCAGGGGCCTCTTTCATCTACCCTATCAGCTTAGACTGAAATCTCTAAGAATGTACAGCAGTCGATACCGGCTTTTGCCGGGGGGATCTCATAATGGTTTACCAGATTCTGAAGAACTCGAACCACATTTGTGTCCCCTGCTAAAATTGAACAACAAAACTAAACTAAGAGGTAACCCACTGAAACTGTCACTACAGTGTAGTCGGCTTGAATGCAGTAGAAATTGCTTTTCCCTCCGCGTGTGCCAACTTTGGAACGCCCTCTCTAATCATGTCATCGCTGCTCCGAATTTGGCGATATTTAAAAAGCGAGTTGACGGTGCATTGTCTCACTTACCTTTCATTTTATGACTTGTTAGCCAGGGGCTACGAAACACAATCAAACGGTGTCTTGCCAAACGCCTAACCGATGGATTTATAGATTTATACGTTTTATACGCGAAAATCTCCGCTCTTCCACATAAGTGTATGGTGAGTCCACCACAAGGCTTTTCACTTTATCATGCAATTGATTTTCGCAATAACTTCCATCCCACGGGACTTGGTACGCAACGCATTTTATACCCCTAATGAACCATTGTTTCATTGTTCCATCCTAACATTTACTGCATTTCAATGTGAGCAAATGCAAGCTACTTTCCATCGGACATTAGAGCAGCTACACACACCGGCTCGGAACGAACGTATTGCAACAACCAACTGTCGAAGGTGACTTGGGTGGCCTGGTACAAGAGGACTTGGGTTGCCCCAGGCAATTTGAAAAGTCCTCGAAGACTGAGAACCAACCCGTTGGGCTGTTGCGACGGGCTTTTTGACAAATAAACAGCTCCATATTTCGACAACTGCTCAGTGCATATGTTTGTCCCCATGCCTAATACGCAATGCAAACATGACATCCATGGTTAAAACATTATTTTAACTCATTGGAGCATCCTAAAGGTCGAGCATCTAAGAACGTAATTGGAATGCGCAATCTTTCATGCGATGACAGGTCGAAATGGTTAGGCGTATTGAGCGGAAGCTATCGCAGCTTAAGAGGCGACCTACTTACGGTATACTTCATTCTGCAAGGCTCACAACATGTGTGCCACCCTTTACCGCAACTCAGAAGCAATACGAACCTGGGGGGCTTGTGATCGAATAGACATAGCGGAATGGAAGGACGAGCCACTGGGCGAGCCAGATAGTCAACGGGAGGCGGGTGTAACTGAGTTGATTGCTAGACATGGACTAGCCGACATTCACGTGACTTACTCATCTTTTGTTTAACTGAGTCAAAGGAATTAAATCATTGCCTCTGAAGGGCCGCTAGTTATGGTCGTGAACGCGTAACTTATAGCGAGAAGTATGGTTTGCCAAAAGTGTTGATTGTCGCGAGTTGTCTTTGCCGAATAAACGCTTGTCTCTGATGGACTGATTTCTCCAATATGGTGTCAGAGAAGACAAAGGTGAACCTGCTGGAGGCGCTCGGATGATAATTTGGGATCATTAGCGTCTATTCCGATCCTTGCTCCATTGAACAGGGATGGACGGAATTCGGCGACTAATTGGCGTCTATGGAGAAGCAAATGACTGGGTTTGGACGAACGACCCGTGATTTATCGCTTGGCCAGGTTTCGACTTGCAGCAGGGAATGACGCGCGCCGTGTCCTAGATACATTGTACTACGATAAAAGCGAAGATCCCAGTAATTTGGAGACTGTCATTACAAAGTTCAGTGGGTTTTGTGAAGGTCAAACCAACTCAACAGAGCCCCAAACGAATCCCTCGAGGCGTATATCACTGAAATGAAGAACTTGACTTGATCCTGCAAATTCTGTAAATGCATGGGCGACAGTGTCATACGCGATCGGATCGCTTTGGGAATCAATGAGAAAAGTATGACAAAGCGGCTTTTGCGACAACACAACTGATCGCTCCAGCGGTGAATCGATATCTGAAACCTTGAGTCCTAGACTACCTATCAATACTAACAAATGGAACTCGCAACTGATGCAGAATTGTGTGCCGTTTCTGGAGGCAAAGCAGCAAAATCTACTGAGGAGTGACAGGAGATCCGCAAATTTTGCTCCGCGCAATACCCGAGCTCTCGTGAATGGTGTCCGAGTTGTGGACGGAAATGCACCAGGTGTGGAAAAAGAAACACTTTGATTGTTGCTGCCAATCAACAAACGTGAGTACGGTTGTGCTTGACAACTCACCTGCAGGTACAGAACATTCAATTAGCCACGCGTCTCGGAGGGTGCTTCGAAAATCTGCCTACACAAGTCTTTTGATCGTGGGCGGAGCCGTACGATTTCAATTAGACACGGGAGCTACTATCAACATTCTATCAAGGAAGCACTGTCCCCGAGTGTGTATTCGTTCCAATCAACATTGTCGTTACATGTAGAATGGTTCCAGACTTACTCCGAATGGCACGGCTACAATCGAAGTGGTTAATCAAGGGGACGGAGCCACTCATCGACTGGAGTGTTTGGTCATGGATGAGGAGCTCACGCCGATACTCGGCATTGGTTCGATCCAGTCTCACGGTTTTGTTGTTTTTAATCCTGACCGATTCGTGCATGCTTGCCATGGAGAAACGGATATTAATGACCAGTATCCGTCTGTGTCTAACTCGGGTGTGGGAAAAACTAGTGGGAACCGTTCACTTCTAGTTAGACCATTCAATACGACCGGCAGCTTTACCGGATTGGAGAGTTCCATTTGCATTGCTTGACAGATTCCATGCTCAATTCAGCAAATTAGTAAGTGGGGTGTGATTACCAAGGTTGACGAGCCAACCCAATGGGTTAGTCGGGTCGCATAAAGTACAAGGAAAACAGGCGAAGCGCACGTGTGTATTGACCCAAAAACATTAATTGAGGCCCTGCTTAGAGAGTATTAGGCGCCACCTATGATACAAGACATGCTGCCGCGCCTAACCAAAGCTAATTAGTTCACGAAGGTAGAGCTGTTTTTCGCATTGTGGTATGTGATTCTAGATGAAGAATCCAGCTTCCTGATTCCCTTTGACGCACCTATCGGCGTTATCGTCGGTTACGTTTACCGTTTGTTCTAAGGTGTCGATTGTAAGTTTTCAAAAGCGATTGGTGCAAGCGGTAGAGGATTTAGATGGTGTAACATGTGTGGCCAACTATGTTTCAACCTATGGCTCGACGGTACGAGAGCATTATTGTTAATATCCACTGCTTTTACAGTGTGGTGTGCAAAAGCACATCAAGCTTAAACGCAAGAAAACTGAGCTTCAGAAAGATGTTTTTCATGAATACGTGTTGACAACCGAAGGGATTCAGGTCGATCCATGAAAATTCAAGGCAATACGTGAGATGCCGCTCCCTAACGACCTGAAGGGAACCCATCGCTTAAACGGTATGGTGAATTAGTTGAGCCGTTTTATGCCTAAACTTACTGCTATCATGACGCCGATCAGGAAGTTAACTCACAAAGGAGTAAAGTGGAGTTGGGGAAAGGAACTATAAACCGCGTCTGCAACTATTAAGCACCCTATCAGCAACGCGTCAGTACTCGGATATTAGAATGCAGCGCAACCTCTGGAGGTACACGTGACAGTAGCCAAAACGGTTTATGTGCTGTTCTCTTACAGAATGGAAATCCTTTAAATTTCCGCAGTCGAGCACTCACCTTAACTGAGCAGCGCGATGCGTAGATTGAAAAGTAGGTAGTTGCGGTAGTCTATGCTATAGAGTGTTTCAATTACTATACATTCGGAAGAAAGACAACTGTGTATGCCGACCACAAACCGCTTGTGTCGATAGTGAAAAACCGCAGCACATCGTTCCTCGTCGTTTTCAGCGTATGCTTATCCAGTTTCAAAGGTAAGACGTGGATATTGTGTACACACTTGTTGCACAGATGTTCATTGCGGATACACTGTCAAGATCTCATCTGCCGGTAACTGAGCATAATTCGGAAGAGGTCGAAGCAGTACACATAGCACAGCACCGGGCAATGATGAAAAATCCTCTGAATGAATTAAGGCGCCACACAGAGGAAGATGCGACGTTTGCGGCTTGCAAAACATTATTATAAGTGGCTGACTAGAAACGAAGTATTAGCTGCCGAAAGAATGTACACCCTACTTCAACTTTCGGGAGGAACACTCTGTCTATAGTGGTTTGCTATTCAAGTGAAGCCGTTTGTTGATTCCGTCATCACACCGAGCAGAAATGCTGGAGTATGTTGATCGCACTCACCTGCGTGCCAGTCATACAATTAACCGAGCAAGAGATTTAATCTGTTGGCCAGGAATGACGGGTCAAATCAGAGGTCATGTTTCGAAGAATGAAGCGTGGCGTTCACACGAAATGTAGCAGACGAGGGAAGCAATGCTGTTGCATGAAATCCCTACTTGACCGTGACAAGATTTGCCGGTGGATCTGTTCTTTGACAATGGGAAAGATTACCTACTCACGGTGGCTTACTATAGTGATTATTTTGAAATCGGTTTACTCACCACTACGACCAGAGAAGCAGTATGCAATAAGCTCAGGTTCCAATTTGCGCGGCAGAGTATACCCGAGGAGCTCATCTCTGACAGTGATCTTGAGTTTACTAGCGCTGCTCTCCAGGCGCCTGTAAACAAATGGGAATTCATGCACCTGAAAGCCAGCCCATATCACAGTCACATGAATGAAAGGTAGAGCCAGCAGTAAAGCATGCCAAAGGACTGTCATTAAAGACTAGATCTACTGGCGAAGACCCGTACCTCATGGTACTGAAGTATCGCCATAATCCTTCAACGGACATCGGCTTAAGCCCAGTGCAGCGCCTATACAGTTGAAGGCCTAGCACGCTGATGTCGGAATTCACCACACTCTTAGGCTCAGTTTCGCCACCGCAAGATGGATTCCAGAATAACCTGTGAAAATGCATGTCCGCCCAGAAAAGGTACTCCGACCGCGGTGCACGGATGCCGCCCGAACTAACAGTGGGGGAGAAATTGCGGGCTCAAGCAGCACCCGATGGTCAAGAGCGACGAAACAAACTAACTCATTGCCTTAGAAGGGTCATTAATTATGGACGTAAACATGTAACTTATATTAAAGAGTTTGACTTACCAAATGTGCTGTAATTTTCGCGAGTTGTCCTTGCCGTATAAACGCTTGTCGTTGAAGGACTGAGTTCTGCAACAGGGTCACACATTGAAACACTCTGTACGATATATCCATCTGGAGTGCAGCATAAATTACTTTTCCGTTTGTGTCTGTCACACGTTGAATGCTCTCCTAAATTCGGTCGCCTCTGCACCGACAATAACAGTAAGTAAAAGACGGTTGGATGACGCAATAATGCATTTAGAAATTATCACTCAGCGCTACGTCACCATCCTACTCCTGGGGTTTGCCATGGATTCCTTTGATGTTAACTGTGGATGCTGTGAATCTACGCGGATTGCCAAGCTACAGAGGAGCAAACGATAAGTCCTTATATTCATTTCTGAACTATTAACTGTTTTCAACTAGAAATTGGGTGTTGCTCGCCCGAAAACACTGCATTGCTATACGGCGTTTCGATGATATTACATCTCATCGGCTAGAGTTAGCAGGCATTAAACCCTGGGGCCATTGGAATGTTAGTTGTGAGCGCTACCCATAAGCCTTCAGGTCACGACGGGCAAAGCTTGGCACAACAGTATAATGAATGATATTGAGGGTCATTTTTGAAGTACACATTGTATGGATGGAATGCGATGCGCAATTTCAACGTTGACCGAGATTCCCATTGAACCGAACCTTGATCTTTCCATCACGTAGATCGTAGCTGATGCAAATAGCAATTGGGTTCGATGCTTGCTAACCCTATCTGATGAGATGGAATAACATCGAAACGCGTCATACTAGTGCAGTGCTTTCGGGCGGGCCACACCCAAGCTCTATTTGTATCAGCTACGGTCCACGTGATCGAAGGACCAGGGTTCACTTCAATGGGAATCACGGTCAATATTGAGATTGCGCGTCGCAATCAATCCACACAAGGTGTACTTCAAAATGACCTTTAACCTCGTACTAACTGTTTTACTATATTATTACCATCAATATTATTATTAATTCGATACCCCCAATAACTTTTCAACGCTTTTTAACGCGCATGAATTCATTTTTCATTGTGCGTTGACTGCAGTTAGCCACCGTTTAAGGCATTCGGCCCATTAGACCAACGCATTATTCTAGACAAACTTCAACGTGCATGTGTAAATTCCTCTTACGCAGACGTCTTCAAGTGAAAGCACGCGCATCAACATGAAATGCAATAAAAGTGGAACGCGTTGTGTCATAAGGTTCGGTAGTAGGTTCGATTAAGTTTATTCCTTTCATCAACTACTTAGTGAGTACAAACACTGTACATTGTTTGCTTTACACCGACGACAGCAAAGTATAGCGACCTACCGCACACAGCTTCGACACAACCCCGGCTAGATGTATTAATTGTCAATACTCAATCGCCTTCAGTCCAAATTGCCCTAAATGGTTCACACCTATAAGCTGGGCAATCAAGAACTCCAACACTGGAAATATTATGGCGTTACTCATCCTATCATTGGCACCACACGACCGCGGTTTCGTCCTGGTTTAGACTCATCAGGTGGAGATAGCTTGAGTTGGACTTGAAATCAGAGCCCAGTGGCTCAAGGTTGATGGCATAATTACTACGCCACTGAGGTTTGCGAGCTACGATTGGTACAGCAGAAACAACCCAACCCCACAGCGGATTCTCCAAGTCCAACTTTGAACTCCAACACTGTTTTGGGGAAATGATCTGCGTGAACTGATCCAGGAAAACTTCGGATGCTCAGAGCAGTCTGCGTTAGCATAACAAAGCATATTCAAAACTTGGCGTTCTTAGTGTTTTTAATCACATTGACCCGTCTATATTTTTCTAACTGCTTTGGCCTACTTAATCCCTCATGTGAGACATGTGATCCAAGCATGGCAGACACAGCTGAAGAGGGATCTCACTCTCTTCACCTTCCCCAACCTTGAGCCAACAAAAACCGCAAATAGGCATATCACTAATGTTACAAACGTCGTCTGAGTATTTTCGAAGTTTGGATTGGACTCTAGCGGCGTTTGCGCGGTGATCTTATGACGGTTTACCAAATTTTGAACAGCCCCAATCATTCGTGCTATCCGCAGCTAAAGCTCAGACATAACAACAAACTGAGATGCCACCGTCTCAAACTGCCGGAACAATACAGTCAGCTGGGGTGTAGACGGAATTTCTTGCTACCTGTTTGCAACAGCTGGGATGTACTAACATTATCTGGTATTTCAGGTCTAATATTAACCGTGAGCAAACGTTGTATCGACAAGGCGCTGATCACGTTAAAACACACCATGTAACGAGCATGAACCGTACGCACATTCAGAAAAGAAAACGGCATCAACATGCACCCGCTTTTCTGGGACAACCAAAGGAGGGACCATTTCAAGCTGTATAAAACCGTATGTGAATAATTCACACAAAAAACATTTTGCTCGGCAAGTTCGCTGTTTTCGGCTGTTCTGGTTGTCTTCTCTTTCTTTCACTCACTATCCAGCGGGACATGATAAGCCTTGACCATTTTATCTGCAATATACGATTGACCATGTTTAAGGCGTATTCTCATTGAAAATTGGACTCACCTATTTATCCTGCATGATTTCCTTGTCATCCTTTTAAAACCCTTGCTGGGATTTGCGAAAACTTTGAAGTGGATATGCAAAAGTTCCTTCCCAACCTTTTGCTTTACAACGACCTCAAATTGCCCAGTTGGTTCGTAGCGGGTAATTAACCATCTTTGCTGACTTTTGTGTTCACCAACGAGAAACATATGGTTGTGGACTGCTCGTTGCGTAGCAGTAATCATAGAGTCATTAGCTTCAATTTTTTGGTATGTGGAATATCGAAATGAGGACGCTGAAACGGTGCACACCATCACAACTTCCGGTCCTTTAACCCAGGTTATCAGTGCCGAACTCAATTGGTAGTAATTTGTCAGGGATTTAGTTGTTTGATTAAACATGCGTCAGAGCTTAGCGCCTGCAATGAATACTGAATACTGTATTATAGAGCAAGTAGAAATGGATTCTGTACAGCTGTTTCGAAATATCACGAAAAACGTTATAAAATTGTCAGCCGTGAATATCATTGTCGTTCTTATGTAGTATTTAAAATATTCGACTTACAATATTTCAGGATTCACAAATGTGATATGTTATCGTAAGTGTGCAGTCGTTCTCTGAAGCGAATAGAGGCAAAATACAAATCTAACAACGTTTTTAACTGCTGCACAGATGTTGCCTCAATCACATGTTCGGGCAAACTGTTCCAAATGTTTACCACTCTCCTTTCGAGGCACAGTGGGTGGGGAACACATTTCATGTCCGGCACGACAAGTTTGTATCTGTGTCCGCGTGCGCTGCATGGTCCTCGTAAGTGCAGCATTGGCCTTAGCATGGGGAACTCACCAAGATGTAAAATTCGGTAGGTCATAATGAGGTCGACTCCCACCCGACGGTAGGACAAAGTGTGGTTGGCGGCATCCGGTTTCGGATTTGCCTGTCACTGTGGCAAGCCACAGGACGCCTGCGCCTACAGAGGGACCATGGATGGCTTGCGCTGCACCACCCAATGCTCCAACCACGCACCCCATATCCAGTGTAAACCCGAAGGAATAAGACCGGGAGGCATGCGGATGGGAACCACGTTTCATCAACGGAGCCGGCCCACACTCCTTCACAGGCAAGCACAAGCACACTGTATTTGGGGAATCAAGCGCATGCAAGGCGGTGGCTGGACCGTAGTCCGCTCCACACTGAGTGCACGGAGCCACTCTTCGAGCCTAGCATGGCCACAAGGACCGTGCACCCCGTCCCCTCCAGCAACGACCAACTGTCACCTGGAGCCAGTATGGACGACGTAGTGGGTAATAGACAGGTAGGCACCTTGTCAACATGCACATCAAGCGCAGCCACATCGGGGATATCAAACAACAGCCAAACACTTGAGAGAGAGAGAGAAAGAAAAAGAGAAGAACTCTATTAGTGCATAAGGAAACGGTGATATAAACCCTAAGTAAATAGCGTATGTAGCAAGTTGTTTACAAACAGATCCTAGCTAAGTGCACGAGGTCAGGAAGTATAGTACACGGAATGCCACGAACAGAAAAGTTTTATGGAAATCGAATACAATTGGCTGAAGCGATGTGTGCAAGTTAATGGAATAGAGTACAGGGAGATATTTATATGAGAAAGAAAAGGATTAAGGTAAAAACTGTAAACCCACCACCTGAAATAAAGAGACTTAGCATGCAAGCACGCGGTTAGTAAATCGAATTCAGCGTGCCTACAAACGCTGCGCCGGCTCGCCGTAATTCTCTGCAGCACCCGTCGTCGCTTCTGTAGTGGCCCCAAATGGCACAGCGCATGGCCCAGGACAAAGTGTAGAGCCCTAGTTTCTCGCACCGGTCTTCATACCCAAAGCCACGTAAACTCGGGATAAGCCTGGTAGCAACGTATTGGACCCGTTCGATCTTTTGTGCCTCGCTTCGGGTAATCGGAAAGTAGGCGGACGAACCGTACTCTAGCATTGGTCTAATGATAGAAGAGAACAGGCGAGTGGCAACCTCTTCAGACCATGTGCCGATGCTACTTTTGAGCGCCCAAAGCATGCGCAGTCCGTTACGATATAGCCTGTTTGTGTTGTCCACGGACTTCAAATCATAGCGTGAGAGTACACCTAGGTCCTTCACGGAGGGTGCGGTATATAGCGTTTGGCCGTCAAGAGTGTAGGTTCGGCCGTTAGCACCCTTCCCCAGGCTCATAAATACGGACTAGGCTGGGTTGACCGGGAGAACAACTTCTGCAGACCATGTGGATAAGCGGTTGAGATCTTGCTGAAGTAGGCCACAGTCATCGGGAGCGTCGATTTCTCTCCAAATCTTCATGTCGTCCGCAAACAAGGCACACGGCGACTGGAGAAGCTGCGGTAGATCATTGATGTGGATCAGGAACAGAGTGGGCCCCAGCACATTGCCTTGAGGCACGCCACTTGTAGAGGGGTACCAGTCAGTTAGATGGTCGTCGACCTGTACTCTCCACTTTCGTCCAACAAGAAAGTCGCTGATCCACCGGTGCAGAGAGCCACCGACGCCACACATGCTGAGTTTGTGAAGGAGAACCTCATGGCTGACCTTGTCGAACGCTTTACTGAAATCGATGAATATCACGTCGGCGGACTTCCCTTGTTTACGGCCTTCAAGCACTCATGCCTCCTCATAAGCAGATTCGTAATGCATGAGCAACCTTGCATAAAACCGTGCTGTGCGGGCGTCAGGACCTCTTTTGACTGTAGCAACTGCAGCAATCTCTTCTTCACGATTTTCTCAGCAATCTTTGCCAAAATAGGTGTCAGACAAATTGGCCTGTAATTGTCTACTTTGCTAGGGTCGCCGCCTTTCGGAATAGGCTTCACCACCGCACATTTCCAGTCAACCGGCAACGAACATTCGGACAGCGATCTGTTGAAAAGGTCAGTCACGACAGGAGAGAGGATGGTTGAAAGTGACTTGAGAACCAGTGGGTGAAGCCCGTCAGGTCCGGCAGGTTTGGTGCCGTCAAGGTTGGTGAGTAGTTGAGCTACCTCTTCAACGCCGCATTGCAGACTATCGAGTTCGGTAAAAGCGGTACACGTCGAACTCGAAACAGACACCTGGTTATTCGCAAATACAGAAGTGAAGTGCGCCGCCAACGCGGACGCACTCTCAGAGCTGGAGGTTAGGGGCTGTTCATCCGTGCCATCCAGCACTGGCACATCACCAGCCGGCTTCAAGCGTCGCTTCACGTATGCAAAGATTCGCTTTGGTTCGATTTTCGCGGCTAATGCGAGTTTCTCTTCAAAGTGTCGGCGTTTGTTCTTTTTTGCACTGTTGCAGAGGTTCCGCTGACATTTATACGCTTCGTAATCATTGGCAGAGCCAGAGAGAAGGAATTTGTCCCACAGTCTGCGCCGCCTCCGAGCCAGGTTTCCATACTCCTTATCAAACCAATGAGGCTTAATGGGTCCAACCTTTCAACATTTCAATGGCACAAATTGGGAACACAATGATGTCAATCTCTCTTTTATGAATATCCAACAATCTTCCACAGATGCAGCTTGTGACAGAGACCAATCCAGTTGGCTCGCGGCTCGAGCTACATCGTCGAAGTGGGTTTTCCAGTAGTTGGGAGCTGGTTGCAGCGGATGTGAATACGGCAAAGATAATTCCATATCAGCTATCAGTACTAAGTGGTCGCTCGTAGCCAGGGGCTCCAGGATCCTAACGTCACGCACTCGTTGTTCGTAGCTCGTTAACATCAGGTCGAGACAGGACGAGGCTGAACGGGTTGAAATGCGTGTTGGCTGGCATATGTGTTGCGATGCACCAGTTTCAAGTACCAAATCCACGAACTTTGCTTCAACCTCACTATGTCCAGGCATCAAAGCACATCAGGCCATCGTATTCGAGGACAGTTAAAATCGCCCATAAGCAGAAAGTGTGGACGACTCATGTGGGCTTGAAGATGGGGCAGCCAATCCAAACAACGACTCAGGGGACTGCGATAAACTGCGCCCACAAGCAGTTCTCCGGCAAAACCGTTACTCTCTTAAGTATCAGAATACAGAGTGGCAGGTATGTCGATTCTCTCCAAAGCTAGATACCTGGGACAACTACATAACCCAACTTATCCACTGTACACAATTTCGTAAGCAAGACAAGGTGATTAATAAGCGGAATATGACAAAAGTTCAATACCAACCACAGGCTATTGCATAAGCACGTCAATAGACTTTGGAGGATGAGGCAGGATTTCCTCCGCTTTGGACAGCTGATGGTCCAGGAGGAACGGCTAGAGAAACAACAAACGCGTTACAGCTCTTAAAATGCCCTTACACTTCCTAGTGCCTTAACTTTTAGCAATCTTCCAGCATTTGTTGCCTTACAGCCGGGACCCAAACGAATATATTTTATTGCCGAATCACCTTTGCAACAGTTGACGGCTCTGCACAACCGCAACTCCATGGGTGTCTATTTCATTTGCCCAGAGGCGCTGGGAGCATCAACAAAGCAGCTGGAAAAACATTTGATTTAGTTCTTTCAGCGCTGCTTTGACTAGAACCAGGTTCCTGCTATATGAATACTTGGAAGATTAATTCCAGTTCCCAAAGGCAGAAGCCGGACTAAGCCCTCAAACTACAGTCCGCTATCTCTTCTCCTTATACTGTCCAAGGTCCTGGAATCCACCACTGACAATATGCTTGCGAGTTAGCTGGAAAAAGGCAACATCATTACTGACAAGCAGCACGACCTCCGTGGACAGCGATCGTATAAAACCAATTTGCTACTCGCATGGAACAGATGGAGACAGTCAGCTAACGCGGGAATGGGAATTGATCTTATCTATCTGGATTTTTCGGTTGCATCTAGATTATCGGATTTTCCTTTACAATATCTACTCCATCTGCATTGAATTGGATGGCCAAATTTCTCCACCAACGGCAGAGGTCAGAGTACGGAACTCCATATCCGACCGCATACAAGTCGAGGGTGGTGTGCCTCACGTCTGATTTTGGTACACACCAGTGATCATGTACATACTATAGACGACAACCTCCTGTATTTTTTGCTGGCGACATCAGTACATCTTGCAGGATTCAGGGAGCTGCCGGTCAGCATCTGCTTCATCGTGTGCCAAACGAGATCTACGACGGTTAAACTGGAATAGATATAGGATACTCATACACTACATCAGGTCACGTACCCATACATGCTCAAGACGAATACATCTGATTTACGTGTGGTGTTTTAGGATTATATAGATTATTCGAAACAATCCGAACAGAGAGCAAAAGCTGGTAGCTAGCAGGCTGGGCTGTTGAGACACCGTTCAGACACAGGTAACTTGCATATGTGAAGCTGGATTTGTTAAGATTCATTTGGTTGATGGCAATTAGTTTGTCATCCACAAAGGTCAATTAACTACCCGAATAAGTGAGACTGAATCGCAGTTAGTATTCAATGCATGCTGTTGGGCTATGGTCCCACATGGCCCAGTGGTACACACTGCTGGCCACTGGTGCAGGACACTAATGCTCAAGGGTTTGAACCCCAGCATTCCACCGAAAGAACGCGTGTCACTGACGAGTTGTTGTGGAGCGAAACAAACGTCTGGTGCTTCTCCGCATTGGTAGGTAGCTTAGGTGACTTGTGATGTCTATTCTCCATCAAGTATTCTGCGCTATTGTTTGCCATCACGTGGAATACACAGCTTATGCCTGGTAGTCGAGCCTAAAGTACGGTCTTAGCTCTCGGAGCAGTCTCAGCATAGGGCATGCACCGACGTTATTCGAATACTTAATCTTCCATACAAACAGAGGCTAAAACGATTGGGAGTATTCGGCGGAGAGTATAGCTGGTTACGCGAAGAACTGATAATGCCGTACCTGATGTTGCACAATCCATCATTCACTTCAACTCTGCAGTAATACCAATCTGAGAGATTATTGCCTTTAACTGGAAGAACAATTCTGCGGTCTGTGATGTTGCAGACATTTCTGTCCATGCATGTCCACCTTAGAACGTACTCCCAAAAACGGTGGGTTCCACACGGGTAATAACCCTACTTAAGGCCGGTTGAATGACACTCAATACCATACTACATTTTGCCACCAAGCACTATAGCTCTGTTTTCACTGTTTGGAAAACATTGCGTTGACTATCCATCACGGATTTTGTGTTATGAAACTGTGTCACAAACACATAAATCATTACTTTTAGTTTTAAAATAGAGTATCCATTGTTGCTACATTTCGAGAACTACGTTGGATCACCCAGTGCGGACTGCAAGACATATTCCCTAACCCATATAAAGTCGTTTTGCTTTGTTTAGAAGGTAGCTGGTTGTTCAGAAAATTTGGTCAAGTAGTGGAGGTTGAATAGGTGCAACCCACTTGAGCTGAGAGCTACTGCGCTAGTCCGATGGGCATTGAACACCGTGGTGCCGTAGAGGGGAAACAGGTTTATCAGGACAAATTGATCAAAAACTGCGCAATGGCCAAGGCACATCACCGGACGGCACTGGGTTGGATGTCGACGGTTTTATTGGGCAAACGGGACCCACACGACAGCGGCTGAGAGAGAGCCACTCAACCAGTCACTACTGATGTATTTGCGCAGCGTAACACGAACTCAACCACAGACGGAGTGGGAGTGTGAGGAATGGAAAGCGGCAAACGGACAGCAGGTGCATGCAAATAACCTCAAACTGACGGTACCTGACAGTGGATTAAAACTAGCCGCCGCTAAACAGTGACGACGCAATAGCGATCTGGATTCATGTGCGACATAAACGATCCCACAGCTCAAGAATAAAACATTTCTGCCAAACACCCAAATTTTTTTCAGTTCACAAAATCATTTTCGACAAGCACTAATCGTATTTCGCGAAAAATTTGTAAAATCACTTTAAAATTTCTCAACCTATGCACTTAGAATACACTTACCCAAACTTGCATTTGACGTAGTTTCGGCGAAAAGCAACAATAATTTCATCTTAGCCTTCACGTATGCAGTAGGAAACGATTTTGTCCAACTTTGTCAGCTTGTGTCAATCTTCTCTGCAAGCAGCTGTTTCTTAGTTGTGTCTGATTATTTTCAACAAGTTGACTGCGAATAGGGAAGCTGCTGCATAGCAACTTGTGGGTAGAATGCCATTTGTGACGAGGTTCAAGCAAGTTCCTTCTGTTACATAAGCAAGCGGTCGAAAAGACATCTATTTTTAGTTTTTGTTGCAATGGCAGGTGTGCGTTCGCTTTTAAACATCAATATCCTCTGTTAAGTTGATAAATACCCACCACGTAGAGAATGGGTGCGACGATAAACCACGTTCGCGCACTAGCTCATGTGATTATCAAGCGCTGACTGACAACACGGATAAACGTCCATCGACACAATTCCATGATAACGCTAAACCAGTAACGTTACAGCTTCACAGACAGGCAAATATTGCGACTGCGATCTATGTATGATGTGTGCTTGCTCTAATGCCAATAACAAAGTCCAAACTACAGCGTCATAGGGATTAGTGGACAGATCTGAGTGGGGCAATTGCTGATTTGTCTCAGTCTCATTGCGATTAGTTATGATCATTCCTACTCTCTATAAAACTGATCCGTGCCTAGACTATAACCAAGAATACAGTATTTATGTGCAGAAAGTTGATTAGTAGTTCGATTAAAGACAATAAACTGGTCGAATTAAATATTTCACAACAGTACGTGTGAATTCGGAGTGGAGAGAAATCGGTTACACATAGAAGCGATATTAAAGCCTCCCAATACAACACACAACAATGTCTGTGATCAGCCTTTTATTCATAACAGAAGTTTTCCCCCAATGTTATGTTTGTACGGCTGTACCAACGAATACGAAAATACGGAGTATTTACCGAAACACGTAGATATCACTCCCTACACATGGCTACCACGTATTGTTGAGCTGCTGATACATCGACTCGTTAACAGTTTCCTTATGAACGGAGTGAACCCAAACCTATTTTATGACCAAATTGCAAATTTGAACGGAGAACCACATGGTCCGTGTCGTGAACTCACGTTATATAAACTAACGTTCTAGTTTTTACTAATAAATCTATTTTACACGCCTACTGTAATGTTAAATTTTTCTTTTTCTTTCACGGAGGTAATAGCTCAGGACAATAGAGAGCAAGTCTGATTGCTCAGCGTTATCAGTTCCTATATTGTTCGAAAGCATACAAATGAAAGTGAACCAGCAAATCCATAGAAGAACTGTCTTGCATATTGATACTTCGAGCAGCCATCAGTTTTGGACACCTCCCCTGCACAATTTGATTGATCGGTCTTTCTTGTGCAGAGGCAAACTTGCTGATTCTTTACTAGGTATCATTCCCATTGCTACCATTCTACCTCCACATATTTTATATTCTTCTTTATTTCATTGTCGGCCCCGACTGCGTCGATTACCTAAGGTGACGGATTGAAGCTTCCAAAGCTACACAAAGATAGCACCGCGTATGAAGTTAAAAACTTTCGTCCCATCAGTCGTATACTCATCATATCTAGAATAATGTAAAGGATAGTGAAAGATGAACTATTTGTATTCTTGAACAAGGTTGACCTCAACAGAAATTCGCAGCATGGCTTCAGCCAAGTTCGATCCTGCGCAAGGTGCCAGCAAAACATTTTAAACCACACAGCGGCCGCCATAGACAACGGAAACAAGGTATTACCCCTGTTCCTGGGTATGCAATAAGCCTACGATAGAGTACCTCACACTAGGTTACTGAACAAAATGAAAGACACAGGCATAATAGAATCGATGTTTTCTTGGCTGTTTTCATGTCTAACTGGTAGACAGCTGGTGGTGCACATCAGCGACCATTTCTCTGAACGGAATTCAACCACGAGTGGAGTGATTAAAGGAAGTGTGCTTGGTCCTCTTCTTTCTCTACTCTGCAACAAGGATATATTACAGAGAATAAGGAATGATGTTACGTTTGCTTTTGCTGATGACATTAAAGTTGTCTTGTCACAACATCTCATGCAGTATGACTTATCTACACTTGACTCCTGATGCCAATTGTGGCATATGTCATTTTCTGTGGACAAGTGTAAGATTTTGTCGTAAAAATGCCAAGTACCACAAAACCGTCTATTACTATGAGGCGCATACATCTCCCAATGAATGGCAGTTGGCGGCCAAGCCGCGAACCATAATGAACATTATGAATTTCAAGTTTCGAAGGCCATGAAGATCATCGGATACATGTGCCACCATTTTAACTCATGGAATCTTGCCTATGGCTTCACAGACCAAATATATTGCCTTGTATGGTATACCCTTAATTAGTCCAGTATAATCTGGGGAAATCTGACCAGCATGTTCTTGAGAGGGTCCAGTGGCGCTTCACGAAAAACCACGTGGATATTCCTCAAAGTTGCCATACATAGAGCGATATGATGAACGTGAATTTGACCCAGTCTGGCTTCGGAGAATAAAGCTGAACCTATGTTTTCTTTACAGAATCATAAACTGTCAAATTCGCAACCTTGATAACAGTGTCCACATATCTTTAAACAGCAGATATCCAATCCGTAACAAAGAAATAAATGTTATGATACCAAAATGTACTACGAGAATCAGACAACCTTTCTTTCTAATCCACTTCTCAAAGATTTGGAACAAACCTCCCAGAGATAACAGAATATGCTATGCACTTTGCAACTTTAATCTTGTGATTAGTAAACAGTTAACCGTGCAAAACGTGATTAGTATGTTCGGGACATCACAATCCCTAGATAACGCTTTCGAAAAAAGTGTCGATGGTGTCTGAATAAATGTTCGAAACACATACGTAACATTTTGGACCACAGCCCATTTCATAGCATTTTATATTTTTCTTGTCCCGAACATCTGTCATGTGATTGTGAAGAAGCCTTGTGCAAGGGCAAGAAAAAGTAGAAGAACGACTCTGATTACTTTGTGGTACGTAACTTTGCAATTGCGCCCATGTCTATTTTTGACAAATTATCAATACAGTGGCATCAAAGGGATGTATTACTATTTGATCTAAAAATCCGGGAGCATATTTTTAGCTCGGAATGCGGATGGAGGTATTTGGGTTTTCTCCGAGCTGGCTGATTTGATTGCAAACGTTTCATCGCCAGGCTAGACCACATCAACAGTTCGATTTATGCGGGCCATATAGAGACCCAAGTGATTATTGAGCAATCGATTCAAACGTCAGGAGTCCATTGGTCCACCTGAGCTGACTACACGGTCGGCTCACGTTTAACCGACAAATTAGCCATTTCCGACAAAAATAGTTTTCGAACAGCTTTAGAATTTCAAAAAATAAACAAATGTGATCCTTTCACTTCGGTCGTATATCATGAATCGTAATATCCAGTGGGACTGTACCTCGCACCAACGAGAAATATACCGTTGAGTTTATTCTCCACAATTTCATATCGCATATGCTAGAGTTTGGTACCACCTGTATGTACAAGATTTGTGGATGTAACCACTTAAAGAGTAATACACCTGTTGTTTTTTTCGTTATTGCAGTTTCAGGATGATTCGAAATGGATACTCCTTGTTCTTTGTTTGCGGTTTTCGGCATTATATGTTGGTTTACCCGCTCAGTCAATGACGGTCTTAGCAAAATGCGCTAGCAGTTCATATTCACCGCGATTCATAGACGAAAGAATCATACGGGACTGATTCGTACACCTGAAATCTTTCGGCTTTCTCGGCACGAATTATAGTGCGTGGGATGCGTTGTTCTTTTATTGTTATTAAATACTGAAAAAAATCGAAGACAGAAATAACTGACCAAAGGTATTTAATCAAAACCGTGTGTATCCTAGCAACGCGTGAGTTTAAGTAACCAGGAGTCACCTCTAGCCAATGCGCCTGTGAAGAGGTGCGACTGCGCAAACGTCGAGTTTTGTATATGCGTGTTGTACCGCTGCTTTGCTTCACATGAGATACTGCGACCGTCCGTCGGCTCAGCCACGCGCCCAGCCAACCGAAGGTATACAATAGACCAAAGTTCGGTAGACACGGTATATTCTACAGGATAGGTCACCTCAATCTATTGGTGAACGAAATATATTAATTTTGGAAGCCTGCACCACCCACTCTTCTGTGTCTGGTTCTCAGCCACCGTGAGTGAATTCCGTCCCACGGGTTTTCCATAGTTGGCAGAATGGTTCATCTACTTTAAGGTGGGCTTGTATTTGCTAGCCAATAAACTCTGACGCGATTCCCATATTTGGCGGAACCGTCGAATGTCGTTCCACACCGTGCTGATGACCTTCACAAGCAGCAGACATCTCAAGTGCTCTGCGGTACCCTCGCGCTCTACCTCGTAGCTGGACATTGGCATTCGTCCTCACACATAATAGGGAGTTGAGATCGATTTGGATTTGAGGTACTGACCCATTTAAATTAAATGATGTACACAAGCGAACATCAGTGGATTGCTTAATTGCTGAACAAGCAGTGGACGGTGTAGAATCTTGTTTAAATCCTGGCCGAAATGCTAACATCCTTGTTAATGCAATCTTCTTGGTGAGTCATGTATCCCGAGCCTTTTTTAATCAACTGTGACTTTATTTTTAAATTTTCACCATAAATCCATGCGTGTCTTAACAATTATTTGATTTTTACGCTTTATAAGCCATTGCTATATTTTTTCACCTGAAATTCTTAAGCAACTGCAAGTATCCACCCGGTAATCTCTGGTGTCCCCTTATCCCTGTTTTCTACTCTATTTCACATGGCCTTGTGAGAAGCATGTTGACCGGCTTCGTTGACTTGTATCGTGCTTAATGTTCAAGATTTTACAGCGTATGCTACGTCTGAAATTGCCGTCGTTCCTTACATGGGCATAGTTTTTGGACTTGCCACTCAGCGTGTGACTGTTCTTGTTTTGTGTGCATTCATCCGCTTTTCTTGGTGCGCAAATTACAATCATATACCAACATTATACATTTATCTTCACAGTAAAAACGGACTGCTTGCGTTTTACTGGGCTAATAATTAGCAGTTTATCCCACTGGACGACATTTAACGTTTCAGGGGTGTAATTTGATTTACACTCCACCTACAGTCATGGGCATCATCTATTGTTCCAATGGTTAACGAAATCAGTGGTGTTTGAAGCAGCGAAAAATTACATTTGACACCCTAAATATATTGCAAAAAAAGCATGAATTTCTTCTGTACCATGTGATTGAAGCATTTTCTGTGGGTGTTGTCTCACCCAGTAAAGCGTAATAATCCTATTTTTCTTGTTACTATCATTAAGTGCAGAAGGTGTGTTATACTTAGAAGAGGTCAGACTGGATTTCGCTAGAACACTTGGTAATCCGAGTCTATTGTAACGACCGGCGGAGGCCATACGCACTCCTCGCTGTTCTACAGTCATCTTGGTTTGCAGTGTAAATTACATCTGGTACACGTTTGCATAGGTTAGTCATTCTACTTGATAATCATCGAAGCATGTGACCGGTCACGTCGATCGGATCTCTACCACCAACACGTGTTTTGATGCAGTTGCGTGACCTAGACCGCAGTGAAGCTAATCCAGTTGTCTGTGTGCTGCTGTCTGATGACCTCGCAGTACAACAAGCGCTTGGGGCCCATTTGTGCGTGTTGCATCAGATCGATAACGTCAGTGGTTTTGATTTACGTTCACAAAACGAGCGAACCTCAAAAATTCTACTGTCGGGTAAGTGTGTCAAAGTTCGCTCGACATACGAGCATGAATTCTTGACCAGCTAGATTCGGAGGTTGCCGAAACCCTATACAATGCGACCCGATGGGCTTCGAACGTCAGAAACACTAAGCAGTCGGGTGTTACAGGAAGGGAGCTCTGAATTTATGCACAAATTATTCTAAATACATATAAATAAAGATCTGAACTTGATTCCACTTTCCTTTAGCCCATGCTGTCAAGGCTGAACAATATGGAGAAGATGGCTCCAGAACACCGGACAAACAAACGTAAGCGATTAATCAAGTGTGGTAAAAAGCAGTCTGATCGCTGAGATTCTGTAGCGCCCCAAAAGATAACTCGTATCTTTTATGTACTTTTTACTTTTTGATCGATTGTACATTATTTCTTCTTGTTTTAATCGTCCTTACAACCGGCTCGTCACTCGACCACCTTGTAAGTTCCCGCTCTCACGTGTTCGCTCTCGTCTCGCTTCATCCGTCCGCTTCTTATTGTAGCCCATCGAATACAATCCGCTGTGTCCGACTCCGATTGCCTTCTGATATCCGCGCTTAATTTCGCGTACCGTCTCGGACTAGTATTAACTAGTCCTACAATTCCCCGTTGTCCAGCAGTTGTACCCATGGAATGGTAATAGTAGACTTTTGCTTTCTAACTCCACCTGGATCAGATGGATCAGGTAGTTTCGGTGATTACTGGAAGGATGGAAGATAAGACAAGTGCTTTTTTGTACCTGTGATGACTGACTGTTTGACGTGGTGAATTTAAATTGCAAGTAATTTATTCAACTGTACTACACTCTCAAAGTAGATCCAACTTGATAACTAGGGACTCACTGCTAATGAAAAACACATACATGGGTATGGCAAACATGGGTAGAGCTCATCTCAGGAATCAAATACCCACAAACCTCATGTTTAGTCCGGATTAGAAAGGGCTGTGTGGAAATTGCGGTGCTTTACCGTGCAGTTAGTACATCAGAGCGTCATGCGGAAGTGCTCAGCAATATGTGCTATAATCTATCGGTTTTACTGATGTCCAGTAAACATGATTTTGTAAACGGATAGTTGTATTATATATGTATGTAGCAAACAGTCAACTACTGATGTGACAGCTTTAACATTCCGGCAGCCCTCATCGGCGTACTGTCACGTTCTCTAAGGTTTACAAAAACAGCTAATTATTACTGCTCTGAATAATTTTTGGGCAACGCAAGGAAATTAGACTTTTAAGATTACACACCTCTATGATTACTTATTTTCGGCGAATATACCATATTTCAAATTGCCGGAGAATTTTGCGTTACCGAACGAGGATGTGCTTACATATACGATCTTTGTACGAATGGATATCAACGGGATATTCATCGGACCACTTCATCAGCTTTCTCTGAGGCGTCTTCCTGTGGATTGACTCTCTCCTATGCCGGAAGAATCTGGTATTTCAAATAGAGGATTTTGCTACAGATACCTTGCCTTGATTTTCATCATTATACGATGGGGTGCTGAGAAGACCACTAGGTTGAACACAAAGAAGATGGTCAAAGTCATGAAGTGACACATTTATTCAACGCATTTATCCCGATACTGATTCACTTGGGAAAACCTACTTGCAATTCTATAGACCGCTCATATAAAAGTCGTTTCGTTGTGCCTTAATGGAGCAGTTAGCAAATATGTTTTACGTCAGAGGAGATACCTTCAAAACGTCACCCCTTCAGCTGTTTCTTCAAGCCCGGGAAGATCTGATAATTTGACGGGTTCAGATCAAATAAGGGGGGGCAGTGAAACATTTTGTAACTCGGGATGTTCCTTTTGGCCTCCACGACATTGGATGTGTGTGCAAGTGCATTATTCTGTAAGGAAAGGATTTTTTCCGTTAGCTTTCTACGACATTGCCCCTCAGTTGTCTTTCTCAGCTGGTCCAGGTATGGTGGCACTGCATCCCTGATGAAGGTAGTAAACCGATAGAAAACGGATGCCACGATTAATTTGGTTGATTTTTGGTTGCAGAAGTTCTTCGGCCGTGGTTTCAGGAGAGTAGATAATGCCAGCCTTCATGCTCAGCCACAAACCTAGTCTTAAACTCCTGTGCAGCTCCAAACTGGACCAACATATTTTCGGAAAATGTAACTGGTTTCTGTTTCTGATCACTTGCCAAACAATTCGGCACCTACTTGGTTCAGGATAGTAGCGATAACAAAGCCAACCATATCCCATGAGATGTCGAGTATTTGGCAAATCTTTTTAGTCTGTATTCGCGCGGCTCTTCATAATCCGTTCATGGACAGCCTCCATGGTTGCTGAGTCAGCTGAGGTTTTGGGACGCCCGCTGGGAGGCAAATTTTGAATACTGTAGTGACCAGTCATTTAACGAGATCTCCAGGTTTTGACAAAATTGTAAGAAGGCCACTTTTAGTCCATTGTCTGTAGGATCAAGTTGCAAATTTCTTCCGTAAGCCTGTTCTGTAGAAAAAATTCTTCACGATATTAAACACACGCCAAGTGTAGATGCGTTATTCGGGTAGGATTAAAGGGGCTCAAAAATGTGACCGATGCGCTCTGGTTTTACCGGGTATGGAAACCGATTCCAATTGTTCAGTGTATAGTCGTACCTTAGAAAAAGTGCGAACTTTTAACCGAAACAAATGGGCAGATGGAGAGTCGCAGTGCCTCGTCAACGCAGTCAAACAATGAACAATGATATTAGACGGATTAAGAAGCATTGCTTTACAAGCCCCGTTTGCTGGTCTGCAGGCGATAAACGACCAGGTTGTGGCACTGAGGAGCTGGGCTAAGCGGTCGTAGCGCGTAATGGTGCGCACCAACTCAGGGTTCTGTTTGCGATATTTCGCATAACTGATGAAGTCGAAACTGATGACTGCGTGATCACTGCGACCAACAAAGGCATTCTACTATCATTACATCAATCCTAGGTTCCTCGTTGGTGAACACGAGATCCAGCAAAGAACGTCTATTGCCTGTTCTGAAACGAGTGGACCTAATGGCGTGATTGTAAAGTGGAACTTTGGTTATAACTTCACGCAGATCCGTTTTGAATGGCTGTCCCATTGTAGCAGGGGTTTCTAAACAGTGAACATTGAAATCATCCATGATGATGGTTTGAGTGTGCTTTCGCTTTAGACTGAAGCTTAAAGCTTTCAAAAGACGGCAGTTTATTTCCCGGGTAGAGTTTGGGGGCGGTATACTAAAGTTATAATGCAGTTGTCTCTACTATGTAATTGCCAGCGACACTAAAGAGTCGACGAACTGTAAGTCTGATTCTTCAAGGGCCACACACAGTAAGTCGCTTTGGTAATAAAGGAATACCCCTCCAAATTTCGTAAGCCTGTCGTTACGTATGAGTGACATCGTCGGCTGCGGGATTTCAGGGTCCGTCATCCCAGTGTGAAACCATGTATCTGTGCCACTGATATTATCGCGTGGCTCCAAAAATGGGCGATCCTTCAGTCCGACCCACTTATTGTAAAGTCATTGAGCCTTTGTATAAAGGCAGGATAATTTCTCGGTTTTTAGGAGCCCACAGGCAGCCAAAGGAGTCAAGTGTGGTAGAATGCCGATGAACGCGAGATCAGCCGTTATTCGTTCTTTTGATGGTATGATGATTATACATCCTTCGCAAAATGAGTTGGTCAAGGAATGTCCCATTCCACGTCTGGACCTGTTGCAAAATCGCGAGACCGAGCGATAAATCGATGCTGATGCGTAATCGTTGGTATAATTGCTGTTCCAGGTAGGCTCATATCTGGTATTCGCCAAGATTCAGCAGTCTTTAACTGACGTTCGGATAGAATGTTTGTACCATGCTTTGCCGATGTTCTAGCACTTCCGTTGCTGTCTGCTCTGACTAAACCAGGAATTTTAGGATTCTTCGTTCCGCTTCTTATCGATCTTCTCCCCCAATAACCCATCTGACCGTCGACCCTAAGCCAAAGAGTAAAGACAGTCTTGCAGATAACCCCGCAGTAGCTACGCCAATAACTCAAACACAGACTAACCCCTTTAACTGGCAAGTCACATTCGACGTGAATCCTATTACCCCATTCATGGAAGCCACAGCTTTCGATTCGGTCATGAAAGGAGAGCACGGAACCAGTGGCAATCCATTGCAGAGAAAAATGGGTGACCTACGCATCCGTCGTCTCGATAAACCCACCGAGAGGGACAAAATTCCGTCCGTCTTCTGTGCCGAGCACACGAAAGGAGAAACAGATTTCACCGCCAGTTCCAGTGGCGCCCAAATACAAGCCCAAATACAAGCTACAACTTTTAAATCGACGCTCGTTAGACAGAATTATGGTGCGTCAACTCTGGTGTGCACTAATGTTCCTGAGTACTAATCTGGCACAATAAAAGTCCAGCTGCTAGGCAGTTGTAACCAGTGGAATTCCGTCTGCAATGCGGTTGATATTCGGGTTGAGTCCAGTATGCTGAGACGCGTGGAGCATCACCCGAATTGAGTACACTCTGGTGCAGCTAGAATTGTTCGAGTACCGCTGAAATCAGCAGATGAGGCAAAGGCTGTCCTGCTATCAGCAGTTGGTCTTCGCAACTCACCGAGTGGGTGAACAAATTCCCCGATCTTCCATGGAATGATCGCCAACAAGAAGAGGGTAAACAAACCGACCTTCCTAAAAGCGATAGCAAAAGAGTTAACTTTGTTCATGGTATTCCCTTGCTTCCGTATTCTCCGGATCACGAGGCGCGGACACATGACGCATAGCAGTGTTGTCATATCCGCGAAACACTTCCATGGACAAGCTTATCGCTAAATCCTTGATAAGAATTCCTCCATCACTTAACTACAAGAACTGCGGTCCAACATTAATGAAAGTGATGTTACGCTGTGTGAGAATGATGCATTCTATTGAATAACTGGTGGAAGTTTCGTACCAGGTCACCAATTGAGATCCGGCTACGAGTGCTCAGCAATTCCAGGGAACTTAAAACCGCCGTTAATTCTTTATCTCCATAGTCCTGCGGAGCACCCCACACAACAGCACCGACGGCAGACAACAGGACAAAGGGAAGCACGAGTGAACATCTTGATCTGGCACACTATGAGGGTCATGAAGCTAGTCTGAAAATAGTAAACTGAGGATTAAACAAAAACCATAAAAGGCCTGACAACTAACGGTCGGCTTACAAGCAAAGACAAATTTGACATCCATTAACCCACCCTTGAAAACCAAAGCCCCATTCTTTTTGTACACTAACTTTAAAGGCTTTCTTAGTAAGTTGGCCAAACTAAGAAATATCCATGCCTCACAACCGCTGGAATTCGTCGTGATTACTGTGGCCTGCATCAAACGAACTGTAACTCGTTCAAATCCAACATTGCTTGGTGTAGCTATAGGTCTCAAGGCGCGATCCATGGGCTTAACCACGAAAATTCTCAATCACACCTTCGTGTATTCTGCCCCAGGTTCAAGCTGGCACATTTGACTGGCACGCCAGAGAGGACAGTCAGGAGGCACACAAGTGCAACTTGAACACTGTGACCTTGCCGAAAACGTCAGGAACAGAACAACTTTTTCCCATAGAGGGTGAGACATTCAAATGGTTAGTAACCCCTCAACAAGCGCGATACCCAGTGTGCCACCTTCTAAAGACCTATGTGGATCATGTTCTAAACTTGTTAAGGGGGACATTCTGTGCCGTTACTGTTGCAAGTTCTTCCATGCGAGATGCCTCCGAGTTAAACCTAGTCAAGCCAAGTTATTAAACAAACCAGACTCGCTATGGTTCTGTGTGGCTGGCTTGCCGAACAACCTCCTCGTGGTGCCAGCTGGGTGGTTCGGGATTTTCCCGTTCCAGCAAATGGTTCGACGGCAGTGTTCCAGGACGTGGTGGGTTTTCGCCTGGCAAGCGTTCTCCCTATAAAAAGCCACATATGTCCGTTTAACAACACTGTGACGTGGCGGACGTGACTCGCCACTAAATAAAGTCACTGCCCCTTGCTTCATCCTGGCGAAGCATTGTATTCCAGCAAGTTGATGCTGTAATTTCGGGGAGCATTGGGCCCCTGTTTGGCAAAGGAACAAACGAAAGGCGTATGAACTGATCAATCAGTCACCGGCTCCCAATGGGCGCGATTCCCTGAATTCGCTCCGCTACCTTGCGGATAGGCTATTCAGCCAAAGGCTCGGGGTGGTGTCCCCTAAGTCAACACCCTACTTCGGCTTGGGCAACCGGGTAGTATTTCGCCCTCTGACGAAACCGTGGACATTGTTGTGTTGTGTTGTTTTTTCTTTTACTATTTCTGTACCTTGTTTTGAGTTCCATGGTTTCCGATGGTGCAATGTCTATTCATAGACTGTTGCAAAAAAAAATAAAAAATGGTTCTGTGTGGAATGCACATCTACCCCACTGATAAAACGCGGGCTTCTTTTATATCAGAAGTATGACAAGCTAATAGTCAAGTTTGGGGAAATGGTGACCACCAAAATCACTACGCTTGGGGTAAGCATAGCGGAATGTGCAACCCAATCCTTCAATTGGTTGTTGCTCCTATCCCGCGAAGAACTGTTAATAACACCGTAAGCAACACTATACCTAGAGTCCAGAACATCAACAGCTGTCCCAATACCACACGTGGCTCACACTTGACTAAAGCGGTTCACAGTTCGATCGGAGTAACTACATGTAAGGCGACTTCCAAACTCTCGAAGGAGTGCGTAAAAAAAGAGCAAGCCGGTACTAGCGAAAGTTGGGTTACGGTTGCCTCAAAGAAGAGCCCGCATTTAAAATTAACATCACCCCCCAACTGGATCGGAAACTGAGGAACATAGCGGAGTTTTTCTAATGCAAGCACCACCGGTTACCTGTGATAAATCTCCCAGTACATCAATCACTAACAGCAAGATGTCGAAAGGTATAAAGATGCAACTACCTGTACTGAGCATACTGTTCTCCAATATCCCAGAATCAAAGTCGACAACAATAAGAGGCACGCAGTTGGATGACCTCAACTAATGGGATATTATTAGTAACCTAATCGGAGTTCTACTGAAACCTGTACGCGTAGTGCGTATTACGCGACATCCCAACTCTAAGCATTTCGGAGAGCCAAGACTTCTTCTCGTTGTGATGAACTCCATCACTGAAGTAGAATCATACTACTGTCGACAAATAGTCTCAGAAATGAACCCTGCTCCATCCGTATCTTTCCAGACATCCAATGGGGCGAGCGTTATCGATTTAACCGCATCTTAGAGGACTACCGGAAGGAAACTTCAACCAGAACCATACCTCTTCACGGAGTTCCTGGAACTGAAGAATGTGATGAGTATGAAGTAATAACCCGTGATAAAGAACCGTGGTGTTATATTCGTGAAGTACTCTGCTTGGATGTTGTGTTAGCCAAATCCGTGTCATGAATGCGTACCTCACCAAACTACAAAATAAGTGAGCCGAGACTGTTGAAGGTGGTCTTACAGTCAAAACATATGGTAGCACGGATGTTAAAAAGCTGGTACATGTTTCGTTGTAAGAGACCATCTGAGGTTCAGCTGAAGACAATCAGCGATATGCCTCCTCGAGAAGATATGCCACCCATAGAACTAAAAGCGATGGGATCTATGAGAGAACAATGCAATAGCAGTGTGCCAATGAGCCCATACAACCAGTGCAAGATGATTTTGACCTGACAAATTACACTGTGTGTAGAAGATTAGACACGGGACTAACTACGCGGACGATGGATTGGACGTTAAACCCTTCACAAAGTACACACCGAAAAAGTGATTAGTCGCCGGCCACTCACTGGTCGGCGAATCTTCAAGTATACTTTGCACAACCTACGAAACATTGCTTGGATCTGAGAAACTTTCATGTATGTACACTAACGCCCAAGGGCACCTTAGTAAACTAAATGAACTTCAGCCACGTCAGGTTGTGAATGCTTGGGGCCTAATTTCTATTACAGAAACTTGGTTGCACCAACAGGTGACTGATGCTGAGGTTGAGATAGCCGGAATGTCATTCAAACAGAACCACCACCCCAGCAGACGAGGTGAGGTCCTACTCTACTACCGCAGCGATCTACAAATTACCATAGTTCATGAACTGGAAACACACGTTACCGACTCACTCTGGTGCCGTCTCCGACTAAGA
The DNA here is from genome assembly GCA_944474145.2 of Dicrocoelium dendriticum. Taxonomy (NCBI): domain Eukaryota; kingdom Metazoa; phylum Platyhelminthes; class Trematoda; order Plagiorchiida; family Dicrocoeliidae; genus Dicrocoelium; species Dicrocoelium dendriticum. The sequence continues at coordinate 77,219,865 of OX104070.1, read as the reverse complement.
CACAACGACGCATGTCTCGTAGCTGTCGTTTACAGCACCCCCCGCCAACCTCCACTCCGGTAATGGATACCCGCATGATAAGTGCCCTGAACAGAGTAACACGCACTAGGTACAGCCACATTCTCATCTCCAGGGACTACAATCTACACGATCTGGAGGTATCGGCGTCACACAGTGAACAGTTCAAAGCAGACTTGCATGAACTGATCGCTAATATTCCCTTTCACAATCATGTCACCAAGCCCACTAGATTCGGGACAGCAAACAAACATTCCATATTGGACATTGTGCTCACGAAAGAAGAGCTCATGGTTGGGAACTAATTGATGGAAAGTTCATTAGGTCTCAGTGACCAGGAAGTAAGAACGTTCAAATAGGTGTGCCATGCAGATTATCTATCAGAACACTCGGAACTAACTCATACAATCACACGCTATGACCTCCTGAAAGAACTCGTTGACGCATCTGCTTGGGAATCCTCAAATAATAATCCCCTTGACAACGTTAAAAAAGAGTTCGTAGATACATTCAGCGACATCGACAAAAGAGCATCAGAGACAAAACCCTTCCTCCCGCAAAATTGCTTCTGCTTCTACGGAGCAGGACTCGAAAATGCCTGGCCGTAAGGGATGCAGCATGGCGTGCCTACAAGATTAACCCCGACTCAGAGACTTGGGGCAATTTCCTGACCCATCGCAACCATCGCACTGCACTTGTCCATGAGGGAAGTAACTTATCAAGAGTGCCTAGCCAAAACATTGATGGCAAGCAACAAACTGCTGCATAGGCATGTCAAAAAGCTTCGTTAATTGAAGCATGGAATCCCTCCACTCTTCACGACAGGCGGTAGATTTCAAATTGCCGAAGAAACAGCTAATGACCTGTGGCTACAATACTTCCGAATGTTCGAAATCGCAGCCCCCACCTGTTCCACATTGTCATGCACACTACCGATTCCACTGTCTACACATGTACTTTCCAACCAATCAGTTGTGCTAAGGAAGCTACTCTCACTGAGTGAGCATTGTCCTACCGAAGCAGACAACATCCGTCCGATGACACAGAAGGCAGTGGCCAACAAGCAAGTTGAAACACTGTCACAGTTCTTCCAAAGGTGCTTTGATGAACAACAAGTCCCCACTATGTGGAAGTGTGGCATTATCACACCCATTTTTATAGGCAGTGGATGTTCAGATACTGTAAACTATCGCCCAGTGACTCTCCTCCCTGTGCTCGCGAAGGTGATGGAACCGGTAATCGCTGAGGCTCTAATGGACTACCTTGACAAATATAGCATCTTGGCACCGGAGCAGCATGGCTTCCGTCAACACCGGTCATGCACCAACAACCTACTGATTGCACGAGGTATTTGGACGGAAGTATCAAATGATGGGGTTGGAGTTGACGTCAAAAATCTGGACTTCTTCAAAGCTCCTGACCATCTGGATCATCGTATCCTACTTCACCGGCCACAGATCTACGGAATCGAAGATTTTGTGCTTGTTTCGACTGGCGACTCTTCACCAAAGTTAGTTTCATTTACGCGTTAGGGGATCACTCTCTAACCCGATGGAAGTAGAATGTGGTGTTCTACAATGTTCAGTGCTGGGACCGCGCTTATTCCTGGTGTTTATCAACGACCTGGCAAGAGTTACCCCCTCAAATTTTCTGCTTTTCGCAGATGACGTCAAGATATATCGGGCGATTAGTAACAAGCTATTTCACGATCTACTTTAACTTGACTTATATTGCTTTTACGAATGGTCAAAGATGAACCTGCTTCAGTTGAACATAGCTGAGTGCAAGGTACTATATCTCCATCATCAACTGCTGAGCGCTTACAAGCTTTGAGACCAAACCTTGCAGTGAGCCTCTCAGGAGCGTGACCTGGTGTATTGGTAAAGGAAGATCTCGGGTGTTCAAAACAAGCAGAGAAGGCGACGAGAACCGGAAAACAACACTTCCGCCTGCTTCGCAGAGCCTTCGTTCGGTTTGAACCCACAATCTTTCCCCAAACGCTTAACGTCTACGTGCGACCGCACGTGAAATATGCTAGTCAGGCGTGGTAGCCGTGACAGAAACATGATCTTGTTGATCTCGAGACTCCTTAACAAAGGGCAACCAGGAACATCAGGGGTCTCTTTCATCTGTCTTATTAGCTTAGACTGAAATCTCTAAGAATGTACAGCAGTCGATACCAGCTTTTGCGGGAGGATCTTATAATGTTTTACCCGATTCAGAAGCACCCCAACCACACTTGCCGTCCGCTGCTGGAACTGAACCACCACACTAACCTAAGTGGTCACCCTCTGAAACTGACAATACAGTTTAGTCGGCTTGAATGCAGTAGAAATTGTTTTTCCCTCCGCGTGTGCCACTCTTGGAATAACCTCCCTACTTATGTCGCCTTTACTCCTAGTCTGGCGATATATAAAATACGAGCTGACAACACATTGTCACATTTACATTTCATTTCGTGAACTGTTAGGCAGAGCTACAAAAGGCAATCCAACAGTGGCTTGCCATACTCCAAGCCATGGATTTATGGATCCATATGTTTAATACGCGAACATCTCCGCTATTGTACATTAGTCTATGGTGAGTCCACCAAAACGCTCTTCACTTTATCAGGCAATTCACTTTTCGCAATAATTTCCATTCCACTGGACTTGTTAAGCAAGGCTTTTTACCCGTAATAAACCATCGTTCCATTGTTCCACTTGACTTTGAGGTAACCCATTCTGACATCAATTTACCCGACAAACCACTGTTTCGGAACGATAGAACTGTACGGGGCGCTGGTACAATTTATTATTACACAGCATATTTCCGATGTGAGGTTATCGATCACCCGGAAATCCGCGCCTCTGATTCGCTCTGTTGTCGGCTGCGGTTACAGAACAAGCACACATGTCTACTAGCTGTGACTTTCCGTCCACCTATCTCTACGCCGGAACTGGACGCCAAAGTGAACCAGGTTTTTCAGGTTGCTCTGAACAGGTCTTACACCCACTTTCTTATCTCTAGAGACTTTAATGTGCACGGCATGGTAACGACAGCAATTGTTGTTGCACAGTTTAAAGCCCGTATGCAAGAGCTAATTTTCAGCTACCCAATGTACAATCACCTAACCTTTCACACTAGATTTCGAACTGGTAACAGGCTGTGGATACTTGAGCTTGTGCTCAGCAATAAAGAATTGATAGTCGACAGAATAGTTGTAAAGAATCCATTGGATCATAGTGACTATGTTGCTCTAATATTCAAATGGTTTTGCTATGCAGCATATCGTGAAGGGGAGCTTGAGTAATCACATATTGTCAAGCCCTACAACGTGTTTTCCACGCTTGTTAAAAAGTCAGCTAGGACGTTCTTGGGCTAATGCCTCCGTAGAGGTCGCCTGGGAAACGTTCACAAAAGCGTTTAGCACACTGTTTGCGTACGCATGGGAACAGAAGTTCTTCCATCGTAAAATCAGAAACAGGATATTGCTGAGGAACAGAACACTTAAATGTGTGTCGCAAGGGATTTTGCATGGCGTGTTCACATGGACTTCCCAAATGCCGACGCCTGTACTGTGTATGTTGCACATCGTACATTTTGTGTACAAATGATCTATGAGAACTAGTTGTGGTATCTGTATGATTCCGCCAAGTGACAAACAGACGGTCATCAAGTTTGCATTTTGGATGGTCACTTGAATGCCATACGTGTAGGACCTAGAAGAGATAAGGTGATTACCCAATCAATATCCCCGCTGGTGTTTGGTGGCAACATCGAGTAAATAGTAATGACGTTTGACGTCGCATCTTGGGGAATGCGCATATTCCCTTCAACAAACTGGTTTTGTTGCGCCAGTTGAGATGGCTCGGTCACGTCCTTCGCATGGCACCTGAGCGTCTACCGCGTGACGCTCTATTCGCTCGTCAAGGACCTGGCTGGAGGCGACCGCGTGGTGGTCAGCCTTTCACTTGGCGGCAGCACATGAAATCGCTGACGTCGTGTCTAGCCGCTGTTGGATCCGTACGTCTTCCAGGATGGGGACCCAAAGATGAGGAGTGCCAATGGCTTAACACACTTGAAGATATGGCCCGTAACCGGAATCAGTGGAAGAATTGTGTACAGAGTTGTATTGATTCACATGTTTAATACTACAAACATTAAAATGACAAAAAAGAACAAAAGCGGCGTGTGAAAAACATACCATTAATGTTTTGTTCTACTTTTTATAGAAATGTTCCATTCTTCCTGCGGCATATTAATTAAAGTGTGTTGCTCACTTCAACTAGCATGCCACGATGATTATGACGCGATTAATCTTGCTTATCTGCTGATCTCCATGGTTTTATGCTGGCTCTGTGTCTAGTTAATAGACTGTTAAGAATACAAAATCAATATTCACGGGTCCCTACTCTCATAGAGTGCGGGCAAGGTAGGGCATTGAATGCGACTAAATACTGTACGGGTTTCATTTGCTTCGTACAAGAACCTTGTTAACCCAGTGGCGTAGAAAATGCTTTGGACGCCTAGAGCAAGGGTAATGTTTTCGCTGACCCACCAATGGCAGTTGAAAACCGCTAACTTTCCTAATTTCTATGAAGAGAACCAAGTCCGTGAGTCTTCTTAGGTTCATTGCGGATCGAAGGATGATTTGTATAAGCTTGAGTTTTGAGAAACAGTGCTCACACCAGACAATGCCTACAGCTCTGGTAAGAACGATGTGTATTATGATCGTAGTATCCGCTGCAGATCCCCCAAAGTAAGATTAGTGCACGAAACTCAACCTTTCAAATAGTTCATTACTTTTTTGTCACTTGAAGCTTCCACGAAGAACAACATTTTTTCCTCGTTCAGCAAATAATTGCAATATTTCATCTCTATTGCAACTGTTAAGCTGGCAGTCAGTTTTCATCAAACGGCTGTCAAGGTGTAAGAAAAACGTACCTGGTTACAAGATGATACCTTGGCTAAAATCTGTGTTATTTTTTTAGTCAACCTTTCTAAAAAAGGGTTCCCGTTTTAACACAGTTCCAAGTCCAAGACTGCATTAAACAACCCATCACCGGGTTTCCATTTCTTTTGGGGGATCGACGATCCATGAATATCCATAATTCAGAGCAGAGTTCTTTTGCATTCCGCATTTCACTGTCCACTCTATTCCCTCTATTCCGAAGTAAGTAATTTCTGAACATTGTAAGCATGACAGAAGTTCGCTGCAGGTTTATCGGTTTGTTGGGAAATATATCGTGTATTTTTGATCGCTGGGAGAACAAATCTCCTGAGGCTCAGAAACGAAAGAAACAGAACCAACGAAAGGAAGATCAGAGTTATACATGGATCTGATCTTGTGGTTGCGGTGTCCAGAGCAGTGATGCTTTGCAAGTATTTTCTCACCAAAACATTTACAGCGTCTGTACGACTACGCGGTCTAACCTCCCCAGCCGCTAGCTACTTAAACCGGTCAATTGAATCAAGACGTTGTAACAATATGTTGATGGAGTACAGACGCGAAAAACCAGTCCCTTGTACAAATAAATTAGCAGTGTGAATTGTCACAGAAGCTGTGTGTACAAAAAGCAGATCCAAAAGATTATTTTTGCACGACATGCGTTTAGTGTTTTGGGTTTATACCGTAGATGCGTTTATGCATACCGGTTGTTGTGACTTGCCATAATAGCAGCATTGTCAAATGTTTGGCCACGGCGGTCATCAAATGGAATTCCATCCTTTCCAGTTCTCTCACTGAATCAGCCGAGAAATTTTATACACTTTGCTCGTGGCTCTATGAAGCGGAGAAATGACTCCTTCACTCCCACTTCATTTTCATTCACTTTACTTTGCGCAGCACCTCCCGCATCTGATTTCTACGGACGGTGCCTATTTTCATGGCCTCATGTATTAGCACGGACCTCTTCTAGGTGACATCGTAGTGTCATGTTCTGCTTGGTTATTAACCTGACAATATCCGGTAAGCTAACTTGAGTTTTACGCTACAAATTTGTTTTATTTTCCACAGGCGATCGCTCGATCTTGTTAGTCGCAATTTCTTCAACTAGCTGTATCTAGCATCTTCCATTTATGGCATGACTCAGCATGCGATTAAATAATTCCCTGCCCATGAACTTTTGGATATAATTTCCACCAGTTTCTGCAATCTTCGTCACCAAGTTAAAAACGGTCTGCTACTGGAGCAAACCGATGCAACCTTGGAAGGAGAATAGAGAATCCATGTTCACAAAATTCGAGTTTCATTTCGCAGATCCCGAAAATAAACCGTCTTTGTTAGCTTCTGGGCGTCATCTTTTGTAATCGTTCCAGGTCGCGCTACTCGTTTGAATTCATGATCGAGTTGCTGCGCAACAGTACATCCTAGCTGAACAACCATACTGTGATTGTCGTAATCAGTTTGAAGAGATCACACCCAGATATCCATAAACACGGTTGAGGTGCGTGCTACCGGACCTCCTAGTTGTTACAAGTTAAATTCTATGAATTCAGCTACATCTTCCGCGCTGTCATCATGGCGATCTTCCACTACAACCACATGTTGAATGCCGCTTTCTGCCTCAAAGGCATCTACCTTTTCGATAGCAACAACATCTTCTGTCGCAGCATGGTTATCGCCCTTCGTGTTTATCAGTTCGACCTAGACGTATTTTTGAGAAATTTTGATTGCAAGCCTCGACTACCATTTATTTCTTCCGAATTTAATTTTTTACATAGTGCTGCGTCACTCCTCTTTGCTCTCTCCATTATTCCTACTGTATTGAAAATTCACATTAAGATTCTGCGAAATACAAGGAGATGGATATTTGGACCGCTCTATTATTAGCAAACTGGAATAAAAACAAGAATAAAGGGGCATTTCAATACATTAGTAATTATTCCATTAAACGTTGAAATAACTTATTTTTTATTATAAATGCCGCTCCCCGATTTCTACTGCCCTGCGTGTACCCCTTTCCGCCCCCGGCTGCGGACAAGACTTCTGCCAAGAAGTTATGGAACAATAGAACAAAGGTGTATTACGGGATAAAAGCAATGCTTAACAAGTCCCATAGGAAGGAAATTATTGCGAAAATCAATTGCATGATAAAGTGAAAAGCTTTGTGGTGGACTCACCATAGACTTACGTTGAGTAGTGGGGATGTTCCCGTATTAAACTTATAAATCCAAAAATCCATTCGTTGGGAGTTTGACAAGACACCGTTTGATTGCATTCTGCAGCCCTGGCTAACAAGCCATAAAATGCAATGTAAGTGAGACAATGCACCGTCAACTCGCTTTTTAAATATCTCCAAATTCGGAGCAGAGATGACATGATTAGGGAGGACGTTCCAAAGCTGGCACACGCGGAGGAAAAAGAAATTTCTACTGCATTCAAGCCGACTAAACTGAATTGTCAGTTTCAGTGGGTTACCTCTTAGTTTAGTGTGGTGGTTCGATTCCAGCAGCGGACGGCAAATGTGGTTCGGGTTCTTCAGAATCTGGTAAACCATTATGAGATCCCCCCGCAAAAGCCGATATCGACTGTTGTGCATGCTTAGAGATTTCAGTCTAAGCTAATAGGACAGATGAAAGAGGCCCTTAACGTTCTTGGTTGCCCTTTGTTGAGGAGTCTCGAGATCAACAAGATTCTGTTTCTGCCACGGCTGCCACGCCTGAATAGCATATTTCACGTGCGGTCGCACGTAGGCTTTAAGCATTTGGGGAAAGATTGTGGATTCAAACCGAACGAAGGCGTTGCGAAGCAGGCGGAATAGTTGGTTTCCGGTTCTCGTCGCCCTCTCTGCTTGTTTTGAACATCTGAGATCTTGCTTTACCTATATACTAGGTCACGCTCCTGAGAGGCTTACTGCAAGGTGTGGTCTCCAAACTTGTAAGCGCTCACCGGCTGGTGACGCAAGTGTGTCTTTTTGCACTTAGCTATTTTCAGTTGAAGCATGGCCGACTTTGACTATTTATAAATGCAATATAATTCATGTTGGAGCAGATCCTGATTTCGCTTGCTATTAATCGCTCACCATATCGATGTCATCGGCCAAAAGCAGAAAATTTGAGGGGGTAACTCTTGCCAGGTCTTTGATAAACACCAGGAATAAGCACGGTCCAAGCACTGAGACTTGTTGGACACCACATTCCACTTCAATTGGGTTAGAGAGTGATCTTCTAACATGTGCTCGAAGCTTCCGTTGGTGAAGTAAGCTGCCAATCCAATCAAGTACATGATCTCCGATTCCGTAGCTCTGTAGTAGGTGAAGCAGGATGCGGTGATCAAGGCGATCGAAAGCTTTGGAGAAGTCCAGATAGATGATGTCAACTCCGACCCCATCAGCAACCACTTCCATCGAAATACCTCGTGCAATCAGTAGGTTGGTGGTGCATGACCGGTATTGACGGAAGCCATGCTGCTCCGGGGCCAAGAAGTTGTATTTTTCTAGGTAGTCCATTAGAGCCTCAGCGACGACCGCTTCCATCACCTTCGCGAGCACAGGGAGGAAAGTCTCTCGGCGATAGTTGATAGTCTCTGAATGTCTATGGCCTATAAAAATAGGTGTGATAATGCCACACTTCCACATAGTGGGGACTTGTTGTTCATCAAAGCACTTTTAGAAGAACTTTGACCTTGGTTCAGCTGGCTTGTTGGCCACTGCCTTCAGTGTCATCGGGCGGATGTTGTCTTCTCCCGGAGAGCTATGTTCGTGCAGTGAGAGTAACCTCTTTACCACCTTCCTTATTGCGGTTGCCAGATGGGAGTCCATCTTTGGCATGGAAGAAGGAGGATGGTAAATGACCGACATTAAGCAAATTGTCGTCGTAGACGGCATCAAAGCGAATGTTACACTTTGCTGACCGGATCTTCTACGAGCTCACATTGGAGGTCATTGCGGAAGTACAGAGCCGTCCCTCCACGTTTGCTGGGTCGGTCCTGCCGAACAATAGACATGCGTGGCAGTGCGATCTCCACATCACTTATGTCAGGGCCTAGCCATGTCTCCGTTATAGCGATGAGGTCGTAGGCTTTGGATCGATGACACAGCCACATTTCGGAAAGTTTACTCAGTAAGCCTTGAGTATTGGTGTATATAGAGGGAAGTTTCCGCGATGTCCAAAGCTGTTGACTAAGAGCACATGAATGAGGTGGATTTGCGCCGACCGATGAAAGGCCCGCACCTAATCGATTTTGGGCGAATTGCCAGATCTTGATAGGAATGTAAGCTGTTTTTGCTTACACTTGCACCTGCGATATGTAGTCCATCGGCAGACTTCTCGATATCTATGGGTCTTGGCGCACAGGATTCTGAATCGCTGTTGTGGTTATATTGATTCGCGGGTGGTGTCCTTTCCGCAAGAACAGCGAGTGGCTGCAGTTCTATAACTGCTGTCTTCACTCTTATTTCCGAGAGAAGTGTGCTGAGTAGTAAACGCCAGCTAGGGATTAAATGTACGGCCATCTGTTGTGATTGCACCGTTAGATTAAGTATCCTCGGGCCACTGCCTCTGTAGTTAAGGTACACGGGTACCCGTGTAATCAGCTGAAGTACGACGTCGCCTGCACAGAGACCTTTACGGATGTTACGCTATTCTTCCAGGTCATGAGCATGGACTTCATCGTTGTTATTTGGCGGTAGCTTGGACACGCTATGAACAAAAATAATTCTTGGCTAATCTCTGTTTGATGGTCGTATGAATTATTATATTCTTGCTGGCGCTCGCTCCATGAAACATCCAGAAATATGCATATTCCACCCTTTTCAGTTCGCAGTGTAGCGCCCAAAAAGATAACTCTTATCTTTCATGCACAGTTTACTTGTTGACCGATTGTACGTTATTCCTTCTTGTTTTAATCGTCCTTACAACCGGCTCCACACAACTGCCTTGTAAGTTCCCGCGCTCACGTGTACGCTCTGGCCTTGCTTCATCCGTCCGCTTCTTATTGTAGCCCATCGAATACAGTCCGCTGTGTCGGACTCCCATTGCCTTCTGATATCTGCGCTTAATTTCGTGCACCGTCTCGGACTAGTATTAACTAGTCCTACAGCAGGCAGTATGCCGACCAAAGCACCGTCTTGTCATCATCTGTTGATCCCAACGTTACTCGCATTAGCCGGGACACCCCATAATGTTTCGAGGTTGGATGTATAGTGATGCGCATTATATTAGTCAGACTGGCTTGTACCCCGCTTTTATCATTGCTTTAAATCATCTAGCTGTTTACCCCTTAAGGAGTTTGCCTTGGATTCAAGAACTTTGGTGTCTATAAGTGTCAAGGCTCCATAGTTCCGCCTAGTCTTCGGTGATGTGAGATGTACAGTTATCGATGTATCTAGTGATATCTGTACAGGTTGCACGTAATACTTGACTCGTTTTCCTGCTGTACTGGCTGAGGCAATTGAGATCGCACTTTGGTTATACCGAGCAGTAACGGTTGCATAGGTGAATTGGTCTGTAGAACGCTTCGGCTTTTGTTGCTCAATCGAAGAGTAGGTGTTACCGATGTTGCATCAGTCTATATATTGGATAAAAGAATATGGACACTGGGGCTAGGCATGCTTGTATAGGGCACGATGATGACTTGGTTCATGGTTCCCAAGGTTTCTAGTATTGCGCGGCTGTTTGAACGCCTGGTCCTTTCCCGTGTTTCGAAGCCGCAAGTGAGGGAGACGGATGAGGTACAAGAGGCGCTATTTTCGCTTCTAGCGAAGCAGTTTGTCCATTCAAAGGATGTTTAGTTTCGACGAATAGGCTGTCGTACTTTTGTGTTAACGCTAATACGCACTTTACTAGTGGAATCGTTGTGTACTTTGGACAGAACCAAAGTGAAACCCACGTATTGTATATCTTTATGTCGGTTCTACAGAAATTGACGCGTTTCGAATGGTACCGGTCCTGGCAATTTGTACAAGTCAACCCACCTCTTAATAACTTAGCACAAGTTTGATTAGAAAAAATGCTTCGTTTCGGGTTACCGATGTGGTGCTCATGATGGCCAATTACCGTAGAACAAATGCAAGCTGGCGGACAAAAAAGGCAGTTGGGTTAATCACTCAGAACTCCGAAATTAGCCAGAGAACATCCACCAAATTTGCATCGATTGAAGAATACACCAAAAAAAACTATTGGTGTATAATTCATACGAAAATATCACGTACAACAGGGTAATCCGGAAGAAAATGTGGAAGCCAGCAGGGTAATCCAAAAATCCGCGGCATCCGTTGGTTTAGCCAATAGGGCAGTACGTTGTTGACCAAGTTTGGAAAGCTACGGATGCAGCACTGTTCATTTCTGAGTCTACCTGTCGACAGTAGTACTGATTTTATATTACTGATTGAGTTCAGCACTATGCACAGAGTTGTATGCACTTTGAAATGCTTAGCGTAGGGGTGTCGCGTAATACCCACTACGCGTAAAGGTTTCAGTAAAACTCCGATTATGTTGCTAATAATGTCCCACTGGTTGAGGTCATATAACTGCTTGCCTCTTATTTATGTCGACTTTGATTCTGGGTTAATGGGGTACAGTAAGTTCAGTACATGCGGTTGTTTTTTTAAGCCTTTCAACATGTGGCGGTTAGTGATTGAAATATTTGGGTATGTACCGCAGGAAACCGATGGGGCTTGCACTAGAAAAACTCCGCTACGCTCCTCAGTTATCGATCCAGTTGGGGTGATATTAATTTTAAATTAGGGCTATTGTTGGAAGCAACCGTAATCCGAGTATCCTTAGTACCGGCTTGCACTTTTTCTATGCACTCCGTTTGGAAGTAGCCTTGCTTGTAGTTACTCCGATCGAACTGTGAACCGCTTTAGTCAAGTGTGAGCCACGTGTGGTGTTGGGACAGCTGTTGATGTTCTGGGCTCTTGGTGTCGTTTTGCTTACGGTGTTACTAGCCGTTCTTCTCGAAATAGGAGTAGCACTTACGGGGAGGATTAGGTTACGCAGTCCGTTATGCTTACCCCAACCCCAGTGATTTTGGTGGTCACCATTTTCACAAACTTGGCTAGTAGCTGGTCATACTGCCGAGATAAAAGGAGCACGCGTTTTATCAGTGGGGTAGATGTGCATTCCACACAGAACCATAGCGAGTCTGGTTTGTTTAATAACTTGGCTTGACTAGGTTTAACTGGGAGGCATCTCGCATGGAAGAACTTGCAACAGTTACGGCACAGAATGCCCCCTTAACAAGTTTGGAACATAATCCACATATGTCTCTAGACGGTGGCACACTGGGCATAGCGGTTGTTGAGCAAATGTTACGAGCCATTTGAATGATTCAACCTCTATTAGAAAAAGTTGTTCTGTTCCTGACGTTGTCGGCAAGGTCACAGTGTTCAAGTTGCAGTTGTGTGCTTGAAGACAGTCTTCTTTGACGTGCCAGTCTGATGTGTCTACGTTAGTGGTTCCCAAGCTTTTTGTGGCTGTTACCCCCAAAGGCGGTTCACTTTAACAGTTACCCCCAAACTTTCTAATGCCAACTAGCTAGCGACTACTATATTTTTTCTTTAAATTACGGCAAATGAATAGCATATGTACTTACTTTCGATCATGCAAAATACAAAACCCCCATTGTAGTGCGAAGAAAATCCATGAGTTAATTTCATTAAGTACCGTGTTCAAATTATCCTTGCTGATGTCCATAACGGGACTTTGATTGTGCTGTTAAAATGCGATATCACACTTATCCTTAACGCATTTTTCTGTACCCTGGCGAGTCTTAACATTTTTGAGGCTCTCACAAATGGGGTTTGCCATTATCAACCCGCCCCCCCCCCAATTTCCGTTTCAAATGCAAACAAACGAATAACTGTCGCGCTGTATGCTTCTAGGTACGGGAACTAATAGCTATTTGGCATAACTCTCAATCAATAAAAGAAAGAAAACAGTTGTTTGGTACAACATTTTTTGTGATCAAGAGGCGATATACGTCAATGGGACGGTTGATATTGCTTAGTGCTAGCAATTTCTGGTATATTTGGTTCAGTTCCTGTTAATGTACATCAGAAGTTGTGCTCCAGGTTCATTCGACTCCTTGCTTTTGTTTACATTGAAACCATTGTCGAAAACCCACTTTCACATCTTTAAGTTGTTGCAAATGGGATCAATATTCGCAATGCACTTTCCGAAAGCAATGGATACTCACCACCTACGTGTATCCAGAATGCTACCAATGGTGCTCTTTCGAAATCTCTTTTTAATTCGTTATCTTCTCGTATTCCTAGGAATTGTGCTTTGACTTCGAAGGCAGTATCGGGAAAGGTTTCCCAATCCACTGAAAACGATCTTAGCACCCAGGCATTTATTTGGCGATTTTCCAAATCAGGAAAATATTTGCTGATGGAATGGACCACCGATAACAAGTTGCAAGTTATATCATCTGTGAAAGCGCATGTTTCATTTCTTCCAGCAAGCATCATTGATAGTTCTGGAAACATTGACACAACGTCAACTGTTGCTCTGCGTTGGTAAAGCTGTATTTTACGAAAAAAACTGACAGTTAAAATATTAACCATATATCCTAGCAAGCTAAGGTTCAGTGCATTTATTTCTCCGAAGAAATCTGCAAGATATGCTAGTTTGGAAATAAATACGCTGTCTGTTGTCATACCGTGTAACCCGTTCACCTTACCCTCATGCAGCTCCTTCCTTTCAAGAAACATTGCAATTTCTTCTCGAAGCCCGAGCACTCGATGCAACACCCTGCCTCGTGATAAACAACGCAGTTCCGTGTGCAATAAGAACACGTCGAATTTACCTCCAAATTCATTGAACAACTCTTTGAAAACTCGTGTGTGTCTCACTACCGAGGATGACATTTATTATTTTCACGACGTTTGTTAACGTGTCCAGGAAAACAGGCGGAGGAGTTTTCACTGCTAAAGCATAAAGATGTATTATGGAGTGGCTGAAGGTGCAGTACAGAGCAAATTTTTAACTAACTTTTGGAATCCAGTACGGACGCTCAACGTGGATGGTGCTTCGTTGGCACAGACACCCACCAACCTGGACCACTGCAGATCCTTTTCCTCGACAAAATCCTTCAATGTTCCAAAGATATCGCCACGTGTAGTTGTGCTCAATTATTCTGAGAACAAGTTCTCTTCTTTGAAGAGGTCGCCTTGTATGTACCTAGCATAGACCAGTAGCTGGGAACGGAATGCAACGTCGGTCGACTCATCTAACTGTATTGTGAAAAAGGACTTGACATTATTTCATTGTGCACCTTATTCAAAATATTCTTATTCATATCCTCAATAGGACTTTTGATTGTGCTGTTAGAAAGTGATATCATGCTTATGTTTTCTGCATGTTGCTCTCCAAAAACGCGCTTCACGGCATCCATTTTTCAAGGTTCTATGAGATCCTCTCTCATAGTATGCGATTAATTGTTTTTGGCGATCAGAAGAGCGATGCGGTACGACGCTTCAAGACCAGCTTCAGTTGACTGAAAAAAGCCCGATAGATCCAGATGCAAACTTTGGAGCGCAGCTTCTTTCTGTTTGAAGAATGTAACCTCTTTTCCTATAAACTGAGAACGACTTCGGTCGAACTGCTCTTTCAATTTGCTGGGTTTCATGCTCTCCTCCGTGAGCACTTTGCTGCACAAAACACATTGCGGCTTCTCAACAGTTTTATCGACAAAACTGGTGAAGCCCCATTGCAAAAAAGCATTCCTGTAGGACCGCTTTGTTCTAGGAGACATGGTTCCTGCAAAAAATTAGGCAACTAAGTGATTATATATATATGAATATTTTCGTTATTTAGTGTGGGTGACATTATCGTGAAGGTTTTCAGATAAACTCATTAATGTCGATATCAAAACCGTCGAATTAAATCACTCACTTGTTATGGTTCCTTGTCAAAAGCAACTGTAGATGAATGTGATCAACCCAACACCGAATGGTCACTGGCGGCCAATCCGCTGATTCTGCCTTTCTTTTGTGACCCAAAACGCAGTGTTCTGCGCACTTTCAAACGCCAGCTGTTATCTCCATTCAAGGCATCATTTGACCCTTTCGTGTGTGATTCATGATCAAACATGAACAGATACCAGTGTCTTCTCACCTGTTGCATTCTTCCATTGCAACTCATTCGTGCATGATAACTTGACACAACCACTCAGTATCGATACGTGGTGAACACTAATCGCCCGTTTTGACCCTTCTAAGCTGGAAACAATCGCGCGTCACCTTGCCTGGTCGTCTGACTAAAGCTCAATCGACTCCATAATTCAAACCGGCGAACGACTGCCTGACGATTACCACAGGAGCCGATAGAGGCGTCATCTGGTTGCAGTGACTAACGACTGGTCACCGATGGCTAATCCAAAGTGCATAGATAGCTAGCGACATGTTTTGGTGCGGATGTTTTTGTTATTAGACTTGTTTAGCGACCGATTGATGACCTAATCCTCGTACTAATATTTACCCCCGTATAATGCCATTTTACCACTTTGGGGGTAATTACCCCCAGGTTGGGAACCCTTAGTCTAAGTGAACGTTGGGCAGATTACACGAGGGTGGGATTGAGAATTTTCGTGGTTAAATCTATGGATCGCGTCGGGTGAATTCGCCTTGAGACCTGTAGCTGCTCCAAGCAATGTTGGAGTTAAACGAGTGACAGTTCGTTCGAAAGCCGTTGCAGTTGTCTATCGTGTGGGACCAAAAGCAATGTCCCCGGAGGTTGTAGTTATGCAAATTTGGAGCTTGAATGTCGGCGAAACACAGCCCCGAATTTATAATTCAGGGTAAACGTAAAATGCACTAGAGTGTACTCAAGAAAGTAGCATCACAAGGTCGGGGTTTTAAAAGCACAACGAATAAATATATTCACACACGATAATGTGCCTCGACAGGGAATCGAACCCCGGTCCAAGGAATTTCCGGTCCGCTGCACTACCACTGAGCTACCGAGGGCTGACGATTCTGCTTGGTGCGCGACGTATTGATAATGAGCTCACAGTAACTGTCCTGTGTTGCACATTGGCTCACTCACACGTCACTTCCCAATGGACCGAAGTATCTGTCCTTCAGGTGTCCAAAGGGCGATGGTAGATTACATTAATTGTGGATGTTTGTGAGTAGTGTAAAGTTCGTAGAAAGTAGAGGTCACGATTAAACTTCACACACAATACGTCGCGCACCAAGCAGAAGTCATGTATTAAATATTTCGCACCTAATCGTCAGCCCTCGGTGGCTCAGTGGTAGAGCAGCGGACCGGAAATTCGTTGGGCCGGGGTTCGATTCCCCGTCGAGGCACATTATTGTGTGCGAATTTTAATCGTGACTTCTACTTTCTACGAACTTTACACTACTCACAAACATCCACAATTAATCGAATAAATATATATCCAAAGTTATGCGACAAAAACGTGCACCGCATGCGCCTATGGGTATCCTGAACTCCGGCAATGCAGAGAAAAGAAGCAACCTGCAGTTGCACTTTACAGTTTCCTCTAGTCTGTCAAGTACGTAATTTCTACTGCTTACGTTGATGGTCACGGTGCAAAATAACTAGCCACAGGGGGAAGTACTTGGAAAATCCATCCTGCCCATCATACAGGCATTACTCTTTCCGTCCTCGATATTTGGCAAATTGCATACAAGCAGCTCCAATTAACACCGCTCAGATGGAACAGAAATGGCTTTCTCGAAACCCAGAAGGGACTCTTATGCTGAGCTTTTATCCCGCTACATTCATGTAGACGTTTATTCACTGTACAGACGGTGGGATTTTGTGTGCTTCTCAGTTGCCAACCAGTGGTTTTGGCATCGAACAGTAGCCGGAGCACGCTTGAACGCGTCCTGGGCATTTGGGCTTCGCGAAGAGCTGCGCACTGTGTAGCGAAGTCTGTACAGCACAAGCATATACATAAGAGTACTGAATTGCCTGATATATTAATCGCATGTGCAATTACAGCCACGCAGGTGGTCGCCGCGAGATTTAAAAATATGTGAATGAGCAGCCATTCGCCGCAAGCGAAAGAGAAGTTTCTTTCCGCTTACCACAATGTATCTCGTGCCGGGAAACTACTCGGCGGCGGGTGTACCTTCACAGACTGTGCCGTTAAGCCACAAGATAAATGAAAGTGATTTCAAACCGAGCATGCATACATCAAAAATCATGCGACTCCGGTGATAGATTCCCTTGGAATGACTTGAAAAATCCGTGTTTTCTGGTATCAAGTCAAAAACATAGCCGAGCCTTAGGAAACAGCACTAAGTGCGAAGCAAATTATAAAATAATGCAGTACGCATATGAACAGTGTGTGCCTCTAGTACAATTCGGTAGCAACAGCCAGCAATTCGATCCATATAATCAAAGTGATGATTACGTTATGAACATGTACAAATACCGCACCTCGATATACGGTGCGCGCAAATGACGCGTGATGCAACGGCAAGCCATGAGAGTGCCTAACCGCTCAAACGCCACAAGCGTTCAACACGAACCGTCACATCAAGTTTGAGTTGGTGCATGGGGAAGACAACTGAAACATAGTAGAAAGGAAATAGGTATTGTGGTGTACTGGTAGCTAGGTATTAATGAAACGAGGGCACGAACTGCATGTGGGTCTGCTAACTGTAAACACACACAACGGGCGAGAGTATGGGCAAGTAGAGTGTACGCTAAAGATATCTGTACTCAAGACAATATTATCACATTAGGGGTACTCGTTCATGTACTATGGCATACGTGGCAAACAGGTGGTCCACAGGCCTCATGTGACGCACTAGAAAAGTTCGCAGCCCCAATAAGGGATACTGTAGTTAGTTGATTCGATGGCTTAAATTACAGTTTATCACATTTTAATGAGAATATATTTTGTTCGCAGAGAAAACGCATACGTTTATTCGGAATGTCATTATACAAGTAAAAAAATCTATCAGCTTTCAGTTGAACCCAAAAGAATAAAAGAAATGATGGTACTTGAGAGACTAGCTAGTTATGACTTCCGAAATTGACATGGTGTTAGCATTAACGACGCCCAGTCAATGCTACAGGTACGTTCTGACCAGGCAATGTCTTGCAGTGAGGATGTGACATTTTGCATAGCTATCAGAAAAACTTAATATACACGAAGGAAGTTTCCCGCCAAAATTACGGTAATCTTTTATCCCACTTCTTTTTGTGTCCAGTGTTTTTTCTGAGCGAATTTAACAAAACTTCATGGAGAATAAGCCTGACAGATCAACGCTTCTCATCTCTGATCGAAGTCGAAATGGCACGTTTCAGCCTGGAATTGTAACAAATGTAACTAGAAGGTGGTATCAATCCTTTTTCATCATATGCCACAACCGACTGCGTCTTCTTAACTGGTCTTCATTTTGTACGGTTGTTACTTTTTTACAACTCATATGCTGCTGTTGTGTATTAGTCAAGTCCATGCTGTTAGTCACTTCGTCGTTAAACCAGCTGTTTTCACCATATGTTTCTAAGCTAAGGTGATAAAATTATGATGTGATGACTATACTGTATTAGCTGTGTCCAATAATCATGACAACACAAACGTAACTGATGACCCTCTCGGGAGCATTAAAGCAATGGTTGGTAACGCCTATAAAAGCAAATGCTTGCTAAATCTCGTTGGATGATTGGGTAACTATTGCATGAAAAACCACTGTGTCGTATTAGCGCATGCGTGAATGTTTCTGTTGGGGTTTAGAAGGATTATGACATCGTCCACTGTTCGTCTGCACTAATGTAATCATCTGATAGTCCTGAGCTAAATCACTTAGTGTAAATCTGACAGGGTATCATCAAGTAGTTTGTCGTATAGGTATAATATGGTGGCGTTAATTACATGCGCCGTGAGGGAATTCCAGGGTTGTGATACTCAGAGGGAGAAAACCTTTCGTCAATATTCCACTGCGCTGTATTGCGTGGCCAACTTAAACTGTTGACCTCTCAGAAATGTTTTGGCTGAGTTTCAAATGATTGTGGCACGTGTGCTTGAGATTTCTTGAGATTTGATGCACCTTATACCATCACTCCGTAGACGCCGATAACGTCCTCAGCTTGACTTATGTTTCCGGCAATTTTCACTGTTCACCTTCATGGCACATGGACGAATTGCTTGGTTAATTTTGCACTCAGTTACACTCCACAATTCCCATTGGAGAGAGCACTCATTACCTACAGGTGTAACTAAAATGGGAAGTAAACAAGCGGCGGTCTAATTATCTGTATGGATTATTACAAATTTCTAGGAGTTCCAGTTCCACGTGTATCGGGTAATTGCTCTTAAATCATTAAAAGATGGAAGAGAGATATCTCATTGAACTGTTGCTCTTACTAGCATCCATAATATTCTTCTTTTTATGCTTGCAAATTATAAAATAAATAACACACACCATGAAATTTACGCTCGTTTCTTTCCAATATGCATTTGGCTTGTCCACAATTTCCTCCCATCATCCGTTGAGTGCACTTGTGTGCTGTCATCTCAATCACAGCAGATCAAATCAGCATTCATGAATTTATGCGAATGAACCACAGATTGACTTTCCCACTGTACCAGGAGTAGCTACGATTGAGTTCACCTATGCGGAACATTCGAAGATAGAGGAAAAGATGTAACCGAAAACAGGACCGCCAATTGTGTGCCTTGATTACTTGAGTGAATTTAACATATGGGAAAATTTAGTACAGATGACAGGAGATTAATGAGAACTGTGCCTAGACCGCACCATTTTGATGACATCCACTTGAATCTAGCGCCGATGTGGCATGCAGAGTGAGTGGATGGAAACAACCTGGCCTACCTAAGGTGCACCGATAATTGAAATTTACAACCGTATTTCGTGGAGCTGATTATCACGTTCTGTCTAGTACTCTGCAGGTGTTAATGGGAAAAGTAGTTGAAGTATCTCATATATAAGGCGATAGCAGCCTGGTATTCATGTACGGGAGGTAATACACGCAAACCTTGGTTAGGCAGTCTACATCACAAGCGAGATTGTTAACAAGGGCCACTGCCCACAATTCCTCGAATGAGTGACATTAAAGTTAAACATCTCTTGCGAAATAACTCATGACACCGGCAGGAAACGTCATAATGTAATCGATCAAAAGATTAAAATAGTCTAGCTGAAAAGTGGCGTTCGCATAAACACTGAACCATGGACTTAACCCCTACGTCTTTTATCAAACCGGATACTCAAGTTAATTGAGAGCCTACTGTTAACCTTCTGGATATGGCAAACTTGGAGGTTGGTCGCTTGGAGCGTACACACCAGATGAAAATGAATCAACACGGACGGGCGACAATGCATCAGCTAGATACAATCAAACCTGTTATGGCAACCATCCGTCTATGACGATCAGTCAAAAACATTCCCAAATATTTCTCTTGTGATTAACCTTCCCATGCATGAACCTGCTTACGGCGACGACTTAACTATGGCGAGCAGCAGAAAACATCCACACATGTTTCGCTCATAAGTAATCGCTGTGCATGAATTTGTTTTTGATGACCATCAGTCCAAGACGACCACTTTTTGTCTGTTCAGTTTGTATTGGCCTTAGAGAGGTTCGACTACATAGCAGATTTGGTCAGCCCTGATAAAGAAAGATTTCTCGCCGACGTCGTAGGTAGTACAACGGTATTATTAATAATAATGGGCATGTGAAAGTACCTGCGTGACTCTGGAAATTGTGTCTTAGTATATATATGTATATTATATATATATATATACATATATATATATATATATGCTAAGACACAATTTCCATAATTTCCATTATTAATAATACCGTTGTACTACCTACGACGCCGGCGAGAATTCTTTCTTTTTCAGGGTTGACCAAATCTGCTAAATCCGTTATATGTGTTTCTATGATCCGACTTTCCTTCAGTATTCAACAAACGTATATGCAAGCAGCATGTTTCAGCTTTAATTAAACGTAAACTTGTCTAACTACTTTGACATAAACTACGGTTCCCACCAAAGCGTCTCTGTTTTATATTGACAGTTATTTCATAGCCTATGGTGCGCTGAGGCTGGTGGTGGCTATATCCTCACAGATGGTCTACCCACTGCTGCTACTGTTTTGCCAGTTGCTCATGTCCTGGTCGCCTCCTCGTGGCCACCGCTGGGTGGGATTTGGGTTTCGCCCTTCTCTCTGCTAAGATCCAGGACAGCAATCCGCATGAGTCAGCTAACTGACCATGTGCTAGACCCGCTGCCTTTCGGGTGTTCATTTAATCGAAGGCTTTGGCTGAGGACCCGAGTCGTTCTCCTGTCAGGAGTGGGCGCCCTGGCAGCATCCTAGTCGATCCTCTTCGGAGGTTAGGAAGTGGACGATGACCCTCTTCCCGTAAAACCTAGCCATGGGAGACAACAGGTCTACGGGTTATAAGCTCACAGCTCGATTGGCGTAGAGCACGAGCGCCACGCATTGTCTCTGACGATGGGAGGACACCTCCGAGTGTTCAATGGTTTGCTACTGCCAGCTTCAAGCCAGGCAGCCCCTGGTCAGTTTGGTGCAAAGCCGCCAAAACCCATCTGCGTCTGGCCATGGTCGCAGATGCGTATCCTACTACGGTAGCAAAACATATAGAAAACGTTCCAGAACCTCAAAGGCCGCGTGTGACGGCCGTCAAGCAGATCCCGATCTGTCTCTGCAATCACATTTCCGAGCTGGATCTGTTCCCACTGCCTTGTGGGTCAGGCTATTGAGTTAAAGGCTCCAGGCGGAGTCCCTCAAGCAAACCTCCGAAGCACAACGACCATTTCGCGTGCGATTGCCCACCATTGCAATCGTATGCCTGCGCGCAAAGTACTCGACATCGGGTGCTGGAAAGTGTGCACACTACTGGACCGGAGCTACAGCGAGCGCCCGGAACGACGCACTGCACTGGTCGCGATGTAACTGGCGCGCTACCACATCGATATTGCGGCGCTCAGTGAAACTCGGCTCGCTGAGCAAGGTAAGTTGTGGGAAGGAGGTGATGGCTACACATGCTACTGGGTGGGCAACGCCGCCTCTTCGCCACATGATCATGGGATGGGATTTGTAATATCCGATTGCCTCCATGGCCTGCTGGTGGGTGAACCAACGGGCATCTGCGCGCCACTGATGACTGTTCGCCTATGACTCGGAAGAGGTAAATTTGCCACTTTTATAAGCACACATGTTCCGACCATGGGTTATCCTGATGACACCCGTGCTCAATTCTACACTGAGCTATCCTCCGTGAAACGGTCTGTGCCGAGGAGCGACCGACTATTTCTGCTGGGTGATTTCAACGCGCGCTTTGGGCGGGATGCATCGGTGTGGACAGATGTTATCGGTTCGCATGGCATTGGTTCAGCGAATGCGAACGGAGACAGGCTGCCTCACTGTGTGCCACTCACGGCCTGACGATCACGAACACTCGGGTTGCACTGAGTGCGAGTGAAATAGCAACTTGGACGCACACACGGAATGGTCGCGCTCACCTGCTCGACTATGTCATCGTACCTCAGCGTGATATGCGTGAAGTGCGCATGACATGTGTACTGCCTATAGCTGAATGTGACACTGATCACAAATTGGTGAGGACAAAAGTGTACATATCTTTTCGTAAATCTATGTATTGCATTCCCGCCGTGAACCGGCGTAAATTTAACCTTCTCTCCATCAGTACTGTGGCGAAACGTACTGAGCTGGAGAAGGCGATGGCTGCACGCCTGTGTGATGTGGAAGGCATAGCCACAGTGGGCGACCTGTGGCACCACATTCGCGACCAGGTGACAGCTGCTGCCGAGGAGAGCATCGGGCGCACAAACTAAAGCGGCCTGATTGGTTTGATGATAAAAATGCGACGATTGGCGCATTAGTGTCGGAGAAGAATGCAGCATTTGCTGCACATGTCGCAGACTTCAGTGACTTGGTGAAGAGTAGTCGGTTTCACAAACTTCGACGGCGACTGACCCGAGAGCTCCGTCGCATAAAAATGCATGGTGGACGGAGAAGGCGAAGCAGATGGAATGCTACGCCGAACGCAGCCAACACGAGGAATTCTTTGACTCCTTGAAGGCGGTGTATGGACCAAGATTGGAGCCGCTGAGGACGCTGATCCATGGTAGTTCAGGCGCTACCCGCACACAGACTGCAGACATAATGCAGATCTGGCGGAAACACTTTGACTGTCTCTTGAACAACCGTTCAGAGATCGACTGGCCTACATTGAACAGCCTGAAGCAGCACGAGGTGAAGGCGAGTCTGGCGGACACGCCGACACTGGATGAGACGCAGAGAGCATTTGCTCAGCTGCGAAACAGCAAATGTGCGGGAGCCGAAGGGATCCCGCCTGAAGTATTGAAACACGGCGGACCCGCGTTGTTGACTGCGCTGCACCACTTGTTGCAACCTGTGTGGATTGAGGAGGAGGTGCCTCCTGAGCTGAAGGATGCCCTTGTAGTACCACTGTAGAAGGGTAAAGGGAGCAAGCAATGTTGCACAAATTATCGTGACATCAACTTGCTGCTTTGTATGGGCAAGGTGTTTGCCCGGATCCTGCTCAACTGCCTCGTCAGTCAGGTTGTGGAACCGAACGTGGCGGAAGAGCAATGTGAATTCTATTTGGGTCGCAGCACTATAGATATGGTGTTTGCGGCTCGTCAGTTGCAAGAGAAGTGCAGAGAAGGATATCAGCCATTGTAATCGCTTTTGTTGATTTCACCAAGGCATTTGATACAGTGAACCGCGGGGCATTGTGGCCGGTGTTGGGTACGTTGGGTTGCCCGCGTAAGTTTGTAAGTTTAAATGAATGTCTGCACAGTGGTATGCGAGCGAGGGTGCAGCTGAGTGTAGAGACCTCGAATGAATTTGCAGTTGTCTCTGGTGAAGCAAGGCTGTGTCTTAGCTGCTGACCTGTTTAATAAATATCTTCATGCCATGATGTCTTGTGCATTCGATGCGGCTTTTGCTTACGGTGTTCGTATGGAGCACCGAATTGATGGTGGGTTGCTGAACATCCGTCGTTTCGGTGCGAGAACTCTAGTCTGTGAGACAACTATCCGTATGTTGCTGTTTGCTGACGACTGTGCGTTGTTTGCACACAGAGCGGATGAGTTGCAGCATATGACTAGTGCTCTGGCGTCGACAGCGGCCAAATACGGGCTCACCATCAACACAAGCAAAACCGTGGGTCTCTTTCAGCATTCACCGGAGGTACAATCTTCAATATTGCCGCGAATCAGCATTGGTGCTGAAGCACTGGAAACTACCTCCCGGTTTTGCTACCTTGGGAGTGTGATATCGACTGATCAGCAGATACACAGTGAGCTTCGTATCCAAATATCGAAGGCAGCGGCGGCATTCGGAAAGCCTGAGTACGGAGTGTGGAACAACTTATCATTGGCACGAAGCTGATGGTGCTGTCCGTTCTTCTATACGGTAGTGAAACGTGGACGATGCACCGTCAGGATATGCGATATCTCGAGCGGTTTCATCAGCAGTGCTTGCGACGGATTTTGCGCATCGTTTGGGGCGACAGAGTTGCTGACACGGAAATGTTGCTACAAAGTGGGATGTATGCAGTGGACTGCATACTTTTGCTGAAACATCTGAGGTGAATCTGTCATGTAAGTCGTATGGATACAACGCGGATACCGAACCAACGCTTGTATGGTCACCTCAGTATAGGGAAGTGGCATCTGGGGAAACCAAATTTAGGTTACCGTGACATGATTAAGCTGAGCCACTCACGTTCTTATCTTGATTGCAGATCATGGGAATTGAACGCGGTTGATCGGCGTGCATGGCGCGATCTGATCACGAAGGCAGTTGCCGAGGTGCAGGAGAAAGACCTCCAGCTTGCAGAGAAGAAGCGGCAAGTGCGGAAGCGGCAAGCACCATTGGGTTGTTCTCCATCGACATCAAGCACATGGTGCTGTAGCACATGCAGTCGCGAGTGCCTGAGTCAGGCAGGCTTAGTAACCCATGAGCGACGCCACTCGGGACCACTACCGAAGCGACAACGGTTCCCGCAAAGAACGTTGGCAGAAGCGGAGTAGCGTTCGTAGGTACGCTGCATTCGATTTCTTAAGTGCGTGCTTGCATGCTGAGTCTCTTTATTGCAGGTAGTGAGTTTTCAATTTTGTTCTAATGCTTTTCTTTCTCAAATAATTATTCACCTGTACGCTCTTCTATAAACCTGCACAACTCGCTTAAGCCAACTGTAGTTAATTTCGATAACACTTTCGCGTTTGTGTCATTTCCGTAAAATATACTTTCAGACCCACTGAACCTATCTGGGATCCTTTTTAAAAATTTATTTCATATGCTTATTAATTTAAGATTTATGTCGCCGTTTACTTATTCATTAATCGATTTAGTTAATTTGTTAGCTTTCTCTCAAGTGATTAGCTGTTGCTTGATATCCCCGATGTGGCTGCGCTTGATGTTCATATTGACAAGGTGCCTACCCGTCTATTACCCACTACCTCGTCCATATGGCTCTAGGAGATAGTTGGTCGTTGCTGGAGGGGACGGGGTGCACGGTTCTTGTGGCCGTGTTAGGATCGAAGAGTAGTTCCATGCACTCAGTGTGGAGCGGACTACGGTCCAGCCACCGCGTTGTGTACGCTTGATTCCCCAAATACAGCGTGCTTGTGCTTGCCTGTGAAGGAGTGTGGGCCGGCTCCGTTGATGAAACGTGGCTCCCATCCACATGCCTCCCGGTCTTATTCCTTTGGGTTTCCACTGGATATGGCGTGTGTGGTTGGAGCATTGTGTGGTGCAGCGCAAGCCACCCATGGTCCCTCTGTAAGCGCAGGCCTCTTGTGGCTGGCCACAGTGACAGGCAAATCCGAAACCGGATGCCACCAACCATTTCATAGTACGCCGGGATCTTCGTTCCATCTGGGCTTTTTGCTGTAGTTTTCGGTTCTTGAGCCATACATGCCGGCCATGAAAAAAATGTGCATGGCTGTATGGTACCGACTACCGCCCTTGTGAATAGAACTAAGGATCCTGTTTCCACATGTTGGGCACAATACTTTTGTCAAAACGATGTTGGAAAAATCTAACCAAATACTCAGCCAATCGTTTTCCTGCGGGTGCAGTGACTTTTATTTAATGTTATCAACTCCTTGAAAGCCACGCTCATGCATGCTCCACAGATTTTGCAGTTCACTGTCTGCTGGAAAGGAAGAATTATTGAGATTTTAGAGTAAGACAACATTTTCAATTGGGTATGGTGGTCACGGATCCAACTATAAGGTCGGAGAATATTGCAGACGCAGAATATTGCCGCATTCTTCCGGTTCTGTGTCTGTTCCTCCGTTGTTTGAAGAGGGGAATTTTTCGTTTCACCTTACGTAGACTGTTTAGGTGTGAATACAGTAGCTCGTGAATGCAGAACATGCGTATTGTCAACTTTTGTTGGCGTGCCACTTTATCCTCTCGATCAAGTTGAGTACAGTGGTTATACTGGGTCCCATAGAAAATCTAGGTCTCGTTGCTCGGAGATAGCTTATAGATATGTCAGACCGTGTGTTGCACCATGGTATACCTGCGTGTTCTGCTTCGCGTAGACGAGAGCACGTTTCTCTGGTGGATAGTCTTAGCCGCTGATGCTTCGGTAATCAGAATGTTAAACTGGCCGACTAAGAGTTGCCTCATCTGTCAAGAAGGTCCCGTTGGTCTTCTCTCTATTTAAGCTGATATGTCGTAGCATATAATCATCTTTGTTATGTGTTGGCAGTTTCTATGGGATATGCTGCATAACAGATGTATTCGAAGAGGGAGACTACATGATCGCTGCAGCCCAAGGGGAAGTCGACGACCGTCCTCTTCAACATCACTTCTTCGTTGGTGAATATCCGGTCCAGTATAGATTGCACTATAGTTCCTCTGGATATGGTAGGTTTTGATTTGAACATACAATAGGAAACTGGAGACAAGCTCTTGTAGATCTGCCTTGAATTGATCTCCAGGAGCGGTTTATGATTCCAGGGCGTTTCTGTTGAAATTTCCATTAATAAGTAGTTGGCTGTATTTCTTGTTCGTCAACCGTCATATGCCAATGCTAGACAATAGTCCATCTCGGGTGTAGAGAAGAGATGACACTAAACGACCTGTACCAAGCACGCATGGTCGCGTCTTATGCATATACGGCATTAAGCGGATCACGTACCGCTTTGACCGGGTCATCCACTCACTTTGGAGATTACGTAGGTGCAAAGCCAATTCTTCCCTGTTGCTTGCTCGGTCGCGCCGGACAATGGACATGCTTAGCGGTGCAAACTCGGGTCACTTGGGTTGGGGTGTAACCGTGTCGCCGTTATAGTGATGAGGTCCTAAGCCGGTAGTTTCTGACACAACCGCAGTTAATAAAGTTTATTCAGTAAGCCGTGAGCGTTAATGTACATACAAGAGGGCTTCTTGTATGAGAACAGCTCTTGAGGAGGAGTGTAAGTTGAGGTGAATCTGTGTTTACCGATGAGAGACTGGCGCCCAGTTGTTGTTTGGGGATGTAAAACTCAGTTCTTCAGGGACAAGCATATTTTCGGCAGAGGGAGCTCAGAGAAATTACAACACGTTGAGCAAGTCAAACTCCTCGACTTAAACTGCAGGTTCAAGTCCATAACTAACGACGCTTCTGAGTCTATGAGGTTCCTCCTTTCTTTCAGTTAAACAAACTGTGAATTATTCACAAGAATATCGTGCAATCCGAGTGCAGTAATCTAATTCGTCACGCCCGCTACCCATTGGCTGTCTGGCTCGCTCGGCGGGTCCATCTGCTCGCTTTGATCTGGTATTAACTTCATAGGGGACTTACCAAACCCCGATATGAATGCAATCTATGTCTGGTCTCACCTGCACATGCGGGTATGTAGTCCATCACTAACCGTCACCATAGCGCCTGGCCTTAGTGCACAGTTTCCTGAATCGCTGTTTCGTTATGTTGAATCGCCGTTGGTGTCATTTCCCGGGGGACAATCAGTGACTGTAGTTCTCTAGCTGCTGTTTTAATCGTAGTTCTGAATGAACTATTTTGTGTAGTAGCTGACCGATGTGGAGTAAGCTTATCATCCTATGTTGTGACCAAACCATTAGTTTCAGTAGCCTTAGGAGATTGCCTTTGTGCTGAGATGTCAAGGGTAAACGTGTAATCGAGTGAATTATAACACCAACAGTGTAGAGAGCTTCCCAGATCTATCACCATTCTTCCAAGTCATGGGCATGGGATTCTTCTTTGCTACATGCCGGAAGCTCTGGCACATTACGAACGAAAAATGACATTTCTGCTAATTTCCGTGCAATACTCGTTTGAATTATTTTTGTCCCGCTAGAATTCGTTCTATGGAACATCCGGAAATGTGGGTATCCCACTGTCACCAGTACGCAGTGGACATGCCTACCAAAGCACAGGCCCGACATCATCTGTGGATAGCAATGTTGATCGTATTAGCCAGGAATCATTGTAGTGCATCGCGGTTTGGTGTTAACTGATGCGCAGTAAACGCGTTGGCCCTAACTCCGATGCGATGACAACGGAAATTCCGCTGCCTTAAAACGCCCTGCTCTTTACGCCTTGGGGAGCTTATCCTGGACTCAGGAACATTGATGCATATGAGCGTCAGGGTACGGTAGTTCTGTTTGGTCTTCAGTGATATGGGTGGCACGGTTATCGGGGTATTTGGTGACGTCTCTGCAGGTTTCCTTCCTAATACTTGGCCCATGTTTTGGCTATGGGAGTGAAGCTACTGAAGTCGCAGTTTGATTATGCCCACCAGCAACGGTTTGACAAGTGGTTCGGTCTTAAGAAAGGTTCAGCTTATGTCGGTCTGTCGAAGGTGTAGGTCCTATCGATCGGCTGGATGAGAGGATGTGAACGGAGGAGTCAGGCAAGATTCAGTCGTTCACAATGAAGAGTTGGTTCGTGGTGCTTAAGCTTATTAATGCTACAAAACCGTGGGAACAGCTGGTTCTTTTTCGTAGTTTCCAGGTGACAATTTGGAGAGACGACTGAGGTGCAAACTGTGCTATGGTCGTCTCGAGCAAAGCAACTTTCGCAGTAAAAAGATGTTCAGTTTAAGCGGCTAGGCGCTTACTTCCGGGTTAACCATAATACGTATTTTACTAGTGGGGCATTCGTATACTTATGACAGAACCAACGTTAGTCCGGCGTGCTATTATATCTCTTGATTTCGGTTCGACATACACCGAGTCTCTTCAGGTGTTGACGACTAGTACTGAGGGAACATGCCAGTCCTAATTTTACTGCGATAGCACATGTTTCATTAACACAAAAGGTTACGTTTCGGGCTATAGGTGTTGTGGTCATGGTGGGCGAATGGCGTTTGCCCATTTTGCGGGTTAGCAGCGCCTCGCGGTCGGCTAGCGTTTGGTTGCCGATTTTAGCTCAAAGTCAGATGATTGACTAATCATGCTTTGTCTGTTAAGTCCGCGAGTCATAGGATCGTGTGAAGGCCGGTTAGTGACAAGCGGTAACGCGTCGGGCTGGTTAAGTGACCGCACCGACTGAAAAGAGGAGCGGCAAAACTTGACGGTCTCTTCCTTGAGGATCCACCATGGAAACCTTTTATACTGCGTGGCTGTCATGATCATAGTGGAAAGCTGGCAGATTCCTCTATCGAAAGACGCAAAGATGCTTGGAAGGTGTTCGTAGCTTCGGAAAGTGGCTGCGTGAATACGGGTGAACAAAGGCCAAGGTTCGTAAATCCAGTAGAAAGCATCCTGCTGGAATTTTTCCAAAGAAAATACTTTCATTAGACGAAGCTCGTCAAACGGAGAAGAAAAATGTAAAACGAGCGACATGCGATAATATGTTCCGTAGCACATGCCAAAACAGTTGGAACACAATATGTCCCTACCAGCAGTCTGAATTGGATCTTCGGAGTAGTCGTGGTATTTTAAGGTACATTACTCATACCCTTAGACCGGTTTTATGTTATGTGGACATAAGGCGATACATGAGTGAGCGCTCTTGTTTTCCTTTTTCTCAAGAAATACGTTAGATATAACTGCTCGCTATGTTGTCTTGTATTCTTGTATTCAATTCGTATTGTGCGCTGCTTTTATCCAGCAGTGCATCTATTCGATAGACACATAAACAAACCAATTAAATAACTTTCGAGATGGTAGCCTGAAACCCAGCCATCATAAGGGACATCAAAAAGCTATTTATTTGCCCGTAATAAATCTTTGTTCATTGTTCAGACGAGTATATCATCAGGTGCTTCGAATAGCCCACTAATAGAGCTTTGGTACCGGTGATGCAGTCCATGTCAACTTGTTGCGGCCACTGTTGTTTCACGAAGTGTACAGCAAATTTCTAGACTAGAATAAACGATGAAACAAATTCATAAAGTGCGTGAAGGATGGAGCACAACCTGCCATCGAAACAGTAAGTTGAATTCCAGATTGGACGGCGTATATGTTAAGAGTAAAGTGTGGTTGGTCTAGTTTACTGTAGAGAGACAGGAGATGAAACATCAAATGCAAACCCAAACAGAGCAATTGATGTGATTAGTGGCCATAAAGGAAGTTACTCTCACTGCTTGAGCGTAGTTCTCCAGGAGCAGACAACATCTGCCCGAAGGTACTGAAGGCTACGGCCACCAAGCTAGCTGAACCACTGTCACAGTTCTTTCAAAGATGCTTTGATGAACAACAAGTCCCCAATATGTGGAAGTGTGGCATTATAACACCTATTTTTAAAGGCGGTAGCCGTTCCGATCCTGCAAACTATCGTCCAGTGACTCTCCTCCCTGTGCTCGCGAAGGTGATGGAAGCGGTCATCGTTGATACTCTAATGGAATACCTTGACAAATACAACATCTTGGCACCGGAGCAGCATGGCTTCCGTCAATACCGGTCATGCACCACCAACCTACTGATTGCACGAGGTAGCTGGACGGAAGTGGATGCTTAGGGGGTCGGAGTTGACGTCATCTATCTGGACTTGTCCAAAGCTTTCGATCGCCTCGATCAACGCATCCTACTTCACCTAATACAAAGCTACGGAATCGGAGATCATGTACTTGATTGGATTGGCAGCTTACTTCACCAACGGAAGCTTCGAGCACATGTTAGGAGATCACTCTTTAACCCAATTGAGGTGGAATGTGGTGTCCAACAAGTCTCAGTGCTGGGACCGTGCTTATTTCTGGTGTTTATCAACGACCTGGCATCTGTTTTCTCTTCAAATTTCCTGCTTTTGGCCGATGCCATCGATATGGCGAGCGATTAATGGCAAGCCATATCAGGATCTGCTCCAACATGAATTGGATTGCATTTATAAATAATCAAAATGGACCATGCTTCAACTGAAAATAGCTAAGTGCAGAAAGACACACTTGCGTCACCAGCCAGTGAGCGCTTACAAGTTTGGAGACCACACCTTGAAGCAAGCCTCTCAGGAGCGTGACTTGGGTGCATTGGTACAGCAAGATCTCGGGTGTTCAAAACAAGCAGAGAAGGCGACGAGAACCGGCAATCAACACTTCCGCCTGCATGGCAACTCCTGTGTTCGGTTTGAATCCTCAATCTTTCCCCAAATGCTTAACGCCAACGTGCGATCGCGTGTCGAATATGCTATACTGGCAAGGCAGCCGTGGCAGAAACATGATCTTGTTGATCTCGAGAATCCTCAACAAAGGGCAACCAAGAACGTCAGGAGCCTCTTTTATCTGTCCTATTAGATTAGACTGAAATCCTAAGAATGTACAACAGTCGATACCGGCTTTTGCGGGGGATCTCATAATGGTTTACCAAATTCTGAAGAACCCGAACCACATTTGCCGTCCGCTGCTGGAATCGAACCACCACACTAAACTAAGAGGTAACCCACTGAAACTGACAATTTAGTTTAGTCGGCTTGAATGCAGTAGAAATTGCTTTTCCATCCGCGTGTGCCACTCTTGTAATGACCTCCCTAATTATGTCGTCTCTGCTCCCAATCTGGCGATATTTAAAAAACGAGTTGACGGTACATTGTCTCACTTACATTTCATTTTATGACTGGTTAGCCAGGGGCTACAAAACGCAATCAAACGGTGCCTTGCCAAAGGCCTAACCAGTGGATTTATGGATTTATACGTTTAATACGCGAACATCTCCGCTATTCGACACAAGTCTATGGTGAGTCCACCACAACGCTTTTCACTTTATTATGCAATTGATTTTCGCAATAATTTCCATCCCACGGGACTTGTTAAGCGATGCTTTTTTACCCGTAATAAACCATAGTTCCATTGTTAAAAAGTGTGTGCCATTTCAAATTGAGGTGAGCACTGTGGGCAATACTTCACCATCAGAGCCGAAACCGATAAAGAAAGGATGAAATATGAAGGCAAACTGTGTTCTGTCACATCTGCTTATAGAACGCTACAATTCAAATGTCCTCAGTCCAGTTAACAATTATCTCCTTGGTTGCTGTCTCTTACTTTGCACATTAAATAGCGTACGGCTTCTTTATCTTGCTTATTTAAATGTCTTTCGGAGCCTTGACCGATCTGTGCTGTTCAATCTAGTTTATTTGTACGGAGTCCACTCTGATGTTTGCAGCTTATCGCGTGACTATTTTAATGATTGTACGCACTTTACTGAGTTAAACGATGAAAGCTCCTTTATGCACTACACTGACTGTGGCGTTTTTCAGGGTGGGATCCTCCAACCACTTCTATTCTCGATAGGTAGATTGGACTAAGACGCACATTGCAGGAAAGAAGGTCACCCATATATTTTTCTATTGCGATCCAAGTTCAACTCCAGATCGTAACCACGACAGTTTTTATACGCCTCCTGTGCTACATGCAAAAAACCAGCTACCGAATGATCTTCTTACTAAGAAATTGACCAACAGAAAAGTTTACTGATGTTTCATGTAATTTCTGGCAGACAATTTAAACGTATCTGAATCTGAACGGACACAAGAAGTACCCTTGCTGTTATGTGCTACAAATTTGCATTCAGTTATGGATAGAATGAGCTTAAAGAGTAACCGATCGGTCGCTCTAAACTAATTTGCTGCTCACCTCAAGAAAAGTCGGAAGAAGACGAATATATGGGCAAGATAGTCGTTTATTTTCTAAAGATACCGCAAAATGGTTATAGCTAGGAGAAAGGTATAAGCGCCCGAAGAGACGCAGCGAACGCTGTTAAAAGCGGGAAGGCCGGAAGCGCATGAAGTGCGACTTGACTGGTTGACTCAAACAATCGTACTCAGGCACGCAGGGGAATCTCTAATTCACCGCACACCCCCACTCCTAGAAGAGAACCATGTGTGACCCTTCGATCTCGTGTGGAATGTCCGTCGCCGGTCAGCCTACTGCGAGTCCAGGTGATGAAACCTGATGCAGCTGCTTAGGAGAAACATACGATCGGACACTAGCGGACTCCCACCAGTATCTTCCGTAAAGGTGCCGATAAATGAAAAAGTGAGAACGTTCGTAGTGTACGAGCACTTGCGTGTGAACAAGATTGAGTGTTCTCCGATTTGCGACATGGAAGGAAATAAATGAGGGAGGTCAGGCATGCATAATCGGCGACAACAACGAACGGGAAAGACACTTACTACATAGACCGTGAAAAGTCAAAGAAACAACTCTTTTCCTCGGTTTTCAAAACGTTTTCGCTTCTCGGGTATTCAAAGGCTTTTGCGACCTTTTGGTTTTCAACACATTTTGTAATAATTTTGCGGTTTTTGAGGGTAGTGCAGCGAATGCAAAGCTGAAAAGTCTGTTAGAAACAAATACGCTAAACTAACGTGCCTGAAAACGTATCGACCATTGAACCCGACAGCCAACCTAGTGACCTATTCAGGTTCGGCGTTATCGGAGGTCTCGAGACGCGGGTTTCCGGTTGAGGTGTTGCTGTCTGCAGGCGTTTCTTCACCATCGGTTGGGTCGATTCGTCGAAGTACGGAGGATCGGAGTCGTGGTTCGCCTCTGGTTCGACGTAAGCAATGTTGTGGCGGTCGATCGAGGCAGTTTCGCAAGTGCTGTTGCGTTCAATGACGGAGAAGCAATCCTTACTTTGTGCGCCTTTGAATTGATCTTCTTGATGTCGTGCGAGTGATCTGCTTAGACCATGGATGTGAAAGAAGGCAAACGAGCCGTGGTTAAAAGTTTTGGGAACAACTGACTCGATCTTGTTACCGTACTTCAGTCGATTTTTTGCGACGCATACTCGCTGCCAGCAGCGGAGGGTAGTGCGCATCATAGCGAGGTGTTTGGGTTTTCGGAGAAATCGCCTGGTCCTCGAAGTGGTTGTCCATGAACCAGTTCAGCGCTGGACGTTTTGCAATCGGTTTTCAGTGATTATCGAATCCCTTGAATTATCATTGACAAAACTACTGTCCAACTAAGTGCATTGGTAGCATTTGGCCAGGCTTTAAGATGTCGGTGTAAGCGTCCCACTATTGCATTTGCCTGAGCATGGTAAGCAGTTGTGCGAATGCGTTTACACCAGAGGAATTTGAGTAGGTCATTGAGAGTTAACGATTCGAATTGCGGACCACTTTCAAAGTGGCCGGACAGCCATGTGAAGTAACCCACAGCTCAACGAATGTGGGCGTTATGGTCTCAGCAGACACATCGGAAATTGGAACAGCTTCAGGATGACTAGTGGTGCGATCCACCATGGTTAGTATGCAAACCATACCTTTAGACGGCGGCAGTGGTGCACTTATATTGAGATGCACCAGCGCGAACCGCGTTGACACTGACGAATAGCATCCTATCGGAGCGGCAACATGTCGATGCACTTTTGCCCGCTAACAAGTCAGACAGTTGTGTGCCCAATGGCTGACGTTGCGTTGTACCTATCGGGAATCGCGCTGACTGTAGCGCGGATGCCAGGATGCGTGATGTTGTGCAGCCTGTCGAAGACTTTCCTACGAAAATCGGTTGGTACGAGCGGACGAGGATACAACTTCCTAGGTAGTTGAAGTTTTAAACGAATTCTAGCTGATCCCCACCATATGGCCAGCCTATGAGGCGGTCCAGACCAATCTTGGAGGAACGCTTTGCACTTCGAGGGTGGGAAGCAAAGCCCGAAGTGACGGACAGCCAGTGCTAATCTAGTCAGTGCCGCTTGACAGGTTTGTGAGCTGTCAGACTTAAGACCAATATCATCAGCATATTCTATTTTAAGAATTTGTTCTCCTGGATGCAGATCCACACCTTCAAATTCGAGTCCTCTGAACGCGATTTCTATGACTTCGTCAACAGCGAAGTTGAAGGGGAAAGGTGACAGCTGGCATCCTTGTCTCACGCCGTTGGAGATATTAAAGGGCGACGAGAACTTGCAGTAAGCCCTCAGTCTACTTGAGCTACGCGCATGTAACGCTTGGATAATATACACATAATTCTCAGGTACGCCTATTCTGAGAGTACAGTCCCAAAGTGTATTGCTATCCACCGAATCGAATGCACATTTGATATCGAGGAAAACGACAACGGTGGGCCGCCAATATAGGTGACGGTGCTCCAACTACTGACGCAAGGTGAAGATGTGGTCAATGCAGCCACGACCTCGACGAAATCCACCTTGCTCTTCAAGAACCTGGCTTTCACGAGTGCCAGTCAGTCTGTGAAAGATGACAGAGACAAGCAATTTGGAGACGCTGGAGCTCAGACTGATTCCTTTATGGCTGCCGCACTCCGATCATGAGCTTCCCTTGAACATTGAGACTATGACGGAGCGGCTCCAATCGGTTGGGACCGATTCCTGCCCCCACAGTTTGATTTCTAGCTCGTGTAAATCATCCACAAGAGCACGTCCCCCGAATTTGTAGAGAGCTGGAGGACGAACAACTGGTCCCACGGTGTTGCTCAACTTCAACAATCCAATCTCATGCTCGACTTCTCATCTAGAGAGTGGATCCAAAGGGACCGCCCAGGAAGAGGGGTCATCAGTGGCCGGCGAGTAATCTAAACATTCTGACAGATTAAACTGCTTTCCAAATAGCTCAGCCCAAAGATCTAGGCGTTTTGATAACTTGCAGTGAGGCTGTCCACTCCCGTCTCTTATAGATTCCCCAAAATCATGTCTCATGCTACCCTTTTCCCTTAGCAGCGGAATAACTTACGATGGTTATAAACTGTAGAGGCCATTGCGTCTCTGACACACGATGAGACCACCAGGATACGCGGACTCTCTTCAGCATAACATAAAGTCTCGCACGGAGCTCCTTGCGAGTTTCATTACGTACGCTTCGAGCAGGAATATGCCGGCCGGAATCTGCAAGTTCCAGCGAATGTGAAGAGACCAAATGTCAAGGAAGGTGATTAGAGAGGAATTTGCAGCTGATTTCTGGATCACGGAGCTATTCGTTCTGGTATCTTTACAGATGAGGCATTGTTTCATCTGCATGGAACAATGAAACCTTACTGTTGGGCTACCACCAACCGATGAAAATTTACCGCATCACGTATGAACCACAGTGTGAACCTGGTGGTTATCACAAAGACTGGAGCTAGCAAAACAATTCCGTTCAAACCCCAGCCTTATTTACGGACACATGAATGCACTTCGAAGGTTGCAGCGTGGAATCGCACCACTCAGTACCATTGGTGGGTATACACACACAACAAAAAAGGCGGACCATCGTCATTTCTCAATACTGGCCTACTCTCCAAGGGGTACTAGCATCAAATCTTATAATTGCTTCTGTCCCAACACCACCAGTGTTATCCAACATCAAATTCATAGCAAAAGTGGTTCTGATAAAGTTACCATCCTTGGATAACCTTCAACCTGCAGGCAACAGCCATTCACCTAGCCCAGCCTCCTGGGCTACCGGTTAGGCTTCTCTCTGCGCTTTCCAAAGTCATGGAAGCGATCATCGCTTACGTAATGATGGGTTGTTGGAAAACGTGGGCAATGCATTATTAGGATGGGATAGTAAGTTTCTCCGTGAACAACAGTCCTATGTTAGAGACCGAACATATCTGCCCGACTCTAATCGAGTGGAGTGCGACAAACTTGCGAGAGGCATCACCACAAAAGTTTCACTTTTCCGGATAACGTTAAATGTTGTCCGGGGATCAAGCGAATGGACGACCACAAAATCCTCCACGTGCGACCTAGATGGAACGTGGCATTGACCGGTGAGGAATACACTGCCATTAAATGTGGTCAAGTGACACATTATCCACATCCGCCATAGGCTTGAGTATCTCAAGTATATTGGGACATATGGCCTGCAGACAAGCCCTCAGGAACGTGACCTCGGTAGAATGGTGCAGGACGACTTCGGTTATTCCAGACAGTCGAAATCCAAAAGTGGTAAGCAGGACGACGTTAGCTTGCGGATGGCATTCGAAAGTTTGGATTCATTCATCTTCTCTATGATGCTCCATGTCTACGTGAGTTAACACGCTGAATACCTAATCCAGGCTTGGCACGCTTGTCTGAACCATGACCTTGCAGCGTTTGAAACGCACTATGATCGAGCAGCCATTAAAAGCACTCGGAGTGTTCAGTAGACACTACAGGTGGCTACGTGGAGACCTCATATTAGTCTGCCAGATAAGGGTCGACCCCACGTACACAAGTTGTCACCTACTGCAACTCATCTCGAAAACCAACTTCACAAGCAATAGCCTGAAACTGAGTCATCGACACAGTCGGCTTTTCATTAAAGCTGGACGAACCTCAGCACATAGCGACTCAGTGATTTCGCCATAAGTAGCCATTGAACGTTTCGGTGCCTACGCTGTTTATGTGCTCAACGACAGCCTGGACGTTAAGAATTATATCCGACCGGAAGCACCACTAGCACCATTTGCCAGCGGACCAGTTTAGTCTTTAACACATTTGTGTAAGAGGATAAGTATATTAACAGGACTGTATTAGAACGATCATTTATGCTAGTGAAGGATATGTTCAAAATGTCCGCCGGCATTCTGCTTACTGTGCAGAAATCGCTTGATGCAATTGGCGAGCACTTTCTCCAACGTATCCCTCGTGCTCGCGCGAAATTCGTTCACAATATTTTCTTTCAAAAGATCCAATGTGCGCGGCCTTGTTTTGTACACTCGCCGCTACAGGTAGCCCCATAGAAAAATTCCACAGGGTTCAAATCTGGTGAGCGCGCGGGCTACACCATTGGTCAACCGCGTCCGATCCGATGGTGGCCGAATTTGTCGGTGCGGTAAGCATGCACCGTTTTATCAGAATGTGCAGGTGCACCATCCTGAGGCCACCAAATGGTGCCGCATACCCCTTCAGCCTCCAACTGGTGGAAGCACAAATGCTGCAGTACTTCCAAATGCGACGAGGCTAGGAAAAGATGCGTCTTTAGTACTTCAAAACAACAACCTACCGGTCGCATTCCCGGAAAAGAGATGTGGGCCGAAGATATTCTGGCTTGTTAATCCGGACCAAACCACCAGTTTCACACTGTGGTTCATACGTGATGCGGTAAATTTTCATGGGTTGATGGTAGCCGAACAGTACTGTTTCATTGTTCCATGCAGATGAAACAATGCCTCATCTGTAAAGATACCGGAACGAATACCTCCGTGATCCAGAAAACAGCGGCAAACTGCATGCCCCTTCTCCGGATCGCATGGGTTCAAAACCTGCACTTGAACCTCAGGCATCCTCCGAACTGTTCGTTCCAGTATTATCAGGTGTACCGCATATCGGATCGTGTCAGAATGCTGTGCGATCCGACGAATGCCGATGTCGGGACTTTTTGACACTTCACTGACTACAGCGCAAGCTGAACAGTCATCCGTGGTGATGCGAGGCGATGCGGTTCTCTTCATGTCACACATACTCCCAGTTTGCTTCAACTTCTTCACTAGTTTAAGCGCGTACCGGGCGGTGACGGGACGCATTCCTGCGTTCATTGCATTGTATTTTCTTGAAGCTTATGGGGCGTTTAAACTGCATTCACCGCACAGCCGAATATTCAGCGCGCGCTGAGTAACAGGAAC
Organism: Dicrocoelium dendriticum; assembly: GCA_944474145.2. Taxonomy (NCBI): domain Eukaryota; kingdom Metazoa; phylum Platyhelminthes; class Trematoda; order Plagiorchiida; family Dicrocoeliidae; genus Dicrocoelium; species Dicrocoelium dendriticum. The sequence goes on along the minus strand of OX104070.1, from coordinate 77,180,956 downwards.
ATTACGTGATCCCGACTGCATTGTCTGCTCGTGCTCCATTACCTGTGCTGCAATAACATTGACAAGAGTTGTAATGTCTAACCTCGTCCTCAGCTGGGCTGCCATCACGTGCGCACATGCACTTTGCGGTATCGGTTGCCTAAGCCGACGTCGCCGCGTAGCCAACGAGACACACAGAGATAACCGTCGATCGCTCAAACGTCTACGGTTGGCCATGACCTTCACTCAGCGTGAATTTCGCGGACAGCCGAGACACGTTGTGGCTCGCTCGATGATCAACAACCTCATGTCATTGTGTCTTTAGAGATTACGCTTTTCCTCAGCTTAGCCCTTCACTACATCACTCGTTTGCCGAGGATTCCATACATCCGCGCTACTAAGGTGAGAGAAAAATTCATGTCTCTGCGCGCGCAGTAGCATGTTGCGAGTTTCGCTAAACATTGGATGGCTATTGGATGTTGGGTACAACAACCGTAAATGACCGGTGTTCACGGTAGGCGAGCCACGGTAGGTAAATGAACGCTGATCGCCTGTCTTCCGTCAGACTAACAGTTTCTCTTTGTTTATTCCAACGACCGAAAATTTTGTTGTCTTTTTGGTGGGACCTTTTCTTTAAGCGTCGTCGAGCTGGTCGAAGTGCTGGAGAAGCTCCATACGCAATGTGAGCTTTCGGACTTCTTCCAGGTAGGATATCCATCGAAGGGAACTTCGCAGGTCGAGGTTGAGCGTGCGTAATCTGTCGCCACTTAGGAGAATGCTAGTGCTGCTGGTTGCCCGTCGCGTCGTTATAATCATAAGGACGCTGACTTTTGCGCCAGTTTCGACGAGCTAGTAAAATCCCGTTTTTGATTGTTGACAAAGAATAGGCGACTGAGTTGACCAGCTTTGTCCGTCTCCTCTTCCTGCTGGTCGACCCATTTCCCTGCACGTTGCATTTGAAGGAACATGGTGGGTAGCCAGACCTGGCCTGTGGACTAAATCTTTGCTAATACCAGCAGTAGGAAGTGGTTCGGCGCGGTGATTTCCCCGAAGATTTTAATCGGGTGGGACGTTGGCGTGTTGATGAGAGGCATTGGCAGTAACTCCCAGAAGTTGGGAAACGGGTAAACTTCTTTGTGAGTGCGGCGATCTGCGCTGTGATTTATGTGATATCATCGTTCGGCGTAGAACGAACTTGTGAAATCTGGCCATAAGATGTCTAAATGTTGTTAGCGATATCGGCTTTAAGCGTCAGTGATGCGCCGGCATTTGCTAGATTACGTTGAACATTTCACGTGGCAATCTGCGGAGCTACATGTTATTGAAAAATGCTTCATCTACCGTGGCCGGTTTGGCTTAACTTTGCATCTTTCGTAATATCTGCGATAGTTTGAGGTCATCCAACTCTATTTCGCTCAGAAGCTTTGTGATACGCTAACGGTCTGAAAAACCTGTCTTTTTGAAAATCACTGCCTTTATTTCCGCGAAGACGTTTCTCTCAGCTGACAGAACGAGGGTATCGTTGATGTCGTTGTTGGGATGGTGAAGAAGCGCGAACAGGACATGGAAATATTTGATCATTTCAGATCTAATGCCACGCATTTCGAAAGCGATTCTAACTGAGTAAACCATGTTTTGAATTGCTTTCGTGAAATGGCGAAGTGGTTATTTTTACATTTTAGTCCCGGCCATGTGGAACTCGGTTACACGAACCCACAGCAAAAAAGATACAAAAACTACATAAAATCCCGTATGGTGCACAACATGTAAAAATAGATGGACCTACCACTGGAGTTAACGAACCTGAAAAGAAAAACTAGTAAGTGTCTTACCAAAATTTTGGTCGGGGTCACCAGTTATAGCGTAATCGTTCGGTGGCTATAAACTCAGGTTCGTCCCGCCTCAAGGAAACTCGGAAGGAGAGGAATATACTGGCAAAATTGACGTTTATTGTCTAAACGCGCAGTTCCGCTACATAAAGGTACCGCAAAATGCTTACAGCTAGGAGAAATGTATAGGCACCAGACGAGACGCAGCGAACGCTTTTCGAGGCGGGAAGGCCGGAAGCGGACAAAAGGCCACTTGACTGGTTGACATAAATACACTTGGTCAGCGTTCCAACAGCCAGGTTTCCTATGTTGTCTAGGTATAAAATACTACAATATTTTTATACTATTTTAACATCGTACTCAGGCAGACAGGTGCATCTCCAGCTCACCATATGCCTCTGTGTTATGTTCTAATAGCACATAAATGGAATTATAATTATTTTGAGTTGCATGCATGGGCGACATAAAGACAATGGATTAAGTTGAACCCACTCTATTGCCCACCATCGGTGTAAGCGGCAATCCGCTTGGAAATCTTGAGTGAACTCGCCTCCACTGGTTTTCACACAACAATATCGGAACTGAAATACCGTATTATTACAAGTAATTCGAAATTACGATGTACAATACCCCAATAATCTGTGCTTCCGGCACTGGTTTATCATACAACGACAACCATCCTAGGTAGTCAGCAATCTGAGCTTCAAGCACGCAGAATAAGCTCATCTCAATATACCGTGGCTTTGACAGGCTTACACTTGACCCGTCGCAAAGGGAAGTTGTCATGAAAAGTGGGTGTTCGGCCAGTGCCTTACACACAAGCACACTGTGATGGCATTGTACGTGTTTCAATTGCACATAGTGTGACATTATAATTGTTCTCACGGACGAGGTGATTTCCCGTATGTGAACTCTACTCATATGATCCCGCAACACCGTCTGGTTACATGCAATATGAGGAATGCCTTGCTCGCCGGTAGCCGAGTACCATGTCGAGAGCGTTAAAACGGAACATCACAAACTGATAACATGAGGCGAAGCCACCTGAAGCGACAATTAGATACGTTCAGAACTTGGAAATGTAGGTCGATGCACGCACGGTTAAATGCGGGTCATCTATGTGCTTAAAGTGCTAATAAACTTAATTAACCTGTCACGGAATACAATCCACATTAAGATGCAGATAAAAAGGTCGGTTGGGTCAGAGAAAGGAGTTTGGAAAACGGAACACGGAATCACAACCATAAGACAGGGAACGGTATGAAGGCAGCAGGGGATAGGACATTTGGGAATCTTCTACAATCGAGATATTTCAAAACTAGTGCAATAAAACTATATTGCTAATTTCCCAAAAGGAAAACAACCATCAAATTATTGTACAAGAAATCAATTGAATTGTGGTCGGCTGAGAAGTATAACATACGTAATTGTAACTAAAGCTTACAAAAGACCTTTATTTAGAAGAGCATGACCTATAATTTAAAAATTATAACCTATTGCATCTTAACTTGATAGCTATAGAAACTGGCGCTAATATATTTTCGCTGAGAATACAATCCAACGTCAGTTGTACATTATTTTGAGCTGCTGCTCCAGTCACGTTTGTACTGATGAAGTCTAATTTGGAGAAGAAATTGTTGCCTAACTCATGCAAAACTCCGTACCTATACAGATCATTGACATAGTTTTTGCTCTTGAGTGCTACACGCACTGATTGCTGTTACTCACTGGTTGACGAATGATGGCCATATTTGTTGACAAAAATCTTAGTTGATTCTTTTGCAGACATTCTGCCTGTGGATACGCTGTGGAATTATCCAAAAGCAACGTACCTTTTAGGCCATATTGATCTAGCTCCTTGTTCAATTCCAGGACCCACTCGGTGAAAATGTCTTCCGTCATCTACGCATGTTTGTTAGCTCTGTAAATTTCGGGAAGTGTGCGTAAGTTCACGCCATTAAAATATCGGTTTCTTACATTTTCCAATCAAACCAGTTTTTAAAATCCCGTAACTGACATATTCGCGCAACACAGGTGAATGATCCTATCCATAGCATTTTCTGTTCCGATGAGCTTGTCAGCAGAAAACACAAAGAGCTGTCTGGAGTTGTTCGCTAAAAAGGACCTGTTTCGTCTGCATTGTACACATCATCGTCATCATCACCAAATGTATGTAAAAGTTCAAGCAATCGATCTTGCAGCCAATTTAACAGACTACTCCTTCCACTGAACTTTTCGCCCTGCGTACAGTACTACACAAACTGATTTCTATTCTTCCATCCTTGCAGCCGTACTTCTAGACAGCAAAGAATTTTTAAGTGTTCCCCAAAATTGTTTTGCATTTTTCTTCAGAATCAATCTTGTAACCGTTTGGTTGTACTCAGGAAACGAGATCATTCAGTTTTTCACGGCAGTTACTTCTTCATCCTTCCTACATCGATTTCTTTTCTGAGTGCTTGCAGTGCCATGTGACAACTTCTGCTGGAGTTCCTTTTCACTGGCAATCAACCTGACTAGGGTAGGACGAGAAATGTGTAAATCACGTGATATCTTGACCTGCGAGGTTACTGGTGGATATGTGTTAAATTGTCCAAAACCTCCAAGTTTTCTGTCAAGGACAACTGCTTTCTGTTACTTGGCGTAGTTGTGCGTAATTAATAGAGAAGTGACACATGTGGAGCCGAAAGTTTACCCGACTTCGCTCAGTTTCCGAGTTTTGAATAGGGCCGAGGGTTTACCCACAGCCGTCTAAACATTAAGCTTGCTCGTGTATTGAATGACATAGGTAACCTTTTTCTGATCGGTCAATAACGCCGCCGACATATTTGTTGTTCCTGACTCGATCGGACTGGCTAACTGAGGGACAATCTTAATAAAAGAGGCAAAGAGAGTGCATAAAATTGACAAAGCGATAAGAGCACGGCCCACGCAACTAAGCAATTAAGTGGTGGGACGACCCCGACAATGAGCAATTAGACAGTGAAAATTAAGCAAATTTATGAGAAAAAGGGTATTTTGAAAACTGGGAAATAAACCTGCGTGAGCCATAAACCGGGTGGGCAAAAAAACCGGTTCGACTGTATTTGTATTTTCCATCATTATTCGCAGTTTTAGGTCATAGCGCCTGCGTTTGTATTTCAGGGTCAATGAACAATGAACCATGATTTTATATGGATTACAAGCCCTGTTGGGTGGGATGCTGAGTTAGGGAAAACGTCCGTGAGAAAAGCAGTTAGTAGTTTTACTGTCAAAATAATGGACTTCTCGTTCTATGATTCAGTAACCCTGCACCCAGAGCGTTTCTATGGATTCAATAGGTGAAAAAATAAATCCTAGATATTTCTCGGCAGTAGGATGGAGATTAGTGTTAAGTAACAAAATGTAAGTGGCGAAGTGCGTCATCCAAAAGACTTATAATATGGTTAACATGGGTGCTGAAACAACAAATTCGGGGAGAGCATTCGACGATTGGCACACATGAATGCAAAAGAAATTTCTAGGGCACACCAGGCGGCTGCACTGTTCTGCCAATTTCATGGAGTGGCCTCTAAGTGTGGTGTTACTGCTGAGTTGCAGAAAGGAGCGGCACACATGAGTTGGATTGTGTGAAACCCAATATGTCATAATCAAGTCGCCTCGTAGGCGGCTATACAGCCCATTGAATACTCCCAAACGTTTCAGCCTTTGCTCGTACGGAAGGTGGCGCATTTCGAAGACGTATTTAGAAGCTCGACGTTGAGGTTGGTCCAGTGCAGTAAGGTCGTGGTTCATCCCTGGCTGTCAGGCTTAGAGTGCGTATTCGACATGGGGACGAACATACACATTCAGCATCTATCTGAAAATAGTGGTGTCTAGTTGTTCTAGCAGCCGTCGTGGCAAACCGACGTGCTGGTTATGAGTTTTCCAGGCATGTGCGGATTGCATGAAACAACGCATGTTATCCTGAACAAGGACTCCAATGTCGAGTTCGACAAATGACAACTACAGAATAGAATTTCAGCCGAAGTTCGAAGAGGCAATTAGTCAAAGATAAAGATAAGGGAAGCACTGCTTTTTAATTTGACGACCATAAATGTTCGACGTATGGCATGTGATCTAGCCGAAAAGATGAACTTACCTTACCGGTTCAACAATGAGACTAAACCTCCAGCTGGCCAGAGGGAATTCTAATTCGAACTCCTTCAATTTCACTTAGAAGTCCTGAGGCAGTCAGGCTTTCCGGTGTAATTGGATTCAATAAGACATACTTAGACATATTTTAAGATTGTTTGCGTGCTAACTTAAGATCCCAAGCATCTATAGGAAGTAGGTTGTGGAATATGGATAAGGCTGGTTTTTCGTGTATTCAAAAGCCAAAAATTGCTTGGCTCAGGAAGGAAATCGCACCATCGTTTTGGCTTTTAACACTTTGGCGACAAGTATCCCACCAATGTTTATATACCCGCGGAAATGGTGGGATCCCAATCTGTTGAAGGGACCACTTGCGGAATCCATCAGCATTTGCTTGGATGATGAATATGTCGATGCTCAGCAATTCATAAAATGGCTCAAACATTTCATTGCTAGCGTTAAAAGTTCAATGACAAAACCTGTTTTTTCAATGTTCGGTGACACCCAAAGTCATAATTTAAGGCGAGCGAAGTGTGAGGGGTTACATGACGTGTATTGTCATAACAACTTGCAACTGACAACTCACAAACCCCTACAGATATGTTTCCTTCCGACGACACAACGTGGATAGATGATGAACCATTCCAGGCACCTACGTGGTTGTGCTTCCTAACAATTCCTCCATATTTTCATCCCGTACCTCCGCTTGCTACATCCGATCCTTGCAAGTCAGGAGTCGTAAGTAAACTCGCGATTTCCTCTCCAATGGCTTCAGCACTCGGCCCGCTTTCAATCCTGTGGACTTCGCTAGCGGCGTATTCGTGTGATTCATTGCGTTCTCGGCAAATACTTCCTCCGTTGTTCTGGACCCAGGCTCGTTAACAGATGCCATTCGTAATCCGCTGTCGGCTCGATCTACAAGACTCGTAAAGACGTGTCGCGTCTCATCCATTGCGCCCGTTGGTACTTCCCTACTATATCGTTTTTGTTGTCTTTCCGGTTCACGATTAGTCGTTGGCTTCCGCTGCCCTACATTAAGACTCTGTCTGCTGTAGAAGTGGCATCTGCTACAAAGGGTTTTGTGTCCTGCGAAATTTAGCTGTCTAATCCCTTTGTTTCCAAAGTGCGTGATTGTGTTACTACTCATTTTATTGAGCCACAGGATATTTGTGCCAATCAAGTCATCCTGGTCCCCTTGCCTTCGACTAAACCTACGTGAATCAAACATTACTCACAGCAACGAAAATCAGGAACCACTCAAAACGCCTGATTAAGCAAATCCCACTAGACCTGACATCTAGTATTAACAAAGATGAAGCAGCCAAACACCAACCATTGGTACCTATAGCTCAAATATCTCTTGTCGAGACTAAGCCTCCCAGAACAACAGTTACATATGCAGAGATTGCTGCAAAGGTCCACCGAGAGGCCGCCGTTGCGTCCTCTGCCATTGTAAACACCGTTAACGCAAATAGAGAGAAAAAGAGCAAACAATCACTTGTCAACAAGTCAAGACAAATGAGTAGCATACCTTGTAGATCGATTAAAAAGGGATCCAACAACAGTGCCCGGACTGTTGTATGCTCAAATGTCCTTGAATCTACCGCCATCACATTGCGGGATAAGTTATCAGACGACCAAGACCAATGGAACTCATCGTGTATGCAGATGAGTATCAAAGCCAAGCCCATAAACTTGTTACGAATTACTAGTCATCCGAACTCGCCACACTATGGTGAACCCAGATTTATTCGAGTAACTCTAGAATCCTCCACCGACGTAGAAAACGTTTTGCTCTCCGCAAGTGCGCCAAAACACGAATCCTTTGCGATACGTGTCTATCCTGATGTCCCTTGGAGCGCGCGACAACCAAAACGAAACACCGAAGAGGGGCACAGCAAGCAAGACCGCCTAAACACAATCTTCACACATGACGTGCCAGAACATCCTTCTAACGATGTTCAAGAGACCGGAAAGCACGATTTAGAACAGTGGCGGTTCATTCGCGAAACACTTTATTTGGATAATGTTGTGGCACTATCGCTCACCAGGATACCTCTCTCATCGAATTATAGAGGATGCGGCCCTAGAATACTAAAACTTGTGGTTCAGTCAGAGCAACAAGCAAAGCATGTTTTGGATCGCTGGCGGAGAAATCGGAAACATCTTCCTTCTGAAATTCGGTTAAAGGTCGCAAACACTTTGCATAGCTCAAATATTAAAGCAACCGAAGCAGCAAGCATACCAACGAATGTACAGAAGTGTAACTTGACTGCTGCATTAATTGACTCTGACGTAGGTCTAAACGAAGGTTGGGACGCACCTTGGCCGAATCAAGTTGCAAACGAGGTATCATTGACCCATCGAAAAAACGAGTAACTGCCGACCTCCCATCGGTCGGCATTCTCGCACACTTGACAGCTTCATCTCTCTGCGGGCTCCTAGAGACCGAGAAACTGGCTTGCTTGTATACAAAACCTCAGGGACTTTCTAACAAACTGGCTGAACTGAAAGATCGCCAAGCTTCCGGCTCGTATGATGTCATTGGTATCACCGAGACATGGTTGCACACGGGAATGACGGATGCTGAAGTGTCGCTACCCGACATGTCGCTGATCCGGAACGACAGCCTCACAAAAGGAGGAGGGGTAATCCTGTACTACCGAAAAGACTTACAGTGCGAAGCCGTGGAGGATTCAGACTCGCAGTTCCCTGACTCTCTTTGGTGCCGGTTGCAGTTAAAAGGTAGGGACACTTGCCTTATCGTCTTGGTGTGCCGCGCCCCTAACTCAACACCCGAAACCGACTATCACCTAACGGCTGCTTTAAGGTGCAGTTTACAACCAAAGTACACTCACATTCTTATCATGGGTGATTTCAACGTACATTGTTTAGAAGCCCCTGCCATTCGTGTCTGTCACCCGTGGAATGCTCTCCCAGAATCGGTCGTCTCTGCACCGACACTAACAGTATTTAAAAGACGGTTGGACGATGCACTCATCCACTTACACTTTGTTACTTTACGTCTCCATCCTACACCTGGAGTTTACCTTGGAATTATTTGTTGTTATCTGTGGGTGCTGTGAATCTAAGAGGATCGCAGGACTACAGCGAAGCAAACGATAAGTCCTTATTTTCACATTTAAAGTAGCAACTATTTTACTATCCTTATTATCATGATTGTTATGTTGATATCCCCACCAACTATCAAACGGGACTTGTAAAGCAACGCTTCTTAACCCGTATAAATTCATTGTTCATTGTTCATTATAAACCCCAAGTGAACTCTGAATCCGCAGATGCTTTTGCTGAATGTAGTATTATCATCTCAACTTCAATATCCATAGATCATGACCACACGCCTTCAGCTGCAGCCATGATCTCCTCTGCTTACCGTAGGTCTGCTCCTTCAATGTCTGTTGAGATTCAAAACCTCCAGTCTTCTGGTAGTACCACGCGATCACTGTTGGCTGAAATTTAGGTTACTGAACACTTGTGTGTGACTCCGTAAGCAGTCATCCCAAGTAAACAGAAAGAATGCCGCAAAGGTGAAGATGCCGAGGAATTAATAGCGTCAATATTTGTAAGTTCACTACAACAAAAAGCAAAGCAGCAGAAGCCGAATGGAGACAAGGAGAAAGCAAGTTAAGCGAAGAGGTCAAAACCATCCTCTTCATCGTATGCGTTCGATGAATGGCCTGCTTGTTCTGCGAGGAAGAGTTTGTTTGAAGTCGACCTCCTGAAAATGAGGTCGCGTGCATTGGGTGTCAAATGCTGACCCACGAGGATTGCACTCCAGCCGTTTTCATAGTCTATGTGTGCCACACTTTGAATCAGACGATGAGTATTAAATCTTTGGTTTTATTTAACGCACCTGAACAATCCCGAACTAGAAAATTTTATGCCTTTCATGGTCTCTACACCCTGTACTGTTTAGTGACTAGCTGACTATCTCCTTTTGTATATACCATGCTAGTATTACCATATGTTATAATCCTAGGTTCAATGGTTTTCCGCACATTTTTGCGTACATTCTTAATGACTCAAGGACAGGGTGGGGTAAGATGCCTACCCTAGGGAAAAATATTTTTAGTTAAATTGTTGCAACCACTAGAGATATTACCACAGTGAATAAGTATGGTATACTAACGGTGTACCAGACAGAGCAAGGTAGAAATTCCACAAAACTAGAGAATGAAGTCAAACTTATTTGCATAAAGCACTAAGGGGAAGGCGTCTTAAACTCTTTCCTCCATATGTCGAAATTTTTCCCATACCAATGACATTCGTTGGATGTAAATGTACTGACGATGTTGTCATGGGAAGCAGGGCAACCTGCATGGGAATGCTATGCTTCAATGTGGTTAAAACAAACTGGTGAGTTGTACATCATCCAGTTCCCTTAAGGTTGGTGCTTCGAAATGTACTGTTATAGCATCTCCATTGTTGCGCACTGATTAGTTGTGAGTAACTTGGGATGGATCTCTCCTAATGACTTTGGAGGACCAAATCCTGTCTAGTTTATCCACTGTCAACCAACCCGGCGTCTATTTGTCCCAAGGCCTCATTTGGTCCACGCAGGTTTCGGAAACAATCCGTAAAGTCGGAAGTTTATCTTATTATGCTTTACGGCTTGTAAAGCTCCCTGTGCCTTGAAGTGTAATTTTGAGACTTGTAACTGCAAGTATATTGCTTCATGTGTTACACTGTTCCCTAGTAATCTTCTCTGGACTCCTGTAGAAAGACTTTGTTTTAATTGTGCGATCAATTAAACTTATTGTAGAATGTTTAGGCTTGTCTAGAGATTCCCTAGATGTAAAGTCAAGTCACGACAAGAATTCGCTTTTATGTACCCATGAATGCTGAATTTCATTACTCTTCGTAAACATTTTGACGCCTATACGAATATTTCATCTTAGCTTCTAACTGAGAGTTTTCATCCGCTACATAATGCTCTCTCAACGTTATCCGTCTCTTGCAGTGCTCAAAATTAAGGATGTTTTTGCTCTTGTAGTTCTTCCTACTGTAACACAACCTTAGCTTAGCTGTCAATTTTTTTAAAAATCTCGACTCAAAGGTCAGAAAGGCTTTACGCATGTGGCTCCTTGAATGGCATCTACACACGTCTTCCGTTTAATTCTTTGATTTGTATTTATACAATTTTATCGGACCCCAGCATGTCGTGTATTCGCAATGATAGTGTAAATGCAGAGAATGCACCTAATTTGGTGTATAAAGCCTATTTGGACTTGTCTTGATCATACTGAAGTACAGTTTACTGAATGCATTGCGACGTGGATCGTGAATCCCATTGAAGTGAACTTCGGTCGCTCCTGTTATTGGGGCCGTATTTGCAGCAGATAAATATTAGGTTTTTCCTAGAGTACTATTGTTCTCCATTGTTGTGAGCGAGCAAAATCTAGCATTTACCTAACCAGTTTCCGTCTTCGTCGTCACGCTACGATGTGTCCGCAGCAGGTGCCAACACGGAACAAACAGGGTTGGATGGAACGGTTTAACCGAAGTCGATCAATTGTGGGACGCCAAGATATAACTGAAACCATAGCTTATTGTAAAAAGAAAGGTCAAGTCTCAAGCGTTACCTATCGTGCCCGGTAGCCAAAGGGGTAGAAGTTTCTACTACTATTCCAATGGTCCCGGGCTCAAGATCTGTTATCTCCACCGGAGGAGGTCAAATAAGGACGAACCGCCTCATGGCACGCAGTTTTCGGGCAGACAACGCCCAATTATCAAATGTTAAGAAGTTCAGTAACATAGTCATCATTACTAAATCTACTTTAACAACAACATCGATTGCGCGTGGGTGGAAACACCATGCCATTTACCAGCAATCAAAAGTGAAACCGCGTGTTTTGACTCCGAGGGAGTAGGCGAGTGAGCACATTGCACGTGCGTGTTGTGTTGTCTCCCGATGAACAAGGGTTGCCAGCCGATGCAAATGGCTCAGGACATCGCCAGTTCGTCTTTTTTCAAAACGATAAACGTGGGTGGCGAAATGACATAGTCTGGAAGCAGCACCGTATAATTTGTCTCATGTGCAGCAAGCTCATGTTTTGTATTCCACCATCCTCGCATGCCATTACACTGACTAAGTAGTTAGGAGGCTGATCATAATCTATAGAACCAATATAAGAAGCTTCAGTAGCTGGACACACATTGTGTGTTGTTCTCACGAAGTTGTTGAAAATTGTTGTGACTTGTTAGGTGGATAGTAAACATGAAACATTTACGCTTTTAGTATTTTGTTAAGTGGTTTTTATTCTTGTTCGTATCTTCAGATCGTCTATTTTTTACTGGCGGTACATCCGGCTCACTTTCGAATACCTTGTTAGTCGCATGCCACCTTTATGCTTTTGCTAATTTGCTGCCAGTTCATTAAAACTCTTTAAAATACACACAGGTTCCCGGCAAGCTTTCCATTTCTGACTATTTGGTATCCGTATTGGTTCCTACTAATTCTCGTCGCAACCAATACCCGAGTTACGCTCAACCATTGGCATCTCAGTCTGCTGTTATGGCTGCGTTTTAGCAGATGATAGCAAGATTGATTAAGGTTGTGTAAAGTCTTGTAAACTGTTGTAAGCCCACCACACTAACTCTAATAGGGTTCCCTTTAAGCTCCCAAAACCCACGGGCCTTGTTCATAGTGTAAGTGGTATATGTCGTGTTCAAATACTTTGCTTTGTGTTTGCCCTCGATTTGCTTATCCCACTCCCACTTCTATTAAGCACTCGTTAGCCAATCATGTGATCTTACAATTCATTGGATGCAATTCGAACCTTATCGATTTAATTGTACTGCGCGTGTGTGCAGACTATTTTCGCCATACATACGTTCCGGTGCTGCTCTGGTCTGCTGCTTTTTCGGGATATAACAGTATAGCACTTTGGCGATTTTAGTGGAGCGAAGTTGTAGAATCTCCAAAACAGCAGGAACCATATTACATCGCATATCCCATGTGCGGGTGTATGTAAGCAGAAAGCAGCTGAGGAAAATATATGCAGCCAAGTGGCCAAACGCTCTAGTTAAGAGACTCAAATTTAGGCGTTATTTTTGATGCTATTTCAGCTTTCTCCAAAAAGTAAAGTTATTCTTGGACCAGCACACTAAGAGTTTTTCATCAGAACAATGCTGGTGACCCTAATCGTTCAGCTTATAGTTGTGGACCAATTGGTGTCGCAGATGCAACACTCGACACAGTCACGTTAAATTAGAGGCAGCTTTCGACTAATATTTCAAAAATATTGTCGAAGTAATTCCAAAGCTATATGCGTAAGTTTGCCACTTTGCTCGCCAATCCTCATGCAGACGAAAGAGGAAGCTTTATCGAGAGACGGATATGGTTTCATCATCATTATACACGTTAGCTGCAGGTGGAAAACACTTCAGCTATTGTACCGCAATACTAAAGACAAGAAGAAAAAATACAACATTGGCACGCCGGCTGAGTCCCCAGTAACGGATGGACATCGTTCCAGAGACCTAACAGCCGGATATCGTGCCGTAAAAGAGTTATATTATGCCTGGCGGAGAAGATTGTGATTGGATGGGTAGGCTAAGGAGGAGAGGATGGACAAAGGAACTCACAACACGAACGTCACTGGGGCAGGCTCCTAGCCATATCAGCAAGTGTGTCCAACTAAACGTATTCATCGTCCTTAGGACCCCAGCCAGGCAGTCGGGATGCATCAACCGACGCCAACTTTGAGAGTTTTCATGTCTCTCGACCAAGTCATCGTTTGGCCTCCTCTCCTTCTCTTCCAACCGCACCCCCGGCGCGCAAACAATGCACGTCGCGGGAGTCGGTATGCTGGCATGCGCAACACGTGGTCCAGCCATCAGAGCCTGGTGCGTGAAAAATGGTTCCGAGCGGCTCATTCACTCTTTCTGCACAAAGTACGCGACGCCGAATACGCGTGTAGCTCATGCGGTGCTCTCAACAGACAAGAGTTAAGCTGCGAAGGCAGCGGTGGTCAATCGCAGATTGCCTCATGACCCCCATTATTAGAGTCGAAGAGGAAATATAACAGAGAGCAATCTTGTCTCACACCGCTGGTGATACTGAAGGGTGGCGACAGTCTGCCATAACCCTCACTCCGCCCGGACTATGCGTGTACAGCGTTTTGATAATGTTTACATATTTATCAGGCACACCTATCCTCAACAGACAGTCCCAAAGGGTACATCGATCGACTGAGGCAAAGACACCTTTTACGTCAAGAAACACTACAACGGTGGGTCGCCAATAAACATGGCGGTGCTCCAACAATTAACACAAGCTGAAATGGTGGTCGATGCAGCCCAAACCTCGATGAAACCCCGCTTGTACTTCACAAATCTGGCTTTTAAGAGTGTAAGTCAGTCTGCAGAGAATGACAGACGCAAGTAATTTAGAGGCAATTGGAATCAGACTGACCCCTCTATGATTGCCGCATTCCGAACCGGAGCGTCCCTCGAGAAATGGGGCAATGACGGAGCGGCTACAGTTTGACGGGACAGTCTTCTGCCCACAAAGTTTCACCATCAACTCGTGTAAACCATCGACTAGAGCAGGTCCCCCAACGTTGAAGAAGGCTGGGGGAATTCCATCCGCCCTTGCGGCCTTATGCAATGTCAACATCCTGATCTCACGTTCGACTTCTGCGCGTGAGGGCGGTTCCAGGGAGATGACACAGCGAGAAGGGCGCTCAACGCCCGAGATTGAAAGTGATAACTCAGAATGGTTAAATTGCTTTGCAAAATGTTCGGTCCAACGTTCCAATCGTTTTGGCAGCCTGTGCATCGGCTGTCCACTCTCGTCGCGTGGGGTTTCGTTAACACTAGGTTTCCTGCTATCTGTTTCCCGCATGAGGCGGAATAACTTATGATGATTACCAACGGTGACGGCTGCTTCCACTTCAGAGGCACGATGAGACCAGCAGGCTTCGCGGCCTTTCTTCAGGCTATCACGTATTTTTGTTCTGAGATTCCTGCGAGCCTCAGTGCATTCGCTTCCAGCCGGAAAAGATCGGCGAGCATCCATAAGTTCCAGAGACTGTGTAGAGACCCAATGACCATTTTGGTTGCAGACGTTTCGTTGTCAAACTAGGCAACATCTTCAGTGCGGCTATTCAGTCCTGATTCGCGGTTTCGCAAACCAATGTCAGATCCCATTGCCCAGCTCTGAGAACAGGACAGTCCTCTCATCCACACCCCGAGCTACAAGTATTCTCTATAATTTCCACCCAATGACCAGTTTGGCAATTTCATTTGCTACATGAAGACATACCTATTTAACAAATATGCAACCAGTGATCTTCGACGGTGTTCAGTGGGCGCTTACTCAGCCCGGATGTCAGTGCATTTTGATACACATTCAGAACATCTGGCTTCGCCAGCTAGCTGGTGTCAATTCGTTCACATCGACGTTATGGACGTCCACCGAAACGCATTTGGAGATCGGCGCAGACAAGTGTGTGGTCATAGTCCACGCCGTTGCTCCAAATCGAGCGACAGTTTTGGACACAGCCTCTCCAGCGGTAACTGATTGCGATATGATCGATTTGCGTCCATGGCTGGTGCGAAGCTGGTGGGCGCCAAGTCACGTTTCTGAAGGTGCTGTGTCGAAAGTTTGTGCTCGCGAGAAAGAGACGAGCATCTTTACACAGCCGGAGTAATCACACAGCGTTATCATTATGGAAGCCTACACCATGTTGACCGCCCAGATGAAGCTCATCAGAGCACCATATTCCGATTTGCGTGTTTAGATCGCCAGCCAACGGCACCGTATCCGTGCTTCTTCTGTAACGAAGAATATCGTGAATTTTCTGATAGAAATCATCTTTCACCGAATCAGTGCTACAATTTGTAGGGGCACAGGCCGCAATGACAAACAGGCACCGTTTGTTTTCGCGCGATTTCATTGCATGGAACGAAGCAGCTAACTTAACAGCGCAAATCCGACTGTTGACGGGGATACAATCGATCAGGGCAGCTTCAGCCCGGGGATTTAAAACAATGCTGACGCTAGCTTGACCGGCATTTGAAGCTGCATCATCGCCAGACAGGCGTAATGAGAATGTGCTGCCAGTGAGTGTCGCATGTGGGGGATCGCAGAGTAAGCACGGAGCTCGAATCTTGAAGGCTGGGTTCTGACGAGCTTTTTCTGGCAGAAAAAATCGATCGATAGGGTCTCTAGTGTGCGGGCAAGTGCCACCTGTTGGCCAATCTGTAGAAAAGTGCGTACGTTGAGGCATGCCAGTCTTAGCGAGACGCGAGGACTCCAAAGGGAAACGTATGAACTGACATCCGCTTGGTTGAACATAGACTTGTCGGCGGAACTGGAGCGATGCTCTGTGACTGTGTGAGCTGAAACTAGAAGACAGCGGCTATTCAAGCAAGGTGGGGGAGGGCCAAGAATTGGGGGTTGAAATGGGAGATAAAAGTAAAGTTGGAGCGGGATGATAAGAATAAAAAAGCAAAAGAAGGAGGATAATAAGACAGGAAGGCTCGAGCAGCAGCATGGTTAGCGGCATCCGGTTTCGGATTTGTCTGTCACTGTGGCAAGCCACAGGACGCCTGCGCCTACAGAGGGACCATGGGTGGCTTGCGCTGCACCACCCACTGCTCCAACCACACACCCCATATCCAGTGTAAACCCGAAGGAATAAAACCGGGCGGCATGCGGATGGGAGCCACGTTGCAGCAACGGAGCCGGCCCACACTCCTTCACAGGCAAACACAAGCACACTGTATTTGGGGAATAAAGCGCACACAACACGGTGGCTGGACCGTAGTCCGCTCCACACTGAGTGCATGGAACCACTCTTCGAGTCTAGCACGGCCACAAGGACCGTGCACCCCGTCCCCTCCAGCAACGACCAACTGTCTCCTGGAGCCAGTATGAACGAGGTAGTGGGTAATAGACAGGTAAGCACCTTGTCAACATGCACATCAAGCTCAGCCACACCGGGGATATCACGCAACTGCAAATCACTTGAAACGACAATATGAAATAACATAAATCGAATACTGCACAGAGATACGGTGACATAACTCGTCGTTAAATTAGCGTATGAAATAAGTTGGTTAGCAACGAATCCGCGATAAGGAAAAAAATGTCCACAAGTTAGTTAAAAATGCTACAAACGCAACAAAATTACCGAAGATAAGCGCAATGAGCGTAAGCAATGTGGCCATCTAATAGAGGACTATACAGATAGGCAAAACAAACCAAATAAACTGGCATGAAATTTAGCCAGCTTAAAAAGGCCTAGTTCAAGTGTAAGTTGGTTTAGACCAACTGCGGTGAAGAAGCATCAAGAATGCAACATCAGCCTCAGCATGGGGCACAACATATATATGTATATATATATATATATATATATATATATATATATATATATATATATATATATATATATATATATATATATATATATATATATATATATATATATATATATATATGTGTGTGTGTAAGTGTGAATGTGTGGAAAAACTAGCACACCAAGCAAACTGTAACAATCAAGATCAAGGTAATGTAACTGATTGCCTCAAGAGTTTCTGTGCACATAGCAGCAGCATACAAACCCCTATACACCCTGCTCGATGCAGCAGATAGGGCGCCGTTGATTATCCTCTGCGGTGGCCAGAGCATCAAGAAAATGTTTGAAGAGAAATTCATTGTATTGCGTGAGCAGGATACTGACAGGTTGCCCAGGCCTAGCCAGGAGAACGATTAGAGTTCTCAACCAAAGTCTTTGGTTCAAAAACCTGACCGCAAGGCAGCGGGTTTGGCGTTGGGCTACAAGGAGTCCGTTTTAAGGAATAAGGAGCCACCCTCACTCCAACCGCCAAGCTGGAGAGCCAGAAGACTGAGTTTGTCTGGCCTTTAACCATTTACCAATCTGGTATGAGTGGCTATGAAGGTGCAAAAAACACCACCCAGCATAGCTCAATTCATCACTGAGGCACACAAACCATCGCATCACGTTAAAGTCTAGTGTCGTCGCGTTGGATATGGTTTAGCTCCCACAGGATGTTATTAACTTTGGTAGTGTATACATTTCACTTCGAAGAGTGAGTTGAGTGGTTTCACACTACTAGACATCAGGATACCTTTTAAATATTCAGCATTTAGACTACTACACTGACTCCGGCGTGAAAGTTGGTGTAATAAACTTCATTATCGACTGTCCGTAAATGGATGCTGAAACTTCCACGCATAACTAACAGGTCACGTTTGCTAGCAGGGCTACAGAAGCCACAGAAGTAAAGCGATACAACTGGATGAATATGTTACGGAACACAGCAGTACATTGCCAGACTCGAACTTATTCACAATCTTCAGGTAACAATAACAGAACTGCAACACAAATCTGTACTGGGAATTTGGTATGCCAAGTGGCAGTTAAGCACTCTGTGGTAAAAAGTGATAATACTCTTCAACTGGATGGAATTCTCATCCAGGATCAATAGTGCTCATTCAGTTCGGCACTGTGAGTTGCTGCTTTGGCGCATTTAGGCAGTAAGCCAGCGTAGATGTTGACCGTTGTCCCTATGTATAGCTCACATTAACCTTTGACAATTGCAGCTCTTTCAAAACGCTGAAGATAAGAATATGGTCACCTTCAAGTGTACTGATCCCAAAGGATATACAGAGTGGCAGAATGATTAATCTTTATTTGTTAAATGTGCGTCCTCCGGTAGGCCGTGAATGTTTTACCATTCACGTGTCCGTCAGCAAAGAGTGGACGAGATAGCTGTGTTCCTTGACTTCAAGAGTGCTTTCGACTCAGTTGATCGATGCGTTCTGTACTCGCAGTAAGACGCTCTATCACGGAACACCACAGGCCGCGACAAGGTCTACGGTGATCTGTCGGATATCTTTCCGACAACAAGAGACATTCGTCAGGGTTGTCCAATATCCCCCTTTTGTTTAACTTTGTCGTGGACTACATCATGGAGAGTTCCCTGGAGGAACCTAGTGACGCAGGCGTTGAGGTGCTGCCTGCTGAAAGGTTAGTTGATCTTGATTATGCGGTCGATATTGTCTTGCTGCTTAACGATATCGGGGCGGCGTAACCAGCCATTAGTAACCTCTCTCGAGTAGTCTCACCATTTGGCATGCGCTTCGCACCTTTAAAGCGCAACGTGTTGTTGCGGGGAACACCAGTCAGTTGCTTATCCCTTTGATAGCGAAGAACTCGAAGCAGTCGATCAACTTACTTACCTTGGCAGCTGTATCAGCAACGATGGAGGCATAGAAGCTGAAGTCAGTTCACCTATTTCAAAAGACGGAACTGCCTTCTCGAACCTGCGATATAGTTGGCGACAAATAGGAGTTTCCCTCCGTCTGAATGGCCTTGTTTACAACAGCACGAGGAGTGCCATCCTACTCTATGGGAGTGAGACTTGGCCCCTTCGGGCTGAAAATCTGAGGCGCCTTCAAGTCTTTGATCCTCGCTGTTTGAGGAGCATTGTTTGTGTCAGATGGCACCAGCGTGTCAGCAACGATGATTTGCGGAAGCGAGTACTAGGCAACGAGATAAAAGTTAGATCCTTAGAAGAACAGAGAGCACTGAGTAAATTGTTTGGGCTTAAGCATATGCTACGTACGCCCGAGCACTACTTATCGAGGAGGACCTTGTTTTGTATGCCAAATGTAAAATGGCGCGAGGCTCGAGGTGGAAAGAAGTTGACTTGGCAACGTGTAATGAAGTCACTGACGACCAAACTTGGTGTCCGAAGAACCTCCGGAAGTTGCCTGGCTAGAGTTCATCAACAAATTTAGGCAGCTGATTGCAGAAGCGTCAGAAATAAGAGTTTGCAATTAGTGTACATAAGTTTCTTCCGTTAGGAGCAGAACTCGAAAATGGATGACAGTACGCAACGCAGCATGGCGAGTGTACAGAGAAGCTCCAGCACTAGAAAGTTGGGACAACTGCGTAGCACAACGTAATCACTGCATTCAACTGCTTAGAGAAAAAAAAGCCGCATATTATCAGAACATCGCAAAAACCTTTAGTGCTAATCACAAACTGCTGTACGAGCATATCAATAGCCTACGAAAGGTGAGGCAAGGATTCCTCCACTCAGGACGGACGATGGCTCAACAAGAACGGTCGTGGAAGTAGCAAACGTCTTGTGGATGCAATATAACCGCACCATTCAGAGGGTACTGCCGCCAAGCTATCTACCAAAGCTTTATCTTCTCCTTGCCAGCACTATCCCACGTCACTTCTACCGCGGAGGGTGTACTGCAAAAGCTGACGCCTCTACGCAAACACAGCTTCCCGGATGTTGATACGATTCGCCCAGAGAAAATGGGAGCAGCAGCAAGCCAACTGGCAAGACCTTTAGCTCAGTTTTTCCAGCGTTACATAGACCATAAGCTAGTTCTCGTAATGTGAAAGCTTGGAATAATAACCCCGATTCATAAAGATTGAAGTACAGCTGAGCCCTCCAACTACCGCCCAGTATCCCCTCTACCTATGCTCTCCAAGCTCATGGAATCAACCGTTGTCGATGAAGAGGTGTTATCTGGAAAAATGTAACATCACCACGTCTGAGTAGCACGGCTTCCGTCGACAGCAGTCATGTACAACGAATTTACTAATCGCACGAAGCAGTTGGACCGAGTCAGTTGGCGCTGGAAAAGGCGCTGATGTGATCTACCTGGATTTTTCGAAGGTTTTCGATCGTTTAGACCATCGGATACTAGTCTTCCAGCTCCAGCATTACGGGATCGGAGACCCACTTTTAAGCTGGATTGCCAACTTTCTCTACTTTAACTGCAATTAGTGCTCAGAGTTCGGAACTCTATCTCGGACTACATACAAGTCGAGTGTGGTGGGCCGCAAGGCTCAGTTCTAGGTCCACGTTTGTTTTTGGTGTTTATTTATGACCTTGCACAGGGAATCGCTTCACACTTCCTAATGTATGCTGAGGATATCAAGATCTGGCGAAGGATCAATATGTGCTTCCGAGTGACCTAGATACGGTGTATCAATGCAAACAAGAGGGTCGTTTTGTCGTATATGAAGAACATATATGAAATGACTGCCAGATTGTTCAAACAACACAGCATCGTAGTCACTGATAAGCCAACCGCTACTTTGAGAAGAATACTGTCAAACCCAAAGGACATTAGGAATGCACAAGAACGAACAAACATCGTGTATAAAATAAATTGCAATAATTGTGAAATGAAGTATGTGGGGCAAACAGGAAGGAAATTGTCCACAAGAATACAAGAACATCAGAGGGCTTGTAAAATACATTATGCATTTTCTCTTGTCTCAGCGCATGTGGATGAGGAGGGACAGCTTCAATTGGAACAAAACGGTGATTTTAGCTCAAACAACAACACAGAAAGGAAGAGAGTTCCTAGAAGCATGGTACTCCTCTAATAATTCGATCAACATGCGCATTGACATCGACCCCGTGTACCATCAACTCAGAAAGAAAGATCTCCGGCGAATCGAAAGACGGGGTTCAGCCGTGGAAGCAAATGGGCAGAGATCACGTGGCGTAAATCGAAATTGCCACCTTCAAATTCACCTGCCCGTGGATGACGGACTGACAATTCAATAATCAGCATTATACACTGCCTATTACCGCACTGAAGATGCCACCTCGCCTGGTGGTGAAATGTATGCGATCTCTTTACCAAGCTCGGAAAAACGATCAAAAGATGAGCAACCAAGCTGGGCTAGAAGAGTGCCAAATTATTTCGAACGGTGTATCAATGTTCGACCCAAAACTTATTGCATTTCAACGCCAGCAAATGCAAGGTGCTTTCCATCCGACATCAGGGCAGCCACTCATACCGGCTCAGAACGAATATACTACAACAATCAACCCTTGAACGTGACTTGGGTGTCCTGGTTCAAGATGACTTGGGTTGATCCAGGCAATCCGAAAAGGCCTCCAAGACCGGGAACTAACACGTCGGGCTGTTGCGACGGTCATGATCATCATCATCAACAGCAGTACATCAGCCATTTGAACTGGTGCTTCGCTGCCATACAACCATGAGGACCATGAAGTAAAGAATAGGAAGAGGGAGAGAAGGGGGACTTACCCGAAAACCTTAATGCCCTAAGCAAACATTCAGGGTCAAGGCGCCTACACCTTGTGTAGACAACATACCGTCACAAACAGCTGGTTATCGTGCAAAGATAAGGCGGCATCGGCGAGACAGCTTCCGTGTGGCTTTCACTGCCACACGTCATAATCAGCCATTACCCCGCAGATAACACAGCACCAAACACATTTTAAACAGACAATCCGATTAGGAGACGGCAGCAGACGCGCCACTGGTGTCGGTTGCGAGCAATGTCCTGTAAAGTCTCGAGCCAAGCACAAGGCGAGTCACGTGGACTCCAACCCGGAAGGCAAGACGGACCAACGGCACCCAATTTCATCGTCAGTGACTTCATTTCCCGCTGCCAAGTCAACTTCTGTCCACCTCGAGCCTTGCGCCATCCTACACCTGATAGACTAAACAAGGCCCTCCTAGGTAAGCGGTGATCAGGCATGCGTAGCACGTGCCCGAGCCAACGCAACTTATTCAGTGCTATCTGTTGTTCCAGGGAGCTAGCATGATTAGCACCACCTAGTACTCGCCTACGCACATCATCGTTGCGGACACGCTGGTGCCATCCGACACCAGCAATGCTTCGCAGACAACGATGATCAAAGACTTGAAGGCGCCTCAGATCTTCAGACCGAAGGGGCCAAGTCTCACTCCCATACAGCAGAACGGCCCTCACTGTGGCCTTGTATACACGGCCTTTCAGACGGAGGGAAACTCCCTTCTGTCGCCAAAGATGACGCAGGTTCAAGAAGGCAGCTCTGGCCTTTGCAATGCGTGAGCTCACGTCAGTTTCTATGCGCCCATCGTTGCTGATGCAGCTGCCAAGATAAGTGAATTGATCAACCACCTCGAGTTCCTCGTTAGCAAGCGTCAAAGGGTCATCAAGTGGCTGGTGGTCCTGCAGCGATACTTTGCACTTAGAAGGTGCGAAGTGCATACCAAATAATGGGACCACTCTGGATAGGCTATTCAGGGCTGGTTGTGCCGCCTCATCATTGTCGAAAAGCAAGACGATATCGTCCACATAATCTAGATCAACTAACCTTTCACCAGGCAGCATTTCAACGCTTACATCGTGAAATTCCGCAAGGGAACACTCCATGATAGAATCCACGAGGAAATTGAACAAAAACGAGGAAATCGGACAACCCTGACGAACGCCACTTGTGGTCGGAAAGCTATCCGATAGGACACCATAGACCCTGACGCGGCCTGTAGTGTTCGAGTATAGAGCACGAAAGATGTTCACATATTTCGTGGGAACATCTTTCCGAGCAAGTATTTCGAACAGAATCGATCGATCGGCTGAATCGAACGCACTCTTGAAATCGAGGAACACAGCTACTGTCGGTCTGCGGTATGCGTGGCGCTGCTCTAGCACCTGCCGCAAAGTAAATATATGATCTATACAGCCACGTCCAGGGCGAAAACCTGCCTGCTCTTCCCTAATCCGAGATTCCCGTTCCGCAGTGAGGCGACGAACGAGAATCGAGGCCAGTAATTTTGTCACAACTGGCGTTAGGCTAATACCCCTATGGTTAGAACAGTCTGTGCGACTGCCCTTCTTGTATAGTGCCACTATAATCGATTCGCTCCAATTAGCCGGCACACTCTCTTCGTTCCAGATACGTACGAATAGGGAGGCCAGTGCTTTGCAGAGGACCTCACCTCCATCTTTAAATAGTGCAGGTGGGAGGGAATCCGGGCCAGCCGCACGAAAACGATTGAGGGCTGTGATCGCGTTTCGGACCACGGCCTCCGACGGAGGCTCTAAACTAACCGTCCATGGCACGTCCTGCATCACCTGAGTAGGAAGAGGTCCGGGAGCAGGGGGCCAGCTGAACTGATCTTCAAAGTATTCCGCCCAACGAGCCATACGGCGCTCCTTATTGTGTATCAGCGCCCTTGCGCTGTCTCTGATTGTTTCACTGACGCCTGGTTTCCTGGGACCAGTGGTGCGGATTAGCTGGAAGAGCTTGCGGTAATTGCCTACTGCTCCTGCCTCCTCCATTTCTTGAGCCGGACTGGTCCACCACGCTTCCTTGTCAGCACGTAGGCTCCGCTTTAGTTCACGTCTAATAGCCCGTCTGGTCACATTGTGTTCAGAACCAGCCGGGAGGTGTCTTCTAGATTTCAACAGGTTCACGGACCTCTCGGATATCCAGTGACTGGTGCGGTGACGACTGATGGTGCCACAAACAGATGCTCCTGCGACGGGCGTTTGGACAAATAAACAGCACCATATTTCGACAAATCCTCAGTGCGTATGTTCGCCCCCATGTCGAATACGCAATCCAAGCCTGGCATCTATGGATGAAACACGACCTTAATGTACTGGAGCAGCCACAACGCCGAGCATCTAAGAACGTAATTGGAATGCGCAATGTTTCATAGGAGGAGAGGCCGCTCGGGGCGCTTTTGCTAACCTTCGCAACTGCTGGCGCCTGCGCGACATCACTGTTGCCCTGAAGCGTAGAATGCACAATGCATGGGCACGTTCGACCCTATTGTACGGTTGTGAAACCTGACCCCTTAGATCCAAGGACATAAAGAGGCTAGTTACGTTCGACCACCGGTGCCTTCGTAATTTAGCTCACATCTGGTGGGAACACCGCGTGAGCAACGAGCGTGTTCGACGCCTTGTTTATGGAAAAGGAAAAGTACCTGAACCGCTCAGCACCGTTATTTTACGCACCAGGCTCCGATGGTTCGGCCACGTGTTACGTATGCCAGCCCACAGAAACCCGCGAGGTGAGTTGTTTGCGCGCCGGGGGTGTGGATGGAAGGAGGGGTGGCCAAGCGATGATTTGGTCGAGAGGAATGAAGGCCCTCACTTCTGAGCTGGCCTCGGTTGGAGCGTCTCAGCTCCCTGGTTGGGGTCCGAAAGATCATGAACGCGTTTGGTTGGACACACTTGCTGATATGGCCAGGAGTCGACCTCAGTGGCGTTCGTGCTGTGAGTTTCTTTGTCCCACCCCATCCCTCTTAGCCTCCCCCTCCAACGACGATCTCATTGTTCAACCTCATATAATTTTGCATAGTAATTTTTTTGCTGCACAGTAGCCGGCTGGTAGCTTACCGGAACGATGCCCATCCGTTACCGGTAGCTCAGCTGGCTTGCACCTGCTGCATTTTTCCCTTTTTTATTTATTGCGGCACAGTAGCTGAGGTGTTTCCTATCTCTAACTAACGTGTCGATTGATTATGCTGATCTCAAGAACGGAGGAGATTAAGGCCTCTTTGTTGTGCTTGATGTCATGGGTATGAAGGTTGACTTAAAGTATCATGGGGAATTATGTTCAGATGGGTCAGATCAGTAGACACGCTATGATATTAAGTTTATACGGCACTGATGCTTGTGTTCTGGCGAAGCGGCTTCAACAATGAGGACACCTTGCAAACACCCATCCTCAACATTTATTAACGATAAAACTCAAATTCGAAAATCTGCTACTTGTCTGATTAAGAAGAGCGGACACAACGGACACCGTGTCTACGCTAAGCTGACTGATAGAAGCGTACCTGGAATAAACACACTGTTGACCCCACTTGGTTCAGCCCGGGGCCTAAAAGCCGTAGGTAGAGCTGCAAGCAATGTTGCCTAATTGCTGTACAGAAACACATCACCTGAAGCAATTTGATCTGAATGGTAGGGGCACAACGCGAAGGAAAGCAACTACACTCTCACAGCCTACGTATGACCAAGTCCGGTTCTGACTTTAAGTGGAATTCCAACAGATTTTATAAATTCCAGTAGTCAACACTGTTAATACATTCCACTCGGCTTAAAGTTGGTACACACTAAAAGTGCTGTCCAAAGTTGTGTGCGTCTGACACAGAGTGAAATCACAAGCACAGCGCAGTTTATCCGGCATCAGTGACTGTTTACCTCAACCTCCGACTATGCGTTCACATACCCCACTATACTCGGGTCATTGTCGTGCGAAGTAGGTAGTGTTTGCTAGGTGCAGTGTTGGCGTCGGAAATAGCGACCTATTGATTAGTTGATTATGATACAACGTCCCCCACACAATTTGGTAACGTCCATGATTTCATCCAACAGAACCACATCTAGAACGATTTGTGGATGCAATCAGGAGCTGTATTAGATCACTGGCGTTCAGACTTTGATTGAGCCATAAACAAAATAGCCCCCGAAGGATTGTTTGTTGTTTTGGTGACCAAATACTGACAGGGTGCGCCAGTAAAATATAACGTTTCAATAGAGATTGGTTACAAATAGACTCCAGCAGAGTGTCTCTACGCACTCTGTAAAACATTGGACTAGGGGCTCTTTTTGAAGACCGACTTCATCTTGATTGTACGATTAGCATAACAATCTGTGCTCCGTAAGGCCAAAACCGATCAAAATCGATGTGCATTATGGCAGAAAAACTCACAGAATTCAAGCGGGAGCAAAATGTGTACAGCTGAATCGTCATCACTTGTCCATGTGTTAAAGGTGGAATAACTTTTGAATCATTATCAAAGTTATTGTTAAGTTGGCATTGGTTGTAATGCTATCGGAAGAAAGGGAGTATGAAACCTTATGTGAACAAAGTGCTGTGTTATCCAAATAAAAAAACCATCAGATCCCACTCAACAAGAGGAGAATGGGAGAAGTTGCGGTCAAACAGCTAGTATGGGATGGACACAAATAGCAACCACTGTCGAGTCGGAGAGTCACTATCCTGCCCATAGTAAGGTTGCTTAGCCTAGTGCAGCTTGGCTAAAGATTTATGCTAACGACCCCATAAAACAAAACCACAGATGTTGCAGAATTTTTGTTATATATATATATATATATATATATAGTTGGCGGCATCCGTTTTCGGATTTGCCTGTCACTGTGACCAGCCACAGAACGCCTGCGCCTACAGAGGGACCATGGATGGCTTGCGCTGCACCACCCACTGCTCCAACCACACACCCCATATCCAGTGTAAACCCGAAGGAATAAAACCGGGCGGCATGCGGATGGGAACCACGTTTCATCAACGGAGCCGGCCCACACTCCTTCACAGGCAAACACAAGCACGCTGTATTTGGGGAATCAAGCGCACACAACGCGGTGGCTGGACCGTAGTCCGCTCCACACTGAGTGCATGGAACCACTCTTCGAGCCTAGCACGGCCACAAGCACCGTGCACCCCGTCCCTTCCAGCAACGAGCAACTGTCTCGTGGAGCCAGTATGGACGAGGTAGTGGGTAATAGACAGGTAGGCACCTTGTCAACATGCACCTCAAGCGGAACCCCAACGGGGATATCAAGCAACAACCAATCACTTGAAACAACAAGATGAAATAAAATAGATCCAATAATAAATACATATACGGTGGCATAGCGCTTCGCTAAATTAGCATACGAAGTAAGTTGGTTAGCGAGGAATTCGAGATAAGTAAAAAAGTCCATAAGTTACTTAAAAATGCTGCAAACGCATTAAAGTTACCGAAGATAAGCGCAATTAGTGTAAGCAACGTGGCCATTTAATAGAAGATTATTGGGGTAGGCAGAACAAACTAAAGAAAGTGGAATGAAATTTATCCACCTTAAAGAGATCTAGTTTAAGTGTAAGTTGGTTTAGCCCAACTGCGGTGAAGAAGCATCTAGAATGCAACATCAGTCTCAGCATGGGGCATATATATATATATATATATATATATATATATATATATATATATGCGAGCACAGCAAACGGCAATGTATAGGTTACGTAATCAGCTTACCCCAACTTCAGAAAGTCTAGATCGCCGAAAGTGACCCGTTGAGAGCCACAAAATAAGCTCCTTTATCCATCAAGCAACCTGAGTATAGGTAAAACCCATCTAAAACACTTTGGAAAGATATGAGACTCGATTCCTCTTAACCGTGAGCCGGCACATTGCATTAATGCATAGAATTTCACTGAGATTTGCTTAAATGGCTCAACATCCAAAAACAATACAAACCTTCGGCATGCAGTAACTGAATGAGTTAGGCTGCACCTGGGCCCCAGGTGTACAACTCAAGGAATATGCTTGAGCATTTGGATTCATTGTAAGTTTGAAATGACCACTGGATTCAACGGCTGTTATGATTCACGTGACATAAAAAGCGGCAACACTGCTTCCGTTCACAACGGACCAGTTCGTAATGGGTAATATATCCGGCGGAGCGAAAAAAGTCCTGTGATTCTTATGTATTTGCTTAAAAAATCCGGCATCTCATACAAGAATATAAATAGATTATGTTTGCGTGACAACAAAGGATGCTCTCGATACGACGACTGTGAATTCCGATGCATAGAACGGAACTTGTATCCTTCTTGTGGCACAGAGAACCGCGCTCCCAAAGAGGCGGATCGTGTCTACATATACAAGATGCCCATATGTGCAGTACTGTCTGTAGGTGGGGTTTGTAAAAGGATACAAGACGATCGCGTTGAGGTAAGTCTACTTTTGGAGCTTTCAGTGTCATTTTCCGTCAATCCAGGGGCGTTGTCAGTTGTTACATTACGGCACATATCGTTGAACCATGGTGACAGTTCGAGGGAAACGAATGAAACTGTTAACCAAAAGTGGACGGGAAAACTACATGAGTGGATGAAGACTGGCAGATAGTGGCTAATTGTAGCTACGTTGCTTAGTAGGCAGAGCCATCAGAAACCAGAGAAGGAATGAGCGCAATAAGTACAAAAAGCACATAGAGAAACGAAAAAAGTGCTATTTGTATTTTTCATACGCCGTTTTGTCTCTTTTGTAACTTTAATGGAATAATGGTATATTATGGGTGAAAAAGCGGAGACTTAGCAAGTCCCGTAGGATGGCTAGAATGAGAATCAAAATATGGTGAATAGAAAACAAAGGGATAAAATGTAAATCGTTTTGATGAACTCACCACAATGTTCATAGAGGCATGCAGTAAGGAACCAGTTTTAATTGTGTAGGCTAACGCAGGTTGTACAACGTTCGTCACAATATATCTTCTCTCGATAATACACCGGCTTTAACACTAAAGATAGTTGGGTTAACGCAGCGTCAAGGTATTATTTAAACACAGATAAAGTGGGGGCAGAAACAACTTAATTTGGGATGGTGTTTCATGGATAGCATATACGATGGGAGTGAAGGTTTCGACAATAATCTAACTGATTGTATTTCGTGGACAAGTTGCGCTGGTAGCCTTTCAAATTCCTGTTGTGACTGAGTTGCAGTAGTGGTTGGGGCTACTCAAAATTTCGTAGGCCATTATTCGGTCACGACTTTGGCGCCAATACCGGCCATTGTACCAACTCTGAGCTTTCAGAGGAATAACCCTTTGACGAATTTGCGGCTCTGTTGTAGAGTCTCTAGCGATGCAAGACCTTGCGTGTCATGACTGCCATGCCTGGATTGCGTATTCCACATAAGGCTGCACGTATCTGTTAAGCAGGTGCGAACAGACAGAGAGATCAAACCGTCCGAATGCCCTCCGCAGCACGCCAAAGTGCTGGTTCCTAAGCTTTGATGCTTTCTCTGATTGCTCTGAGTAGTCCAGCTCAGCCTGGATTAATATCCTAACGTCGCGCCCCTGGGTGACTGTTTGCAGGACATGGTCTTCAAGCGTGTACATGATGTTCGTCTGGTGGCGAATGTGGACAACCTTACGTGTCTCCGAAGTGAACTGGAGCAGATTGTAAAGTGACCACTCGTCCAGGTCAATCTGACGTGCATTGTGATCAGCTTAGTCGGCGATCCTCCGCCATACCTTGGCATCATCAACGAACAAAAAGAAACCCGAGGCAATCAAATGCGTAAGCTCGTTAATGAACACGAGAAACAGACGCGGCCCCAGAACTGATACTTGTGGAACTCCAATCTCGATATTAATCGGATCAAATAGTACATTCCGAACCCTAACTTGCAGTTGCCGATACTGTAGAAAGTTCCTGATCCACCGAAGGACAGGGAGTCCATAGGTTTCGAGCCCATGAGGCAGAATGCGGTGGTCCAGTCGGTCGAAGGCTTTGGAGAAGTCGAGGCAAATGACGTCGGTTCCCCTACCTTTATCGGCCACTTCGTCCAAGTACTGAGTGCAATCAGTAGGTTGGTTGTGCATAAACGGTGTTGATGGAAACCATGCTGCTCAGCTGCTATAAAAGTCTACTGTTCTAGATGATGTAATAAAGCCTCGGCGATGATTGCCTCAATCACCTTTGAGAGTACAGGGAGGAAATGCACTGGCGGCGTCCGTGCGATTGCTAACTTTGAAAATTGCTGTGATTAGATCATGTTTTCAAATGGTACGCACAGTTTGCTCATCCAGGCAAG
The DNA here is from genome assembly GCA_944474145.2 of Dicrocoelium dendriticum. Taxonomy (NCBI): domain Eukaryota; kingdom Metazoa; phylum Platyhelminthes; class Trematoda; order Plagiorchiida; family Dicrocoeliidae; genus Dicrocoelium; species Dicrocoelium dendriticum. Next base: position 77,150,647 of record OX104070.1, on the reverse strand, counting down.
TTTGAAAGAAATGTGCTAATGGCTCTAACAGTGTTGTGGCTGCTACATTCAGTGCCGTCCCATGAATGTCATCGATTCTAGGAGAGCTGTAGTTGCGTAGCGACAGCAGTTTCTTCAACACAGATTTAGTAGTAAAATCGGCCTTAGCAAGTGTTGAAATTGGAGCTATGGATGTACGTAAGTTACAGGGGCGGAGGTCTCATTGAAAGGTCGGGGCATACTGTAGCGCGTTGGCTGCTTCCTCAGCGCTCTGTGGCACTCCGACAGTCGTGTTAACTGTGGGGATACCGTGCTTTACTTTCCGAATAATGTTAACATGCCTACATAACAGCTTCGTGCTGCTGGCAAGTTTACAATCTCATGTTGTTAGTGAGGAGGTTTGTCCTCACGGAAAGGTATATTATAGCTGTCATTGTATCTGAGACGCAGACAATACTATAACGATTCGGTGACCCGCATCTCCTGATCATCCAATCGTTCGCAATGTAAGTGGTTGCGTTGGTGCAGGATTACACCACCACCTCTGCTGAGACGATCGTGTCGGAACAGTGACATACCCTGAATTGTGAGCTGGATATCCGTAACATCTGAGTGCAAGTAAGTCTCTATTATGGAAATGAGATCCCAAGCGTTTCTACCCGACGTAACCGAAGTTTGGTGATTGTGCTGAGGAGCAGTTGGGCATTCGTATACATGCTGAAGTGTTTCGGTTCTCAGAAACGATTCGAGAGATTTGTGACAATGATGAAAGCATGTCGACTGTTATACTGTCTTAGCCGCTTTTTGATGGTATTGTAGTTTGGTTCGGTGGAATCATAATTAGCCCCTCTGACAAGTCAGTCTGCACCATGCATACAGGATTGCACAGGAACATAACCACTTTTTTCAGACAGGATAAATTTCGGATGAGGTCCTAACTACGTTCGTCTGTCGAGGTGGTGCGCTAAGTCAGAACACAGTTGCGCTCGCCGCTTTGTCTGTTCCAAAGCGACTGTCATCGCTCCAGTAGCTTAATTGCTATTTAATAAGTTTGTAGCACAGCCTTAATTATCATTAGACCGCACCCTTCGTAGTTTTCTGGTTATGGCATCCTTACGGTAGAAGTGGCCACAACGTCACCCAATAGCAGGGTTCCACTAATATAGCGTTATGGTTCCTGGTCGTGAATCTCTGTTTCGCATGCACCGTGTTCACGAGACTTGGGGACGCGGTGGACAAAAACGGCTCTGGCTGTAGTGTTTATGTGAAAATATTCTAAGATCCGTTTCGCTAGTTTGCGCTCGCCCCATGGAACGTCTGGAAAGATGCGGACCAAACAGGATCTGTTCCGGAGACGAGCTGTCGAAAACAACACTGCTGCCACCTCATCGACGGAGTTTAGCAGAACCCTTAGTAGAGTGCATGGAATTTGGGTGGCAAGTGCTCCCCTTCAAATTGGGAGGATTCGTCGAAATACTCAGCAGCTTCCTTAGGTTGTTTCATTGGCTCTGGTCATCCAGTTGTTTCCTCTTATAATAATTCGATCTTGACTCCGAAAGATTGGTACATTTAGCAGATAGTGCATCTAACTGTCTATGAGTGTACTCCATTGGAGTATGGGTCATGGTTAGGAGATTGAACGATTTGCTACGCATCAGTGCAGCGTTGCCTTTCACAATAGTCTAGGGTGTGGTAGTAGAAAAAGCAGCTGTTTGTTTTAGTGTTCTTGAATACAATTGCGGCCCAGATGCCACTGACAGTGGCTTGTTCCCTGGGTTTCGGTGAAGCCTAATGGGAAGAAGCGGGTTTGGGGAAAATCGTTGCCAAATGGGCCGGAGGTGAAGTGTTCGGGAACACTGGGACGATTTGTAGTAATGGCGGTGTTTGCAGTAATCACAATGTTAGTATAACATCCGGCGTTGTTGAATTGGCTTGCAGTGGAGTTCGACGGAAACGCCAGTGTCAGGTTTCCTGCCATACTTGTTCCTACCGAGGCCATGTTGTTGCCCAGAATTTGCTCAATCACTTCTGCCAGCCTATCATACTACTGGGACAGTGAAATTATGGTCTTAACTGGCGGACGTTATTATAATTCGCGCACAACCAAAATGAGTCTGACCTACATCTGATCAGCCGAAACTCGCTTGGTTTGATGTTCACGCATTTGGCATGGAGATAAGTGAAGTTTGAACAAAAACCCTATTTCGACTATCTTATTGCACGTCCCACAAGCCCGTTTAGGTACTGAGAGTCCACTACTTGCACCCATCAGGTCACCTGAACGTGTTGGCGGTTACTTCAACCGTGGATCCTAGATTGATTGTTCCCGCACGAAGATCAGTCTTCCGAGACAGATAGCTGTCACACCGCCTCTCTAACTCGCGATCGGATGCAGATTGCCAGATTAAGTGATCGGTCGTCTCGCAGTCGAACGCACAACCCCAAGAGGTGGCGGCGTGTATTGATCGTATTGCGTTACGAGACGATGTAAGCGGGGCGCTGCAATGGCGTCCCTGAGTGAATCGGACGTGATGTTAAGTGGCTGGGCGACGCAAAATTTCCCGTAACTTTGTTATGCTGTACCCCGCAGGGATAGTCGTGTGGTTGTTTGAGAGTAAAACAGACTCTTCCAAATTAGACCAGAATTTTGCCCGAAAAGCTCAGGATTAGTGTAATTGAGCACGGGGAACTCGATAAAGTATGCGCAAAGTGAGAACTGGAACAAGAATATGGTCTACACAAGGTAGATCCGAGAAGTGGGAGGCACTGAGTAGCGCTTGTTGAACTGGTTCGAAAGAGCGCATGCACAAGAATGTATGAGGAGAATTGGTATGGCCAGTAGGCGAAGCAAGAGCCGAGTTGGAGTGCGGCCGTACGACGTAACTATTGTATCGATCAGTGAAATGATTGATAAATTCATTCAAGCCATCAAATGAACCCGATTCCGCACAATGTTCTCAACAGTTTCCAGTCAGCGGTGCTCCTCATCATTGGACCCAGCGCAAGGGACTGAGGATAGCTTAAACCGGAAGTTAGCGATGTGACAATTTACCCAAACGTGGTAGGGTAGCCCATTGTGAGCAAACAGCGTGCACCATGTTTGCTGTTCGTACGACATGCGTAGAACCTGACGGAGCCATCTCCGTTGACGCTGTGGTACTAGTCTGTGGAGAGGGAGGCCAGCGTAACTTCTAATGTCTGCGTTGCAAACTTGGTATTCCCAGCACAAACGCACTGTCCTACGGAAATCCGACACATACCAATCACGAAAATCGGTTAGGCCCAAGTTCCATACAACTGTGCCATGCGAATACGAGCATTGTAGATTTTACCCTTTACCGAGAGTGAAGCGTCCCGACGACAACACAAACACCTCCGATTGGCAAACGATGATCGGGTTTTGGCGATAAGCAATCTCCCTTTCCATAGTGTTACCAGCAGAAGCGCAGCTGCCCAGGTAAAGGAAATTGCTCACTCGTTCAGGCTGCGCCTCTACATGAATCTGCACTGGGACAGCTGGATGCCAATTCTAGAGTAGGATTTTGCGATTCGTGGAGGCGAAAGTCATGCTATACTTGGTAAATTCAATCGCCAAGCCGTTTAGAATGATATGCATAATCTGAAGGCCGTCCCTGAGCGGATCAATGTCATCAGCGGTTAAAGTCAATCGCGCGATTGCCCGAAGACATTTATATGCCAGAACCAAGGAGATCTTCCAGAGCACTCAACAGGACTCACACAATCACGAAATCAAAGAGTAGATTAGCTGTGAGCAACAGACCTGATACATTGAGTTACTGAACTACATGGATGAAAACATGTGGAAACTATAACACATTCGTATGGCGCCTTATGAACTCGAGTTTATTAGTTCTACCCAAGTGTTGATAGCGAATACCCAATGTGGCTTGTTTCCCGTGTCACTTGTCTCTTACTTAACACAGGTCTCCGACTAAAACAAAGTGTAAGCAGCGCTGAATGCGTTTTTTACGAGTTATAATGGGAGTGCACTTATCGTAAGCCACAAATGAGTGAATACCCTCTGAGATTCAAAGCTGAATATAAGGAGCACGCTGTGTGGTTGGGTTGCGATTCGCAACCTCTATTGTGACCTTGGTTCGCTTTGAGGTAAACCTCGGTCATTCCGATCTCGAGGACTGTATCCTGAATGGAAATATTTGTGTGTTGCTGTTCTCAACACTCGCACACCACGACCGCGGTTTTTTCCTTGTTTGAACTGGGGTGGAACTCACAGCTTGGTAGTTCACTGCTGACGCCCTGAACACTATGCTACTGAGATCCGCGAGCAACGCTTGGCACAGCGGAAAGTAATTCAAAACTGAATTTAGGAAGCACGCTAAGATCTTAGTACAAAAAGTGATTTATGGGAATATGATTAGATGGCATGTTCGTTGGACCGTCAGGGAGATACGATTGAATAACCATAGTTTATCAAAGTGGAGAGAAATGAGCAAGGCAAGTTGTGGTTCCAAGAGAGCCAGAAAACGAGCGAACTATCAACCATCTGACCAATAGACGAAAACGATAAGCTTATTGCGTTCGAAAAAGTGTTTCATTAGAGACGAATGGATCAAGCTGTGCCCAAGTAAGATATCAGTCAAATGGAGGAAGGCGAATCAATGAGTGCGAGTTGGCCAGTAGCCTAACGATTGAAATGCAATCAAGCGTAGCGCTAAGGACTCATTTGATTGAACCTGAGCGATAGTCGTGTCAACGTGCTACAATCGGCACAAACCAGCCAATCTGACGATTGGAACAACTAACACTCAATAACTCAGGTTATGAGTGCGCAATTTTGCTTCTCATCACCGTCGCACAGCACGAAACAATGAAGAAGCAAAACAGCGTGATAAAATCGATCGATACAACAACAGAGTGGCTGTGATACCATGCTAGACAAGTGCCAAGTCAACACAACCCAAGTCAGGAATGAGTAGTAATCCGTTAACGCACACTTCAGACGTATACTGAATATACCTGACAGAAGGAACGGATATTTGTTCTGTTCAACCTGCAGGCTATCAAGCTAGGTGAACGGCTAATTGTGGAGATCAAGAGCTAATCATCATGGGACTGTGCTACACGATCGTGATAAAAAAGAATATGAGCAAATTGGGTTGACAAAGCGCACCTGCCCATCACAAAGTTATGGTAGTCGTAAGCAAAACTTCGAATCGTACGCCCGTGAGTATAAATGGCTGTATGTGCAGCAGATTCGGATACCGCCCAGCTGAAATTCCCAGGCCACATCGAAACATCTTATTCCATATGATGCTTCACAAGTGCGTCCGGCACTTGAGGAAAGACGTGTAGCGGAGCGACGCGGCAATGTAGCTCAAGTTTCATTGACAACAGACAGTTAACCTACTCACGCAGGCGCACAAATATGAGTCATGTTTCCTTCCCACGAGGCACTACATTTTCCGAAGTCTGCTCTCGACACTTATATGCGGCTACACATCCTGCACAGTTGAATAATTCCGGCCTGCTATACCCCATTACACTGCATCTATCCAGTCAGTTCTGATCGCCTAGGGTTCGTTCAACAGCTCGGGATTCGCTTGGTCATTGCTTTGGGCCAGTCTTGGAGGCTCTAAAAATGGCGTATTCGTCTGATTTATTACGCGGTTGACGAATAGCTTCTTCTATCTTCTCGCCCCAGGCTCGCTACTGGTCGCTGCTCGTGACCCGGTCTCAGTCGGTTTTGTCAAACCTCGTTGCTCCGTGTAGTCTCATTAGTCGCACCTATCCCTGGTTACAAGGTTTTTAATTTCGTGGTCTTGTCTGTCACCTGGGTAACCATTGTTTCACATCTCTCTATGGAGAGAGAAGAGTTGAAAAGCCCGCATGTGTTGGCGCTTGTATGGTGAAGTATTTCGAATCCATGACCAGGTGTTTGTAGAAATAGATACTGGAACAGTGACCAACAGTACCGCAAAAGTGTACAGTTTAATAGCATCAATAGATTCATGCTGGAACTCAAGTCCGAAGTAAGCATCAAAATCTGGTCACGGGCTAAATCAAAGTCCTCTACGTCATGCTTAAACGGCTCCTTAAATGGGCTGGAAAAAGCATACTATGGTCTGTCGAAACTACTGTCAAGGGTATTTGCGAAAGTTCTCCTCATGGCATGGTCGTAGCATGATCTTAGATACCTCTTCGCATGTTGGCTGCAACTGGGTTATGCGTTAGTCACTCTTTTGGTAGACGCACATGTGCCTATTTCTTCCGTTTTACACTGGATAAATGGTATGTGGATGAAGTTGTATGGTGAAGCGCAAGTCATCCATGGTATATGAGTAGGCGCGGGCGTCCTGTGGTCGTTCGCAGTCTCAGTGACAAACAGATCAATAACTGGAAGCTACCAACCACGTGTAAATCTTTACACGAGCGCATCGACTTACCTACCGATAAAGACCCCGTTTGTTATCCCATGACTCAACTAACCCCAAGCTTGCTTTCACAGACCTATTGTGTTGTCCTGACCTATTTCATAAGTGTAAATGCCGAATGCGAGCTGAGATCTCGAAACTTGGGATGTTTGCATTTCCATGGATGAAATTCACGAATGCTCTCAAATTATAACAGTGTGTCTCCAGCTTTTACAAGTAAATAGGAGCAGAACGCTCCTTTTTTTACTTCCAGTCAAAGCAGTAGTTAATACTTGGCGCGCCCATTAGTTAGGGAGAGGAGTTGGACAGCAGGCCATTGATATTCCTGCACAGCACGTATCTCCCTCGAATCCTGTTGGCTAACATTGAGGATCATCTACTCAAGAAGAGGTGAGTTAGACTTCCAGCTCACGTGTGCCAAGTTGGACCAACCTTCTTGTAATCGGCCGGTAGCCGAGTGGTCTGAACGCCTGGTTGGCAATCACCCGTTGGAACCCGCGAAGGTGCGGACCTCCTAGCGGTATACTCAGCCCACTCGCGACTGGTGGTCGCGAGGCAGCGAAGCGCCCTACTGGGGTTACAACTGACGGTTTTTTAAGCCTTGTTACAGCACGACTTGTCTTTCACTATTGTCAGGGTAGTACAGTGCAAGTCACAGTAGTTACGGTTTTCCTTTCCAAGGTAGTTGTGACCATTTATACGTTCGGAGAGCCCAGGTAATACTCCAGTAGGTGATAATAGCCCATGGCGGTATAATGAGTAAAAACAGCTCCTTCAAACATGTCAACAACCTGAAACAAGTACCCAGTATCACAACGGGACTGGTAATGTTGCCGATCAACGTGGCATGAAAGGAAGCTTAGTGAACACTACACCACAAGTGTTAGTGCGTATCGATCAAAGAGTGGCGCCAATCGCTGTGGGCCCCACTGCACGTGTGTGGGAACCAAACGATCACCGTACGAAATCAATTAGATCAGATGTGTGGGTGTGTGGCGCTCACAATACGCATTTCGCGGCCACAAGGAAAAGTGTAGACAAACTCAAAATTAGCCAAATCTTAGACAATGACTCATAACATACGTAGCGCTATGTAAATTCTGAATCCCATCTATAAATTTTTGGGCCGACCATAGAAAATACGGCAGAAAACGTCCCAGGGAATAACGGTCACTTCTATGAATTAATGGAAATATGCCTTCAAACTACGGAGTACGAAGAAAAATTGCGATCTGCAGTAGAATGCACAACGCTGCACTCCATACTTTTGTTAGTATAAAGTTCGGCATTTATCCCAAACGTTGAATATATACTTAATGACTCCGTGACAGAGAAATAGTTTTGAACGTGACGGCAAAAGATTGCTGATAAGAGCGAAATTCAAAGCGAAAATCGATTTGCAGCTATACGGCCCCGTAGTAACCAGTAGCAACAAGATGGACTCTCAGTGCTAGTTTGTACGTATAAACAATATTTCACATATTCTTTTAAGTTTCAAGTGTCTGTTCTGATCCCCCCATCTGCGGTGATTTTAGGCTGATGATGAACCGCTGAACTCAAGCGTGTTCGCTAGCTTTGAGTTCCGAAGTGTGTCGTCTCTGTGAATTATTCCTCAACTGAAACAGCTTTGATACAGAGACTATCACTTCAGTTTAATGAATAGTTCGCTACTATTATTAATGTTTCTATTTAAGGAAAATATGCCGATCGATGATTAGCATACAGACAGGTCAGAGTTCAGTCGTACCATGTACCTCTGGCATATAAAGCATCTACCCGCATGTCTTCTGAGCACAGCTGTTCGAGCAGCTCGTCGCATGTCTCACTGTTGGCTTCAAATCATACCCACCTTCAATCTGTGTTGACCAACCTGTGTTTTGGCAAAAGTACTCGAGAGGATCGTGAAAAGGGGTCTGCTCAAGTTGCTGGAGTTGAAAAAGCTTGTGACCACCCCACAGCACGACTTCTTGAAGGGCCGCTCCTGTATCACCGACCTGCTGGTGACGTGGCATGAATAGTTGCAAGCGTTGGATCAGGGTAAGTCGGTGGATGTGATATACATTGAATCCAGTAAAGCGTTCGACAAAGTGAGTCATGAAATCCTTCTCAACAAGAAGAGGATATGCGGTGTTGGTGGCTCGCTACACAAGTGGATCAGTGACTTCCTTGTTGGATGGAAATGGAGGGTACAGGTGGACAGCCATTTAACGGACTGGTGTCCCTCCACCAGTCGGCCGGTGGCCGAGTGGTCTGCACGTTTGCTTTGCAACCACAAGGTCACCGGTTCGAATCCGCGTAGGGGTGGGCGTCCTCACGGTATACTCAGCCCGCGCGCGACTGGTGGTGGTCGCGCGGCAGCGAAGCGCCGTCACGGCGTATAAGCTGACACATTTCATTTCATTCCCTCCACCAGTGGAGTACCGCAAGGTACAGTAATGGGGCCCTTCATATTCTTGATCCTCATCAAGGAAGTGCCTCAGCTTCTTCGGTTGCCTTGTGCCAAGTTCGCGAACGACCTGAAGATTAGAATAATTGATGATCCCGACGACTGTGACGTGCTTCAGCATGACCTCGACTTCTTGTCCAGGTGGTCTCCAGATATTGATCTGCCGGTCAACCCAGTCAAATAGTTATAGATGAGCCTGAGGAAGGGTGTTGATGGGTGTACGTTCACACTGGGTGGTCAATCGCTGCATCCCACACTTTCCGTATTCTCACGCTGCGATTTGAAATTCGTCGATAACACGAACAAACGAACTATGGGTGCACAAACGTCGCTTCTGCACTTGGTCTGAAGAGACTGCCACGCGCATCTTTTCTTCCATCATAAGACCACCTATTGTCTGATCACCCGTGGCGAGGTGCAGAGACTGGAACGTGTTGAGCATATGACTGCTAGGCTCATCCCCAGTTTACGGGTGTGAGGTAAGAAGACCGATGCGAACGAGTGGGGCTGTACACCTTGTCGTATTGTCTGTTTAGAGTTGACCTCATTATGACGCATCAGATATTGCATCTGGGTCACTTCCCCATGCTGAGGCCACTGCTTCACGTGCGCACGTCAAGCAGCGCTCGCGGGCACCGGTACAAGCTAGTGGTACTGGACCTAAAGCGGATAATTCACCATCTATGCTTCGAGCGCCGAGTGGTGAAATATTGGAAGTTTGCTTGTGAAATCTGTGTCAGAATTCAATCAATTACTAGACATTCAATTTGCGGATTTCGGATACAGACAGCGCATCCGAATTGGATATGACCAGCAACAGACGATCAAGAATCAGTGACGTGACTCTGCGTACGTGCCCGAACTAGTTACGATGAAGTAACACAGACGTATGTGTACTAACTCACTATTGTCAGTACTCAGTCACCGCGCCAGCGCCCATAAGGTGAAGTGATCGAAGTTAGCAGCTGATACAGCAAATGCGGTATGGACAAGAGAACCCGATAACAGACGTAAAGATAGCCAGTAACAGTGAGGCGGACAGATTGGCATCGTGGGTAAATGAGGCAAGAAAAGCCGCGCCTTGTGTGACCAACGGCTAATGCTGAAGCAGTTAGCGAAAAAAATACAATAAGATGGGGTTCGGTGGAAGGCTTACTTCAACTATGAACAATCTGGGCGACAAAGGTGTGCCAATAAAAACAGACATGTATTCAGCTCTCACAACGCTTCGACAAAAATGGTAGCGTCGTATCCGCAGACAACGATGCCGCTGTTGGGCAATAAAACAAACGAGTCGGGTTTGGCTTAACAACACAAAAGTTGGGAAATTCCCCGTTGCGCAGCAGAAGGCTGACAACGGCCCAGCACCGTGAACGGTAGATTACACTTGATGGTCGAGTCAGTTAACACCATTAGCACGTTTCTCGTAATTCCGATCAGCCACTAGGGACACAAAAGACAGACTGTTATCAGTACAAGGACTTCGAATTGGAAGGCATTTCATAGAAATAATGTGGTTAGGTTGCGCAGAGTCTCAAGCAGCAGTGACAAGAATAAAAAATAACTGCGGCAAAAAAATCAAAATGAAAAGCGAATGAAACACACGAGGTGAGGTCAGTGGAACTGCTTAATTCAAATGAAGAACATGCGAGGGACCAAAAGAAGGACGGTTACCAGTCAGACTGGTTCGAGCACTAAACATCAATGTGATCAGACGGTAGCTTAACGAGGAAAGACTCGAACCAGCAAAGAATCAGAAGGGAGCGATCGTCGCAGTTAAATCAACGCTGACTGCAAGCGACATCACAATTGAAGCCCAACATCCAATTAGACACAGCGTCATTTCAACATACTCAGCGTAAGCGAACAAAAGTCACCGAGAAACCTCAGAAAATACAAGGCCATTGTTATGTTACCGGTTGATAAGGGACGTCTTAAGGTCATAATGGGAAAAAGTTGACTATGTGAAGCAAACATGAGCACTGCTCTTAGATGTGAACATCTACCAGCCGATAAGCGAAGAGCCTACGTGAGATCTGAAAAGCAACATCAAACGAGCACCTTGTGAACTGGAAGAAAAAGGATAAACCACGAAGTTAAAAGGAAGTAACCGGATGACTCAGTGCCACCAGTGCTCTACGGTCTATACAAGGTACACAAAAATGGAGAACCGCTTCGCCCGGGGCACTGAATTACCAAATGTCTGAGGAACTCCGGAAACGGCTGAAACACCTAACCGCAGACTCAAAGCACTCAATTCAATCAGTAAAACAATTCCTTGGAAAACCCAATGGAATAACAATATAAAAAACGATAACGGACTTCTATGATATGGCAGCATAGTTCAGATCAACCGAGGTGAAGATGGGAAGGCAAATAATGATGACGCTACTTGAACAACACGGAGCGGAAAACACATACACCATAATCGAAGTCATGCGAATGATAGAGTTGCCTGATTTCTGTCTCACCAGACATTTCACTTTCCACGGCCAAACGTGTAAACAGACAACAAACACATCAATTGGTTCGTCAAATCTGGACTGATAGCAGCCGAGGCAGTGCTGCAGACAATGAAACGAAAGCCATTGCCGATGGTGGAGCCCAAACTTTGGGTACGTTGCGTGGATCACGCTTTTGTCTTCTTCAAACGCTCCAATCAATAATATCCAATAAATAGTACCCATTTCACAATGACCAGTTGCCATTCTTGGACATTCTCGTGACAAGATATACATCTGGGCCCTTGCAAACAACAGTTTATCAGAAAGGGACGAACATCGATCAGATCTTGAGATATCGCAGTAACCATCTGTCTATTTACAAATGTTGTTGCCTGAAGACACATTTTAAACGGACGCAAACACATTGCAGCAAACTGCGAAGGATCATCTAATTAACATGTTTCAGCGGGAATAGTACCCTAGAAGTTTTATTCTATGCTGCCTAATGTCGAAGAATTAACCATAACTCGCATCCACAAGTGTAAAGGAAGGGAAAACAATTATTTTGTTTCACATTCATAAAGTTTCTGAGATGGCAACGAGGCCTTTAATGCCTCACGGGATAAATGTTGTACATGAAGCAACGGAAAGCATTCGAAGGAAACGTTTTAAGGTAAATGACCAACTGAATAAAGAAGACACATCCGATGTGACTCACAAAATTTCCCGAGAAAAATTGTGGGGAGTACTACCTGGGCCAGACAGGAAGGGAAATTTGCACAAGACTGCACAAACATGGTTTGGTCATCAACCGACAAGATGAGAAATCGCTAATTTCAGTACATATGATGCGGAAAACCATCCGGTCTGAAGAACGTCAATATACTTGGGAGAGCAAGGAATGGCGGGGAGAGTGAGTTCATTGTGGGTCAGAACTCAGTCAACAAACACCTAGTGTTAGAGGGTGTCTACGAAGCTCTGCACGTTCAGTTAGAAACAGGTATCAGAGCGACAGAAAAGACTCACCTGAGCCAATCGAAGACTGACATTCAAAGCAGAGAACGGTCAATAGGCGCTCGGATATGGCAGCGGCTTACGAGGCTCTGTGAATCAGACATTGATAAGCGCACTGAGGAGCTGGGTAACGAAACGAACAGAACAATCCTCTCATCTATATCCCGAGCTACAGGTATTCTCAAGATACACTCCATTAGACCTGTGGAGTTCTGTAAAACAAGTACACATGGACGGAGATGGAATTTCGCCTGATGGCTCGGACGATAGAGACATGGAGCCCATTCGGGCGTGAGTGAACTGAGATAGAGGTGTAGAACAACAGACCGCGAAATAATGTACCAAGTGGTGTAACGCCAGTACTATGCCATATGTTCGGGCTGTGCTCTCTTTCCGCACTGAACTCCACCATAAGTTTAACCCTGATTCGGACTCTTCTAGTAGGGATAGTCAGAGCTAGGAGTGGAACCCGGTACGCAGTGACCGATGAGTTAATAACCTTAACAAAGTTCCGAAGTTTAGTACATCGAATAACCGCACGCCATCATCTAGTCTTTGGACAGTAAGACACTATGCGTTCAGTTGGATTCTAAGAGAGGGAACCACGGTTTGCAGACAGTGTTAAGTAGGAAGATGCGTAGCGCATTAAGTTCCAATCTGTATTTAACAACCAGGTGTCGAAGATGTGAACAGTAAAACGATCATCTGCAACGCAGAAGTGCCGGGAGACGTATTGAGACCCAGCCAACTACTCAAGTGTTACTATTCCTGATACAGGGCAGGCACAACCCTACTAAACTCAATGGAGTTCACTGGCGCCAGTGAACAACATCGTCGCTATGCAGAGACCCAAAACTACTCAGTTCAGAGTGAAGCTCTCCCAAGGGAAACAGCCGCCAAGGGTCCACTCATCTGCACAGATGACAACGGAGTTTTCCTCAGTGAGAACACGGCCAACGTATCCCGCACAGTATCCAATTAACTCGCGCCCCAGTCTCACTATCGTAGCTCTCGGACTCTCCTCAAGGGAACAGTCTGCCTACATGAGCCGTGTTCATGTCGATGCCTTAGCCACCGACCGCAGTCAGCAACTGTGATGTGGCCAACGTCTCAACAGCATCGAACCCACCCCATCTCTGTCCGGAGATAAAAGCACTACAAGGCAACTCATGTGTCAACAAACATAGTCCTTCCCTTATAGTTTATACAATTACTGCTGTTTTAATGAAGTATAAATATGAAGGTGTAGAAAGCATGGTTGTCTTGATTAATTCAGTAAACGCACCCTTATTATTGGCCAGTCTTCCTCCTTCTAGTCTGGGCATAGTTGTGCGGTGTTTACACGTTCCGTCTACCGTCCCAGTTACCAGTTCATGTCCAATGAGCGTTCCAACACGAATCGTCTAGGTTACTTTGCGCGTGGAGAACAACGAGTGAGAGTTTGTCCGTTCCGAGTAGGACAATTGAAATTCAACTGGGACGTCTATAACAATTCTCTATGATACCCATACTACGGGAGTCTCTGACAATTAGTGCCTTAGTTTATCTTCGGTAGGAAGCTTCTTTGGAGTAAAAACGTACATGCCGGTATCAGCGATACGTGGGTATATCGCGAACCGACACTGTCAAGCGACCACCAATAGTTGTGTGTGTGCATGTGCTGAGGATGATGCTGCAAGGTCGCCCACACCTATTCAAGTGCGAAACGGATTATACGCCGGACGCCTGGACCGACCGATCACTGGCCAGTGTAAAAACGAGTACAGGTTAGATAGAAATCGAGAAACATACAAAGTAATTAAGTGATAGCAACAGCGAGCTTATGAACCCACATCAAGACACACAAATGTGCACTTTACACGCTGCATTCGGTGCAAAGGGGAGACACAGAAGAGCAGTTAACCCGAATGCACCAAAGAGAGTGCTCTGAGTACGACCGACCATAAAAGGGGGACTAAAAGCATTGAGCAAAAAATTCCGAAAGATTCGTATTGTAGAAAATTAAGTAATGAAGATGATAGACCGCAAGTTGAATAGCAAAGGTAACACCAACCATTTGGACGTATCGGGTTGCGAGAAAAAAACAAAGAAAAATGACACGACGAATGGAAGTATGAGAAGTGAGAGGGGAAAAATTCGAAGAGCGATCAGGCGGAGAAATAGACCAAAGCAAAGCCATGGATTATTGTGGTTTACATAAGGCTGAATGCAGCGGGATGGGAACGGGCGTGACCGAGATTGATGACATCATGATACCCAAGAAAAGGGAGAAGGTATAAGAGATCTACAAGGGTCAAGTGGCAAAACTAAAAGCAGAGGGGGAACAAGGCAATTGATTTTGATTGAGAGATAGGCACGTCATTTGAAGTAATAAAAGAAATACATGAGAACAACGTGTTTTGGAAGGTAAACTGCAATGTATGCGACGAAAAGTATGCGCACCAGTGGGAAAGCTTCGGTGATCGAGTGGGATGTGCCTTATCAATTGTATCCGCCACATAGGGAAAAATGGCACCAACCAGCGGCCGTATGTCAGAGAGAGAGAGAAAAACCTGCGACAAGAGGAGAATTGAGCCGATTTACACAAATAACAGGGAGTACGGTTGACGTTGCCTACTACACCTTTGAAACGTTAATTCCCTAAGACAGTGGTGAGTGTACAAACGGACGATGGATAAATAATCTGTAGCTGGTGGCTATACACCTGTGTGGAACCGAGAGCTGCGACGATAGACGGCGTAATGTGCCTCAGTAGACAATTCTGCGTAAATCGACAACGCGACAGAAAACGTGGAGGCGTAGAACACATACGACTGGCGAGAGAAACGCGTGTGCTAACGTGTAACACTGTATCAATCCGTGTGCGTGTGTGTGTGGAGAGAAAACTGCAGAGTATGAGGGCAGGGGAAATAAGTCATGCAGTGGCAGTAGTAGTAGTTGGCAGTGGAGAAGTGGAGAAAAGTAAAAAAGGAGTTGAAAGATTATCAGAGCAGAGAACATCTGGTCTTTTTCTTTTTCTCTGGAGGTGCGAGAACTGCGCGGATGGCTTCGTCAAACACGTTCTTTAGTCCTTTTTGGGTAAGAGCGGAACATTCCAGGTACTTGTGTGCGTTTATCTTCTTACACATGGCCAGCCCCTGCGGAGAAAGTGTAAAGAAAAATATAAGCCGGAGAGAACTAATGGGAGTGACAACAATGTTGCTACAACTGCGCCGTTTCTCAAGCAAGGTCGGCCGCATGCGATAAGAAAGTTAAAAAAAACTATAAATCGTCCGATTCGCTGCCGTGCGACCACGATCAGTAGCGCGTGGGTTGAGTATACCGCGAAGATGCCCGTCCCTATGCAGATTCGAACCGATGATCTTCCGAATGTAAGCCAGACGTGTGCTGGTCAATTTGGACCACCGCTCACCACATGCCAACAAAGAATGAAACGGTTAAAGAAGCAAATCGAATCGTTGCTGAAAGTATCATTCATTTAGTATACACGTTTGCTAAAGGTGGAAAAACACCTCAGCAACTGCGATGCAATACAAAGGGAAGTTTAAAAAACGCAACAGAGGCACGCCGACTGAGTCACCCATAACGGAGAGACATCGTTCCGGAGAGCAAGCAGCCAGCTATTGTGCCGCAAAAAAGAATTATATTATGCCTAAAACATGGGATGGTGGTTGGAAAGGAGGCTAAACGGGATGAGGAGGGACGAAAAACTCACATCACAAACGCCACTGAGGTCGATTCCTAGCCATGCCAACAAGCGTATCTGGCCAAACGTGCTCATCCTGAAAAAGTTTTCACTAACGAGGTAGGCGAGGTTCCATATTAGGAACTAGGGCGCAGAAGCTCTCTCAGATTGCCCTACTGATGCATGTTGCCGTAGTTACGATGCAGATAAGCAAGAATGGTGTGTAACGGTTGACCGTTAATCCCACCTCTTTCTTTTCCTGAGCCCCTGCAATGCACTAGACTTTCATTTTATCATGTGAGACGCATTTTAGCCTGATCGTATAAACCACAATGCCATCTGGAATTCTTCATTCGGAGTCCGGATGTCCATTGTTCAACAACAAGAGGACCGATTGTGTCTCAGGTATAAACGTCTGCGTAAAACATGGCAGTCAAAATTTCGATCCATTAAAATCAAACTTCTTCAAAGCCACTATGCGGAAGATTAGTAAGCAAAGCAAATTGGAAGACACATTTAACCGTGGGCTGAGGCAGTTTCTTAATCATCAGCGGGAGGAACAGATTGCCGCACTACCCGACGAGGAACAAAAATATCGGTAGTGTAACAGAGCATAATCAAAGTTGACACGCATTACGACATTGTCTATTTCAAGTGAAACACTGGCACAAATTGTGCCCGGAAGCAATGGTCATAGGAACAGCCAATGATCGACGAACAAATGGAACAAGCGTTCGCTGGGAAATCTGTGCAGTTGAAACCAGGCTCGAACAACCCGTCTAACTGATGACCTACTTGTATGTACTCAAACTGCATTCAACTGGAAGCAAAGCTGGACCGGCAGTATTAGGAAGCGTGCTAAGTACATAATAGTGGCCATCTTTGACAACACAGCTCTCAGTTGACACATGCAGAAATCATGTACGAGCAGCGCATAGCCCAGATCAGTGTGCTAATTTTTAGAGGGGACATCTCTTAACGAAGGAATCAGTGAACCCAAATGATGTGCATGGTTGGACGCTAAACGCGTGCGTCCGTGTGCCGTAACAATTTATAGATAATTTGGATTCTGTGTTCATGTCTAGCACGCCCTGTTGCGACATTTTTGAGATTGACTGTTACGCAAATAACTATCTTATTACACAACACCATATTTCTATTTTCATCTGGCTTAACAACCAGGTGTCCGTATGCCTCCAAGTTGACACTGCCTCAGACATCACGCCCATTTACGAGACAACTTGGAAGAAAATCGGTGAGCCACCTGCTCAAAGAACGATTCGGATTGCAACCAAGGCTTCAGGAGGACCGCTGGACTTGGCCGGTGAAATCTATTGTCCTGTAATGTTCAAAAATTGTCAGCTCATAGGGGTATGCTACATAATGAGACATCCCGATCTAAACTTACTCGGTCTCGATTAGAGCGAGAATATGAAACTGATTGATGTTCCATTGAATTCCGTGTGTAACAAAGTAAGCGACGTATCTGCAGAGTGGACGGAGTCTTTACAGCGGAAATATCCGCAGGTGTTTCAAGATGGTCTGGGATTGTGTACGAAAACCAAGGCTAATCTTTCCCTGCGACCAGAAGAAAGCCAGTCTTCCGACAGAACAGACCATTTCCATATGCAGTGGTTTCAATCGGTGACCAAGAACTTGACAGACTACAGTCAACCGGAGTTATCAAACGGAAGAATTTCTCTTCATGCGCTGCCCCCACTGTGATTGTTAAGCAACCAAACGGAAAGATACATCTGTGTGCAACTTACTCTACTGACTTGAATGCCACGTTAGAAGACCCCAAATACCCACTACCCCTCCCTGAGGACCTTTTTGCATGTCTGAACGGTGGCAAGTGTTTTGTTAAACTGGACTTGTCAGACGCATATCTCCAGATTGAAATGTCAGAAGAATCGCGTGAGTTGCTGACGATCAACACTCACATAGGCCTATACCAGTATACACGCCTACTATTTGGTGTTTAGTCGGCCCCGGCAATCTTTCAGCAGATAATGGATGCGATGCTACAGGGAATACCTTATGCCGCTACATACCTGGACGATATCATTATCATTGGATCTAAGCAGGAAGAACTGCACCAACGAACGGAAGTCGTGCTTGGAAGAATAAAGGAGCATGGTTTTCGCCTACGAATGGGCGTGTGTTTTTCACGACCTCCATTAAATACCTGGGCTTTATCAATAACCAAAATGGATGAAGACCTGATCCATCAAACATCAATGCGACCAAGGAAAAGCCTCTGACGAAAGAAGTAGCGACGTTGAGATCATTCCTGGGTTTGGTGAGGAGGAAGAGAGGTTTCCTCGTGGTCACGGATGCATCGACCAAATACTCACGGCACGTCAGTTGCTGGAGCCCCGTCACATATATCGGCAGCCCACCGTTGTCGTGTTCCTCGATATCAAAGGTGCATACACTTTGGTGGATCGACGTGGCCTTTGGGACTTTCTGCTAAGCAAAGGTATGCCCCAGAAGTATGTAAATATTATACGGGCGCTCTACACGCGTAGCTCGGGCAGAGTGAGTGCTAACGGCAAGCTGTTGCCGGTCTTCAATATCTCCAGCGCTGTGAGACAAGAATGCCTGTTGCCACCTTTCCTCTTCAGCTTCGATATTGACAGTCATGGAGATCGCGTTCACTAGACAGAAATTAGGTGTAAAGTTGCTCCCAGGTGAACGACTTCTTGACTTGGAGTTTGCTGATGATATTGCCATAATCTGTGACAGCTCCCAAACGTGCCAAACTGCACTGAACAGATTAATACCGGTTGTCAGGCGTTTCGGGCTTTGTTTTGCACCCTCGAAGTGCAAAGCTTTCCTCCAAGATTGGCGGGAACCGCCTCCTGCGCTGACCCTTGGTGGGGATCAGCTAGAAGTCGTTCAAAAGTTCAACTACCTAGGTAGTTGTGTCAGCGCCGTTGGAATTGAAAACGTGGTCACAAAGCGTATAGCATAAGCACCAGGCGTCTTCGCTAACCTTCGCGACCTATGACGCCGCTGGGCCAACGCTCTCTTCCTGAAGGGTAGAGTGGACAATGCAGCCGTAAGTTCGACCCTACTGTAGGGCTGTAAAACCTGATCCATTAGATCAGCCGACATAAAGTGACTAGTTTGGCTCATAGCCAGTGAAAACACTGTGTGAGTAATGATCTAGTTCGCCGCCCTGTTTACGGCAAAGGAAAAGAAAATGAACCGCTCAGCACCGTTATTTTACGCACCAGGCTCCGATGGCTGGATCACGTGTTGAGTAAGCCAGCCTACCGACTCCCGTGACGTGTGTTGTTTGCGCACCAGGGTGGAGGGTTGCTAAGCGATGACTTGATCAAGAGGAATGAACGCCCTTAGTTCAAAGTTGGCCTCGGTTGAAGCCTCTCGGCTCCCTGGTTGCGGTCCGGAAGAGGATGAACACGTTTGGCTGGACACACTTGTTGACATGACTGGGAGCTGACCACAATGGCGTTAGTGTTGTGAGTTTTTTTGCCCCTCCCCTTCCCGCTTAACCTCTCCCTCCAACCACGATCTCAATTATTGGGCACAATATCCGGCTGTTAGCTCGCCGGAACGATGTCCATCTGTTACTGGCGACTAGGCCAGCGTGCTTCCGTTTCATGTTTTTTTCCTTTTACTGTGGCACAATAGCTGTTTTCCACCTGCAGCTAACGTGTATAATGACGAATAGTGATACGGGTGCGTGCAATAACCAATGGGGTAAGTGATTACAAAAAATGATGGGGCAGTCAAGGAAAGTAAAACAGCAGATTAGTTCAAACGATATCCTGTCGATGGTGAGAACCGGCATTGTCAGCCCAGTGTAGTAAGAGCAATTTGCACTTTGAAGATGAGAACCACGTACCACTTGATGATAAGCCATCAGCAGTACATCGGCAGATTGTACTGACGCTTTGCTGTCACGCAATCACCACAAGTCTCGCGTGAGCTGGGTATGCCGCGAGGTCACTCGCACCGACGCGGATTCGAACCAATGACCTATTGGCTACAAGCATCTACTAAGACGCTGTTCGTTAAGAACAAAGCTCAAAGTAAAAAACCCAAATAGTCTGTGTATGGTGAATTTTCTTGTAGGCGACCATGCAAAAGCTGTACACCAGAATAACTGTTAGACGACAGCTCAGAAACATTCATAAAACCTGAAAACAAAAAGCTGGATGAACGGACAAACCCCACGAAGTCTACTTGCTGTTGTTTACTTGAAACAGCAACCAGAGATAATGGTATCGGTTTTTTAGGTGGAAAAAGTACAGCTGTAAGCCCTTCGAAAAGCAATCATAACAACATGTAGTGCAAATCGTGCCAAGAGTGTTTAAAGGAACAAAATAGAGACAAAAGATCGCATGTACGGTGGCATTCAAGCAAAAGATGAAGTGTGGTAAGTGGCTGTTACAACATCTACTGGACGGGAACTAGCATGGTTTTCAAAAATTCGATTTCCACAAGAACTAGTGAACAGTTACAGCATGACGTATAAAAGCAGTCAGGCGTTGCGGCGAGACAGCTACCCCGATGGTTCTTGTAGACACAGCATGAGATTTTAAATGATGGGACTGGAAGTTGATAACCACCAGCCTGAGGGTAATTGTTACTAACGCCAAAGTGTGTCGACTCATCAGTACAAATCAGAAATACTTCAAATATTGTGTTTCAATACGAATAGACAAGAGATACGAAAGAGCGAGATACCAAATACTAGGGGATATTTAAAAAATGGTAACGAACTGCTTGGTAACATATCATGCTGCAAGACACGGATCGTGGTTAGAAATGGAAGATAAGCGGGGTGGGGAGAGAAAAAGAGTCACAACACAAACGTCATTTCAAATAGTGGATTCAAGCAAACGTGTTCATCGTCCTTCGGTCCCCAGCCCGGCAGTCAGGAGACACCAACCGATGCCAAGTTTAAAGTGAGTTTTTCCATTCCCCTCGATCAAGTCATCGCTTGGCCTCCCCACCTCTACTTCCATTCAGACCTCGGTCGCGCAAACAACGCATGACGCGGGAGTCGGTGCGAGCATGCGTAACACGTGGACCAGTCGTCGCAGCCCGCTTCATGAAATAACTGTGATGAGCTGTTCACTCGCTATTCCTGCGCAAGATATGCGACACCGAACACGCTAATTGCTCAAGCGATGTCCCCATTGAGCTATGTTGCGAAGGCAGCGATGATCGAACGTAACTAGCCACTTTATGTCAGTTGACTTGATGGGCCAGGTTTCACAGCCATATAAGAGAGTTGGACGTACGGCTGCGTTGTAAACCCTGCCCTTCAGGGCGAGAGTAATGTCAGCCGTCTTATTCGTTCACCCTGCACGTTAGGTAGAAGTGGAAAACACAGTCATTGTGCCCCATTTTCAGGCGCAACAGACGATACTGATGAGCACAGTTAATCGCAGGTGAACCTCGGCAGGTTTGTGACTCACCGGCCAGCTGATACTTGGTTATCATAGAAGTGAGCAACGGACATCCTCCCAATAAAAGAGCACCTCGCGCTTTTGTTATACGATTTGTGAACTCACCTACAATTCCAACGGCGTTGATA
Organism: Dicrocoelium dendriticum; assembly: GCA_944474145.2. NCBI lineage: Eukaryota > Metazoa > Platyhelminthes > Trematoda > Plagiorchiida > Dicrocoeliidae > Dicrocoelium > Dicrocoelium dendriticum. The sequence continues at coordinate 77,129,091 of OX104070.1, read as the reverse complement.
CAACTATCTAGGTAGTTGGACTTTTGAACGATTTCTAGCTGATCCCCAAAAAGAGTCAGCGCAGGAAGCGGTTCCTGCCAATCTTGGAGGAAAGCTTTGCACTTCGAGGGTGCAAAGCATAGCCCAAAACGGCTGACAGCCAGTAATAATTTGTCCAGTGCCGCTTAGGACGTCTGGGAGCTGTCACAGATGATGGCAATATCCTCTCAGCACCGCAAGGAGACTGGAGCTTACCGTGGTGCGACGGTTTGAGTGTCTCAACGACGCATTGAGCTATGCTGGGTGGTGCGTTCCTGCACCTTCAGAGTCACTCATGCCAGATTGGTCAGTGGTTAGAGGCCAAACAAACTGTCTTCTGGCCCTCCAGATTGGAGGTTCGACTGAGGGCGGCTCTGCTTATTCCTTAAAACGGACTCCTTGTAGTCCACTGCCAAACCCGCGACCTTACGGTCAAATTTGGTAACCAAAGACTTTAGTTGAGAACCCTAATCGTTCTCTTGTCTAGGCCTGGGCAACCTGACCGTGTCCTGCCTACGCAATACTATGAATCTATCGTCAAACAATTTCCGGATGCTCTGGCCACCGCAGAGGATAATCAACGATGCCCTATGTGCTGCATCGAGAAGGGTGGATACGAGTTTGGATGTTTCTGCTCAAGCCTACCTATCTTCATATTCTCCCTTTTAAGCTTTCTCACCTCTATCGGTAGTAGTCTACTACTGTCTGTTCGTTCAAACATAATCAACAATTAAGATGGTCGTATGAAAACATTGCAGCAGCATAAGTAAGCAATCGATGTGAATCCTCAATACAAACGTTCATTTCGAAAGTCTATACAAAAGATAGCAGTGATTACAACTGCCTACAAGACGAATGCAACATTTAATCTGGAATACCAGGAAAGTGAATCCGTCTGGCCTCTCAAAAATGAGCCATTTTGTGGGAAATGGTCCTAGAAAGCGTGCAAGTACGACCAGATCTAGTGTAATGAGTTTGGGATATATCAACCACCACGTTAGGTCAAGGTTTAATCGTGTTGCAATAGCCCGGAGTCGAAATGGACAGTCAGCCGAAATGTACACACCATGTCAAATCCTATGCATCTATGCTAACTACGTACATCGACACCCAAATACCGCACATACTGGAGCGAGGTTCAAAGGAATCCAATGAGATAGCCTGACTAAAATATATAATCGAGCAAAGAACTTAGCCGCGCTAATGTGTACCGTCATTGTGGATGAGGATCCCGCAATCCATCGGGTTGGCGGTCAGAATATTTACCGAGCATAGTTGTGTGAAGACGAAAAGGAGCTCTTGCATTCAGTTATTTGCATTTCAATGAGCACACTTCTATTTGATGACCGTTACATACCCTATAAGGGAGGACCTCTGGGTGTACATGACAGCATATTTCCAACCGCTTTAAGTACTATCAGTATGGTTTGAAACCACACAAATTGATTCGTTGCACTCAGATGCGAGTGCATCTCAAGACGGAAAAGTCAGCCAGGCTTTTAATGATCCAATTCTCATGAGGACCAGTGAACCGCCAGAGCGATCTGGAAAAAAGTGGAATAAGTGAACCGACGTCCCCTGCTACTAGTAAAGAGGAGAGAGCAGTTCACAAAGAGCAGTTTGGGAAGACTTCCTTATCGAGCTAGATGAGACCAGAAGGACGATATCAGACAAGAGTAAGCTGCCATTGCGTCTGGGCAAGAATGGGAGAATGTCTCCATGGCTAGGCACCTCTACGTGCTCTGCCGATATTGGTGCGCGTTGGGTTTCAATCAGAGCAGTAAAGTCAAGGTGCCTAGATAGGCTGTGTTCTAAACCGTCACTCGATTTGGAGCACACGTGTGGACACTGACCATGCATTTGTATTTGCTAATTTGCGAGTGCATTCTGGTAGACGCCCGCAACGACGCCGTGTCCATAGACACCTGCCAACTTGTGAAGCCAGACGATCTGAACGTGCACCGAAGAAGGCTGGCATTCGGGTTGAGTGAGCGCACACTAAATATAGATAATCACTGGTCGCGAATTCCCCATACGTTATTCATCATCAATACATATTAGCTGATGGTGAGAAACATCCCTCAGTTAATGTGTCGCAACACAAAAGCTAACATACTAAAAAAGTAAAATGCAAATAATTCGAAAAGCGTAATATAATGCTAAATATTATATTATGCATTTCATATGAGATCGTAATTTGAGAGTGTTAGGAGAGCAGCCTCCAAACGAATTTATTTTGCTGACACTTGTGCTCATTAACTACAAATATATTTCCTTCCATTTCAGCTCGTCACTGATGCTATCCTGGACTGTGACGCCGTTTCCTATCCACTGCACTATGTTCAATCTTTCTGGACTTTCCCACCCGGAGATACATCTCCCATCAGTGCTTGTTCGTCTTTGCACCTTCCGTGTGTTGACATTGCGATTGATTGAAGGACACCAAGAACATAAAACTGGCGACGGGGTTCTGAAACGGATCCAATGTCACTTACAAGGGAGGATTTGAAAGCAATCCTACAGCAACAAATGCAGTTCGAACAATCTCAATTGCGACTAATTTAAAATCTTGTTCAGTCCCTCTCTCTATTCACGCAACAGTTCCACCAACAAGTAACAGCTCTGTATCCTCAGCCGATGCCATTGCAGCTTCTATCTCAGAGTTTCACTACGAGCCTATATCCGGTCTCACTTTCGATTCGTGGTACAAGCGCTGGAAGGATACATTTGAGAATGAGTTTACGGATAAAGATGACTCCTGAAAATCCCGACTCTTAATACGGAAACTTAGAATCGGCGGGCGCGATCGTTCCATTAGGTTCTTGCTTCCTAAACAAAGGTCTTGATTTTGTCCATGCAGTAGAACAATTACGCGAGATTTTCAACGTCCGGTACAACAGTTTTTGGCGAAGCGATGCAGACGATTACTTCACTTATGCGAAAAGTCTCAATTGAAGACACTCACCGAAGCTCAGTTTATGTCTGATTTTTGTTTCTGGTTTTCACTCTCCTCCTCCTCAGCATCATCATCATTACACGTTAGCTGGAGGTGGAAAATACCTCAGCTATTGTGCCGCAATACAAAAGGCAAAAAAAGAAAAACAAACAGTGGCACGCCCGCTGAGTCCCCAGTAACGGATGGACATCGTTCCGGAGAGCTAACAACTGGCTGCCGTAAAAGAAAGTCATATTTTGCCTAACGATTGAGATCGTGATTGGAGGGGGATGCTAAACAGGAGGGGGATGGACAAAGCAACTCACAACACAGACGCCATTGGGGCCGGCTCCTAGCCATATCAGCAAGTGTGTCCAACCAAACGTGTTCACCGTCCTTAGGACCCCAGCCAGGCAGTCGGGATGCACCAACCGACGCCAACTTCGAAGTGAGGGTTTTCATTTCTCTTGACCAAGTCATCACTTGGCCTCCCCTCCTCCTCTTCCAACCGCACCCACAACGCGCAAACAATGCACGTCGCGGGAGTCGGTGTGCTGGCATGCGCAACACGTGGCCCAGCCATCGGAGCCTGGTGCGTGATATAATGGTGCTGAGCGGTTCACTCGCTCTTCCTGCACCAAATACGCGACGTCGAACACGCTCATTGCTCACGCGGTGTTCCCACCAGACATGAGCTAAGCTGCGCAGGCAGCGATGATCGAATGTGACGAGCCTCTTCATATCTGTCGACCTGATGGGCCAGGTTTCACAGCCATATAAGAGAGTTGAACGTACGGCTGCGTTGTAAACTCTGCCCTTGAGGGCGAGAGTAATGTCGCGTCTGCGCCACAGGTGGCGGAGATTGGCAAAAGCACCTCGAGCTTTTGCTATGCGGTTCGTAACCTCATCTTCCATCCCACGGGTGCTAATATAGCTGCCCAGGTACTTGAATTCCTGAACGACTTCTAGCAGATCACCACCAAGCGTTAGCGCAGGGTTGGGTCCCTGCCAACCTTGGAGAAGTACTTTGCATTTCGATGGAGCAAAGCATAGCCCAAAACGATTGATAGCCAGCGCTAATCGGTTCAGTGCTATTTGGCATGTTTGGGAGCTGTCACAGATTAGGGCAATGTCGTCCGCATACTCCAAATCAAGAAGCCGCTCACCAAGGAGTAGCTCCACACCTTCTAGGTCGTGTCCAGCGAACGCTGTTTCTATGACTTCATCAACAGCGAAGTTGAAGAGGAAAGGTGACAGCGGGCATCCTTGTCTCACACCGCTGGTGATACTGAAGGGTGGCGAGAGTTTGCCATAAACCCTCACCCTGCCCGAACTATGTGCGTACAGCGCTTTGATAATGTTTACATATTTATCAGGCACACCTTTCCTCAGCAGACAGTCCCAAAGGGAACATCGATCGACTGAGTCGAAGGCACCTTTTATGTCAAGAAACACGACAACGGTGGGTCGCCAATAAACATGGCGGTGCTCCGAACACTTGACGCAATGTGAAGATGTGGTCGATGCAGCCCCGACCTCGACGAAATCCGGCTTGCTCTTCACGAATCTGGCTTTCACGAGTGCCAGTCAGTCTGTGGAGAATGAGATAGGCAAGCAATTTAGAGGCAATCGAAATCAGACTGATCCCTCTATGATTGCCACATTTCAAACGAGAGCCTCCCTTGAAAATTGGGACAATGACGGAGCGGTTCCAGTCTGTCAGGACTGTCTCCTGCTCCCAAAGTGTTACTAGCAACTCGTGTAGATCATCTACTAGAGCAAGTCCACCGAATTTGAAGAGGGCTGGAGGAATTCTATCTGCTCCTGCGGCCTTATGCAATTTCAACAGCCTGATCTCACGTTCGACTTCTGCGTGGGAGGGCGGATCCAAGGAGACGGCCCAAGGAGAAGGGCGCTCACTGCCCGAAGAAAGGTTGGTTAAATTGCATAGCAAAGTGTTCAGCCCAACGCTCCAAGCGTTTTGACAGGCTGTGAATCGGCTGCCCACTCTCCTCGCGTATGGTCTCGCTAACACCAGGTCTCCTGCTGCCTGTTCCCCGTATCAGACGGAAGAACTTACGATGATTACCAATGGCAGCGGCTGTTTCCATCTCAGAGGCACGATGACACCACCAGGTTTCGCGGTTCTTCTTTAGGCTAGCACGTAGTTTTGCCCTGAGATTTTTGCGAGCTTCATTGTATTCGCTTCCAGCCGGAATACGTCGGCGAGCATCCATAAGTTCCAGAGACTGTGTAGAGACCCAATGTCCGGTTTTGCAATTTGTTTTGCCACATGAAGACATGCCTGCTAATAGCAACGCTTGACGAGTATGCGACCAGTGATCTTCAACGGTGTTTAGTGGGCGTTTACTCAGCCCAGATGTCAGCGCATCTTGGTACACATTCAGAACATCTGGCTTCGCCAGCTGGCTAGTGTCAATCCGTTCACATCGACGTCGCGGACGTCCACCGAAACGCACCAGGAGGTCGGCACAGACAAGTGCATGGTCAGAGTCCAAGCTCGTGCTCCAAATCGAGCGACAGTTTTGGACACAGCCTCTCCAGCGATAACTGATCGCGATATGATCGATTTGCGTCCATGACTGACCCGAGGCTGGTGGCCGCCAAGTCACACTTCTGCGGGTGCTGTGTCGAAAGTTAGTGCTCGCGAGAAAGAGGCGAGCATCTTCACACAGCTGTAGCAATCGCTCACCATTATCATTACGGGAGCCTACACCATGTTGGCCGCCCAGATGAAGCTCATCAGAGCACAATATTCCGATTTGCGTGTCTAGATCGTCAGCCAGCACCACAGTATCCGTGCTTCTTCTGTAATGAAGGAGCTCGTGAAGTTGCTGATAAAAATCATCTTTTACCGAATCAGTGCTACAGTTTGTAGGGGCGTAGGCCGCAATGACAAACAGGCACCGTTTGTCCCCGCGCGACTTCGAAGCATGGAACGAACCAGCTAATCTAACGGCGCACATCCTACTATTTACTGGGATCTAATCAAGCAGGGCAGCTTCAGCCCCGGGACTCAAAACAATGCCGACGCCAGCTTGACCGGCATTTGAAGCTGCATCATTGCCAGCCAGGCGCAATGAGAATGTGCCGCCAGTGTCGCATGTGGGGGATCTCAGGGTAAGCACGGAGCTCGAAGCTTGCAGGCGGGTTTCTGATAAACAGCAAATATCGATCGATAGGGTCTCTAGTGTGCGGGCAAGTGCTGCCTGTTGGCCAATCTGCAGCAAAGTGCGCACGTTGAGGCATGCCAGTGTTAGCGAGACACGAGGACTCCAAAGGGAAACGGATGAACTGACGTTGTCCGCTTGGTTGAACATGGACTTGTCGACTGGATTGGAGCGAGGCCCTGCGATTGTGTGTGATTTGAAATTAGAAGACAAGCGACTATTGAAGTAAGCTGGGGGAGGGCCAAGAATTGGGGGATTGAAAATGGGGGGATATAAGTAAAGTTGGAGCGGGACAATAAGGATGCAGAAGCGCAAGAAGGGGTATAAGAAGACGGGAAGGCCTGAGCAGTAGCATCCAAACCCTTATCCACCCTGCTCGATGCAGCAGATAGGGCGCCGTTTATTATCCTCTGCGACGGCCAGAGCATCAAGAAATTGTTGTAGGAAAGGTTCATTGTATTGCGTGGGCAGAATACTGTCAGGTTGCCCAGGCCTAGACAGCAGAACGATTAGGGTTCTCAACTAAAGCCTTTGGTTCAAAAACCTTACCGCAAGGCAGCGGGTTTGGGCACTGGACTACAGAGCCCGTTTTATGAAATGAGGAGCCACCCCCATTCCAACCCCCAACCTGGAGGACCAGGAGGCTGAGTTTGTCTGGCCTCTAACCATTGACCAATCTGGTATGAGTGGTTCTGGAGGTGCAGAAAAAGCACCACCCAGCATAGCTCAATGGATCTCTGAGGCACGCAAACCATCACACCACGGTAATTTCACTCTCCTCAACGGTCGGACGTCCGCACTCGACTGCTTTCCAAACTCGAACATCCACCGGATATTATCGTCAAATCTCTCACCACTGAAGGTCAACACGTGAGCAGTCTTAAGCACGATACCGCCATGGTGTAAGAACCACGAGCATCAGCTCTAAACCGCATCCATGCATTAACGCGAACAACTGTCCCGCATAACAAAAAGCAACTAACTCCTTGTTGGTCATGTGACAAATGGCATTAAGCTCACTTTTGTGTTTTCAAGAAACATTAGTGCCAGCAATGTCAACGATTGGGCCAGAAAGAAATGGCAGAAAACCAACCATGTAAAAGAGCGTCCACAGTCCCTCCAGAGAAATGTCCAAAAGGCAAATAGACAGAAAACGTCCTCAGTCGAATTCTGTGTTTGCAACCTTCAAAGTCGATTTCGAATCTAGAAGAAAGTACTTATCAGTTCTCGTCAATGACATCCCAGTTCGCCTCCAGCTTGACACAGCTTCGGAAATTGTGCTGATCTCACATTCTACCTGGGAGTTAATCGGTAGACCTACATTGTCAATCACTAATCATCATGCACGGAATGAATCTGGTAGTACTGTAGTTTTCACTGGAGATGTGTGTGTTTTTCAACAATGTGCAGTTCTCAGAAACATGCCATATCACCGACTGTCCCAATCTAAACTTGACTGGATTGAAAAGCTTGGACTCCTCGATGTCCCGCTATCATACCTACGCAAGAGTATGCAGTTGATCACAACTCCAAAGATCACAGAGCAAATCACAAATGAACTCAATGAAAAATTGGCACACGTTTTCCAGGATAGTCTCGGTTGCTACACCAAGCGAAAGGTCAGTCTTCAACTATAACCAGATGGTATACCGGTTTTTAGACCGAAACGTCCAGTCCCATATGCTGCTCTAACAACACTAGATAAAGAGCTAGATCGTCTTCAACAGCCTGTCAGTTATTCATCGTGGGCAGCTCCTATTGCTAGATTCACATCAGTACCCACTACTAGTTCCGGAGGATTGGTTCACTAAATTCAATGGTGGCATCTGTTCCGCGAAACTGGATTTCGCCGATGCATTCCTGCAAATAGAAGTCATGGACGATTGCAAAGAATTCCTTACGATTAACACACCGTGGATTATTCCAATTAAACCGTTTACTACTTGGTGTAAAATCGACATTGGGCATATTCCTGTAAACGATGGATTCTATGTTAACTGGGCTATCAGGAGTAGCTTCTTACCTTGTTGACATTATAGTCACTAGTTCCAGTCAGGAAGAACTGTCACATCGTCTACATTGCGTACTCGATGGAATCCAACAATATGGTTTTCTTCTTAAACTCCATAAAATATCTCGGGTTTATTCTCGACAAAAGTTGTTGTCATCCTGACACAGTAAACATTTCTACCATGCAACAAAGACCCCCACCGACTGATCTAACTACCCTGCAATATTTTCTCGGATTGGCAGGCTATTATAGTACTTTGTTATCGGATATTTATTGTGTTCGAGGCCCAGTTGACCATCTTTTAGAGAAGGTGCTGCGGAATTGGTCAAAAGAATTTCAGTCCGCGTTTGACAAAGTTAGATCACGGCGGAGTTCTGAGTTGTTTCTCACACTTTACAACCCCGCTTTGGATAGTTGTCGTTTCAGAGACTTCCAATTACGGAGTCGGAGCTGTCATCTCTCATGTTTCCACAGATGGTTCAGAGAAAGTAATCGCTAATACGGCCAGATCACTAACGGTTACGGAACGTAATTATGTCTAGGTCGAAAAAGAAGCTCTAGCCATTGTTTCCGCTATCAAGAAATTTTATAAAATGATTTATGGACGTCATCTTATCCTCACAACAGATCACAAGCCTATTCTTCGTATCTTCGGATACAAGAAACGTGTCCCAATTTACACAGCTAATCGACTTCGACGATGGCTATGGGTATGATATTTCCATAAAAGACCAGCCGACTGAAGACATTGGCTAGGCAGATGCTTTGTCACAACTTATGGAATCTCACCGCCAACCGCCTGAAGATACAGTTGTCGAGTCAGTATCCGTAGAGCCAGAAATAAGGTTTGTGCTTGCTTTTTCGGTCTGCGTACTACCAGTTACTTCTACTATGATCCGTGAGTCAACTGCTCATGATACATTGCTACAGGAAGTTATTAATTTGCATCGCACACACTGGCCTTCATCGTGCCTTCTTCATCAACTTCAACCGTCCTACCAACGTCATTCTTCTTTGGCTGAGGTCGGTGAATGTATACTCTTTGCCGAACGTGTTGTAGTATTTTGCAGTAATGTGTTCTGAAGCAGTTTCACTTCGGGCACCCTGGAATAAATCGCATGAAAGCCTTAGCAAGTAGTACTGGCCGAACATGGATAAGCAGCTGGGAGAACTTGTCCGAACCTGGTCAAAATCCCAAGTGTCTGCAAAATCCCCTCGCAAAACGGAATTGTGCTCATGGCCAGTGCCAGATACCGCTTGGTGACGACTTCATGTTGACTATGCCGGAACAATCAATGACCAACACCATCTGCTTCTGGTTGATGCCTACAGTAATAACCGGATGTTTCCACCAAGGATCGTATAACAATTCGTGCTACCATCTTAAAGCTACAGCATGTGTTTAGCCGTTTTGGTTTTCTACAGACGCTTGTCTCAGACAACGGTACAGCGTTAACTTCCGTAGAAATCTGTTTTTCGTGAATAAAACAGTATCCAGAATATCCGATGGCCGCCATTCCACCCACAGTCCAACGGTCAAAGCGAACATTTCGTTGACACTTTCAAGCGATCGTTGTTAAACCTTCACGGGGAGGCAGCCACTCCGGATATCATCAAAACCTTCTTACTGAGTTACAGGTCAACGCCACCAAATGGAAACTCACAGGGGAGAAGCCTTAAAGAACCTGAAGCGATGCTTACTCCTCGATGTCATTCGTCTAGCCTCACGTCCGCCGATTGGTCGAAACCTCCGCATGGAGAATCATGCCAACCGTCATCACAGTGCCTTGAATAGCAAGCTTCGCATTGGCCAATCTGTGTTGGTTAAGGATTATCGTGGTGACGATGAAAAGTGGACGAAAGGTCTTATTGTAGGCTGCACAGGCCGCGTAACCGATGAAGTGGACGTACACTCCTCAATACGATGAACTAGTCGTCAAACGAGCTTCTCATGTTTTGGCAACAACGGAGCATAATCAACGATACCCTATCCGCTGCATCGAGCAGGGTGGATGGGGGTTTAGATGCTACTGCTCAAGCCTACCCATCTTCTTATTCACCCTCTTACGCTTTTTCACTCTCACCGTCCAGCTCCAGCTTCACTTTTACGCCCTACCCCGTTTTCAATCCCCCAGTTTTTCGCCCACCTCAACATGCTTTCCTAGGCATTTATCTTCTAATTTCAACTCACATGCTAACGCGGAGGGTCACTCCTCTCATGTAGACAAGCCCATATAAACCACGCGATCCATTCGAGTTCATCGGCATCCATTTGGAGTCCTCGATCCTCCTTCAGATTGGCATGTCTCAATGTACGCATATTACTACAGATCGGTCAACAGGCAGCACTTGTTCGAACATTAAAGGTCCTCTCGATCGATATTTGCTGCTTATCGGAGACCCGCCTACAAGTCTCGAGATCAGTACTCACTTTGCGATGTGATTCAGGTGACGCAAACAGCACTTTCTCATTGCGCCTATCCGGTGACGATGCAGCTTCGAACACCTGCCAAGCCGGTGTTGGTATTGCCCTGAGTCCTCGGGCTGAAGCTGCTCTGATTGATTGGATTCGAATCAAAGCTGGATGTGTGCGGTCCGACCGGTTGGCTCGTTCATAGCATCGAAGTCGTGCGGGACTAATAGATGCTTATTCGTCATCGCTGCCTATGCATTCCCAAACTGCAGCGATGATTCGGTAAAAGACGACTTCTACCGCCAACGGACCCAGCTCCTTTGCCACAGAAGAAGATCGGACACTGTTGTGCTGGTTGCGTATCTGAGCGCTCAAGTTAGAAAATTATCCACTGATGAACTGCATTTGGGCGACCAACATGGTATAGGCTCCCGTAATGATAACGGTGAGCGATTACTTCATTTGTGTGAAGATGCTCGCTTATTTCTTGCCAGCACTTATTTCCGACGCAGCACCCGCCGGGTGACTTGGCGCCCACCAGCCGCGAAACAGCCTTAGACGCAAATCGATCACATTGTTATCACTTACCGACGGAGAGGCTGCGTCCAGAACTGTCGCTCGATTTGGAGCACATGTGTGGACACCGATCATGCACCTGTAAGTGCTGACCTGCGCATGCGTTTTCGCGGACGCCCACGACGACCCTGTGAGCGCATTGACACTAGACAACTGACAAAGCCAGCTGTTCTGAATGTCTATCATAGTTCCCTGTCATGCGGGTTGAGTAAGTGCGCACTGGATGCAATTGAAGCTCACTGGTCTCATATTCACCAGACCTTACTAGCAGCAGGAAAATCCTCATGTGGTAAGTCTAATCGCCAACGTGGACATTGGGTCTCTTCGCAGTCTCTGGAACTTATCGATGCTCGCCGGCATATTCCGGCTGGATGCGAGCACAACGATACTCGCAAAGAGCTCCGGACAAAACTCCGTGCTAGCCTGATGAGAGACCGCGAATCCTGGTGGTCTCATCGTGCTTCGGAGATGGAAATGGCTACTGATCTTGGTAACCATCCTAAGTTATTCAGGCTGATACGAGAACGGGCAGCAGGAGACCTTAGTGTTAGTGAAACTATACGTGACGAGAGTGGCTAGCCTATCCGCAACATCTCAAGACGCTTGGAGAGATGGGCTGAGCACTTTGAAAGGCAATTTAATCGGTCAGAATTGTTAGATTTCTCGCCGGCCAGTGATCGCCCAGCTCCGTGGGCTGTCCCTTTGTATCCATCCACTCGCTCAGAAGTCGAGCGTGAGATCGGACTGTTGAAGTTGAACAAAGCCGCGAGACCAGATGATCTTCCTCCAGCCCTCTTCAAATTCGGGGGGCCTGCTCTTGTTGATGCTTTACATGAATTACTAGTGAAACTGTAGGAGCTGGAAACTGTCCCAACCGACTGGAGCCGCTCCGTCATAGTCCCAATTTTCAAGGGAGACTCGCGTTCGGAATGCAGCAAGCATAGAGGAATCAGTCTGATTTCCATCGCCTCCACATTACTCGCCTGCATTATCCTTCACAGACTGACTTGCGCTCGTGAAAAACAGATTCGTGAGGAGTAAGCCGGGTGTCGTCAGCGTCGTGGCTGCATCGACCACATCTTCACCTTGCGTCAGTTGTTGGGGTACCGTCACATATATTGGTGACCCACAGTAGTCGTGTTCCTCGACATCAAAGGTGCATTCGTTTCGGCTGATCGAAGTGCCCTTTGGGACTGCCTAGTCAGGGGAGGCGTGCCCGAGAAATATGTAAATAGTATTCGAGCATTATACGCGCGTAGCTCGGGCAGGGTGAGGGCTTACGGCAAGCTGTCGCTACCCCTTAATATCTCCAGCGTTGTGAGACAAGGATGATCGTTGTCACCTTTCCTCTTCAACTTCGCTATTGACGAAGTCATGGAGATTGCATTTCCAGAACATAACTTGGAAGGTGTGGAGCTACTCCCATGAGAACGACTTCTTGACTTAGATAAGCAGACGACATTGCCGTCATCTGTAACAGCTTCCAGACGTGCCAAGCCGCGCTGGACAGATTAGCACTGGCTATCCGTCACTTCGGGTTTTGCTTTGCACCGTCGAAATGCAAAGCGTTCCTCCAAGATTGGCAGGGGTCGCCTCCTGCGCTGACCCTTGGTAGGGATCAGCTAGAAAGCGTTCGGAAATTCAACTACCTGGGAAGTTGTATCATCGCCCTTGCGATCGAAGACGAGATCACGAACCGTATAGCAAAATCTCGAATTGCTTTTGCTAACCTTCGCCACCTATGGCGGCGGCGAGACATTACTCTTGTCATGAAGGGTAGAGTGCAGTGCAGCGGTATGTCCGACCCTACTGTACGGTTGCGAAACCTAGCCCCAAAGATCGGCGGACATGAAGAGGCTAGTTACATTCGACCATCGGTGCCTTCGCAGTTTGGCTCACATCCAACCACGATCTCATTTCGTAGTGTAAAACATAATCGTCTTTCTTTTTACCTAGTAGCCGGCTGGTAGCTTACCGGAACGATGCCTATTCGTTGCTGATAGCTCAGCTGGCATGCAACTGTTGTATTTATTTGCCTTTTCCTTTATGTTTTGCGGCACAGTAGCTGAGGTGTTTCCCACCTCTAGTTGACGTGTATAATGATGATGATGAAGAATATGGGTCCGCCATCCCAACCAGTTGCGTTCGTCCCCCTGCCAAACAATACCACACGATCCAAATCTTCCGATCGACATTCTCCTGGATACTTTTGAGCTCCCACGGAGGTCCGAAATTATTAAACGGCCGTAACGAAAAAACTCTGAGACACTGTTTCGAGACGCGAAGTGGGTCTGCGGCAAGTCACGCGAAAAGCTGATGAAATCAGTTCGCCATGACACGGATTGCTACGGGCCAGCGTGAACGCGACTACAGCTGACCAGTGGAGACCGCTAGCTGGTTTGAATCTGGCTAGACAATTGAGGTGAGTCAGCCCACAAACGCACAGCTAAAGGTGGTGGTATGCGACCTATAAAAATTAAGCGTGTTCTATTCCTAATACACTTCGGTCTAGAGGTCTTGGTCCTCTGTGTTTTTCCCCGACTTGGTTGACGGTGAGGAGCAGAAACAAGTGCAGCGTTACAACAGTGGCGACGGAAATATTCAATCCAACCCAGAAATGGCAGTCAGCTTCGAGCAATTGCGGGCATTTTGCAGCAAAACCGAATGCAGTTTGAAAAATTGCAAATCAAGCTGATTGAGATGCTGACGCAAAAGCTGTCAACACAGTCAAGCTCAGGTTCAGGAGCAAGTGAAAATGTCCCTTATCCGGAAACCCAGACCCAACAAATTTGTGGATTTCATTAGGATGCTGATGTCGGTGTAATGCTGGCTTCCTGGTTCTACAAGTATGAAGATTTGTTTCGGGTTGATTTGGTCAAGGTCTCAAAGGAGGAGAATATTCGCCTCATGCTTAGAAAGCTGGGTGTTGTTGAACATGGAAAGTTCACAAATTGCATTCTGCCAAAGATCACTGACCTGTCGTTTGATGAAGTCGTGGTAGCACTCCCACAAATTTTCGGCGAACAGACATTGTTGTTCATCATTAGTTACAAGTGTCTGACAATGACTAAGAAAAAATACGAGGACTGGGTCAGATAATCAAGCCATGTGAATCGCGAGTGTAAACGGTCGTAGTTACACAACATGACCGGTGACTAGTACGAGTGTTTCATATAGGTTTGCGGCCTACTGAGCAAGAATGAACAGAATCCTGACAGCACATGGCAACAAGTGACCGGTGAGTGCCAAAGAAAGAATCACATTCCAAACCTCGTTAGTTTTTTAGAGAATGGTAATTTGTTCGAAACTGACCATGTAAGAATCAGGTTTGCAACTGATGCGGAAGAGACATGCGTTTAGAGACATGAAGTGGGCTTGTGGCAAGGTACGCGGAAAGCTGATGAAATCAGTCAGTCGTTATGACACGGGTGGCTACACGGCCGGCTAGAGCACGAATAATTCATGTGGGAAGCTGACGAAAGCAGTCCGTCATCATGACACGGGTTACCACGGGTCAGCGTGAACGCGACTTTAGCTGGCCAGTGGAGTACACCTCATTTTACACGTTAGCTAGAGGTGGGAAACACCTTAGCTACTGTGCTGCAATAAATAGAAGAAAAAAGGAGAAAAATGCAACTGATGCAAGCCGGCTGAGCTACCAACAACGGAGGGGCATCGTTCCGATAAGCTACCAGCCGGCTAATGTGCATCAAAAAATATGCAAAATTATATAAGGGTAAATAGTGAGATGGTGGTTGGATGGGGAGGCGAAGAGAGATGGGGTGGGACAAAGAAACAACACGAACGCCACTGAGGTCGGCTCCTAGCCATATCAACAAGTGTATCCAGCCAAACGTGTTCAACGTCTTTCGGACCCTAACCAGGGAGCCGAGACGCTCCAACCGAAGCCATCAGAGAAGTGAGGGCTTTCATTCTTCCCGACCAAGTCATCGCTTGGCCACTCCTCCTCTTCCTCTATCCACACCCCCGGCGCGCAAACAACTCACGTCGCGGGAGTCGGTGGACTGGCATGCAAAACACGCGGCCCAGCCATCGGAGCCTGGTGTGTGAAATGACGGTGCTGAGCGCTTCATTTCCTTTTACTATACCGTAAACAAGGCGTCGAACGCGCTCGTTGCTCACGCAGTGTTCCCACCAGATGTGAGCTAAATTGCGAAGGCACCGGTGGTCGAACGTAACTAGCCGCTTCAGGACCGCTGCCTTAAGGGGCCATGTTTTATAACCGTACAGTAGGGTCGAACGTTCCGCTGCACAGTACACACCACCCTTAAGGGTAAGAGTGATGCCGAGCTGGCGCCATAAATGGCAAAGGTTAGCAAAAGCGCCCCGAGCTTCAGCTATACGGTTCACGATCTCATGTTCAATCTCACGGGCGCCGATACAACTTCCTAGGTAGTTGAATTTTTGAACGCCTTCTAGCTGATCCCCATCAAGGGTCAGCGTAGGAGGCGGTCCAGACCAATCCTGGAGAAATGCTTTGCACGTCGAGAGTGCGAAGCAAAGCCCGAAGTGACGGATAGCCAGTGCTAATCTGTCCAGTGCCGCTTGGCACGTTTGTGAGCTGTCACAGATTATGGCAATATGATCAGCATACTCCAAGTCAAGAAGTCGTTCTCCTGGGAGCAGATCCACACCTACTAATTCGTGTCCTGTAAACGCGATTTCCATGACTTCAGGAATAGCGAAGATGAAGAGGAAAGGTGACAACGGGCATCCTTGTCTCACAACGCTGGAGATATTAAAGGGTAGCGACAGCTTGCCGTAAGCCCTCACCCTGCCCGAGCTACGCGCATATAATGCTCGGATAATATATACATATTTCTCGGGCACGCCTCCCCTGACTAGGCAGTCCCAAAGGGCACGTCTATCCACCGAATCGAATGCACCTTTGATGTCGAGGAACACGACTACTGTGGGCCGCCAATTTATGTGACGGTGCTCCAACAACTGACGCAAGGTGAAGCTGTGGTCAATGCAGCCACGACCCTGACGAAATCCGGCTTGCTCTTCATGAATCTGGATGACAGCAGCAAGCAATTTGGAGGCAATGGACGTCAGACTGATTCATCAATGCTTGCCGCATTCCGAACGCGAGCCTCCCTTGAAAATTGGGACTATGACGGAGCGGCTCCAGTCGGTTGGGACAGTTTCCAGCTCCCACAGTTTCACTAGTAATTCATGTAAAGCATCAACAAGAGCAGGCCCCCCGAATTTGAAGAGGGCTGGAGGAAGATCATCTGGTCCCGCGGCTTTGTTCAACTTCAACAGTCCGATCTCATGCTCGACTTCTGAGCGAGTAGATGGATACAAAGGGACAGCCCACGGAGCTGGGCGATCACTGGCCGGCGAGAAATCTAACAATTCTGACCGATTAAATTGCCTTTCAAAGTGCTCAGCCCATCTCTCCAAGCGTCTTGAGATGTTGCGGATAGGCTAGCCACTCTCGTCACGTATAGTTTCACTAACACTAAGGTCTCCTGCTGCCCGTTCTCGTATCAGCCTGAATAACTTAGGATGGTTACCAAGATCAGTAGCCATTTCCATCTCCGAAGCACGATGAGACCACCAGGATTCGCGGTCTCTCATCAGGCTAGCACGGAGTTTTGTCCGGAGCTCTTTGCGAGTATCGTTGTGCTCGCATCCAGCCGGAATATGCCGGCGAGCATCGATAAGTTCCAGAGACTGCGAAGAGACCCAATGTCCACGTTGGCGATTAGACTTACCACATGAGGATTTTCCTGCTGCTAGTAAGGTCTGGTGAATATGAGACCAGTGAGCTTCAATTGCATCCAGTGCGCACTTACTCAACCCGCATGACAGGGAACTATGATAGACATTCAGAACAGCTGGCTTTGTCAGTTGTCTAGTGTCAATGCGCTCACAGGGTCGTCGTGGGCGTCCGCGAAAACGCATGCGCAGGTCAGCACATACAAGTGCATGATCGGTGTCCACACATGTGCTCCAAATCGAGCGACAGTTCTGGACGCAGCCTCTCCGTCGGTAAGTGATAACAATGTGATCGATTTGCGTCTAAGGCTGTTTCGCGGCTGGTGGGCGCCAAGTCACCCGGCGGGTGCTGCGTCGGAAATAAGTGCTGGCAAGAAATAAGCGAGCATCTTCACACAAATGAAGTAATCGCTCACCGTTATCATTACGGGAGCCTATACCATGTTGGTCGCCCAAATGCAGTTCATCAGTGGATAATTTTCTAACTTGAGCGCTCAGATACGCAACCAGCACAACAGTGTCCGATCTTCTTCTGTGGCAAAGGAGCTGGGTCCGTTGGCGGTAGAAGTCGTCTTTTACCGAATCATCGCTGCAGTTTGGGAATGCATAGGCAGCGATGACGAATAGGCACCTATTAGTCCCATGCGGCTTCGAAGCTTTGAACGAGTTAGCCAATCGAACCTCACACAACCGGCTTTGATTCGAATCCAATCAATCAGAGCAGCTTCAGCCCGAGGACTCAGAGCAATACCAACACCGGCTTGGCAGGTGCTCGAAGCTGCATCGTCACCGGATAGGCGCAATGAGAAAGTGCTGTTTGCGTCACCTGAATCACATCGCAAAGTGAGTACTGATCTCGAGACTTGTAGGCGGGTCTCCGATAAGCAGCAAATATCGATCGAGAGGACCTTTAATGTTCGAACAAGTGCTGCCTGTTGACCGATCTGTAGTAATATGCGTACATTGAGACATGCCAATCTGTAGGATGATAGAGGGCCCCAAATAGAAGCGAATGAACTGGGCTTGGCCACGTGTTTCGACCTGGGCTTGTTGACAGAGCAGGAATGACGCTCCGCGTTCACATGTGAGTTGAAAGTAAAAGGCTATCAAAGGAAGGTAGGGTGGGCCAAAAACTGGGGATTGAAAACGGGGTAGGGCGTAAAAGTGAAGCTGGAACGGGACGGTAATACAGAAAATGAGTAAGAGGGTGAATAAGAAGATGGGTAGGCTTGAGCAGTAGTATCTAAACCCCATCCACCATGCTCGATGCAGCAGATAGCGCACCGTTGATTATCCTCTGCGGTGGCCAGAGCATCCGGAAATGGTTTGACGATAGATTCATAGTATTGCGTAGGCAGGATACGGTCAGGTTGCTCAGGCCTACACAAGAGAACGATTAGGAGTCTAAACCAAAGCCTTTAGTTAAAAACCTGACCGCAAGGCAGCGGGTTTGGCCTCGGGCTACAAGGAGCCCGTTTTAAGGAATAAGGAGCCACCGTCATTGTAACGCCCAACCTGGAGGACCAGGAGGATGAGTTTGTTTGGCCTCTAACCATTGACCAATCTGGTATGAGTGACTCTGAAGGTGCAAAAATGCACCACCGAGCATAGCTCAATGGATCGCTGAAGCACGCAAACCATCGCCCCACGGTGTACTCTCAGCAGTCTATCAACTAGACAAAGAGCCAAGAAAAAACCAGAGATCAGAGTATAAGGAAGTCATGGCGTCATAATCATCGTGGCATGCTAGTTGAAGGTGAGGAACACACTTCAGCTAATATGCCGCGGGAAGAATGTAACATTTTGACAGAAAGTAGAACAAAACATTTTTAGTTTGTTTTTCACACGCCGAGTTTGCTCTTTTTTGTTATTTTCAATGTAGTATTAAATATGTGAATCAATACAATACTGAACATAATTCTTCCACTGATTCTGGTTGCAGACCCTGTCTTCAAGAGTGCTAAGCCATTGGTGCTCCTCATCTTTGGGTCCCCATCCTGGAAGACGTACGGATCCAACAGCGGCTAGACACGACATCAGCGATTTCATGTGCTGCCGCCAAGTGGAAGGCTGACCACCAAGCGGTCGCCTGCAGCCAGGTCGTTGACGAGCGAATAGAGCGCAACGCGGTAGACGCTTAGGTGCCGTGAGTAGGACGTGACCGAGCCATCTTAACTGGCGCAAAAAGAACAGTTTGCTGAAGGGAATACTCGCATTTCCCAAGATGCGACGTCGAATGTCATTACTGTCAACTCGATGCCACCAAACATGAGCGATCCTCCTTAAGCAACCGTTATCGAAGGCAGAAAGACGACGTATGTCTTCCACGCGAGCCGGTCAGGACTCGCACCCATACAACAATACTGAGAGAACTGATGCGATGTAAACGCGGCCCTTTAGTAAGAATGAGACGTCGCACCACGGTAAGGTCCAGTTTCATTGCGATGGCCAGTGAAGACCGCTAGCTGGTTTGAATCTGTCTAGACAATTGACGTGAGTCAGCCCACAAACGCACAGCCGGAGGTGATGGCATGCAACCTATAAAAATTAACCGTTTTGTTCCCAATAGACTTCGGTCTAGAGGCCCTGGTCCTGTTTTTCCCCGGCTGGGTTGACGGTGCAGAGATCAGAGGCAAAAACGGCGTTACAACAGGCTTATATCTGGCGGGAACACTGCATGAGCAATGAGCGTGTTTATTGACTTGTCAATGGTACAGGAAGAGGAAGTGAACCACAGCCCCGATATAACACGAACGAGACTCCGATGACTGAGTCACATGCTGCGTATACAAGCACACTGCGACCAGGGTAGTGATGGAAGAAGAGGGAGAGGGGTCAACCGACGACATGGTCGAGGAGTGAAGGCCTTTATGTTGAGGTTGGCTTAAACTGGAGCCTCTCGGCTACCTGGTTGGTGTCCGAAAGATGAAGACGTTTGGCTGGATACACTAGTTGACATGGCAAGGAGCCAACCTAAACGGCGTTTTTGGTGCGAGTTCCCTTGTCCTTCCCTTCTCACCTAGTCTTCCTCTCCACGACCTCATTTCTAATGCACAATGAAACTGATGCGGCACAATAGCCCGCCGTTAGCCCACTAAAGCGATGTACATTCGCTACTGGGGGCTCAGCTGGCGTGCCTGTATTGCATTTTTTCTTTCTGGTGAATTGCGGCACAATAGCTGTGTGCATGATTCACGTGATTCAATCGGTAGTTGACATAACAGACCAGGTGACCGATCGATGGCAAAAACATGTAAACGCAGCGAAGGTAACAACCTTGAAGTGGATAGAGAGAAAAGGCATCCGCTCCCGCGATAGTGAGAGCACTGGGAACACAAAACAGAAGATCGCAATGCATCTGAAAAAGGGTGATCACTGTTTTTAATGTCGTGACTAAGGTCTCTTCGACTTCTGGTAATATGTTACAGCACATTCAGGTGACAGTCAGTAAGGTTTCTCCATGGCACAACCAAGGTGAGTATTCCGACCCAATGCTGCCGCTAGAAGAACCTTCAAGTGATACATCACTTCGTCATGAAAAGAAAACCAGTGAAACTTAGTTAACCATCGTCCTAAATTACACAAATTAACCTCGACGACACACAAACGCATGGAAACAGTGTAGACGGATGCAGATGAAAGAGCAGTCATGTGCCTCCCATATTTGCTGAGAGCTAACAAAATGCGTAAGCAGTACTCCGGTATCCAATTCGGTTCGGCTGATCAACTATGATTCGGGCGCCAAAGTGCGGTGGATCCAGTTTCCATGATTCACATTGTTAGAATAATAAATAACAACGGTAAGATAGTAGGGTTGGGTGCAAATAGAATGTAGAGAAAATGAAAACAAGGAAATGTGTTAGACTAATCAGAATGGAACGAAAATTAACGGCTAGATGAAAGAAGCCGAATGCGGGAACACCACTGACTTTGTAACTGTGCCATGTCAGATACGGTCTCCAACCATTGGTGTGAAGCGTCCCGAGGCCCCCATCCACGAAGACAGCATGCATCAGCTTGACCAAGTCTCTCGGTCAATTTCTTCAAGCTTCTATGCCGTGTCATGGACTGGCTATAAGGTTTCGCCCAACTAGGTGCAGTCAAGGCGTATTATGCAAGCCGATCAAAGGGCATAAGGAGGACATGGCCTAACCAACGCAAGCGACTAAGATTCAGCAAACACTCGAGAGAGAGGCACCAGAAGGCATTTTGCCAAAAACTAACTGCTGGACTACAGCACTGCTCACCTGGTGTTCCCACCAAACATGAGCAATGCTTCTCAAGCACCGGTGGTCAAACACGGCCAAGCGTTTAAAGACTTAAATGAGAACTGGCCGTGTATCCGATTCATACAGTAACATAGGCCTTATCGCAGTGTTATACACCCTAGCTTTCATTGACAAGCTGATATCCCGCCGTCTCCATAGACAGTTGAGCCTCTGGAAGGCCACCCGGGCCTTGCTGATACGCGAAGTAACCTTTTCAGTGATGTGGCCACCAATAGTGACACAGCTACCAAGGTACGCGAACCGATCCAACACATTCAGTGGCTGTTCGGAAATAACTAAAAGCAGAGGTGTGTCGGAGCAGTCCTACAACAGTACTTTACACTTTGAAGGTGCTATATACATGCCGAACTGTGCAGCGCTACGTACAAGACTGTGCAATAGTGTTTGTATAGCCAGTGCATCAGACCCAAGGAGGACTACGTCGTCCGCATACTTATTGTTTGTCACCTGGCCGAACTTCCACTCCAGAGTAAGCTGAAGGAACCGAGTCATTCGTGATCATTTTGATCACAAAGTTGAAGAGGAAAGGAGAGATAGGACAACCCTGGAGAACCCGTTGTCGTGGGAAAGTAAGGAGAGAGTTTCCCGTAGACCTTTACACCGTCTCAGGAATCACGGTAGGGGGACTTCATAGTGGAACGGAGTTTAGCTGGCACGCCCTTCATGGATGGGCAGTGCCATAAGCTGTCTCAATCGACAGTCGAAGACGGCTTTCAAAACAAGGAAAACCAGCATAACCGGTCGTCTGTATGTGTCGCTGTTCTAAAACTTGGCGAAGAGCACACATCTGGTCGATGCAACCACAGACAGGGTTGAATCCAACCTGACGCTGTCGCCTTTCCTCTTCAGATGCCCGCTGTCGCCTTTCCTCTTCAAATTCGCAATTGATGAAGTCATGGAAACAGCGTTCGCTGGACACGACCTAGAAGGTGTGGAGCTACTCCTTGGTGAGCGACTTCTTGACTTGGAGTATGCAGACGATATTGCCCTAATCTGTGACAGCTCCCAAACATGCCAAATAGCACTGGCTGTCAATCGTTTTGGGCTATGCTTTGCTCCATCGAAATGCAAAGTACTTCTCCAAGGTTGGCAGGGACCCAACCCTGCGCTAACGCTTGGTGGTGATCTGCTAGAAGTCGTTCAGGAATTCAAGTACCTGGGCAGCTATATTAGCACCCGTGGGATGGAAGATGAGGTTACGAACCGTATAGCAAAAGCTCGAGGTGCTTTTGCCAATCTCCGCCACCTGTGGCGCAGACGCGACATTACTCTCGCCCTCAAGGGCAGAGTTTACAACGCAGCCGTACGTTCAACTCTCTTATATGGCTGTGAAACCTGGCCCATCAGGTCGACAGATATGAAGAGGCTCGTCACATTCGAGCATCGCTGCCTGCGCAGCTTAGCTCATGTCTGGTGGGAACACCGCGTGAGCAATGAGCGTGTTCGACGTCGCGTATTTGGTGCAGGAAGAGCGAGTGAACCGCTCAGCACCATTATATCACGCACCAGGCTCCGATGGCTGGGCCACGTGTTGCGCATGCCAGCACACCGACTCCCGCGATGTGCATTGTTTGCGCGTTGTGGGTGCGGTTGGAAGAGGAGGAGGGGAGGCCAAGTGATGACTTGGTCAAGAGAAATGAAAACCCTCACTTCGAAGTTGGCGTCGGTTGGTGCATCCCGGTTGCCTGGCTGGGGTCCTAAGGATGGTGAACACGTTTGGTTGGACACACTTGCTGATATGGCTTGGAGTCGGCCCCAATGGCGTCTATGTTGTGAGTTCCTTCGTCCATCCCCCTCCAATCATGATCTCACCTGATAGGTATAATATGACTCTTTTACGGCAACCAGCTGTTAGCTCTCCGGAATGATGTCCATCCGTTACTGGGGACTCAGCGGGCGTGCCACCGTTTGTTTTCCTTTTCGTATCTTTTGTATTGCGGCACAATAGCTGAGGTATTTTCCACCTCCAGCTAACGTGTAATGATGATGATGACTTTAAGTGATACGGTCCTCACGGGGACCAGTAAGTCGTCCAAGAATGATACCCTTGAGAAGTTTTGAGGCAATGGAAATAAGGCTAGTACCTTGATAATTTTCGCACAAAGCGCGCGGACTCCTTTTGAAGATAGACACGACAGTTGGTAGCCGCCAGGCTGAAGGTGCTTCTTCAGTGACCCAAGTCGTGTTAAAAAAAGAAGCAAGTCTAGTCAACAGAGTCACCATCTTTCAGCTAATATGGGGGAAGGTCATTGAGTCCTGGAGCCTTGCTTCGTTTTAACACGGCGAGTTCATGTCGAATCTTTTCTAAAGTGGGAGGTGTGACATCTACTTCTCACGTCCGCCCAGGTGAATCGGCAAGCGGCAGTGTCGCAGCAGTTCTGCTGAACTGCTCCATAGTAGGTTCCACCCAAAGGGCTAGTCGATGACGCTGAGAATAAGACAACAGTCCATCTTTCTGGGCTATTGTCTCGTTAACTGATGGCTTTCTCGGATCCATGTTCCGAATGAGCTGGAATAGCACTCGACTGTTTCTAATAGCGCCGGTTTTCTTCATCTCACGGGTCTGTGCAACACACCAACGTTCCCGATCAACTCCTCGTCAGACGCCGATTCAGGATTACGGATACGCTGAAATTCAGTGCTCCACAGAACCTGTGTAGGCGCTTTGATCAAACTGATCGATGCTTCAGAGATCCATTCAGTTACGACGTCTCAAGTCGGGTGCAAAGCAAGCGTCAGTGGTATCCTGCATGGCACACTTGTGACGATCTCAGTCAGTGTTCGGTTCACCAAGCCCATTCATCCCTGATAATTAGTGGACCAATTCGATATGATAGTGTTGAACCGCAGACTGCGAGTTCAAGTTACAGGTAAGAAGGTTAGAAGATAGGCGTTTCTTTGAAGTGTGAGGAGTAAGCGCCAAGCGTGCGCACACTAGAGCATGGGCGGAATCCAGGCATGTGCTCCAAGTTGACCGACAGTCTTGGACTGATGTGCGCTACCTGTAGCTGATGGCAAGATGATCAATTTGGATCCAGGTCACTAAGGAATTCGGCGGGCGCCAGGTGACGCGGTGTGAACGCTTCTGCTGGAAAGCAGTGCTGCAAACATAAAGATTGTGGTCAACGCAGTTGCAGGAATCGAGTACCATTGTGTGTTCGGCGTGCATCGACTCCGAGGCGCCCCCCCCCCCCCAGATGTTGCTCAGAGTCCGAAAGACGACGCACTTGGGCATTTAAGTCACCAGTAACAATCACGTCAGTATTCTTCGTCAAGCGGATAAAAGATTGTAGTAGAAAGTATCTTTAGTACCCTCCGAACTGCAGTCAGTAGGAGCATAAACGGAGACGATAAAAAGGTACCTTGTCTTCATACAGTGCTTATTAACTCCAACAGGGATTCGAAATCGAAAAGACATACGCCGCTGTTCAACGGTATTCACTCGAGTACAGCACCTTCAGCATGTCCGCTGAGGGCGATACCAACACAGTAAACACCTTGAGCCCTTGACCCAGTATCGCCAGAGATGCGAAGGGTAAGCGTGTCGTAAGATTCAGAATCAGGAAATCGAAGATCCGATCAAAATGCTGTGTTTCGGAGACAGTACACATCAATAGCAAACAAGTGAAGAGTCAGTGATGCATGTTGACCGATCTGGCCCAGAGTGCGGACGTGAAAAGAACCAATGTGAAAGGAGACTCGTGGTTTGATGGACGAATTACGAGTATCGAAGGCAGAAGCAGCGAGGTCAGCGGCAGATTCTTGTTTAGTAGACGAGGGAGAAGAGATGGGAGTGAGGAATAAGAAGGGAGAATTGTTGACGTGATGGAAAGGGCAGATGATACCTTCCGGATGGCCATTCCTAGAAAGGGGTTTTGTTTGGGGTTCCCTATCTCTAGCCTGACGCAACAGTCTGACCCACAAGGAAGTGGGGGATTTGGAGGTTCGCTTAAGGGACTCCAGCCGAAGCCTTTTGCTCAACAGCCTGACCCACATGGAAGTGGGGAATACGTCCAGCTCAAAAGTGTGATTTCAGAGAACCAATGGGATCTGCTCGAGGCCTGTGTCACACCCAGCCTTTGAAGATTTGGAACAATGCACGTTACGATCGTATTACGTTGCGCACCTGCGACCACGGACAGCCGCAATTAGGAGTTTGCGGGTTTGCATCAATTTGAAAAGGGGCCGCCTGGCTTGAGGCGGGCGGTAGCATACCATTGAGCACCGGAAGATATCACCACCGTCAGAGACAATGCGTGGCACTCGTGCTCTACGCCAATCCAACTGGGAGCTTATAACCCGTAGACCTGTTTTCGCCCGTGGGTAGGTTTCAAAAGAAGAGGGTTATCGACCACTCCCTAACCTTCGAAGAGGATTAGATTGTGAGACTGAGTTAGTCTGACTAATAACCATTGACCAGTCTGGAATGAGTGGCTCTCGAGGCACTTGGAAAGCGCCACCTAGCATTGCACAATGGGTCACGGGAGTACGCAAACCATCGTACCACGCTAAGATAATATCTCGTTGATAGATTGGTCTGGCAGAGCCTTTAAAACAGGCTCATCATAATCAACAGCAGTACATCAGGCATTTTAACTGATGCTTCGCTGCCATACAACCATGAAGACCTATGAAATAGAGAATAAGAAGAGGGAGAGAAGAGGGACTTGCCTGAAAACCTTAATGTCCTAAGCAAACATTCAGGGTCAAGACGCATACACCTTGTGTTAATAACATACCGTCACAAACAGATGGCCATAGTGCAAAGATAAGGCGGCATCGGCGAGACAGCTTCCTTGCGGCTTTCACTGCCACGCGCCATAATCAGCCATTACCCCGCAGATAACACAGCATCAAACACACTTTAAAAAGGCAATCCGATTAGACGGCAGCAGACGCGCCACTGGTGTCGGTTGCGAGCCATGTCCTGTAAAGTCTCGAGCCAAGCACAAGGCGAGTCACGTGGACTCCAGCCCGGAAGGCGAGACGGACCAACGGCACCCAATTTCATCGTCAGTGACTTCATTTCCCGCTGCCAAGTCAACTTCTGTCCACCTCGAGCCTTGCGCCACCCTACATCTGGCAGACTAAACAAGGCCCTGATAGGTAAACGGTGACCAGGCATCCGTAGCACACGCTCGAGCCAACGCAACTTATTCAGTGCTATCTGTTGTTCCAGAGAGCTAGCATGATTATCACCACCAGCACTCGCCTACGCACATCATCGTTGCGGACACGATGGTGCCATGCTTCGCAGACAATGATGATCAAAGACTTGAAGGCGCCTCAGATCTTCAGACCGAAGGGGCCAAGTCTCACTACCATACAGCAGAACGGCCCTCACTGTGGCCTTGTATACACGGCCTTTCAGACGGAGAGAAACTCCCTTCTGTCGCCAAAGATGCCGCAGGTTCAAGAAGGCAACTCTGGCCTTTGCAATGTGTGAGCTGACGTCAGTTTCTATGCGCCCATCATTGCTGATGCAACTGCCTAGATAAGTGAAATGATCAACTACCTCGAGTTCCTCGTTAGCAAGCGTCAAAGGAGCATCAAGTGGCTGGTGATCCTGCAGCAACACTTTGCACTTTGAAGGTGCGAAGTGCATACCAAATAATGGGGACACACTGGACAGGCTATTCAGGGTTGATTGTGCCGCCCCAACATTGTCGAAAAGCAAGACGATATCGTCCGCCTAATCTAGATCAACTAACCTTTCATCAGGCAGCACTTCAACGCTTACATCGTGAGATTCCGCAAGGGAACACTCCATGATAGAATCCACAACGAAATTGAAAAAAAAACGAGGAAATCGGACAACCCTGACGAACGCCACTTGTGGTCGGAAAGCTATCCGATAGGATACAGTAGACCCTGAGGCGGCCTGTAGTGTTCGAGTATAGGCACAAAGGATGTTCACATATTTCGTGGGAACACCTTTCCGCGCAAGTATTTCGAACAGAATCGATCGATCGACCGAATCGAACGCACTCTTGAAATTAAGGAACACAGCTATTGTCGGTCTGCGGTATGCGTGGCGCTGCTCTAGCACCTGCCGCAAAGTGAATATATGGTCTATACAGCCACGCACTGGGCGGAAACCGGCCTGCTCTTCCCTAATCCAAGATTCCCGTTCCGCAGTGAGGCGACGAACGAGAATCGAGGCCAATAATTTTGTCACAACTGGCGTTAGGCTAATACTCCTGTGGTTAGAACAGTCTGTGCGACTGCCCTTCTTGTATATTGCCACTATAATCGATTCGCTTCAATTAGCCGGGACACTTTCTTCCTTCCAGATACATTCGAATAAGGAGGTCAGTGCTTTGCAGAGAACCTCACCTCCATCCTTAAATAGTGCAGGTGGGAGGGAATCCGGGCCAGCCGCACGAAAACGATTAAGGGCTGTGATCGCGTTTCAGACCTCGGCCTCCGACGGAGGCTCTAAACTAACCGTCCATGGCTCGTCCTGCATCACCTGAGTAGGAAGAGGTCCGGGAGCAGAGGGCCAGTTGAACTGATCTTGAAAGTGTTCCGCCCAACGAGCTATACGGCACTCCTTATTGTGTATCAGTGCACCCGCGCTGTCTCTTACTGTCTCACTGACGCCTGGTTTTCTGGGACCAGTGGTGCGGATTAGCTGGAAGAGCTTGCGGTAATTGCCTACTGCTCCTGCCTCCTCCATTTCTTGAGCTCTACTTGTCCACCAGGCTTCCTTGTCAGCACGTAGGCTCCGCTTTAGTTCACGCCTAATAGCCCGTCTGGTCACATTGTGTTCAGAGCCAGCCGGGAGGTGTCTTCTAGATTCCAACAGGTTCACCGACCTCTCGGATATCCAGTGACTGGTGTGATGACGATGGATAGTGCCACAAGCAGATGCTCCTGCGTCGTGCATGGCGGCCGAGATCCTATTCCACTGAAGCTCAGTGTCATTAGGACAAGACAGCGAAATTTCGGTATACAGTGCTTCTTGATAGGCTTGCCTGACCGAGGACTGAGACAATTTCTCCGTTGCCAATCGTAGGGGACACTTGGTGCGCTTCCCGGTAAAGTTCATGGAGAAACGACATCGTACCAAGGCATGATCAGAGTCGACGCAGGTACTCCAGTACGAGCGGCAATCTAGGATGGAACCACGCCACCTGTAACTTATGGCTATGTGGTCAATTTGGGTCCATCGCTGGCCAGCTACAGGAGGACGCCAAGTGGCATTTCGGCGCCCACTGTGTCTAAAAGCAGTGCTACTAAGAAACAACTGGTGCTCCGCACACAGTTGCAGCAGACGCTCACCGTTGTCAGTCCGTTCGGAGTTAATTCCATAACTACCACCCAGCTAAGCTTCTGAAGAGCTCAGACGCCCCACTTGTGGGTTCATATCCCCTGCAAGTACTATGATATCTGAACTAGTGGCACTGCGCAGTAGCGCGTGCAGTTCGTGATAGGATGTGTCCTTGAGAACATCTGAACTGCAGTCGGTGGGAGCATGAGCGGAAATAACAGACAGCGTGTTGTACTACTTCGTGTATCAACCTTAGCTGATGTCGTCAAACGGGCTGCACATAAACGGCTGTTCACCGGAATCCAATCAACCAACGATGGTTCAGCCTTGGAGCTGAGAATGACACCTACACCAGCTTGACCCGTGAGTGCTGCATCGGCGTCTCCGGATGCGTACAACCAATAACGAGAGGATAAGCCTGGTGCAGTTAATTCAACAACTCCATTAGGTTCATTGATCCTAGTTTCGGACACGCAACACACATCAATACCCAGTGTGTCTAAGGTGCGTGCGAGTGCAGCCTGCTGACCTGTTCGTCTTAGAGTGCGAACGTTGAATGTCGCCATGGAAACGGGATAGCGTGGCCTTATAAGGGACTTTTGCCGATAGGCGTCCGATAGGTGTTGCGGGAGGGTGGCTGCAGATGGTTCTACTCCAGTGGCATTTCGCTTGCTGTCTATTAAGCTGGGAATTATAGAAAGAAGGTTAGGAATGGGGGATGGGATGGGAGTAAGAGGAAAAGGTGGAAAAGAAAGGAGGCGCCAGCAGAAGCATGTTTTCGCTTATCCGCCCTGCTGTATGCAGCAGATAAGGCGACCCTTGATAATCTGCGCGACGGCCGATGCATGATGAAGTTTTTGTTTGAAGAAAATGTCATGGTTGTATATGGGCTGAGATACTGCCAGGGTGCCCAGACCTAGACAGGAGGACGATTAGGGTCCTCATCCAAAGCCTTGGGCTCAAAAGCCTGTCCGCAAGGCAGCGGGGAGGTGGCAATGATTTAGTTTTACAGAAATGGACGCCATCCCATTTCAAACCCCCAACATGGAGGATCAGGTGACTGAGTTTGTCTGACCTCTCACCACTGACCAACCTGGTAGGAGTAGCTCTCAAGGTGCCAGGAGACACCACTCAGTATAGCTCAATGGGTCAATGAGGTACGTAAACCGTCGCATCACGTTAAGGTCCAGTCTCATTGCGACGAGCTGAGCTTCTGAAGAGCTCAGACGCCCTATTTGTGCGTTCATATCCCCTGCAAGTACTATATCTGAACTAGTAGCACTGCGTAGTAGCGCGTTCAGTTCGTGATAGAATGTCTCCTTGACAGCATCAGAACTGCAGTCGGTGGGAGCATACGCGGAAATCCCGAACAAACAGCGGGCTGCTTTTCACCGAACATCGTTCTTAAAGTTCTACTGCTTGTGCATCAACTTTCTTAAAATGTTCTACATTGTCCGTGATTTGACTATCTCCAAAGTCACTGTAGTAGAAAATGACTAAACAGAAAGGCTAATCGGAAGCTCGGTAGGCTATGAAATGTGTCAATCCATAGTTGGGTAAATTCTAAGTCTTCCGAATATCCGAAACTAGTCGTGCTTCGATAAGATACGCGATCAGAGTCAACGACGATTCCGCTCACCAGACACAGCAGCAATGCCAAACGATCATGACGAAGGCACGTAGCTTTTTTAGAAAGTTCAAAATACTGCACATGGTACGTAATTCATTATCACGAAACGTACGTTAACGTAAGTTTAAGGTGAAGTGGGGACGCGCAGTCCAGGTTGGAAATCTGGCACTTGACTCTGTTCTATTAACAGAATGCAAATGTAACTGTTACTCGCTGGTAACGGAACGTTTAATCAGGTGGCAACTGTAAACGGTGTTTCTTTTTCCAGTTTTACAAATTCACATTTTTGATGATGCCATTGTGACCCATTCGTAGTCGATATCGTAGAATGCTGAAATATGCTCACATAGGCGCAAAGCATCGCTGTGGCATGACCACCACCAGTCAGGTGCGACCAAGCGGTACTACGAGAAATGTACGAAGATCCGAAGCGGTTACTTTAGCTTACTTTGGCCACCGGTATCAAGTGCGATGAAATCGGAAAGTGTAAAATATAGGTATAGATCGATCTTAGAGATTATCCCATTACAGCCTCGAGATTTACGATAATGATTCTCGGCAGACAAGAAAAGTATGAGGAAGACCAACGCAAGTCTTGTTCATGGAACTCTGGCACTGTAATGCCGGTACCAACGTTAAGCCGCCAAACTGGATTCAAACGGGCACCCCTAAACGGTTATTCGATGTAATGGAAAAAGAAGCATAAACTTGAGATAAAGGACTTGGAGAAACTTAAGGTTTGCATGTTAGCACGGCTTAGTATCTTTCTGTATGTCAGGGTAACGAAAGACAAGCAGAACTACGTTCAGTGAGTTTCTTTGTCTCACCCCATCCCTCTTCGCCTCCCCCTCTAACCACGATCTCACTATTTAGCATGTTAGATTTCGTATAGTAAATTATTTTTCTGCTGCATAGTAGCTGGCAGGTAGCTTACCGGAACGATGCACATTTGTTACCGGTAGCTCAGCTGGTTCCACCTGTCGCAGTTTATTCCCTTTTCTTTTAGGTATTGCGGCAAGTAGCTAAGGTGTTTCTCACCTCTAGCTGACGTGCAAGCTATGTGATAATAAACTATAGTCCAATCTATGTCAAAGGGACGGTAGTGCAGCGGAACGGAAAGGAACAAAGGAACTGAAGAACGTCGGATGAACTAGTTGGTGTAAACACTGCCAAGTACGCTCGTATTGGTGGCCAGAAGTGTACGTAACAAGCACCTCTATACGTTTGGTCAGTAAGATGTCAGTAGCAGACGTCCGCAACGTCGATGTGAGCACAGTGACAATAGCCATCTGGCGAAGTCAGGTATTCGGAATGCGTATCAAGGTACGCTGGCATCCGGGCTGAGTAAGCACCCACGTAACACCGTCGAAGATCACTGGTTGCATATTCGCCGAACGTTACTATCAGCAGGAAAGTCTTCATGTAGCATATCAAATTGCCAACCTGAATATTGGGTCTCTACACAGTCTCGGGAACTTATGGATGCTCGACGACGCATTCCGGTTAGAAGCAAATACAATGAAACACGTAAAAAGCTCAGGGCAAAACTGCTTGCTAGCTTGAATAGAGACTGCCTCGGAGATAGAAACGGCTACTGCCGTTGGTAATCATCCGTCAGATACGGGAAAAAGGCAGCAGGAGACCTGGTTAGCGAGATCATACGCGACGAGAGTTGACAGCCAAATCCATAGCTTGTCAAAACGCTTGGAACGTTAGGCCGAACAGTTGCAAAGCAGTTTAACTAATCTGAGTTATCACTTACTTTTTCGTCCATTGAGTGCCCTTATCCCTGAGCCGTCTCCCTGGAACCGCCCATGCGCGGAAGTCGTATGTGAGATCAGATTGTTGAAATTGCACAAGGCGCCAGGAGCAGATAGAATTTCCCCAGCCTTCTTCAAATTCGTGGACCTGCTCTACTAGATGATTTACACGAATTGCTAGTGAAACTTTGGGAGCAGGAAACTGACCCGACAAACTGGAGCCGCTCCGTCATAGTTCTAATTTTCAAGGTAGGCTCCCGTTCGGAATGGGACAATCATAGAGATCAGTCTGATCTCAACTGCCTCTAAATTGATTGCGTCTGTAGTCATTCACAGGCTGACTAGCATTCATGAAAGCCAGATCCGTGAAAAGCAAGCCGGGTTTCGTGGAGATCGAGGTTGCAGTGATCACATCTGCAGATTGCGTCAATTGCTGTAGCACGTCATGTTTATTGGCGACCCAATGTTGTCGCGCTTCTTGATGTAAACGATGCCTTCGATCCAGTGGATCGATGTGCCCTATGTGACTGTCTGCTGAGGAAAGGTGTGCCCGGTAAATATGTAAACATTATCAGAGCGCTGGACGCGCATAGTCCGGGCAGAGGGAGGGTTTATGGCACTGTCATCGCTCGTCAGTATCTCCAGCAATGCGATACAAGGTTGCCCGCTGTCACCTTTCCGCTTTAACTCCGCCATTGACGAAGTCATGGAAACGGTATTCGCCGGACACGACCTACAAGGTTGGACCTACTTCCTGGTGAGTGACTTCTGGACTTGGAGTATGAAGACGATATTGCCGTAATCTGTGGCAGCTCCCGAACGTGCCAAGCAGCACTGGACCAATTAGTATTCGCTGTCAATCATTCTGGGCTACGCTTTGCTATATCGAAATGCAAAGTCCTCCAAGATTGGCAGGGACCCACCCCTGCGCTGACGCTTGGTGGCGATCAGCCAGAAGTCATTCAGGAATTCAAGCACCTGGACAGCTATATTAGCACCCTTGGGATCGAAGATGAGGCTACGAACCGTATAGCAAAAGTTCGGTGTGCTTTCGCAAATCTCCGCCACCTGTGGGACAGACGCGACGTCACTCTCGCCCTGAAGGGCAGTTTATAGTGCAGCTGTCTGTTCAATCCCTATACGGTTGTGAAACCTGGCCCATCAGGTCGACCATCGCTGCTTTCGCAGCTTAGACCATGTCTGGTGGGAGCACCACGTGAGCAATGAGGGTGTTCGGTGTCAAGTATTTGGAGCGAGAGAACCATTCAGCACCATTATATCACGTACCAGTCTCTGATGGCTGGGCCACGTGTTGCGCATGCCAGCATACCGACTCCCGCGAGGCGTATTGTTTGCGCGCTGAGGGTGCGGTTGGAAGAGGGGGGTTAAGGGATGATTTAGTCGAGAGGAATGAAAGCCCTCACCGAAACTGGCATCGGTTGGTGCATCCTGACTGCCTGGCTGGGGTCCTAAGGGCGATGAACGTTTGGTTGGACAAACTTGCTGATGTGGCTAGGAGCCGGCCCCAACAGCGTTTGTGTTGTTTTTGTCCATCCCCTCTACCTTAGGTTTGCCCTCAAATGCCGATCTCATAGAAAACGCATAATATAATCTTTAACATCATATTACGCTTTTGGTATCGTATCATTTCATATTGCAGCACATTAGATGAAGTGTTTCTCATTCTCAACGAATATCTATTGATCTTGATCTGAACGTGCCAGTACGATCCAAAATATATCCAACGATGTGAAATATTATAAACCACAGGTAGTATGGTGGATGGGAGAATGGAAACATGACGCAGTCAATTAAGTTTTGGCAAATATGAATGACATGAAGTCACGGCTAAGAAACCGCTTTCGATTGGAAGCGGGCCGCTGGCGGACGGAACCAGGCTAGGATAAGTCGCGAGTTCTAAGCGGGTGACCGGTGAGAGGAACAGCGACATTAGATGTAACCAAACAGCAGCGGGCGTTAGAATCTGAAGCGACAATATAAAGGGATTGGATGTAGAAGCCCAGCAAATAAAAG
Source organism: Dicrocoelium dendriticum (assembly GCA_944474145.2). Lineage (NCBI taxonomy): Eukaryota > Metazoa > Platyhelminthes > Trematoda > Plagiorchiida > Dicrocoeliidae > Dicrocoelium > Dicrocoelium dendriticum. The sequence goes on along the minus strand of OX104070.1, from coordinate 77,095,213 downwards.
GTGACTGACTTTGCAACAGGTTAATAGACTGAGTCGCAAAAATCAAATGCATGATACAAGTAACACGGAAAAAAGAAATGTACCCTTTGGTATGATACAAACGGCACGGAATTGTGCTTCAGGGCCAGTTCCAATTGCATGTTTTCGCGCAAGTCTAACTTGGTCCCAACTAATATAATCGGCGTATTTGGAGCATAATGAGAAACTTCCTTCCACCACTTCGCCTCCACGTTTTCAAAAGACGATTCGCTCATCAGAGAGAAGCAAATGATGAAAACGTCAGTTTGGGGATATGATAGGGGTCGAAGTCGATCGTAATCCTCCTGGCCTAGAGAAAATCAGGAAAAAAAGCTACGTACCGGCTGTGTCCCAAAGTCCCAAGTTGACCGGCTTGCCATCAACCATGACGTTGGCCGAATAGTTATCAAACACCGTCGGCACATATTCCCCAGGAAAGGTATTATTAGTGTAGCTAATCAATAAGCAAGTCTTGCCAACACCACCATCCCCTACGACAACGCACTTGATCGCCTGCATCCAAAAACTTCTCCACTGCAAAACGGAAAGGACGTGAAAACTCAATGGGAGGCGCGCCAACGATCGGTCGGAGAAAGGTGAATTTGCGGTTCCATATGACTGCAATTTGCCAATAAATTACATAATGATGATGTACTTTGATGCAATCATAAAGCAATACAGACAAAATGCAATCTACTTTGTATAACTTCCCACTCAGCACCAGTATCTGATGAGCGCCCCTTGGAAATCCGATGGGCGCCCGATGGGTGACCGATGGAGCGCCCGATGAGTGCCCAAGTGGCAAAAAATTGTGTCACTCATCGGGCGCTCGCCGAGAAAAATTGTGCGGTTCCTCCTTCAAGCTCCCGGTTTCGCCCAGATTTTGCTCCGTATGAATAAGCTAGCAAACTTACCTGCTCTGCCAACACCTTTGATTGCGCGTTATTACAATTCCACACATCAGGGGACCCTACCAGCACGAAACTCCGACGCCAGGCCGCTCAGATTCCAAAATAAGTTCGAAAGCTACGTTTCGGACTGGCGGAGAAATCCTCAGCAGCACTCCCCCTTTACACTCCTTTGTGTATTCCTAAAGGCATGTCATTAGATTGCCTATGATCTTGGCCTCCACGTAGCCATTAACACAACTGGTGCATGCGATTCAGTCAACTTCGTCATGAAGTGTGTGAAAATGCTCACTGGAACACAGCGAAAAAAGGAAAACGGCAAAACCACCAAGACCCACCGCTCAACCACGCGATACATCCGGTGACGCCGATTAATCCGAAGGTAACCCTGCCAAGATTGGAACGCCGGACACCTACACTACGAGACGAGTGCCCTACGACTAGACCACTGAACTACGTTGACGGGTCCTCACCGCTCATATTCCTACCAGCAGGACAGTCTGCTTTTGTCACATATCCACGCAAATCTGTTACATGTTGAAACTAACGTCGGTGTCGACGATCACTCTTGACTCTGCAGGGCCTCCGTTGAATCCACGGCTGCTTTATGGCAGCTGTGCCTTTCGTTAAGCGGGCATTACTTGCTCACCGATAACATTGCGTGGGAAGAGTCTGCTGGTGGTGCGACGTTTCACCTACTGGGAGTGCGATCCTGTACGATGATCGCGCTTTTATGGGTGATACCTATAGGGGTCTCATAACCGAAATGTGCGGCATACATGTACCAGCAGTTATGCATAATGTGGGTGTGAATACTGCATTCACGAAGTGAACATTTATACTATCTTTTAATGAGTAGTTTGTTTATTCTAAGAAGTTAATGGAAGGATCACCGAAGTTTTCAGTCGCCGTTGGACAGTTGATATGGCTATAAGCCGATTTCATGGGCCATATTTTACGAACGCCCGATGAGTGTCCTGTATCCTGCGCTCGAGTGACAGATGGTGCTGACAGGGCTGCTTCAGTTACGGTTTGCAGCTTACACAGGACATTGGAACATGCTACCTTTGGAACATTGTATTTAATGGGAATAAAACCTCCAGCTTTATATGCCCCATAAGGTAAACGGAGTTTGGGTTCGTCTTATGAAAGACCAAGCGAACTTATAGCTGGTTGGACTAGCGTGTTAGTCGTATTTTCATCGGGCTTTCCGGCATTTAAACAGCACGCACGCCTGTTCATAGCGTGACATCACCTCAGGCCCTCCGAGACGGCTATGGAAGGAAATTAGGTAGAAAAAGGAAAGAAACCAGCAAATGGAAGGTAGTTATATCAGGGCATATCGCGGAGTAGCTCTATCAGATGCCATTTCAGGCGGGTCTTAAAATCCGCCACAGTGGTTGCCAAGGCTAAATCGGCAAGCAGAGCATTCCAATTTCGGCAGATTCACAAAGCGAAGTAGTGTCCCCTGCACTTCAGCCGACTGTGCTGATGTGTCAGCCATAGTGGATGTCCACGTAGGTGGGAGCACTACTGATTCAGTTTGAGTAGGTGGCGACAGGTATCATTGGATCATTGTATGATGGAGAGCACAATGAAGTTCCTTTGTCAACTCCGTCACTTCCCATTCGTTTCGGAGATAGCCTGGGTCATTGAGGAACAAGGTCTCGCATAGAACCACTGAAGCTGCATTGGAAACAGCTGGATCCCCGTAAACTAAAATGAGAATCCAATAAATGCTTGAAACGTTCCTCGGTCTCGGAAACGACGATGGACCCCGGAATGCGGTTCCAGTCATCCACAACGCGCGTTGATAAAGCCACGCTAGTTTGCACTCGACCACTCCTCGGTTTGAACACTTTCAAACTGTGGCCTCTTGTTGAACTCGCTGTGTTGAGATGAAAGCATTTCTGTGATTCCCTCCCCAACTCTCCTCTAAGAATACGTCGGGCGAAGATCGTCTCCGCGACGACGACGGTACTCCAGGGAAAAGAGGTTCAGTTGTTTGAGTCGGCGAGAATAAGACAGGTCCAGCAGATCAGGAACCGACTTGGATCCACGCCGTTGAACCTTTTCAATCATTTCGCATTCAAATTTCGTAAGTGGGTAGGCGGAAAGTAGCCCGTATCCGAGAAGTGGACGTACATGTGAAGTAATCATGATTCGGAAGGTCCCCGTGGTCAGGCGTGCGAAGGCTCTGCGTATAGAGTGAAACATCCTGTAGGCAGCATCGACCTTTTCTTGGTATCTTCTTTAGATTTAAGGTCAGACGAAAGGGTCACTCCCAAATCCCTCTACTGAGTGGCGTTTCTGAGCACGGAACCACCAATATGGTAGATTCCAAATGGGGGAGAGGCACCAACGGAAAGGACAGAACACCTCGTATGATTCAATGGCAACTGCCACTTAATTGCCCAAGCACGTAGCTGGTCGAGTGTCAATTACAAGCTGTCGGCATTTTCCATACTGGATACCTCCAAACACAGCTTCAGATCGTCGGCGGAGGTTAGGCAATCCGCTTGTAGTGTGGACGGCAAGTCCTTGATGAAACGGTTGAAAAGCACACGGCCGAGGACAGAACCTTGTGGGATTCCACTAGGCATGAGAACAGGGGCATCGTGCGGTCGCGAAGGAAAGCACAGATCCAGGAGAGAATATTCCCGGCAATACCGATTCCCCGGAGTTTAAACAAAAGTCGTTCGTGCGGGACCCTGTCGAAAGCTTTGCTGAAATCCACAAACACAACGTCCATTAGTCTATCGAAATCTAGCAATTTCGCACCATTCTCGTTAGCAACTAGTAAGTTCGAGGTACACGAGCCTGCCCTGCGAAAACCGTGCTGTGAACAAGAGAAGAGATTCAGATAGAGATGAAGAGCCTGCTTCAAGATCCGCCCCATAACCTTACACTATCTCGACGTTAAGCAGATAGGACGATAGTTGGCTGGATCTCGCCTGTTCCCTCCTTTGTATATGGGTTTTACCATGCCCACTTTCCAAGCCGAAGGGAGATGCCCAGATTCAAAGGAAAGACGGAGACACTGACAGATGGGAGGGGCGCTCTACTGCGCCACAGTCCTAAGGAACAGGGGGTCAAGCCATCCGGGCCTGGTGAAGAAGGCGGAGCTAATTCATGGAGAAGTTTAACCCCAGAATTGATGTTAATGTCTACTTGATCCAACAGAGAAGAAAAACTGGGCACAGTGTTACCGCAGGCGAGAGCTACTTTCGCGAAGACAGTGGCGTACTGCTGGACCAATGACTGACTTTAGCAGAGGCTTCATAAAGTAAATCTCGATGTTGAAAGGAACACAAGGCAAGGAGGCCACTGTCATCCCTGGTGCTTCTTGTCAGATAAGAGAAAAACATTTTGGGTGTCGTTTTGGAATGTGATGCTAATGATAGCTTATATTGCGGACGTTTCTGCCGCTTCAACGTGACCCAACCATTTCTGGTAGACTTGTCCCACAGTTCGCGTCTTCTGTTCATCAGAGATCACCATTCACTGTCAATCCAAGGTGGACATCCCTTGAATGACTTTCTACGGGAGAAAGGAACGACCTGCTCAATTAGAGAAGTCATTTTGGAGAGCGCAAGGTTCCACGCATCATCAAGAGTAATGGGATCAGTAATACTCCAGTCCATAGCGCTTGCAGCTGTGCTGAGACGGAGGGGATCCGCATGCCAAATGTTCCGACGACAACCACCTTGGCTATGGATCGTGAGGCGGCGAGTCCATTGGAATGAAACGACACAATGATCACTTTTGCCGATGGGATGAAGAACCGTTAGATTCGTGACATCTTACCGAGCTGGGGCGAGCACAAGGTCTAGAATGTTTGGCGATTGTCGGAAAAAATGCGGGTTGGCATGGTGACGTGTTGAACCAAATTACAATCGATGACGATCTCAAATAATGTAGCGTCAAAGGAATCAGGGGGACGACCACAAAGAAGTAAGCCCCAGTCGATATAAGGGGCATTAAAATCCCCCACGATAAGTTTGTCCTTTCCCGCGCCGTGTTTCCTGATTAATCGAGCAAATGAACTCCGGATCCCGGTGGCGCTCTGTAGACAACACCATTAGCGTAGGTTCTCCATCCATTTTGAGGACGGCACCAAACGGCATCAAAACCCCCATCGTCGCCACTGGTAGCTGCAACCAAATGGGCCATGCATTCGGCCTTTCAGTAAAGTATGACGTCGTTACCGGGCCTACTTCCAAGGCGATCGGCTCGACGGAGGCTATTTCCGGGGATAGAAACATCTGAATTTCTGTTGTCCGCAGAAAGCCAAGTTTCGGAAAAGGCCATCAAATCTGGGCGAGTATCTGACGCCAGCATCTGTACCTCATCATGTTTATTTCTCAGACTGCGTACACTGGCAAAAATTACACGCAGTTCGTTCTCGTACTCTACCGTCCTGGGTTGAGGAGAATTGGCCTCCACCCGGTTCTCGGGGTTCTCCGGATTACGCAAGGATCCGCAATACCGTGGCCTGTGTCACCATATCTCGGCGGGACCGGAGCTCATCAACGGTTGTTTGCACTTTAATACGACCTTCCGGAGAAAGATCTCTCAGGACAAAAAAAGGCTCACCTCGTAAACGTGGGGTTCTCCGGAGGATGCGTCGGCCTTCCGTTTTGCTTTGGCATACGACATTGAGGGGCCGTATCTTGGAAGAATCTTCTTGTTTCCTGCCCAGGCGGAAGGCGGAGATAAGGTTTATACCCAATTTACGTTCCTCGGATAAAATGGAAATCATTCGTTCACGGAACCTTTGGTTATCCAACATTCTTTCTGCGGAGGTGCGCTTGGTGGATTCCGGGGCGTTCACAATGATAAGACATCTTTCACGAGAGGGTGGTATAGCGCGGCTAGAGGTCTGCGGCTGTGGAGACGCACTGTCCTTGCTCAACCTTTCTAGCTCGTTGACATTGTCGAGAGCGGATTTCATTTGGGTCTGGGAAGCAGTTTTCGTGGGTTTGGACTTAGACTTTGCCCGACGCAATGGGACAGTGGGAGTTTCCCTCGCCACCGCAGCGTATGTCTCAGTCTTGCGCTCACCGTGCAAGGCGTGTGCCAAAGTTTCCGATTGGGAAGCAGATGGGACACGGCCTGGTTTAGCCTTGGGGGGTATTTGAAGCGTAATTAGGTGTGGACGGAAAAGGTGATGCGACAAGAGAGTCCAATGAAGTGGAAGCTTCAAACTTCGTTGGAGTGGCATATGGGCTCAGGATTGTCAATCCGGCGTGAACGCGTGGACTGTTTACTGAAGTACGGCAGCGCGACAGATTACATTGAGAGCCGATGTAGCATAGCGTTGCAGAGACTCATGGAGTTCAGGACCGTTGCTGCAACAGGCAATATGCGGGCATCCGGCACACACAGCACACTGTATGGCCTTAGAACACAAGGTCACACCTCTACCGCAGCTCAGGCATGTAGACGTCATAGCTAACAACCCAGATAGCGCTTCCCACTAGATAAATCGAAAGCAAATCCTTCACAAAATCCGAGAACTTGGAAAGAGCGTCGCTATTCGCAGTTACCGTTAGTCAAGCGTTGGATGATATCATAAATACAAGGGTCGGGTCGCACCGGATACGTAGGTTCTTAAGCTCGTACAAGCCCAGGCAGTGAAGTCGTCGTGGATAATCTAGGTGCTTGAGACCTCGGACCCGTTTTATTGCTGGACGTTGTGGGGCATCTAGTAAACGCTGGTCTTTCAACAACCAGGGCCTCTAAGCCTGAATAACAAACTCCAAGTGTGGTCGAAGAAAAGCGTGGAGGAGGCGAAAATTGCTACGGTCAATTAGCCCGAAGGCTCGTTTCAGCACTCCCGGCATGCGGTTATCAGCAGCTACTGCTTTTCTGTAGGAAGCGGATATGGAAAGCCTCGTCTGGGTAATGATACACAAGTCTCTTTCGGCTGCAGATGTCTGGAGGGTAGACGCTCCCAGATAATAAATATGAGAAGAGGCGGAAGAGCAGGTACAAAGGACGTGACACTTTGAAAGGTTAATTGGAAGATTATTTTCTATCGACCACTTATGAAAACGTTCGAGGTCCGTCTGAAGTGCGTCTGCATCGTACGGAACGTTAATTTTCCGCCACAGCTTCGCGCCATCGGCATATAGCAGCAGCGACGTCTCTACTTGCGGTGTGACGTCAACAATGATGGTCATGAAGACTTCCGGTCCGCGAATAGACCCAGCAGAACTTTATTTGTGGCAAGGATGCGGGGGCGACGCTCTCTCGACGCGTATTTCGACGGTACAGTTTTGAAGTTCGTTCCGGATCTAGTCCATCAAGGCCCCTGAAACTCTGTAAGACAACAGTTTCTGCAGTAGAATGTTGTGATTGACTTTGTCGAAGGCTTTGACGAAATCCAAGAATTTAACATGCGTGTCTATGCCAGAGTCGGCAGCAGGCTTCCAGCTAGCCCTGGCAAGTAGCAGGTTAGTTAATCACGAACGTTGCAGCCGGAAGCCGTGCTGACCATCGGGGAGCAGTTTTTGGGCCTCCTTGTGGACCGTTAAAGCGTCTGCGACAAACGATTCCATCGCTTTGGAAATCGTAGAGTGGTGGGTTATCGGTCGGTAATCGGCCGGGTCTTTGCAAGTACGGCCTTTTTAGATTGGCGTAATAGTCCCCATTTCCAATCAATGGGAACTTTACCTCGCGGGAAGCAGTGGGTGAACAGCACCGCTGGATGTAACGTTGAAGTTGCAGCCCACACTCGCGAAAGCCTTGGGTGGAAATCATCAGCGCCTGGTGAGGCCGTTAGCAGCAGGGATTTGAGTTTCGCCGAGACCTCCTTAGTGAACTGAACGTTTGTCAGGGAGGTCGCGGGTGAGACCGAAGAAGGAACTATCGTTGTACGCATTGATGGAACGGAGAATGAAGATGCGTACTGCTGTCACAGGACTTCTGCTACCTCGTTCATTGTTTTTGAGCCCTGTGAGATGACACCGAAGAGCACCGTGATGTACTTGTAGGAGACCGTTTACATGACTATACCAGGTTTTAGGATTGGATGAACATTTACTCATAAGCTGACGCTAATGCTATCTCTTAACTTCTCATGCAAGATGGAGGCATTGGCTACCGATGGCTCGGTAATATTCCCACTGTGTAGCCGTTGGCTGGGAGCGATAGTTTATCCATGCCGTGCTCCTGGAGGCAAGCCACTTCCGTGTACGGCTTCGGATGGTTGCAGGGCGGCTCTTACTTATGGTACCTAGTTTGCGGATCGTGGTAGTGGAGCAGGGTTTACTTGGGGTAAGGCAAAAGGTTGACCACACGCTGTCGGCGCTCAATAGGGGCTCTGGTGACCAGCTGCTAGCGGAAATGAGAAGATTCAACTTTCCGTAATCAGTCCAGCGGTTGGTATAAGTTGGCTTGCTGACGGGTTTTTCGGCGAAGCAAATAAAATCGAAACGGAGGACACAACGGTCGCTGAGCCCCGAAGGGCCTCAAAATCAAGGTACTTAACCAGCAGTTCCTCGTTAGTGAGGATGAGATCGAGCAGGGTTGGTTGGTTGTTGTATCGGTATCTGGCCGGCTGATTGGTGTGGTTGCACAAAGGGGCCGTCTGAAGAAAGTCAATGAGGCTGGATGCGAAGAGGGCAGTAGACAGGACAGAGTGAAATAGACGGGAGAGTTTGAATTCTCCCATGATAAGTGTGTGGGCTTGTGGGATAAAGTAAGCTGGCCGTCGTGCAGCAGTCGTGGGTCCTTCCCTAGGTAGGTGTTCGGGGCAGTACATGATACCAAGGCAGCTGCAGTGTTTGGCAGTTAGCACGACCTCGCACCACATGGTGTCTGGAAGCTGGAGGGCAGTGTTTGTTAAGATGCTTCAAATGAATGAGATCTCATAGTACATGCGACACCACCAACTAAGGTTGCGCGCTCACAGAGGAGAAATGATATGTAAGGAACTTGGATTTCACCGCCGGTTATGTTGTCATACAGCCACATTTCCGTTATGACTAGTAAGTCCGCTGGCGTTGAAAGAATTCTGGATTGGAATTCCGGAAGGTTAGGCATGTGGCCCTGTGCGTTCTTGTCGATACAGGCAAGGCCCGGGTGAGTGATGAAAGAGGAAGTAACTAAATGGCTGCCGGTCAACGGATGACCGGACAGGAGAAGAGATAAACTAAATACGAAATAATCTAGCATGTAACCAGCGTCCCGTTTCATGCGCCAGTAAGCGAGAAGAGCACCCAACATTTCAACGTGATAATAGGTTCTTAAGTTTACGCCAGAAAAAAAGCAAAACAAAAATGAAAAGGTCACAATGTTTTCGTGCAGTTGGATAGACTACTTGCATGTGTTCGATGCTGAAATGCTTATTCTGAAGAAGTAGGAACATTTCGTCCAGTCCTCGTTTGAAGTCCCTGACCATTTTACACCCCAATAATGCAGATGGTTTGCTCCAACTAGGCACTACACGAATTGAAAAAAGTTGGCTCTTAGTCAGAGCCTAGATCTCTGCTGTTTCAGCTGTGTACTCTGCTTCCGGAAGTGGTCCGACATGGCTGGCACAAACAGAGGCCTAAGACGGCTGAGACTTTAATGTCTTTGAATGTCTCTATTATGTCCCACGCAAGCTGCGTCTCCCCTAGAGTACAATATTATGTTGGGTATCCGGAACTTATACGGTAATTCTAGCTGGCCTTCTATCCAGCGAGTGGCCAGTCTTTGCCTATTCTCAATACCATTTACGTCCTTTTGCCTGCAGGGCGCCTAGGCCTGAACACAATATTCCAACTGTGATCTGACCACAAGGAGAGAAACTCCTCTGGCCCGGAAAACTCCGGGCGCTCCTAAGTCGAAATAACTCCAGTCGTGCATTAATAGCAGCTTGCCTACTTTGCGCCGACGGCTTGAAGCTTTTTGCCACGACGATGCCAAGCACGTGTTTCGATAGCACTTGGCATTAGCAGTGACCCAACAATCGTTTGAAATACCATATTCCCTGTGCAGCTACGTGACTACCTCAATGATTTAAACCGAATTATTAAGGTGAGTTGGCGTTATCATGCATTTACGTGTGTTCCAAAATATTACTTGCCATCATTTGATACAAAACCATCAAAAGACAAATATAAATTGGCAAAGGTTCAGATAGATTAAGGAAAAATGAAACGATATTTACATAGTTGTTATTTGTACTAGTACATACAAGTAGTGGCGACATAGTGCAAAATACAATATATCGTTTTACTGAGCAATAAAATGTAGGCGCGTTTTGTTATCTCAAGTTATTGACAGTCTAGAGACCAAGTTCAAATCCCTTTCCGCAAGGGTGACCAACAAGTTTGTGCCGGAGTGACCGTTGGAGCTGACGGAGTGCCTAGCTTTTTATCCCTGGTGGTCTCACTTTACACTTTGTGGACGACGTTTAGTTATGTAGAGCGTTATTTACAACCACCCAAACCACGTACCAAGAATGCGTTTTTGCCAGCTACAAATACCGTCAACCTAGGCCGAAATCAATTCCTGGATGATGCCATGGACCCTAAGCTAAACTAAAAATTTCCTCAAACAACTATACCCTGCAAACTGTGTCCATTTGGGACTACCAGGGGCACAAAAATTGGTCATCCAGTGTGCACCAGTGGTCACTCGTGTTTAAAGGAATTTCGATGTTTTTATTAGACGACGCCTTTTATGCAAAATAGAGTAATGCTAAAGGTGTGCGTTCTTCTTTAAACGCATACCTAGGAAGTTCACCTCATTTGCTTTCATATTATTCTTTGCTAGTGAGAGTGACAAAAATCACGCCCAAATGAAAAGGCTGGCCGTTCACATGCGGACAGGGTGTTGTAGTGCGAGCCGAACTGAAGGAAGTACCTGTGTAGGTTGCTTTCTGGTTTTGAGCAAAGGTAATATCGACAGTCTTGCAGAACCGAGGCAATACGCGCGAATGGCACCATGGTCAACAAACTAGTGCCCAATTGACCCGCACCAGCAGTCGCGCCGCGCCGGCCACGTGAAGTAGGAGTGGAAATATGGTGGACCTAAGCAGAAGTAGTAAAGGGATAATAAGGAAAACGTTCGGGCAAACGTTAAGCTATGAAGAGAATTGGAACTACAGCCTAAAGGCATCAATGTAATCATCAAACGCTTTCACTCTTTGAGATGTCTCTACCTACTCAGGTGATGCATTACAGGAACCAAGTACTCTGTGCCAGTGGAATGCTGATGCAAACCCCATCAACACGCTTGTGCAACCTCAGCGACTGACCACGAAATAAGGTAAGTAGACTTGGCTCAACAATCCAAAGAAATTCACTATCGAATTTCTTTGTCAGTATACGATATGTCAGCAGCAAGTCGCCACGATATCTGCGATATTGCGGCAAAAACACTTTCAGCTTTAGTAGTCTTTCGGGATTTGACAGTTGCCATAGTCATTGAAACAATGTTGTGCCCGTGCAAAGTACCCAGCTTCACCGAAGAGCACGGTAGCCGAGCTTGGATGAAGTTTTTGGTTCGGCCTAGCGAAGGCTGGAATATGTCTGCTAATCATTTACTGTGTAATTATTTTGTTTGACAGGCGGTTCATCCGCAGCATTCTGAAAACTTCGTTGGCGGATTTCTTCCAGTTTTCACTGGACTAGCAATCGGATGAGAGCACCAACTACTGGTCAACCGGCTGGGACAAATGAGTCAGCTCATATTCACAAAGCAGCTAGCAGGTGAGGGAACCCTTGAGCTTGGACCTAGCACAGAACACAACATAAGCATCAAGCAGCGGCAGCTGATTAGACCAGTCCCAAAAACTTGCAAGGACTTGTCATAAGTCCTGAGGATCATAGGTATTGGTCCTTGGGCACCGGCAGTTCAAGTCGGCAACAAACAGGCGAAACGGTACACTTGTTACTTTTGCAAATCCTTTATATATAGTGGGAACAACCATGGGCCAAGGTAGGATACCTGATGAACCCAACCCCACTGCATTCGGACGGTCGGAATGCCATGCTGGAACCTATATTGACGGACCCCATGGGCTTCCAACTGCGTTGCTATATGTCAAAATGTTTCACAGGTCTTCCATTTGATGAAGGGCAATAATGCTTATCAATGAGTTCCAGCTTTCATCCACCAAGCTAGATTTGTTCACTATACTTTTATAGCCTTTTCTTGCCTTCATTGTAAGCCACAATACCAACGCGCTGACCACTCGCTTGATCGGCTCTCTGCACTCCGAGTCCACTCAAAATTATGAGACGTTAGCTTTTCTAGTCCGGCTGTCCTAATTGACTGCTTAGTCCCTCGAAAGCCTCGTTGACTTTTTCACTCTTTCAAGTGAAGCCTTTCTCCATCCTACTCGGTCCTTTCCTTATCTTGGTCTCTGATTGCTTTTCAACTGGATGGCCATCTCTGTGCTTTGCCTTAATCTATTCTTTTTTGACCGTATTTCTGACTTCATCCATAATATTGAGACTTAAATGATCTAAGCGCTGAATACCCAAAGCATTGCTTCCCCCGAGAACTTTGCTGAACTTGCTCATGCTTTATTATCACTGCTTATTGCATTCCTAACCTTGCTCCTCACCACTCGTCTTCACTAATTAATTAAAAGACTCAGTCGCAATTCACCGACTAATCCAAACACTTCGGATCGTCCTCTCGCTCCCCGATATCGCGCAGCTCTCTGATGCGTCACTGTTCATGGTACTACTAACCTAAATTTATATGGAACACATGTACATGAGATATATAGTTTATAATGATACATATAATGTGAGGTTCATTAGTGAAAACACTTTTGCCACTGATCTTTTTCTCTGAGTTCCGGATGCATCGTTGTTGCTTGTTTATGTGGCCGTCTTTGTTCGTTGTCTTTTTCTCCGAGAATTCCACAGAAGCGGTGGCCAGAACCCGATGATACGTTAACTGTCTTGACCTAAACACTTCAAAGAAGAGCAGTATTCCCTTATCTGGAAATGGATGTATAACCATTACGCTGCCCTGGTACTTACCGGATGGACAAAACATTTGTCTGTTATCCTGGATGGATGCCACTATATAAGGTCTGAATAATTGGGTTCAGCTCGCCTCTTTAACACCTAGGTCTTATTCGGAGTTGCTAACATTTATGGTCAACTCGGTCATTTCATCTAACCGGAGGGCAGCTTTTCCTGCATGTGCCATGCACGTAATTTGGAAATATCCCAACACAATACTTTTACACACCATACTCTCACTGTGGCAAGAACAAATGGGTTCGGCCCTTTACACTGCAGAAATTCTTTTCACCTACCACATCTGGAGCTGCCCGCACTACGTTTACCGTCCATAGGTTCGTGGATGCCAATGTCCCCAATCAAGTGAACTTACTCTGGGAGGATTTCCGGTTCATTATTCAGGACGACTTGCAGCTTTCTCGGGCCTGAACGATTGCGTTTGGCCATTCTCCTTCCTCTAATATTTGGTTCAACAACATATTACTAGATACCTCTTGGACATATTACTCCGTTCTACCGACGACAAATACAAAACATGCCAGCATGTTCAGTTTATAGTTTAACTACTGTGAAAGCCGTGCTATTCCGTCATGAAGTGACAGGACTCATGGTTGATACAGTCCCGCCCCATCATGCGTCAGCCAGCGAACATTATGGGTGTATCCTGACTGCGCCTAACAAAACCAATAATCGGCCGGCTTTCCATATAGCCGCTGCCGACCCGAACGCTTCTTATGACACTCCTTACTGTTATTCACACCTTAAGTTGGCGGCCTAGCTTCATCTTGCTGGCTTGTCCGGACTCGTCTGGACGGTCTGCCACTTTCTGACCCACCTCGGACTACTGAGATCTAAGTACCTTATGCTCTACCGACGTACCGCCTTGTAACCTTCACTTCAAAAGCATTGTTGTTCATGATTCCTCAATATTATTATATCCTTCTTTCATCCTAAGCATTTCTCTTTATGCCGATGCTCTCTTTCAGTATGTAGATCTAAATTATACGGCTTTCTTTCTATGCGCTGGCACCCTATGCTCGTCTTAATTGTCTCTTTTCTTTGGACTACTATGTCCCTTATGACCAGGTTTTAACAGATCCAACTGCCTGTTTACATCACTGCGAGGCTAATCGCCGTTGCGTGTAGCCACTTTCGTCCTAAACTACTTCTTTCCTGATGACACTCATTACACTATACCTAGCTATATTTGGCGGTCTAGCATCATCTTTCTGACTTACCTGGTTCTGTCTGAACGGTCTCTTGTTTTCGGACCTTTCTCGGAATTCTAAGATATAACTGATCTAGTTACAGCTGAGGCAACCTTGTAACCCTCACCTTAATTACACCACTAGGCATTATTCATCCATCTTTTTATTAACAAGGATGAATCATCACCTGAAGGTAGCGGCTTTTCTCCTTCTCCTAATAGAACCTGTTCTACCGACCCATTATTTCCTTCCTGTGCTTTCTGTTTCATTCCTTCTTCATTCGACGCTAACTTACATGCTTCTGTCCTCTCTGACTTCTTACATACCTACCAATTTAAGTCTGAGGCAACGCGTCCCTGTCACTCTTTCTAAATTATATTCTTTCCCATGATCTGCATACCTCGTCCTCCTCTCTGGTTCCAACCGATTGAGCATGTGCGCATTAGGACCCCTCAAACTCTCTGTTCTTCTTCATTCCTATTTTGGAACAATCTTTCATTCTCTACTGATCCGTGTTCTGCTTTCTTTTCGTCGTATTTCGCCACTTATGATAAACATGTATATGCGATAGTTAAATAACAATTACATGCATAGGGGTACAATAGTTCAGTCATCGCCACAATTGATTGACTGCATTACAGACGCATCCGTTTCTTTCGTCTTTGTGGCTGTTTCTGTTCGTTTCCTTTTTTCCCGAGTTTGTCACAGGTACGGAGACACGCACCCAAGGAATGGTCCATGGTTGCGACAACAATACAAGCCACACAGTTCTTTTATCTGGACATGAGCGGAAGATTAACAACCCTTTTACAACTTACTAACCGGACAAATCATTCGTTATGCTGCACGGAGACAATTTTTCCGAGGCGTGAACCGTTGAGTTCAGTTTGCCTAACGCTATCTCTTCCACATAACTCTTGTTTGGAGAAATAGTTTTGACTTCGGAAGGCACATTCTCCTGCGATACAAAGCTAGAACAATTGGCCATTATGAGCCCTTCAGTCCGCGTTAATTGCTCAATTGGCCGTGGTTTTCTATATTTCTAATCAATGTAATACCTACACCGGTGGATCTGCGATTCTTTCTTGGGAACCATATTCTATCCTTCAAGCCTTCAACGATAATTCAACATATTTCAATGTATATCTCTCGGAGGCTTCACGTGTTTCTGCAGGGGATCAACACGTCATATTCAAAAATACATGACTCAGGAACGCAATAGGCAATCGACTAGCGCATCAGCCGGCAGTAAAATGGGACGCAACCTGACTGCGAATAACCGAGCAAACAAACTTTCAACCAGAAACATAGCCAGTTACAAATTGCCATTCAATGGATTGGCGGCAGTGTATCTGGACGTGGTGGGTTTTCGCCTGGCAAGCGTTCTCCCTATAAAAAGCCACAAATGTCCGTTTAACAACCCTGCAAAGTGGCGAATGTGACTTGCCACCGGATAAAGTCAAAGCTCAAAACTTCACACTGGCAAGTCAACTAGCGTCACCATTCTAGATAGGTTCGCTACACTGGAACATCGACATCTGCATACACTGTCGTCTCCTTGCTTTCTACGAACTCACCGTTAACCTTTGCGCTACATGTGCACGAACTCACTATATTGTCATATCTCTCTTGAGCGTGCTCTTCAATTATCTTCCAATGGATCATTCAGGATTCTCAATCTATTATTAGCCGAGGTCCCGTTTTCACGACTGCCAAATTATTATTTCGCATTTTCCCCATTGTGCAGTTCAAATTATGGACATATGAACGATTTTCTACTCTCACTGTTACAGTTGCCATAAAACGTCTGTACAGTTGTACATATCTGATCATGCCTCCATGGGCGTGCCTCGCATAGTTCAGAATATAATATTTATTTAGTTATTTATTTATTTAAGAAGCATTGTTAATTGCAGCCTGTAGTTCGAATGCGTTGATGGCAGTGTTCCAGGACGTGGTGGGTTTTCGCCTGGCAAGTGTTCTCCCTATAAAAAGCCACAAATGTCCGTTTAACAACACTGCCACGTGGCGGAGGTGACTCGCCACTGAATAAAGTCACTGCCAATAAGCTCACACTGACAAGCTGACCTTGACTATATACTACCATGGTGGATACGCCCCGACACTTTCTTATCTGCATATTTCGTCGCCACGTTATTTTCTGCGCATTCGCCATTGTTCTTTATGCTACACTCGCATGAACCCAGCATATCATGTATTCGTGATTGAGCGTGTTCTTCACCAGCTCTTTTATAATTGATCAGTCCTAGTTCTGGATCTATTCCTGCCTGAATTGTTACTGCACTTTATAGCAGAACGAATGTGCCCACACGAACGTGCCCGAACTCATGGCCATTGGCTTTCTTCATATTTATTTCTGTCCTATTTGTACAGTTTCAAACAGGAACGTAGGAACAACCTCCGATTGTCCCTGTTACAATTGCCATGACATGTCTGTATAATTACAGTTATTTGGTCGTGTCCACGTGGGCATGCCTCGCATAGCCGAGAATAAATATGTATTTATTTATTTAACAATATTTTGACCAAACATGAATGGCCTTTAGAAAGGCCATATCGCAATGAACTGAGCCAACCAAATACTCCTAAATGGTGCTCACTCCGATTGCGTCCGTGTTTGTTTGCTTCCGCACTCCATCAAACCCCTTTACTGGAGGCTGCTGCTTTTCGCCACCGTTTAACTGACATGACTCTCCTCTTGTGCCTATCCTTGTCGCATTGCGTCTAGGCCTTTATAGGACATCTCAACCGCACAGCTTACCGTAGCTCACTGCCCAGACGCAGCCTTGTTTGTAGCGTCCTTCCTTCCTTCTGCCCGCTAGCAGACTACCGAGACCCAATCGAATCTGTTTGGCAAATCTACCGCCCAGTACTATTTAAACCATAGGCTTGTTGAGCTTTGACGAAATTTAACTAGTGGCTGTTATCATTAATTTGGTTTAGTTTGCTCGCGTCTGTCCTTTTTCCTGCTCTGATTAGCCTAATAAACATAGCTCAATCTTGACCTCGTCTCGTACATAGATTGCTGCTGTATTTGACCTCAACCAGGCCACGCAAAACTAAACACACCATGGTGAGGACCCATCACACCTTAACTGTATAGGCCGTTGCCTTTCGTTATCCTTTATCCCCAAGTAAGGTTTTGTCCTGATGCTTTCCTTGTCTGCCTACATCTTTCTGCACACGTATGCGATTTTATTACGCTATTCAACCTAGCTTACCGTCGTGATTCACTCTTATAGCTACTTCTCTAAGTCGATCTCAGACTACTGAGGCATAAAGGGATCAGGGTCTGCAGTCCTCTACATTATCATCATTCAAACCTTGGTGCGCTTCGTTAATCCTTGTCAGCAACTAGCTTTTATGAGCATAACGCTATCCTTTTCTACAAACCACTTCCCGATCTTATCCACACAGTAACTGGATTGCAAAAGCTTACCACCCGCACTAGTAGACAAGCCTCATGAAAACCAGCTCCTCTTCTTCAACCGCTTTTGCTTCTAAAACCTTTGCACTTGCGGGTTCCATTTCACTGGCACGAAAACTAACCTGTATTAACTTGGTGATTCCCCGCTGATGTGCAAAGGTATCCTAAATACTATGAAATTATAGTGCCCTCATATTTAGGGAAGTAAGTGGTTTGCGTGTTTGTATGGTGCACGTGGTTGTATGAGAAAAACCGACAGCATCCGGAATTTGTCTGCGGGCTTCGAAAGGAACGTTGGTTCTCCGATCTCCAACAGCATTTTACCACGTAATCCCTAGCTAGACACTTTCTAGTACCTTGATTTTAGTCTCAAGATTCAGCAACCCTCTAACAAAAATTCTTCTAGCTTATTTTGATATATTCTGCCGCATGCCTTTGCTTGGCCTTACAAAGCTGAGTAGCGGATTTAACGTTAGACCAAAGCGCTAAAACCCAGCGACAGAAAGGTCGATGTCACACTGGCTGATTGTACACCCAGAAAGTTTTGACCATCACTTCACCTAATCTCTACCGTACGCGGGTTATTTGTCTTTTACATGGCTACAAAGCCTACCATGCGTTGTGCTTAATGGTGGGCGAACCACCAGCTCCGCCATATTTTTGGTACTTAATATCCTACGCTTGCTTTACCTTATCACCCTTTGCTTAGGGTGCTAGTAAAGCCCACACGAGGGAAATCACTAAGGAAATAACTTTTGCGCCAGTACAGTTCTAGTAACTATTGCCACTTGGCTAGACACCGCTAGCACTTGCTACAGAACTTAAACTTGAAGAGAAACAGCTCAAAATTAACCAAAGAGCTGCGCAATAGTATGCAATAACATACGAGGCAAATAATCCCTCATGTTCGAGCGAGCTCGACCCTAGCACTAGAGTTGCTAATACCACACCAACGCAGACTATAATGGCTTTCACGCCTCCAAGCATTTCGTTAAACTTTTTAAATACTCCTTTATTATTAGGGTCAGGCTCCGGTAGCTTACCGGTTGTGGAAGCATAGCCTTATGGATATAGAAAATGGGCTCTAAGAGATAAAATTTGTGATATTTAGCTAATAAGTGTGTGCATTTTTCAAGCCAAAACGTGTCAAATGATCCTAAAGGTCCCCTGGATTATGCAGGTGGACCTAGCTCACGAAACCAAGATGTAAACTTTGCAACCACTGTGAGGCCTTAAACATGCTAAACTCTCTATTCCCAGTGGTGTATGTGGCTCAGTATTCACTGAAAATGATTCGCTTTGGCCTTCTGTCCGTGGGTTATTTATAAGTTTTGCTGAACTTATTCGCGTATAAAACATTAATTACGGGCTGCCTAATGTTTTCACAAAACACTATGGTTTATCTGCTTATAGTTGTTACGTACGCCTGAAGGGTTTGCTTTTCGTTCAGTAAGGTCGTACCGAGTTGTTGGGGCATTACGAGCTATATAGAGCATTACTAGGTAGCTTCGCTTATTGAGAACCTGTACGCATCGCCACCTTTTATATTTTCCTTTCTTCCTTTTGATATCTACTTGCAAAGCAGAAAGACATTAGCGAAAGAAACTAATAGCGGTATTCGTAGACCGCCAATCAATTGCGTATACCTCGTGAACTACTGTACGTATTGCATTGAGCTTAAATTTACTGTAATTATCAGTGATGACTTGTTCTGGGCACATTATTTTTGTACAACCTTTCGCAATATCCTAGCCATAGCAAAAGTGCATCTTTTGTTCTGAGGTGTACTAAGATTAAAATTTGCCGCAGCGATCAAATTTAGCGCAAGAAATTTTGGTTAACTTTTTTGTCAAGTTGTATTTTTCTAGTAAAGTATGCCGCCGTAATAGATGTTTAACAAAAGCGTTGCATTTTTGTCTGCATTTCTAGAAATCAATTGTAGCCTTTCCATGTTCTTTATAATTCCGTGTCTGTAGTTTCTTTCCAGGTGCTCACTAATAACTGTGACGACTGGGCGAGTCGAAATAGTCCAAAACTTTTATAGTGAAGTTGTGGTGAATTGGATTCTGTTTCCAACGAATATCTGCAAAACTACAGCTCTGTGAAACTTTCACATCATCAAAATCAAGGAGCTCAAAGGTCGTCTGAAGGAGCCTGAAGAGTTGAAAGGTGTGCGCGCAAAACCCTATCAGCTGGACACCTAATGAGGACAATGCAGTCGTAATTGCCAACAAGGAACTTATACTCACACGTTTCCTACTCCCATGCAAAAGCATAGGATTAATGTATACATTGATGTGATCACTTACGGGTGCAGCGTCTAGCCAGGCTAGTAATGCACCTACTACTTTAGATATTTATTTAATTAAGCCAAGCATCTCCGTCTCGTCACTTTGCTTTCTCTCCGCGCTTAGTCAACTTTGCTATAAACGCAACAATGCCATAGATGCCCAAATTATTTAACATCTGTAGACGCGTTCCCCTCCCTCTCTGTACCTGCAACTGCTTTTCCACCTTCATCAGGTTATGCTCCATTTGCTTCCCGCTCTACCTGTCTTAAATCATCTCTAATAAACGATGTCTATGAGATAGCATGACTACTTTTACACAATAGCTAGGGCAGAGCTAAATGAGGGCGTGTTTCCCTGCAAACGCGCAAACGTTGTTGGGCTGCTTCTTCTTAATTGTCTGTATCCGATTATTTTAGATATAATGGCCGACACCAAAGAACGTTCTGCTACATCCGTTATCGCGGCTAGCGCATTTTCCCACTAATGCTGCTCTTAGCTTTATGCGCAATTGGTTCCCTTCCCTGGATAACTTTGGGTTGTTATTTTGTGGCTGTTACAACTTACCGTTCCGGAAGGATTTTCGTAGTGTTCCCGGACGTAGTGGGTCTTTGTCTGGCAAGCGTTTTCCCTACAAAGGCCACAAATATCTGTTTAACAACACTGCGAGGCGGCGGATGTGGCTCGCCACTCAATAAACTCACCGCCCCTAACACACACTAGTAAGCTGACCGAGACCACGTTTACATATTCTCTACATATATCTACTCTCGCACGAACACGCCTACGTATTTGATTAGTGACACGCCGCTATTCTTAAATATTTTTTCAGCCTGTTCCTCATGCTTCACTCACCTGACCCCCACTGTGCACGCAACCTCATCGGACTAGTTCCTCATCAACATACTCCACGTTAGTGATCTGCTTCTTGCCTCTACATCTCTCATTCTGTGGACATAGTCTTCGTAGAACCACTGGGCCATATGGACCCACACTACTGTCTCCAACTGTACTACTCCCGCTCTTGGTGATGCTAATCTTGATATCCTATACAATGTTGCAATATGCTGATCATGCCCAAAAGGCGTGCCTCGCTTTGTCGAGAATAAAATATTTATTTATTTATATTCGATAGGTTGAATGGGTGCAAGCTGAGCATTTGCAAATTACGCAAACTTGTATTCAATGATGCTACACGGATCCTCTATTAGATTCTGGATGGCACATTTCTGCCGATGTTACAACTTACTTCATAGTAAGAATACTAACTTATCTTTATGTGTGCAGAACAACTGTGTTCGGTCCTCTCTTTACTTAAATAGCGATTTTAAAACCAAGCACACGAACCTATGAGAAGGTTGCAAGTGAAGCTTCCAGCGCACAACGGATGAAATGGTTTACCACTGTAACATAAATAATGTGTTTTATTGCATTTGCTTGGACAAATGCACCGGAAAACTGGACTCAACTCCAACTACTCATATTGCTTCTGCTTGCAAGGAGCCCTCAAACTTGATGTGCATTCGTACCGGTCGTGGACAGGCCCGGGGCGCTCCCGAAACCCCCCACCGCCTGACCAAACCCCGTCCCGCCACGCTCCCCCGGGGCCGTCGGTCCCCTGATTCCGAGTTCTCTCAGACTGTGGTGTCGTTTCCCGTCATTTATTCGGAAGAACCGAGATTGGCCCTGTCCCAATAACATTATGAGCCTCATGGACTTTTTCAACTTTTAATATACCTTCTTTCTATCGGTGCCGTTCTCCTCTTTATGGGGCTTTTTTTTTCCATCTTCTCTAATCGGACGACCATCTCTCAGTGCCTTGCAAAAACATATTCTCATCTGACCGGTCTGCTCCTTTGACCTTTTCCAGACCAGCAACATTTAAACGGTCTAGACTCTGTAGACTCAAGCTATGTCGCACCTACGTTGACAGCCTGCTAGACTTGTTCACCCTCTATTCATATACGCACCTCCACCCCTAACCTGTCCACCTCTCGACCCACTCCATTTGCCCTCCAAAATCAATCTCATCTCGCCGACTAATCCCGTCTCAACTGATCGGTATCCTGCTCTCCGACTGCTGTGACGTTACTGGCCATCGTTCAGATAACTGAGCGCCGTCTGTACTCAATGCTTCGACAATCGGTCGGCCACCTCTTTGTGCCATACTCTAATTGAGCCTCATCTGATCAGTCAAACTCTCTGGAAATCCTACCAGGCTACCGGGATGTTAGCGGTCTAGGCTCCGTCGATCCAAAGCAGTTTCCCCCTCACTTTGATAGCTTGCTGGACCTGTTCGCCCTATGTTAATATAACCACTACTATCTCTGACCAGTTCAATTCTACTGACTACACCTATCTTTCCAAATGAACCACAGGACTCAATCACATTGCGCCGATCAAGTCCAACCTCGGCAGATCGGTCTTCTTCTCTCCTACTTCTGCGACGCTGCCTGCTATGCTCGGAAGACTGAATGCTCTGTCACCATTACCTCGAGAGCCTCGTTAACTGTCGCATTTCTTATCCGAAAGCGTAAACTCTCGACTCTGTCCTCTCCTTAACGCGGCCTGTCTTTATTTCTTCTTCATCCGCATAGCGAGATCTCAGAGCCCTGCCCTATTATCCTCTTTGACTGCTTCCTAACTAGCGAAATGTAGTTTTAGGCTCTGTATCACCAACACACAACTTCTATCACATTGCGAGCCTGCCTGACTTGCATACCTTATATTCATGTAGCCTCTTGCATTCCAAACCCATCCGTCTCCGCTGACTCTTTATTTACCTTCCCACCTTCACTGTTCGACTTACTCTCAATGTGCCGACTAATCCAGTCTCGTCTGATCGGTCCCCTGCTCTCCGAATTCATTCAGACTGCCGTGACGTTACCGGCATTTGATGAGAATTCCGAATGCTCTGTCCCCATTACCTCTCGAGCCCCATGGACATTTTCACACCTTATAAGTAAACCTCTTTATCCGGACCGTCTCCTCTCCTTATGACGTTCTCTACTATCATTTCTTCTCTTATCGGACTGCCAACTCTCAGTGCCCTGTAATAACCTAGTCTCATCTGACCGGTCTGCTCCTTTGACCTTTTCCAGACTAGCAAGATAAACCGATCAAATCTCCGTAGACTCAAAACTATGTCTTGCTTACATTGACAGCCCACTAGACTTGTTTACCCTTTATTAATATAGGCACTTACATCAGTAACCTGGACCCTCAAACCTTCAATCAGACGACCGACGCTTAGTGCCATGTTCTTCTTTGTCATCATCTGATCAGTGAAATTCTCTGGAACAACTACGAGGCCTAAGGATGTGTCGACTATTTAAGTCTCGTCTGTTCGGTCTCCGGCTCTCAGAGTTCTCTCAGACTACCGGGATATCACCGGTGATTTTTCAGAACTGATCGATTCATACTTCGCACGAGAGCGTCCTTGGCTTCACCACACTTTGGTAGTAAACCTATTTCATCCTGACTATCGTCTCCTAATTGCTCCCACGAGTAACTCTTTGCAATGCCGTCCGCATTCTTCCGCTCATAGCTGATTCTCTAAATTTCCTTTTCTTCATGGAACGTTGCTTTACCTATGTTGCTCCCGCATTCCGTCTCAACCTAGTTGTCCTTAGCTTCACATAAGATGCCGCTCGCATTCGGTCTGCTGTCGTCATCATCGGTTTACCTGTTACTCTCCAACAATCATATTAATCGCTTAACGTTGTCAACACGCTTTGTTATAGCCGTCTCTTGACCCTGCGAGTGCAGATCCATCTTCCTACCTAGTAGTTGTAGTCTGAGTCACACCAGCGACGTGATGTAAAGAACGCGCTTGCAAATCAGGTATACTAAACAAAATTACATAAATATTAATGTATCATAGACACCTTAGCGCGCCACCAGTCTGTGTTTGTGCTTCTTGCTTCATTGCTGTCTTTCTGTTTGGCTGCCTCTTGTCCGTTGCCCGTTTTCTCCCGAGATTTCCACAGATACATCCGCCAAAACAAGAAGGTTTATCCACTGGGAATGGTCGAGGCACCCTCAATAACCAGCTGGTTTACATGCTTGATCTTTTTACCGGGAGATGAAGAACCCACACATCGTTCCAACTGGAGCTCTTTCCGCCATTCTGGAGAAGCTACCACCACGGGGTCTAAACAAATGGGTTTAGCTCGCCTCGTACTCACAGTAGAAAAAGTTACTCACCTGGAATAATGTAGTTACATGGATCCACTGTTCCACAACCGAAGACTGACAATTCTGGTGTGATTACCTTCAATGCCTCAAACATTCCGATTCTATAGTCACCTGGAGCTATTCTGATGTCATTTCACGGACAGCATTGCGCACGTTGGGAAGCGGCTTTCCGATAATCTTTCATGGAGTTCTCACTTGGCCATGGAGACAATTACGCTTTCATTTGAAGGAATTACTAATCCGCTTTGCGGAGAACAGCATTTTTCATGTTATGGACATATTCAGACACAAGAAACAACTGCACTCACCGTCCCTATGACAAGTCCAGCATTGATAGCTGGACACGGGTTGCGAGCCGGACAATATAATAGAAAGAGCCGGCTTCTATTAACAATGTGTTTACTCACCCGCATCATTATCATCCCACTGCGACTCTTTTACATCCTTGACTGGCTTCAACGACTATTGCCGGTTCAGTACTAAGCCATTTGGCCAACCAAGGAAGTATTTTGGCTGTCAACCGACTGCGAATAATAGAGTGCAAAATCGGTCTATACGATGCATAGCCGACTAGCACTACAGTTCAACGGAAGCTACGACAGTGTTCCAGGAGGTGGTGGGTTTTCGCCTGGCAAGCGTTCTCCCTATAAAAGCCACAAATGTCCGCTTAACAACACTGCAACGTGGCGGATGTGACTCGCCACAAAATAAAATCACAGCTATACATAAATAAATAGGTATATTTCTAGACCTGCTAGAGGCTGCACCCTAAAGGGTTCAGATCAAGGCTTACATTAATCCGATGCTCTTGCATGGAAGTAGGCAAAATATAAATATATGTTCATCGTTAGAAATTCCAAATGCATTGGCACTGTTTGGTATACAGCTACTGGGTATCACGCGCCCACCTTGACGTTTTCTGGTTCCTTCGGGCGATCTTGAGCTCCTTGTTCTTTTATTGTGAAAAACTTCGCGGAGTTGTGCCTTTTCTCCTTGGAACAGAATCCAATTCGCCGAAAGTTCACTTTAAATTAATCGCACATTAATTGGCCACTCAGTTGCCCCAATTGTTGTTGCGCACATGGAAGAAATGAGTGAAGGGATTATAAGGCATACAAAAAGTTTTAAAAAAATTTCGATAAATGCAGGCAAGAATAGAAACAATTTGTTAAGAGAGTAAATAAATTTGCGCGCTTTAGTAGAAAAAGACCAATTAACAAAAAAATAGAGCCCTACTTTTCTTACGCTGATATTGCTCTACGGCGCAAAATTCCAACCTGAGTTATTCTCAGATAAAAGAAAATGCCCTTCTACAGTTACAATACCGCTTAAAGTAGCACAAAATTGCACTGATCTGGACCAGCTTTAGCGCCTGAATACGCTGAACTTAAAAGCAACACAATACGTGCAGTATTTTGCGAGTTATTCGCAATTAAATGATGGTCTACGAATAAGGCCATTTTTATTTTTCGCTAAAAATGGCTTTCTGCTTTGCAAGCAGATAGCAGAAAAAAGAAAAGAAAACATAAAAAGTAGGGAAGCGGCATATGATCTAGATGGGCATGGCTATCCAGAAATGCTCTAATTAGCCCGTAATACCCTGCGACAACTACGGGCTGCGCAGGTGGCCGAAAAGTAAACTTTGTAGGCATACATGATAAATATATGCAAATAAGGGATGGTTTTGCGCGAAAACACTAGAAATCCAGCAAGGAATATTATATCTACATGGGAATTCAGGGGAGCCTGTAATTAACTCACGGTTAGAAGGCCACGGCATACCGTTTTCAGGGGATACTGAGCCACATAAACAACCAGTAAAATAGAGTTTAGCATTTTTTAAGCCTCTAAGCTTTACTAAAGCTTATAACAAGACCGCATGAGCCAGGTCTACCTGAGTAAACCAGGGGGTCTTTCAGATCGGCTGACAGATTTCGGCCTGCAAAATAGACACATTACTTGGCTAAACATCACAAGATTTATCCCTTAGAGCCGATTTTCTATATTCATGAGGCTCTGTCACTAACATCAGTGAGCTACAGGAGCCTGTCACCAATAATAAAGAAATAAGCATGGGAAAATTTAGTAAAATTTAGCTAATTGCATTTGGGCGTGAAATCCGTTTTGGTCTACATTGGTTGGGCTTTAACAGCTCTACTTCTGGTGGTTGAGCTTGCTCACACTTGAGTTATTGTTATGCCTCGTGTGTAGATGCACACTATTGTGCAGCTCTTTGATGAATTTTGATTTATTTCTCTCCGTTCTTAAGTTCCGAAGATAGTGCCGGCGGTGTTCATCCAGATGGCAATGTTAACTGGTACTCTAATGTCACGCCGACTATTTCTTTTGTGATTTGCCTGGCAAGAGCTGTTCTAGCACCCGAAGCAAAGAGCGATAAGGTAAATCAGGAGTAGAATAGTAACAAAAACCAGTGGGAGCTGGTCGTTCACCCACCATTACGCATAACGCATGGTAGGCTTTGGAGCCAGCTAAAAGATAAATGATACACGGGCGGCCAAGATAAGAAAAGTGGTGGTGGAAAGTTTCTGGTGCTCCAGCCAGCCAGTGTGACAGGGGCCTCTCTGTCGTTGGTTGGCTTTCGTGCCAGTGAAATGAAATCTGGAAATGAGAGTGTTTTACGAGCAAAAGCAGTTAAAGAAGAGGATCTGGTTTTCATTATGACTGTCTACTAGTGTTGCTAATAGCGAAAGGCACATGTATACCAGATAAAGCTAAGTATATGGGGCCAAGAGAGAATAAGTGGAGAGCAAAATGTCTGATTCTTGGGCCTAGAACTTTCAAAGTACGCTCTTTGTCAACAATAAGAAAGATATTTGTTTTATTTTGCTGTTTACCTACTGATAGTGTTTGGAAACTGCTGAGTATAGTAACTAGTGCTCAGACTTAATGAAAAAGCTTCAATTAGGGCCCGCTGGCAACCGACATCTAGGAAGACACATAAAGGTTCATTTAAAGCCGGCATTTAGACGATTTTGGACAATTCTAATGCTAAGCTTGGGTGCATCAGCAGCAGAAAACGCTTTCATCATCCTATGCAAGGCTTAGGTCTGGTAGCATGCGTTTACTAGGAGTACCATGGAGGTCAAAAGCCTAATACTTTTTCCACGGATCCAGTGGTCAAGAGGTTGGAAAGTGATAAATGTAAGTCTGAAGAGAAGGAATGAAGATGTAGATAAGAAATAAGGATTGAAGGAAGAGGTCGTTGAAGAATAGGATCATATTGTATTCCGTTTGCTATTCTTAAACCCTGGAAAATGGGTGCGACGGATACCGTGCAAGTCTCTTAGGTGCTAGAATGGTAACCACAATGAATGTGGATGAGTTTTGAGCTCAAGGTGCTTAGATGTCTTGCACTACATCTTGGGCGTCCTCAAGCTACATCAGGTCCAGTTTCAAAGAAGTGGTCTTGCGAATCGCAGATATGGAAGATGCTTTGTAGATTACCAAAACATAGGAATTTTTGTATCTCCTTCCTGAAGACCTGCAAATTTTGGATTTCTCTTATTCTGGAAGGCAACCTGTTCCACATGTTCACGTACACAACCAAGAAGAAACGAGACCGCAGTCTTTTCTTTGCCTTTAGCGGAGTAATGGAATGGCCCCTGTTTCGGAGTCTCGATTCAGACGCGCTCCTTAGTTTAAGACAAGTGATATTACTGTGCAACTTTCTATGAATTAGCTTATGTAAGAAGCACATGTTAAGGATAATGCGCCTTTGCCATAGCGGCTGAATTTTAAGGCGTTCACACCTTTGTCGGTAATTCAGCGCTTGCTGCGGTGGAGTCAACATCTTCGTAAAGCGTCGCTGAGCTTTCTCAAGCAGAACACGGTCCGACTTACGTAGATTGCTGCATATAAAAGAGTAATATTCTAGATGTGGCCTGACGTGGCTCTTATACAGTTCTAGCCTTGCATCGGCGGTTTCTATGCAACGGCGTATGTGGAACGATAATCCTCTTACCCTTGCGACTTGATAATGCACTTGCTCTGCAAAGTTGAGGCTCATAGAGTAGCGCAAGCCCAGATCTGTTGTTATGATATCCTGTTTGATAGTGCTGCCGTTTATTGTTAGGGACCCAGCAGGTATAGAGAATCTGTGGGTCATGACGTTAGATTTTTGAGCGGAGAATGTCATTTGCCAGTGTTCGCACCACTTTTCAAGTGCATTAAGATCCTCACGGATACTATTTATTGCGGAAAATTCATTGCCACGGGGAAAGTCGTAGACAACTTTCACATCGTCAGCAAAGATAAAGGAGCGACCGTGTTGCAAAATCTTGCAGAGGTCATTGATATAAATCAAAAATAGGGTAGGGCCAAGGACACTCCCCTGCACCACGCCACTGGGGACGGCGGTCGGGGGTGGATATAGTTTGTTCAACCTTAACAGACTGCGTACGTCCTATTAAGTAGGAACCCAACCAGTCTAATAGAGGACCTTCTACCCCATAAGCCTTTAGCTTATGCATCAGGCGCATGTGTGGTACCCTGTCAAACGCCTTTTGCATATCAAGGTAAAGAATGACAACTGATTGATTAGAGTCAATGGCCTCGGTGACCAAATTAAGGAAGTCCAACTAAGGAAGTCCCACTGTCGTAGGCCTCAGCCTCCTACATCCAACCTGTGCAACTAATTTTACTATGAAGAATGCTTTAGTGGAGTACCGATCATCCCGGCTTCGTAATGGTCATTGATTGCACTAAACCTTGTTTGGGCTCCTGTGCTCATGGATCACTACATGGCAAATTTACCCCCTCTTGTATCTTGACGCAACAGTTTTTGCGCGCCACAGCGCCATCATGGTTCTTGATCTGACTATTACCTGACAATATGCTCGCTCATATGGACTTCATCTTTTCGTTTGTTCCTTTCATTGTAACGAAATGTTTTAATATTCCAAAGAAGCTATGCTTGTATGCATATTGATCATGCCTTTTAGAGTTGTGTCGCGTTTTACAGAGAATATACCATTTATTTATTTATTTATTTATTTAATCGTTGTTTCGCATGTTCACTATTGCACAGTTCCAAGCATGGACATATGAACAATTTTCTACTGTCACTACAGTTCCCATAAAATGTCTGTACAGCTGTACGTACCTGATCCTGCCTCAATTGGCGTGCCTCGCATAGTCGAGAATAAAATATTTATTTATTTATTTATATACAACGACCACGAGACTTCGAGCCGTGTGCTATGACAACCCACCTGGGTCCTATTACACTGGCAGCAAACGTGCCGCTAGTCCAGTTCATTGTTTCAAATGGTGTAATTCCAAATGAGCGCAGAAACCGATATAAAAACTGTGCATTTTGTTTAACAAAATGCAGCGAGAGAATGTTCAGCGTTGTTCACTATATTTGTGCCTTGGACGCGCATGCGCCATCCAGGGTATCATTACACAAAGTCGTATTCATCGGCTAGAATATAATAGTAGTGCGAACATATAGCCTACTGTCGGGTAATTGAATGAGTTTTCACCTGAACAAGCTTTTTCTTTGAGTTTTCTTTACTGAGCTGGCATCCATGTCGACGCTACAATGAAGTGAAAATGGGAGCTTAAATTGCACAGAATAGCTTACTTTGGCTCTCTATTCTGCACAATACATCTGTTTGAGGGTAATTCCACGGCTCCCTTTCGACAACCTATTGATGAAAGGTAAGGAAATAGATCACCAGAACCAGTTGGGGTGTTGTAGCGGAAAAGGTCCACCTGCTGAGTGAACTCATCGTCCGTCAGACGGCGATTGATGGGGTGTCGCTCAAAAAGAAGGCGATTAACCTGGTGATAGTGAGACAGATCAAACGTTGTGACTTTTAGCTTGCGTCCCGTTCTAATGCGGTCAACAAGATGCTTAGCAGTTAGTACTACGTGAGCTGAAAGATTTAGAATAATAGAAGCGAAATCCTACTAAACACGTCTCACTCTTGTACTTTTTGACTTCCGACGTACGCAGCGGAAACATCGATAAATGACCCTGTCGTACTTCACCCGTGACAGGTTACACTTTCTGCTGCTGTAGCATACGAAATTGACGTAATGAAGAAGCATAAAGTCTGAAAACAAACTATTAAACTTGTAAAAACTATCAAAAGAACGCCTAAAGAAGATTCTCCGGAAACCATACTCCATGGCGTACGGATTCGAAAATACTGTTTCTACGGCGTATCTGGTTTCCGACACATTCAAACAATTGCAATAGCACATATGCACAGACTTAAATAAAATTGCAAAGGCAGAAAGATAGCCGGGAATAATGCCATAGAATGATCATAAACTATGTATTGCGCACTAGGAGTTGCGGGGTAACGGTGCGTATCTGGCTTCTGACACATTTAAACAAATGCAATATCAAATTTGCACA
Source organism: Dicrocoelium dendriticum (assembly GCA_944474145.2). Taxonomy (NCBI): domain Eukaryota; kingdom Metazoa; phylum Platyhelminthes; class Trematoda; order Plagiorchiida; family Dicrocoeliidae; genus Dicrocoelium; species Dicrocoelium dendriticum. The sequence continues at coordinate 77,064,780 of OX104070.1, read as the reverse complement.
GAATTGAATAAAACTGCAAAGCCACAATGATGGCCGGGAATCATGCTATAAAATGAAACGAAGCTATTTATTGCGCACTAGGTTTTGCGGGGTAACGGTGCTGCGCCTACTTCGCAGCCGTCCTATCCGCCACTTGGAAATAACGTTCCTTCAGCAGTGTGATTCCGGTACACACGGTTGCAGGTGATGTGAGGTAAATTTGGGGCCATTGAACCCATAGTAATGTTTATTAACAATTAAGGATGCTTGCTGAAATCCTACGACCTCAATTAGTAATCAATTTCCCAAGGAGTTTAAATGCGTTACGATGGTAATTCATTTTCCCGCTTCACGCGTAGCAGCCATGGTGGATGACTCGCTTGTATTCCGACGTATGCTTAATTGTCCTTATCTGGACTCCGCATCGGTGAAGGAAGATCTGAAAGTGTTTCAGATTGAAACGGCAACATCGTTTGTTCGTCGGAACGTTGTAGCTGCGAAGGCGTACCAGAGGGAGACCGGACAGGTGCTACCGAAAGGATGCCCATACCGGTATAGTTTGTTTGTATGTGTGCATGGAAAGCGCAGCAATGTTACTGGAAAGCGGTAAGTGAATGGTATTTGCCTGATGAGAACATTACTATAGATACCGCTGTTACAATTGCCCTGCGCGTTTTTCTGTGACGTTTAAGGGCGAATGTTACGAAATAGGGAATGCGTTTCTGTGGCATTCGCACAGCTTTCACGTTGGGAAGCCCTGGCTGTATGTGAGAAATTGGAGGCTAACAGCAGATCAGGAACTGCTGGTGCTGAACTTAATGAGAACCTTTCGTCGGACCCAGGAGATGCGTGCATTTGTGCGGCAGCAATATAACATTCGTTTAACAAGAAGGGATTTGTATGTCATACGGCGGCGTCATCGTAATGCTTGTGTCACCGAGATAGAGGAGGTGACGCAGCTGTTGCAAAGAAATGGTCAGGTGAATGTTATGCATGAGGGGAATGAGATTCGGTACCTGTTTTTCGTACCTTCGCGCATGCTGGCTTTGGTGGGCCAATACGGGGAGGTAATTTTGGCGGACTCGACATATCAAATCAATTACGGCAGCTACATCCTATGGCACTGCATGTTTGTGGACGTTAGCCGCCTTGGTATGAGTTTCGTTTATGCGCTGTTGCCAAATGAGACGGAGGTTGCTTACTAAGAGGCAGTAAGAGGTATGTTGAAATTCGTCCCCGCGGTTGCTGGTGCTGGGACATTGGTGCTGGACAAGTGCACCACACAAGTGAATGGGTTTCGGAATGCGTACCCCGATGCGAACATCGTATTTTGCCGGGTACACTTTATGCTGGACATGCGGCGGCGTTGCTCACACCTTCCGTTTTTGTGTTGCACAGTGTACATGCTTTTGTCTCAAGCCCAAATGTTATAACACAAGACATTAACAATGTTTAACTCCATGCCTGTTCTTGCGGTCTTCTCTCGGTTTCCCTCACTTTCCCTTTTCTCCGAGGTCCGGAAATTCTTGGAGATCTGGGATTGGACTGAGTAACAGATTTCACCCGACGGAAGTAACAACCAACAAGGACCTACATAGAGCATGGCCGTATACCGAAGGGACTCCACTGCAATCACCACAACCGTCGTCCAGCATGGAGATCTGGAGATATCCTCATACTCCCATACATTATACATCTGAAAAATCTGGACAGCGGAAAAATTGAAACTTTTGCTCACCTGGACATACAACAAGAAGAAAATCGCGATGTCCCTCTCCTCCAGCGACCTCAAAAATCATGGCGACCCAGAGCAAAATACCCGTCCAACTAACAGAGGAAATTAGAAGCCATTACCCCGCGAAAAACCGAAGGTGAAACCAGTCGTCAAGCGGCTTTGCCAGTTCAACATTAATGTTCAAAATGCTTTACGGCAGTGTTGCATGACGTGGTGGGTTTTCGCCTGGCAAGCGTTCTCCCTATAAAAAGCCACAAATGTCTGTTTAACAACACTGAGACGTGGCGGATGTGACTCGCCACTGAATAAAGTCACAGCCCACAACTACATACTGGCAAGTCGACTACATTCACATATCAACTCTTCTTGACACCGTTTCAACTAAACACGATTGAACCCGGAGTATCATCGTGATACACAACAGTTTTAAGCCTTGGTCATGCCTAAGTTGGTGCGTCTCTATGAAACTGAGAATGAACTATCTATTTATTTATTTTACCCTATACATACGACCAATTTTCTACTATTACTGTTACAGTTGCCATAAAATGTTTGTACAGTTGTACATAATCTGATCATGCCTCCATGGGCGTGCCTCGCATAGTCGAGAATAAAAGTATTTATTTCTTTATTTCTTTATTTATTTATAAGAGGGCCTCTGTTCAACACGCTGCGGTCGTTGTACACGTACTATTGCGCGCATTACCATCGGATTATGGAAGGCATATCCCTGCGCAGCGCTGAATGCTTCCAATACCTCCGTCGTACATGGATCCCATGGCGGCTTAGCTGGGCAGCGCATTTGATGGGCCAAGTGGTTTTATTCAGGATGTGACAGCACGAATCGCGTTGAAAATGAGAATAAGCATCTGAAAGAAACTTTGAGCGAGCGGTCAACCCTACTTCACCTGTTTCAGGTGATAGTGCAGCGTGCTAGTGGCATCATTGAGGAGAGGGAAACAGTGCTTGCCAGAGATCAGCTTCGTATATGCGAGGTTAAGCAGGGTGTCAGCAGTGGGGACGTGATTTTGCGCAGGATGTCGTCCTACGCCCGGCGGCAGTACGCGCGGCACAGTGTTCGAGTTCGCATTCGCAGTGTTAACCAAGGCGGCGGGTATTGGCTGGTGGACGACGAGCGCACTGGCCTGCAACGTGTCGTCATCGGAAATGGCAGCGCATGCGGATGTAGATTTAACCGGCAGTGGCGCATTCCATGTGCGCACATTATTCACGTGGCAAGCCTACACGCGTACGACGAGGAGGATGTGCTTCGTGGTTGCCGTTGGGTGTTGCCAGCGGTAAGTATATCTGCGCCGGTCCCTTCTTAGGACAGGGAAGGAACGTTGACGGTGGCGCGGGTGCGATGCCCGAGTGATGTAGTTCTTGACCGGGCCGCGAAAATTCGCATCACTCGGGATATGTTTGCTGCTCTGGAAGCGCAGATCCTGAGTATGGGCACCGAGGAGTTTCAGCGCACCATGGGCGTATTTGCATGCGTGCGTGAGCTGCTCGCAAGTCACAGTAATGTGCAGCTTTACGCGCGATCATCCCAGTTGGAACAACTGCAACGGTTATCGTTGGAAGACCTGCCTAGCTTCCAAGGATTGCAGGCGTCATCCTCCGGTGCAGCTACCCAGGTGACGGCAGGCAATGGTACGCGTACCGGCAGGAATTCACCGGAGACGGACGTCAGCGAAGGGATCCCCTTGGTGTCGCCCGTGGCTGGTGTTTCCCAGTTTCCTTGCAACGACCGCAGGCGGCGGAAACGGAAGTCACCTTTGTTACCGCGTGCGGTAGAGGTGGTGGATTGCACCATGATGTCACGGGATTTGAAATTTCGTACCCTGAAAAGGAGGACATCCGCGCGTCACCGCACATACACATGGCATGCAAAGAGACACTGCTGCCGAAGAAGCGGACAGCGCCGTTCGTGCTTTGTGTGAGGAAGAAGAGGAGGCCTGCGGGAGCTCGGAGCAAGTCGATTGGATAAGTTGCGATGGTTGCTGTAGGTGGTTTCATCAAACTTGCGCAGCATACCATGGGGAGGCGGCATACACATGTGCGCGCTGCTGCGGGTAAGTTCCGTTTCACGTATGTCACGTAGCTTTTCTTTAGGGATACACAGGAGCACGATGTCAATGTTGCATAATGAACTTCTAGAAATGGGAAACCCTTACAATCGGTAAGTTCGCAGGGCATTGCTTTCCTTCCGGAACTCCATACTTCCTTGCCTATTTTGTGACCATTGTAACTGGGACATGCGTATTATTCATGGTAGGTTGTCGCTTCCAATTACACCGCTGCGCGCTGTAATTGGAAGCCACACATGGAGAGCAGTTTGTTGCTGCACCAATGAACGGCCCAGCAATGTGGTGACCGGGGAGAGTGGTTTGTTAGCGCTATATTGCTGGGTCTTTCTCGTCATGGAAGAAGTGAATAAGTGAGGAATGAGGGAAGGGGGAGTTACCTGATAACGTGTATGCCCTCAGCAAGCAGTCATGGTCAACGCGCGAACACGGAGTGCAATCAACATACCGTGACGAACACATGGCTGACGTTCTTACCTGAGTCGGCATCGGGGGAGGCAAGGCGACGCACAAGGGGAGTCACTGGACTGCAGCCCGAAAGACGAGAAGAAACAACGGCAACCACTTCGGTGATCAGTGACTTCATTTCTCGCTGCCCAGTGAACTGCTGTCAATCCCGATGCTTGCGCCAGGACCAGGAGACTGAGTTCGCCTGACCTCTCACCATTGACGGATGTGGTATGAGTACCTCCGAAGTTGGCCAGAGACGTCACCCATTAAACCTCAATTGCTCAAGGAGGTACGCAAACCGTCGCACCACGTAACGGTGCAGTCTCCTTCCGACGGCGTACTTTGCATCCATGAAAGCGCTTCTGGTGAAAGCGTACTTATCGCGTACGGGTAATGTTGCCGTTGTTGCCAGTTTCAATCCCTGGGTTTTCAGGTGGTCAGGCGGAAGTTATCTTCCGCCCCATGAAAACCCATGCAACCCAGGGCTTTTCGTGATCACTGTGTGCTGCAACCGTGTGCGGAGCACCGGTTGTTTCCTTGCAGCGATGCTGTTGCACACAGCGGCCGTCGGAGTGACAGTTGCCGTGCACCGGCAGCTGGCCAGCGATGGACCCAAATAGACCACATAGGCATAAGTTACGAATACCGCGGTTACCTCCTGCGCGCATTGTGTCGATGCGTTGTTTACGGAAACAGCCACCAAGCATCTCCTCCGATTACGAACTGATGAACTGCTTAAGTCCTCCGTCAGTCAATCCTATCAAAATGCACTGCATACGGTACTCTTGCTGTGTTTCCCAAGTGACATTGAGATTCAGAGGAATGGGATCTCGGCCGCCCTGCGCGCCGCAGGAGCATGCACTTATGGCCCTATGTCTCTTCACCGCAATACTCACGGGATAGCGGAGAGGTCGATGAACCCGTTTAAGGTGTCAGTGAGACAATGAGAGACAGCACTGGGGCAATCTAACGCCAGTAATGACGCGTGGCATTGCATGCAGCGCGGAAGCTGAGTACGCGACGCCGCCGTATGTTTGAATAAGTTCGGAACTGGGAGATACAGATGGCTGCCTGTTTCCTAGTGGTCTGACAGAAGGTAGTGGAACGAAACTGTCCTCCTCAGCTAGGTTCCTTTCAGCGGCCAGCTTTCACAAGGTTACAGTGCGGTAGAACATACCGCTGCATTGCCCACGGTACCCTCACTGTGACGGACAGGTACTGCTAATGTCGCAAGTGTCCCTTCACGTAGGGCACCACGTTCCGTTTTCTGCTACAGGAAGCCGCCCTGGTTCCTATCCCCAATCTGCATCACCAGGAGGCTGCCTTTGTCCGTCGCAACGAGACTGCACTTTAACGTGGTGCGACGGTTTGCGTACCTCCTTGACTCATTGGGCTATACTGGGTGATGCCTCAGGGCACCTTGAGAGGTACTCCTACCAGGTTGGTCAATGGTGAGAGGTCAGACGAACTCCGTCTCGTGGTCCTCCATGTTGCGGGTTTGAAATGGGATGGCGTGCATTTCTGTGAAAGTATAACATTGCCAACAAGCCTGCCTTGTGGACAGGCTTTTCAGACGAGGGCTTTTGATGAGGACCCTAATCGTCGTCCTCTGTATGTCTGCCCGCCCTGGCAGCATCTCAGCGGACATACAATCGGCGTGCATTCTGTTTACATGCCGCATAAGCCCGGTGAAGATACCGCTAACACGGGAGTCTAACCGGTTATAACGTTGCTCGGCCCTTCATTGGACACCGGAAAATTTTAAGTATGAATCATGTGAAGGTCTAGCAGTGCAATATTCTCCGCGTAAAGGGAGGCTTACAGCGCGCTGCGGTGTAAGTGGAAGCCACGTACAACTCGGAAGAATATTGATGGCGGATTGACAATGCTCACTAAGTAAGCAATGAAGTATGGATTTCCGGAATCAAATGCATAACGTGCGCACTTACCGATTGTAAGCGTTTTCCATAGGGAAAACTTCATGAGACAACAATGAAATTGTGTTCGTTTGCAACCCTAAGGAAATGCAATGTTACCTACATAAATCGTGCCTTAGCCGCGGCAGAGCGTACATGTTTACGCCTGCTCACCATGGTATGCGGCGCAAGTTTGATGAAGCCATCGGCCGCGTATGTCGCAACTTATCCATTCAACATGTTCGGAGCTCCCCGAAGCTTCATCCTCCTGCTCACACAGAGCGCAAACCGCGCTGCCCGCAACTTCAGCTGCCGTCACCGTCCCTGCGCGCCATGTATATGTGCGGTGAGGAGTGGATGTTCTCATTTTCAGAGTACGGATTTTCAATTCCCGTGACATCATGCTGGTACACCCACCTACACCGCACGGGTTATCAAAGGTGACTGTCGGAGAACCTATTTCTCCCTCCGGGTCTGCGGGCCCTGGAACGCCCTTCCAAACTCAGTTGTTTGTGCCCCCACATTAGATACGTTTAAAAAACGATTGGACGTCGCACTGAGCCCCCTGCGCTTTGTTTTATGAACGAAAACGCTTGTATATATTTAGGCTGACCAGCCTCTTTGGATTTATACCCCAAATTCACGGTCGTAAATCTGTGCGAACCGGTGAGTACTCCATTTTTATTTGCTACCATCACCAACGATAACAATTTCTTAGCCAGTTTTGCGTCGTACCACTTTATCCCCCTAAAACTGTTATACTTCTACCTTTTATCTCACTGACGCTCCTTACTTCAACCACTTATGTGGTTTGCCAATCTGTTAGTATTTCTATTGCCAACCTGCGGGACTCGTTAAGTGTATGCTTTTTTACCCGTCATATACCATTTTTCCATGGTTTCCATTGTTCCGTTTTTGGTGTCTGCGGTCATTGCAATGAACGTACGAAACACCAGCACTTGCCACAACCAACGGAAGCGCTTCGCTAACGTGGGTTTCCCGTGAATTCCTGCTGGTTGAAGAACCGTTGCCCGTCGTTACATCGGTAGCGGCACCGGAGGGTGACGCGTCCATTGCTTGGAAGATTGGCAGGTCCTCCCAAGGTAACCGTTGTAATTGTGTAACCTTGGATGATCGGGCGAGCACCTCCACAATACTGTGAGTAGCCAGCAGCTCACGCATGCTTGCCACTACGCCCAT
>OX104070.1:76952244-77057313 GCA_944474145.2 Dicrocoelium dendriticum | reverse complement strand
CCTCATGTTCGAGCGAGCTCGACCCTAGAACTAGAGTTGCTAATACCCCACCAACGCAGACTATAATGGATTTCACGTCTCCAAGCATTTCGTTAAACTTTTTAAATACTCCTTTATTATTAGGGTCAGGCTCCGGTAGCTTACCGGTTGTGGAAGCATAGCCTTATGGATATAGAAAATCGGCTCTAAGAGATAAAACTTGTGATATTTAGCTAATAAGTGTGTGCATTTTTCAAGCCAAAACGTGTCAAATGATCCTAAAGGTCCCCTGGATTATGCAGATGGGTCTAGCTCACGAAAACAAGATGTAAACTTTGCAACCACTGTGAGGCCATTAAACATGCTAAACTCTCTATTCCCAATGGTGTATGTGGCTCAGTATTCACTGAAAATGATTCGCTTTGGCCTTCTGTCCGTGGGTTATTTATAAGTTTTGCTGAACTTATTCGCGTATAAAACATTAATTACTGGATGCCTAATGTTTTCACAAAACACTATGGTTTATCTGCTTATAGTTGTTAAGTACGCCTGAAGGGTTTGCTTTTCGTTCAGTAAGGTCGTACCGAGTTGTTGGGGCATTACGAGCTATATAGAGCATTACTAGGTAGCTTCGCTTATTGAGAACCTGTACGCATCGCCACTTTTTATATTTTCCTTTCTTCCTTTTGATATCTACTTGCAAAGCAGAAAGACATTAGCGAAAGAAACTAATAGCGGTATTCGTAGACCGCCAATCAATTGCGTATACCTCGTGAACTACTGTACGTATTGCATTGAGCTTAAGTTTACTGTAATTATCAGTGATGACTTGTTCTGGGCAGATTATTTTTGTACAACCTTTCGCAATATCCTAGCCATAGCAAAAGTGCATCTTTTGTTCTGAGGTGTACTAAGATTAAAATTTGCCGCAGCGATCAAATTTAGCGCAAGAAATTTTGGTTAACTTTTTTGTCAAGTTGTATTTTTCTAGTAAAGTATGCCGCCGTAATAGAGTTTTAACAAAAGCGTTGCGTTTTTGTCTGCATTTCTAGAAATCAATTGTAGCCTTTCCATGTTCCTTATAATTCCGTGTCTGTAGTTTCTTTCCAGGTGCTCATTAATAACTGTGACGACTGGGCGAGTCGTAATAGTCCAAAACTTTTATAGTAAAGTTGTGGTGAATTGGATTCTGTTTCCAACGAATATCTGCACAACTACAGCTCTGCGAAACTTTCACATCATCAAAATCAAGGAGCTCAAAGGTCGTCTGAAGGAGCCTGAAGATTTGAAAGGTGTGCGCGCAAAACCCTATCAGCTGGACACCTAATGAGGACAATGCAGTCGTAATTGCCAACAAGGAACTTATAATCACACGTTTCCTACTCCCATGCAACAGCAGAGGATTAATGTATACATTGATGTGATCACTTACGGGTGCAGCGTCTAGCCAGGCTAGTAATGCACCTACTTCTTTAGATTTTTATTTAATTAAGCCAAGCATCTCCGTCTCGCCACTTTGCTTTCTCTCCGCGCTTAGTCAACTTTGCTATAAACGCAACAATGCCATAGATGCCCAAATTATTTAACATCTGTAGACGCGTTCCCCTCCCTCTCTGTACCTGCAACTGCTTTTCCACCTTCATCAGGTTATGCTCCATTTGCTTCCCGCTCTACCTGTCTTAAATCATCTCTAATAAACGATGTCTATGAGATAGCACGACTACTTTTACACAATAGCTAGGGCAGAGCTAAATGAGGGCGTGTTTCCCTGCAAACGCGCAAACGTTTTTGGGCTGCTTCTTCTTAATTGTCTGTATCCGATTATTTTAGATATAATGGCCGACACCAAAGAACGTTCTGCCACATCCGTTATCGCGGCTAGCGCATTTTCCCATTAATGCTGCTCTTAGCTTTATGCGCAATTGGTTCCCTTCCCTGGATAACTTTGGGTTGTTATTTTGTGGCTGCTACAACTTACCGTTCCGGAAGGATTTTCGTAGTGTTCCCGGACGTAGTGGGTCTTTGTCTGGCAAGCGTTTTCCCTACAAAGGCCACAAATATCTGTTTAACAACACTGCGAGGCGGCGGATGTGGCTCGCCACTCAATAAACTCACCGCCCCTAACACACACTAGTAAGTTGACCGGGACCACGTTTACATATTCTGTACATATATCTACTCTCGCACGAACACGCCTACGTATTTGATTAGTGACACGCCGCTATTCTTAAATATTTTTTCAGCCTGTTCCTCATGCTTCACTCACCTGACCCCCACTGTGCACGCAACCTCATCGGACTAGTTCCTCATCAACCTACTCCACGTTAGTGATCTGCTTCTTGTCTCTACATCTCTCATTCTGTGGACATAGTCTTCGTAGAACCACTGGGCCATATGGACTCACACTACTGTCTCCAACTGTACTACTCCCGCTCTTGGTGATGCTAATCTTGATATCCTGTACAATGTTGCAATATGCTGATCATGCCCAAAAGGCGTGCCTCGCTTTGTCGAGAATAAAATATTTATTTATTTATATTCGATAGGTTGAATGGATGCAAGCTAAGCTTTTGCAAATTACGCGAACTTGTATTCAATGATGCTACACGGATCCTCTATTAGATTCTGGATGGCACATTTCTGCCGATGTTACAACTTACTTCATAGTAAGAACACTAACTTATCTTTATGTGTGCAGAACAACTGTGTTCGGTCCTCTCTTTACTTAAATAGCGATTGTAAAACCAAGCACACGAACCTATGAGAAGGTTGCAAGTGAAGCTTCCAGCGCACAACGGATGAAATGGTTTACCACTGTAACATAAATAATGTGTTTTATTGCATTTGCTTGGACAAATGCACCGGAAAACTGGACTCAACTCCAACTACTCATATTGCTTCTGCTTGCAAGGAGCCCTCAAACTTGATGTGCATCTACAGATTTGTTGACATGCATGCACCACCCACCTCAAGGCTATTTTGGCTATTCATTGACATTGTAGCTTTTTGCTTATGGCGGAAGGACTTAACCGTTAAGGAAATGCAGACCTCCTTTATCCGATCTAATTGTGCCCATGTCCCTGGTTGTTCTTGCTTGCACACCTATTTTGCTAAAACGACCGGAATTAGGCTCCTCGCAGTTCCCGGCATACCAGGAGCACGTTATAGGTCTTTCCATGCCTGTCTACCTATTGCTGTTAGCTAGTTGTATGCGCAAGTTAACTCCGATTCTCAATGGAAAAATACGCTGTCACCGGGTCTTCAATTAGGACTAGAGCAATTATCACCCATGATAAGGCCGTCCACTTCTATTTTTTCTACCTGCTTTTTTTCTTTTATTCACTTTGCCATCTGTACTCCTATCTAACGATGACGACAACATACACTACCTGCACCGTTACACACTTTCAGTGCGTGATGGTAACTGTTCATATTTCTGCTTTACGATAAAATGCTGGCCATTTCGGCAGCACTCACCACCGCTACGTTATTGACACTTTAGCTCTCGAATTATGGTTGGAGGATTTCATGAATAAGGCACCTCTGCTTGCGTCTGTTATTCTGTTGTCATTCCGGATTCCAACCTGCATTAACGTGGACATCTACGCTTTTTATCTTTACTGGTATATTAGCGACCCATCTGCTTTTTTTCTGCTTTTTCATTCGGACCTTTAAAGTCCTCGGCATGCTGCTCCTTTACCTATTCCTAATCCGCATTGATTAACATCTACCATGAAGCTTCCTTCAAACGATTTCTTGATGCTCTGTCCATCGCAGCGGATAGATAACGGTGCTCTACCTGCTGCATCGAGCGGTGTAGATAGGGGTTTGGATGCTACTGCTCAAGCTTTCCAGTCTTCTTACTCCCCCTCTTACGATTTTTCACTCCTACCGTCCCACTGCAACCTCACTTCTATCTTCCAGTTTTCAATACCCTGATTCTTGACCCCCGACACGCTTTGCCAGGAATTTACCTTCTAATTACAACTCATATGTAAGCGCGGAGCGTCATGCGCCTTGTCGACAAGCTAAAGTCCAACCAAGCGGTCCACTCCAGTTCATCGGCTTCCATTTGGAGCCCTCGATCCTCCTTCAGCTTGGCATGTCACAATGTACGCACACTGTTACACATCGATCAACAGGCAACACATGCCCGATCATTGGAGTCCCTCTCGATCGATATCTGCTGCTTATCACAGACCCGCCTGCAAGGTTACAGCTCTTCGCTCACCCTGCGATCCCCTTCAGGTGACGTTGTACCTATTGTACCTATCCGGTGATTTTGCAGCTTCGAGCACCTGCCAAGCTAGTGTTGGCACTGCCCTGAATCTCCAGGCTGAAGCTGCTCTGGTTGATTGGATTCAAATCAGTAGCTGCATGTGTGCGGTCCGGTCGGCTGGCTCGTTCGAAGCCTCGAAGTCGCGCGAGACTAATATGTGTCTATTCATCAGCGCTGCCTATCCACCCACAAACTGTAGCGATGATTGGGTAAAGAACGACTTATACCGCCAACTGACCCAGCTCCTTCGTCACAGAAGAAGCACGGACACTGTTGTGCTGGCGGGGGATTTGAACGCACAAGTTGGAAAATTATACACCGATGGAATGCAGCTGGACGGTCAGCATGGTGTAGGCTCACGTAATGATAACGGTGAGTGGTTGCTTCATTTGTGTGAAGACGCCTGCTTATTTCTTGCGAGCACTAACTTCCGACACAGCTCCCGTCGCAGAGTGACTTTGCGCCCCCAGCCTCGAACCAGCCTTGGACGCAGGTCGATCACATTGTTATCCCTTACCGACGGAGAGGCTACATCCAGAACTGTCGCTCGATTTGGAGCGCATGTGTGGACACCGATCATGTACTTGTATGCGGTGACATGCGGATGCGCTATGGCGGACGCGCTATGGCGGACGCCCAAGGTGAGGTTGTGAGCGCATTGACACCGGCCAACTGACAAAGCCAGCTGTTCTGAATGCGTATCGAAGTACGCTGACATGCGAGTTGATTAAGCGCTCACCGCAGACAACTGATGGTCAATGGCCACATGTTCACCAGACCTTACCAGCAGCAGGCGAATCCTCATGTGGTATGTCTAAGAGCCAACCTGGACATTGGGGCTCTTCGCGGTGTCTGGAACTTATCGACGCTCGTCGGCATATCCCGGCTCATTGTGAACACACGAAACCCACAAAGAGTTCCGGACAAAATTCCATGCTAGCCTGAAGAGAGACCGCGGACCTTGGTGGTCTTATCGTGCGTCAGCGATGGAAGTGGCCGCTGTCCTTGGCAACTATCGTAAGTTATTCCGTCTGGTACGGGAAACGGGGAGCAGGAGGTCTGGTGTTAGTGAAACAATACGTGACGAGGTTGGACAGCCCATCCACAATTTGTCAAAACGTTTGGAGCGATGCGCTGTGCATTTAATTTAATTTAATTTAATCGGCTATAATTGTTTGATTCGTCGCCGGCCAGTGATCGCTCAGCTACGTGGGTTGTCCCTTTGGATCAACCCTCTTGCTCAGAAGTCTAACGTGAGACCGGATTGTTGAAGTTGAACAAAGCCGCGGGACCAGATGATCCTCCTCCAGCCCTCTTCAAATTCGGGGGGCCTGCTCTTGATGATGTTTTACATGAATTACTAGTGAAAATGTGGGAACAGGAAACTGTCCCAACCGACTGCAGCTGCTCTGCTATTGTTCACATCTTCGATGGAGGCTTGCGTTTGGAATGCGTCGGCCATAGAGGAATCAGTCTGATCGCCATCGCCTCCAAATTACTCACCTCCATAATCCTCCACAGACTGACTCGCGCTCGTGAAAGACAGATTCGTGAGGAGCAAGCCGGGTTTCGTAGGGTTCGCGGCTGTATCGACCACATCTTCACCTTGCGTCGGCTTTGGAGCACCGTCACACATTTTGGCTGCCCACCGTAGTCCTGTTCTTTGACATCAAAGGTGCCTTCGATTCTGTTGATCGATTTGCCTTTTGGAATTGTCGACTCAGGAAAGGTGTGCCCGAGAATTATGTAAAAATTTTCTGAGCATTATACGCGTATAGCACGGGGAGATTGCGGCCTTGCAGCAAGCCTTCGCCGCCCTTCCGTATCTCCAGCGGTGTGAGACGAGGATGCCCGCTGTCACCTTTCCTCTTCAAGTTCGCTATTGAAGAAGTCATGGAAATTGAATTTACAGGACATGAATTGGAAGGTGTGGAGCTATTCCCATGAGAACGACTTCTTGACTTAGATTAAACAGACGACATTGCCGTCATTTGTGACAGCTCCCAGACGTGCCAAGCCGCGCTGGACAGCTTAACACTGGCTCTCAGCCGCTTCGGGCTTGGCTTTGCAGCATCGAAATGCAAGGCTTTCTTCCAAGGTTGGCAAGGATCGCCTCCTGCTCTGGCCCTTGGTAGGGATCAGCTAGACGTCGTTCGGAAATTCAACTACCTGGTAAGTTGTAGCAGCGCTCTTTGGATGGAAGGCGAGATCATCAACCGTATAGCAAAAGCTTGAGGTGTTTTGCTAACCTTCGTCACCTTTGACGGCGGCACGACATTACTCTCGACCAGAAGGTAAGAGTCTAGAATGCAGCGGTACATTCGACCCTACTGTGCGGTTGCGAAACCTGGCCCAAAGGGTCGGCGGATATGAAGAGGCTAGTTTCATTCGACCATCGGTGCCTTCGCAGTTTGGCGCAGTTTGACTTTGGCAATTTGGTGGGAGCACCGCGTGAGTTACGAGCTTTTTCTACCCCTTGTTTATGCACAGGAAAATGAAATGAACAGCTCAGCACCGTCATTTCATGCACCAGGCGCCGATGGCTTGGCCACGAGTTGCGCATGCTTGCCCACCGACTTCCACGACGCTCTTTGTTTGCTCACCGGGGATGTGGATGGAAGAAGAGGAGGGGTGGCAAAGCCATGACTTGCTCAAGAGGAATAAAAGCCTTCACTTCGAAAATGGCCTCGGTTGGAGCGTCACGGCTACTTGGTTGTAGTCCAAAAGACGATGAACACGTTTGACTGGATACACTTGCTGACACGGCAAGCAGCCGACCACAGTGGCGTACCAGCTCTGAGTTTCTTTGTCCCTCCCCATCCCTTTTAACCTTCCCCCACCAGTGCTATCATTCGGTAGCCAAAAAGCATAATAATTTTCTTTTTACCTAGTAGCCGGATGGTAGCTTACCTGAACGATGCCCATCCGTTGCTGGTAGCTCAGCTGGCATGCAACTGTTGTATTTATTTTCCTTTTTCTTTATGTATTGCGGCACAATAGCTGAGGTGTTCCCACCTCTAGCTGACGTGTATAATGAGGATCATGGTGACCATCCGCATTGCGCACCTCGTTTGTATTGTACCCTGTTTCGAAATGCCGTAAACGCCTAGTCGCCTCCGAGGTGCCGACGCCATATTCCTAGCAAGGACGCCACCATATATTTGCTTTACATGCCTCGCTTAACCGCTTTTGCCTAGGTGCATTAGACCACTAGGTACTTACCATCACATGGTGTTCGTCCATCCATACTCTCATTATACCTCCCGTATGTCCTCTATCTTAACCATACACAAACTTAAGTACACTGAAATAATATTGCAACTAACAAGTTCTGTAAACGTGTAAAGAACATATGAAATTCATACATTTGATTTCACACCAACTCGTTACGATCACTTGAGCCTCCTTCCGTTCTGTGTGGATGACCGTTATCGTTCGCATTTTCCCCTCATCCTTTTGCTCAAGAGCCGAAAAAAGGCAGAATGAACCACCAGCTCGGCGTCAGTCAGTGGAATTTCTAACAACTGTCCTTCGCGAATGAAGAAGCGCTTACATCTCAAATAGGCGGAGTGTGCTCTTGTGAGATTGCCCGCATTACATTCAGAAATAAAGGAGAATAGCTAGACTGCGGCTGGATTCTGTGCCCGCGGGGTAGCAGACTCATATCTGCGCAAATCCGACTCGCTTGCACGGACATTAACAAACTTAGGAGTGCAAACACCTTGTTTGCGTTGCCTATACAAAGCAGTAGAGCAATGAACTTTAAGAGCAATTTCGTAACACTTGGCAGTTTTATAGTGTGATTATTCCGGCCGCCATAACGTTTGCATAGACTCCATTGCGTGTAGTGCGGAACAGAATTGTCTTGGGAAGTATGTCGCGCCCACTATGAACTTCAGCTGGCTTATTCAGACGAGGGTTGTGCTCCTACCTTTTATTATTAGTGAAGCCAGCGCAGTACCGTAATTAAGCAGACTTTCATTTAAAGCACTGTCTTCCTCAAGCTGATTTACACTCGGCGTTCTTTGTACCAGTTCAGCGCAATAGTTAGACACTTCTAATGATGTGCTCATGGAAAAAATTAACAGCAGCAGCTTTAAATAATAAAATAAATAAATAAATAAATTGTATATTCCTCGACTATGCGAGAAGCTGTTCTCTATAAGGAACAGATCAAATAATGGTACAACTTTTCCATGACATTTCATCAATACATTTTCAGAGATAAACATGGATGCAATTGCAAATTATGTCACACAGAGTAATCAGAATCGTTCTGCTATTTTTGCCTGCCACTGAATCAGGATTCTTTACAATCACATGATAGATATTTGGGCCGAGAGAAAAAATGTAATGAAAGGGGCTGTTGTCCGAAATGTTATGTGTATGTGTTTCAGAAATTTATTCAGGCACCATGGATACCGTTTTCGAATGTGTTATCTAGGGACTGTGATGTCCCGAACATCTTAATCACGTTTTGGACGGTTAAATGCTTACTAATAGCAAGCTTAAAATTGCAAAGCGTATAGCATGTTCTGATATCACTTGGAAGTTTGTTCCAAATCTTTGA
Organism: Dicrocoelium dendriticum; assembly: GCA_944474145.2. Taxonomy (NCBI): domain Eukaryota; kingdom Metazoa; phylum Platyhelminthes; class Trematoda; order Plagiorchiida; family Dicrocoeliidae; genus Dicrocoelium; species Dicrocoelium dendriticum. Next base: position 77,048,485 of record OX104070.1, on the reverse strand, counting down.
GTATTGGGTTAGAAAGAAACGTTCTCTGATTCTCGTAGAAAATTTTGGAATCATGACCTTTACCTCTTTGTTACGTATTGGGTATCTGTTGTTTACAGATATGTGAACACCGCTTTCAGGACTGCGAATTTGACAATTTATGATTCTGTAAAGAAAACATAGGTTCAGCTTCATTATCCGAAGCCAAACTGGGTCACATCCAAGTTTATCGCATCGCTCCTTGTATGTCAACTTTGAGGAATATCCACATAGCTTTTTCGTGAAACGTCTCTGGACCCTCTCAAGAGCGTGCTGGTCAGACTTCCGTAGATTAGACTGTATCATTGAACAGTATTCCATACACGGCAACACATATGTTTTGTAAAGGGATATGCGAGATTCCGTGAGGTAAAAATGATGGCAGATATAACCAATGGTCTTCATGGCTTTCGAAACTTGGAAGTCACAGTGTTCAGAAAAGTTAAACGTAACTGAATATCGCACGCCCAAGTCGCGAATTGTCCTGCATTGCGAGATATAGGCACCTTGTAGCAATAAACTGTCTGGCGGTACTTGGCATTTGTACGACAAAATATTACACTTGTCCACGGCAAATGACATCTGCCACAGTTGGCACCAGGAGTCAAGGGCGGATAGGTCATCCTGAATGAGACGTACTGCTTCCTGAGTATTTGCACGTGGTTGTGAGTAGACAACTTTAATGTCATCAGCAAAGATAAATGCAACACCATTTCTTATTCTCTGGAATATATCGTTAATAAAAATTAGAAAAAGAAGTGGACCAAGAAGACTCCCTTGAATCACTCCACTAGTGATTGCTTTCGGTGTAGAGAAATGATCGCCTATGCGCACAACCTGCTGTCTACCAATTAGATATGAAGACAGCCAAGAGAACATCGGTTCTCTAATGCCTATAGCCTTCAGTTTTTCCAGTAACCTTCTGTGAGGCACTCTGTCAAAGGCTTTTTGCATTTCCAGGAACAGGATTACGACACTGTTTCCGTTGTCAATGGCAGCCGTTGTGTGGTTTAAAAAGTCAGTCTGGCATGTTGCGCAGGATCGACCTTGCATGAAGCCGTGTTGCGAATTGCTGATCATGTTAGCTTTGTTCAAGAATATAAATAGTTCATCTTTTACTATCCTTTCCATTATTGTAGATACGATGGGTGTGTGATTTATGGGACGAAAGTTTTTAACCTCGTGGGCAGCGCCATTTTTATGTCGCGGGATAACAACAGAAGATTTCCATTGAGTAGGGTATACTCCGTTGTTAAAAGAGAGTGTGAAGATGTTGAGCAAAAGCAGAAGGAAGTCACTACCACTGCGTTTTATTAAACATGGGGGTAGTCCATCAGGGCCTGCGCACGTAGAAGGCACAAGCAAATGTTAAAGTAAACGCTAGTAAAAGCCACTTGTTAGAATCTTCTCATTAGACGCGATTCCAAAATTGACACTACTGCTCCACAAAACTTCTACCTCAACCGTAAGAAAAAGCAGAACGTCAAGAACCTTGAAAAAATAACTTATTAATCGCCGTCAGCAACCACTGTACAACTACTGCTGACCTTGGCTGTAGGTCACTTATTGACCCGCGCCTTCTAGAATTGGAGGGTCAGCTGCCCATGTTAATAGTTCCCCATAGCTTATGCAGAGGCGTCAGGTAGTTTTTAGTCACGTGCGGAGACTAGAACATTCCAGAAGTTACGAAATCAATGCAATGAACGTCACTAATCGATTCATCTCTAAATGGTGGATTTTCTAGGCGATTCTTACTTTCGCCCGGACGCAAACATAATTAGGTAAGTTTCAGTAAAGGGTGAAATAACTATAAAAATGCTAATTACCCTAACATACAGTAAAACCTTTTGGACTGAAACTTGTATTAGAACCTCAAACCTCAACACCGAGTAAAGTTACAAAAATGTTAAACCTCTTTTACAACACGAATACTGCTCAATCAAATAATAAATAACTACGTAACCACTTTAATTCCCGTGAAATGCCAGATGCGCCTATGTAAGCATGGTCATATGAAGTTTGAAAATAAATGTCGGGGAAGTTATAAAAAATGGTGCAAGTTAGCCATGAACTTTGGAGCTCTGAGTACGTACAATTAGGTGGGAGGTCATGTGTTTAAATGTTTTGCAAGTTTGAAGATGGGCCACTTCAATTGCTATTGTGCACGCGGATAGGGTGAGAAGGGTTGGACGACGTCCGTGGCGGGCGTGTGGTTGGTTGGGAAATCCAGGGGTCGTGACTTTGGTTAGAGGCGAATCACCACCGCCTCGTCGCAGTGCTGTCAGACCGACGCTTGTGGCTTTTTATTCGGAGAAAGCATGCCATGAGAAAACCCACCACGTCCTGGAGCACTGTAGCTAAACCGTTGATACCCCAAGGAAGCCAAATTTTCCTTGTCAGATGAGTAGCCTGAGATTACTGACAAGCCATAAGCGTGTGATTGGACGCTTGACAGGCGGGACTACAGGTAGGAAGTTATGGTTGGCATCGGGTAACTTTGGGTAATCAATTGTTTTGTAGGCATTTTCGCAGGCAGAACTTGGCTGGTCCAATCCTCCGGATAAGGCATCCAGTTCCAATTGACCAGTGTTCGTAAACCAGAAAGGGAATGAGTGGGATGGAGGTCTGATATGATCTACATTTGTCTTGGTAGGTACATTCATTCGCAGACCTACAGACCAGGTTGGATTTTCGGTAAGTTTTCATTGGTATCTTTAGGCCTCGGAAAAGCGAAGAGAACTGTAAAGACAAGGAGAGCAGCAGAGACTACCAAGCAACCTGTGGTATCACGTGACGTGATCGTAAAAGCCCTATACGGTACAACGTGGTGAAAATAATACATAAATAGGCAAATATACAATCTGGCATTTTGTGTTCTGCGACCATCTAAAGAACCTATGCGGGAGGAGAACGCTTAACAGCTAGGAGTAAGAACGAGAGGAATAGTAAGAAAAAAGAATACACTGACAAGCGAAAGTAAAATGGAAAAACTAACTTTACCCCGGGTGAATCTGTTGTAAACCAGGACTTGAAACCTCAGTTGTCTAAGCGAGGTAAGAAAACATAAAATATAGGTGAAGTAATTTGAGACGAACGCCTCAGGCAGCCAACAAGCGAGCCAGAAAAGGTGATAGTGGGATAAGAAGCTTATACGATTAAATGTATCAACGCACTACAGTGGCTTTAGGAGAAAAAGTGATGCGGAGCATCAACCAATGCAGGCAAAAGGGAAAGGAGCAGTGGAAGTACCAAACCCGAGTTTGTATACCTTAGCCGCCTAGCAGCGGTCAGACGATAGCCAAGACAGATCCGTGGAGAGTGGATTAGGCAGAACAAAGAGAACATTCGGACCGGCAGAAGTAGGGGTGACATTTGAGGACCAAGCATTTATACAGGACATAAAAGCTAGGACAACCTTTAGGAAAAGCCAAGTACAAAGACCAGGGAGACGAAAGCTTTGATGAATTAGGTGTTACAGAGCTACGCGGAGACAGCCTTCATACGTTTACAAGGTCAGGGTGATGCGGGATCAAGAACAGAGTAGGCAGAGAGGTTAGCATAATCTTGCGAGGATAGAGCTTAGAAAGGTGGCGTGAAATATGAATAGCCTAATTAAGGTTAAACTAAGGGAATACCACGAGGGAATGTGCCGTTACCCAGAATTTTAAGCCTCAGTGGCCTAAGTGAATAAGGGAAACAGCAAAGGCAGGTGGGGCAATGCAGGAAGAACGCATCAGGCAGACAATTGGCAGGCCAGGTGAGGTGAGAGTAGGATAAGTAGCCGAAACAAATAAGCCTATCTTTGGATTGAGATGGCTTTAAAGGAAACGATGAGGACGAGCAACCATTAAAGCGAAGCCAAATGAAAGTTAAGTGGAAGATCCAAACGTGAATCAGTAAACCTCAGTCGCCTAGCAACTTGTCAGAAAACAGGCCAGCGAGCTCAGACGAGGCCGGAATGAGCCGAATAAGAGACTATACCGGCCAGCAGCTGTGGGGGTGATATTTGAGGAAGCAAGCAGAGATTCAAGACACAAAACCTGAGACGAAGTTTAGGAAAAGCCACATACCGAGGTCAATGAGAAGAAAGGTGTGATGAATCAAGTGTTACTGAGCCAATCCGAGGCAGCATGCATAGATTCATAAGGTCAGGTGAGGCATGATCAAGAATGGAGTAATCAGATTGGTTAGCAAATGCTCACGACGATAAGCATTGGAAAGGTAGTGTGCACGAGAATTAGGCTGCTTTAGGTTAAACTAGTAAGCATCACTGGTGAATCTGCTATAACTCAGGCTCTTAGGCTTTGAGGTTCTAAGCGAGGCAAATGAACAGCAAAGACAGGTCAGGCGAAGCGAGAAGAACGCACCAAACAGAAACAAGCAAGCCAGGTGAGGTGAGAGGGAGATATGTGGCTCAAACAACTAAGCATAGCATCTGGTTTAAATGGATTTAGGTAAAAGGTGGGGAGGAACAACAAGCAAAGCTTAGGAAGATAAAATGAGTAGTGGAAGTGCCAAACATGAATCGGTATGCCACAGTCGCCTAGCAACTGCCAGAATGCAGCGAGCGAGCTCAGCTGGGACTGGATTAGGCAGGAAGTATAGACTGTACGGCCCAGCGGATGTGGGGATGAATTTTGAGGAATCAAGCAGAGATTTAAGAGCTGAAATCTATCATTATCAGAAAAATCAATTTACGGAAGTATGGTACTTGGAAGTTGCTTGGTATATACCGGAACCAACGCGATTTTATCTAAGCAGTCCGAAAGCAGTCAGATGGTTGGAGGAGGAAGGCTACACTGGGCTTGACCAAGATGGCAAGCGGAGGATCAAATGTCATGTTGAGGTGGGATCAAGAAAAGAATACTCAACCAGATAAGCAATTTTGCTGTATATTATGGCACAGTGAAGTGCGAAAGGAGAGCAAGCCAGGTTAAGTTTATAAGAAAAATCCATGGAGGAGTCTGCTGTAAAGCATTCTTTCAAGCCTCCGTAGTCTAGGTGAGGTAAAGCGAGGTGGTGGATCTGCAATAGGTCAGACATCCAATCTTCTATGGTCATAAAGCGGTCACGAAGCAGGAGCGTTATGCCCGTCCATACGAACCGGAGACGGCAGGCAAATACCAAGCAACCTAGGCGAGCTAGAAGTTAGATAAATGACACAGGCAGATAAGCAACTCATTAGATTTAAATAGCTTTACGCAAAGTGTGAGGAGAATCAGCATTCTCAGTTGATGTATAAGAAATGTGTCGGTGGAAATGCAATGCACGTGGTGTTATGCATCGATGGCCCGGTTGTAATCAACGAGCCGGCGAGGCAGCTCAAGTGAGTCTGTACTAAGTAACGGTGAAGTGATGTACAAATCCGAATTACACGGATCAGCTGCAGTAATTAGTTGGGGAGTGTACACGGGTTGCTGGAAGGAAAAGTAATAAAGTGAGGGAGAAATGTAGCGTTTAGCGACAGCTAGACGCAGGTTTGTTTTGTTGGGCAGCAATATATGGGCAGGCACGTTTTCCATAACTCGTCTGCAGAAACGCAGGTACCCAATATTTTCGCAACTTTGGTGACTGTAAATAATCTCTCCATACAGACGCGGTGAATGAAGTTTTCAGGTACCCTGACGGCTTCTGGCAACTTATTCCTTATGCTAGCGTATCCGTAGATGAAGAAAGCGTATGGAACAGTGCGCTTTAGGTAAAAAATGTGTGGAGCCCTCAATCAAAGTGTATTGGGTATTGACCGACGTTTGAAAAAAGCGGCTAATACCTGAGTTAGAGCCCTCTACAAGTTTATAGAGGAAGGTAGGGTTGGGTTTAAGTCTGCGGAGCCGAAGTGGCACTAGCACGAGCTGTGTACATCGGGGTTGGTAACTGAGTGTAGTAAGGCCTATTAAGCGCTTGGTAAACGAGCGCTGTACCTTCTAGAGCACCAAGCTATCGAATTTGGGTGCGTTAACAATGATTAACGCGCAGTAAGCCAGAATTAGTCTGGCACATATTTTGCGAAGAGTCAGTCGAGATTCCCTTAACTACATAGCTTTGAAGCTGTATCCAATAATTGCCCCAGCTTTCGCAGAACTATAGCTCACTTGTTCAGCAACATTTAGCGAGCTTCAGTCGTGCCCACCGAGGTCACGCACGGCAGAGCAAATTTCTAGAGAAGTACCGTTAACTGTAAGCGTGTTAAGTGATACAGGACACCTGTGGGAGAGAACGTTGCACTTTGTTGGGGCGAATGCAAGTTTTCATAAAGCGCACCAGGTTTCGAGTAGCCTGAGTTCAGTTAGAATGCATGAGAGACTGGTTTGCATGTCTGTAACATCGAATAAACACACCATCTCTACCTTGTTAGCAAACAAGTATGTTGTGCTGTGACTGAAAACGGGCAAAATGTCATTTATATAGAGTAGAAGCAGCAAGGGATCAAGGAAACTTCCATGGAACACACGGCTGCTTACAGAAGACCTCTTCGAAGTGATGCTACCCAGTTGCACTGACTGTGTTGGGTGGCTGAGGTAAGATGAAAGCCAAGAGGGTAGATTACCTGACAAGCCAAATGAGGCTAACTTCATGCGTACTCTTTCGTGTGAAGCTCGGTCAAATACCTTTTCATGTCCAGGAAGACAATGACCAGTGCCTGCCCCATGTCTATGGAGTGCGTTACGTTGTTCAGCAATTCAAACTGGCAAGCTTGGCAGGTCTTTGCCGGTAGAAACTCGTGCTGTGAACTTTTAATGAGGTTAAGATGCAGTAAGAATGCAAGCATTTAATCCTTAAGTATTTTCTCAACGACCTTATAGGCAAAAAGTGTGTAGCTGATAGGATGGTAGTTGCCAACCTTTTTTACGATTACCTCGTTTATGTCGTGGAAACAGCGTCGCGTGCTTCCAGATTTTTGGGTAGAAGCCACAGTTCATATACAAGGTGCGAATATTAAGAAGAAGGACTGGGTGTTCCGGACCCGCAAGTTTCAGCAGTGAGGAGGAGACACCGTCTGGACCAGGATAACGTGACATCTTCAGCGAAGGAGGTGTGCGCGTGATTTTGCACAAACTAACGTGGATAGTGTGTAGCAGATCGTTAATGAACTTAGGTATGCTATCTGATACTAGCAAATCTGTGGCGGAGTAGGAGTCACAGAAGTAGTTGTTAACATAATCTCATCGATCGACTGAATCAGTGGTTATCCTTTTGTCAGGGAGTATGAGAGATATGATGGGTATATGTCGGTGCGGTCGCTCCAGTTTTATAAGTCTATCAAGAGGTTGTCCCTTTATGTGGGTACAAAGCGCTCGGTGGTCAGCTGCTCTCTGTTCTATTTTTAGCGAGTTTCTCCAACTGGCCAAGAATCCGTTCATACGAATTTTGCCAAAAACGTCCTTGGTTTGTTGCAAGTGGAGCGCATTTTTTGGGCTTGAAAGAGACTACGCGTGGTGGTGTCATTGGAGACTGTATTTTGCTTATATTGGTGCGCTTTGGAGCAAGGGAGTCCAAGAAATTCGTTAGGGTTTAATTAAGCTTACAAGTCGCTATATCTATATGGGGCGCCAAGAGGAAGTCATCCCAAAGTGCCGCTCAGGGAGGTGGGGAAAATTATTTCCAACTGTTGCGGTGGAGAGGTCTTGGTGCAAAGTTTATAATCGCTTGGTAAGGATGAAGTTCAGGGGGTAAAAAGATGAGCCACGATATCTTGTGGTCACAACCCTGAAGGTTGTTTAACACGTTAGCCCACGCGTGGGGTATACCTGTCGTGAATAGCAGGTCCAGCGTAATAGGTCCTCTCGTGGGAGCGTGCATACGTTGAGTCCAATCATGTGTAAAAACAGTGTCAGTAGAGGTCCTATAAAAGGAAGGTCTGAAGTGCTCAAGCCACGAAATATTGGGCATATTAAAACCTCCGCCAATTATGTAATAACCTGCTGGTACAAACGTCGCTTCATGAAATAGCTTTACGAGATCGGTACCCGAAAGATTGGAGGAATTGGGTGGGTTATTTGCACAACCGATTACCTCGAGCTGGCTTCCGATGGATTGCAGCTAAACGGAATTTACTAGGCTCCCACTAGAAATAACTTGGAAAGTTGATGCATGGAAGTCATTGTTGTCGTAAATAAGACAGCCACCTCCACTTTGATTGGCAAGTCCACTGCAGAAAATAGTGTAACCTGGAATGGGCAGCAGCACATCCGATGCCTCAGGTGGATGCCAAATTTCCGTAGTAAGTACTATATGCTGACTGAACAACAGAATGTAATGTCCTAGAAGATGCAGTTTATGTTTGCTTGATGGCATGGTGAAGAGGACGACTTCATGTGAAGCTTTTTGCAACACAGCTGCGTTTGCGTTCAGTGTGCAGTTCATGATAGCAGGGCTAGCAATGTCAGTGTCCGCGTTATCCTAGAGCAGTTTGAGTTGTAGGAATGGGTCCGTTTTGTTACTATGCTGAATCGACGCAGAGGAGACAGGTTCGTGATTGCGTGAAAGGTTATTAACGACGATTAAGGTATTGACGAGGGTAGGTTGAACGTAGACTTTGGAAGAAGATGATTGACTATAGTGATTATGCAGTCCTGAGGGGCATAGTTTGTCCATTGTGCGTAGGTTACTGTAGTATCTGTACCGCATTTTAAGACTTGGAGATAAGAGTGGGCACGTTTGTATGCAATGGAGAGGCTATAGGTTATGTCGTCGGTTGGTGGCGTAGAAGACAGTTCATAGGTGCTGGAAGAAGTGTCTCAAAGGAAGCAAAAGCCTACGTTGCCTTTACTCCGGGGCTGTGGTTGCGCAGTAGGGGAACTTTTGAGCAGGTTCACATGGGGTGCTGTATATAATGATGATGCAAGTCATTGTTAGAATTAGATGTTAATGAGCCGACGCCTGCAGCAGTTGTTGAAAGGCTTAGTAGCAATTACTCAAGGGCATCTGTGGGATATTTAGCAGCCTGTGAATTTGATAGGGCGTAACTCCGTTCTGCACCTCGTGAGTGTCGGCGAGCCTTAGCCGGCTATATTCCGTTAAAATGGAACGGGCATGAGTAGTGACGTGATAGGCAGTGCAGTCTCCATTGGATTGCTTTTGAGGCGCTGGCGATTAACCTTCGCGACTGAGGGTGGAGTGGTGTATCACTTTTCGTAGCGGAGTGATTTACAAACAGCAGGTTTGAAGCGGCGTGTCGGCCACTGATTATAGTCACCGTCGGATTGGTAGCATCGCGACAATGGCAGCATTAAGGAGTAGGGTGTGGATAAGCCGACAGGCGTGTTATATTGGACAGTCTCGGATCAAGATACCGGTTTTTCTGAGGGCCGTGCAGTGGGGCATTTGTGCTGTCCATCGTGTCAGCCCTACCGATTGGATTTATTGTGCAGCGGGCATCGCGCACGTTCTGGCCGTGGCTGATGACATTGGCTTTTAAATGGTGAACAGCTGGTCTTGGGATTGGAAGCAAGTATGGTTTCCCGGGCGGCGGCACTTGTCCGTTAGTAGTAGTAGTCTCCCACAGTGGTTCATATTGTTAGCTATGGCCTTCATGGGTGCAGTCTGTCTATGCCGAAATGAGCGCGTTTTGGGTAGCACAGAGAGTATGGGTTGCCTGATTTCGTTGAGGCGTTCCGTGGATTGATGTCTCGGCACGTAGGATTTGTAAGTTGCAGGCGCTATGATGCGCCTTCGTTTTGGGCGGTTGCTCGAGAGTTCCCTAGTAGCCACTGGGGGTGCTTTTCATAAGGCTTTTGGATGTTTTGCCAATAAATTCCTCGACCGAAGGTTCCGTATCGGTGTCATACGAGTCTGAATCATTCGATTTATCATCATCGGCCTCATCTTGGCCGGTAACAGCTTCATACTGCACTGCCGAGAGGGCTAGCGTCTTTATTGTGTTGGACAAAACTCCTTCAGTGCTGTTGGTCTTTGTCTTAGTTAGATCTATATGCTGTCGTGACAGCTCAAGTCCTACTGGGAGTGGGCTATCTAGTCCAGTCGCGGTGGGTGAAGGTTCCGTCATTTGCTTAGGCGGAAGATCATTGGATGATGCCAACGCGCTTTGTAGTGGTAATTGCTTCGGCCCTAGCAGAAACTGTTCAGCAGTTGAGTACAATGAGTGGGTACTTATTGTAACTAGTGCAGCAGGACGCTACTTACTTAATTGTATGGCTCTCTTTGAAGAAGGCAAGTTTTCGCTATCAGGGCTTCCTGCTTTGCACTACACACTGAAAGAAACGAAACATAAAAAGTGACGAAAGCATTATAGGCTCTAAATGAGGATAAGTATCCAGAAATGCATAATGAAGCCCAAACTTCATCGCCGTAACTATATGCAATATAGTAGGGCAGAAAGCAAACTAGGCAAATCTAATAAAAGATAAGCCAATATGTGATAACTTTACGCGCTGGTGCTCGGGATGCACTAAGAAATATCATATATGCACGAGGCTTCAGGACTAGTTGTACCTAGCCCGCGGTGTGCGGTTTCCTTAACATACTGGGCCACATAATCCACTACGAACGTAGAATAGACTAAAATTTAAGACTAATTGTTTGCGTAGGTTATCGCAGGACCACTCGAGCCAGGTTCATATGGGTATATCGAGAAATCTTAGAGTATGTTTGACCCAAATGGGCGAATGGAACCTACGTTTTTCTTAGACAAACAACGCACGTTTCTCTACTTACGCTTATCATAGTTACCTATTAAAAGCCAACAGTAACAATGAGCTACCAGGGCCTTTAGATAATACTGAGGAAAAGAACATTCTAAAAATTAGCGCAATGCTTCGAAACAGGTAATGTACTTGAGTCTGTATTGAGAGGCATCAACCACGTTGCTTTTATGTATTGAGGATCGAACATGAAAGATTATTGTGCCTCATATACTGGAACCATTTACTAAGCATAGCATTATTATTTTTTCCGTTATCCTTCCTGCTTCTTTAGTCCTATGAGAGTACAAATGGCGTAGAGCAGAGTGGCGATTCAAGGTACTTCCGGGCCATCGCACCAGCTATCACCTTGGAGGCATTTTGGTGAGTGCGGTACCAGTTCGTCTAATAAAAGGACCGAAAGGTTGTGTAATGCAAAGTAGGAAAGCAAGCCTGAATTAGGCATTGGTTGTTCCTCTGCCGCTAGGCATTACGCATGGCACACATTGGAACAAGGTAAGACAAGAAACGACAAACGGACCTCCCAGGTAAGATACAGCGGTTGTCAGAAATTCTGGATGCATAGTTAGCCGGTGTGGCAACGGTCTCTATGCCGTTTGAATGGCCTCCATGCCAATGTAACGACAATGGCAAAAGCAACCGTTGTGCTAGTAAAGCGGTAAGAGTAAGGACGCTAGATTTTCATAATGCTTACCTACTAAGGTTTCCAACAGTGTTCGGTATAGGTGCAAATCAGCTAAAGGTAAGTGTGAGACCAACCGAGGATAAGATGGGGAGCAATCTGCCCGTTTCTTAACACTAATGCTCTAACAGTGGTCTATTTGTCGACCAATTTGCTGATATATGAATACATGTTTATATACGGTGTGCAATTAGAAATCGTAAAGGTAAGCAGCGGGTACTTAGGCAGAATAAAGGGCATCTATTATGAATAACTAGCATCTGACAGCTATCGTGGCTAATGGAAGTACACCTACTGCGAAAGTTTAGAAGAAACCGTTCTGATCCATTCTTATGATGACTTAAATGCACTGCGTGTCGACGGAAAAAATAGAACTTGAGATCAAATGCGAAGCATAACTCTGGTAGAACGCTTTTCGTAGAAGTAGGCATATTTATTTCTCACGGGCACATTGTTTTAAGCAGTTGAAACGTGGTGTATGGTAAAGAGGAAGACGAAGAAGTGAAGTTAAAGATAGAAAGGTAGGAAGGCAGTTTGTCTTCGGGGATGGCTTTGTTATGGCCATGCGATATGCTAGCTGAGCTGCGCCATGGTATTTGAAGGGCTACACGGCAAAGACATAGGTTTGTGCTACTTGTTGATTTTCTTAAAAATTGATAAGATGGCCACTGCTGCAGAGAAGTCGTAGGCGTTTAAATATCGACTGGCTCTAACAGACTGCTTATGCGGTAGCATCTGCCATTCCACTAATGCTACTTTTGGACCAAAGTGGCTGTAGGAGGAAACGAATCGTCGGAAACAGTAAGCAATGACTAAACCGATCTTGTCGTCAGAATTTTGGTCAAAGCACCTGAACCATTCGTGAAAGAGATCTGGCTGAGATCTCTTAGGTGCTAAGACAATTATTACAGTGCATGTGTATAACCCGTGAGTCAATGTTTTAGATGTCACTTAGCCACAAAAAGTTTTATATGTAGCTTGACCCAGGCATACCGCGCTCCTTCCTATGCTCTATCCTGACCGACCTCAAAATGTTTATCATACTAATCGCAGAGACTTAACAGGCTATTGCATTACCGAAACACAAACACTTCTGTACATTCTCCTTGCATGCCTGCAGGTTGGCCATCGTGCGCAACTGCGAAGATTTACGTGAAACTGGGTACGTACTCGTTGGCAATGCGACCGTAATGCAACACTATTTACTGATGTGTAATTCTGAGCCTTTCCTCAGCTTTCGGCTGTAGATGCCACTAAGTTAGGCGTTATGTATTAGCGTATGCAGGAATGATTGCTTTAAGGCCAAACTTCGCAACAATTTTCGCTAAACTATGAGCTGCCCTCACCACTAGTTAACTAAAAGCCAGCTTTCGTAAGGTTGGCTTTTCGGAAAACTACTGCTGAGCTTCTTTGAGCAGTGTGCGATCTGAATTCTGCAAATTGCTACCAATGAATATGCAGTATCCTAGGTGTGCGTGCACGTGACCATTATAATTCCGGTGGTGCCTGGGCTGTGTTAAGATGGCGGCCTATATAGAGGGCTAATAGTCGAGTCTTTGCAAGTGGATACTGCACTTGCTTTGAAAAGTTGAGGCTTAAAGCACGGCGTTTACCTAAAGCTTTGGTCAAGTATCGAGTTGGATGAGTGTGCCCTTAAACGTGATGGCGCCATCAAGTATGGAATATTTGTGGGTCAGGATGCCCGAATTGTTAGAAGGAAAGGACGTTTGACGCTGCTGATTACCCGACTCTAAAGCAATCGGATATCCGCGGATGTCTACAAGTGCAAATATGTTGGCCCTTAGAGTAGGCACATATAAAAACTTTAAAGGTTCACAGAAGGGGAAGCAACGGCCATTGCGTAAGCTGGCACATGTTACTCACCTAAACCAATAGCAAGGTCTGTTCAAGCAGGCTCCGTTTTACGACACCACTGAGGACTGTAGTGAAGGTGGATTAGATGTGTGCAATCTCACAGAATGCGTGCGCCCTTTATGTAGCAGTCCCACCAGTCGTTAGTGTTGCGTACACCAGAGTCATTAGGCTTATGTAACAGACAGCTGTAGGGACCCCTCAAATACATTTTGCATACCGTGGTAGAGTTAAACTTACTGCCAGATCCGAATGAATGGGGCAAGTGACAAATTTAGTAACTCAAGTTGCGTATGACGGAGCGCTTAAAAATCCATGGTACAACGTGCTATCGTTTGCTACTGCATACAACAAGTACATGAGAGCACTATTATCCGATATTTTTATTACACAAGAGAACCGCGTGTGTGGTTTATGGCTCGATATTTGTTGTCCTTTTTTATGGAACCAACTTGTGGCACGGTGTGATAACAGAGAGCTTCTACGCAGCAAAGGATTGGCACTGCTGCATTTTTACTGTGCACAATTTTATATATAAATACTTATTTATTCTCGACGAAGCAAGGCACACAGTTTGGGCAGGATCAAAAAAAGCATTTTACGCATACAGTAGAATGAATAGGTCCAACGAAACAGGTATTAAAGTTTTAGGCAGTTAGTAGTCCCATTTGGCCCAAAGCATGAAGAAAGTTTATTCGAGAGCGTATCAAGGCACGCTTTGGCAAGGATAACCAGAATTGCACAGGTAAAATTGTGCGCAGCGTAGGAAATTCAAAGATAAGTGATACAGCGCTCATTGGCTTAGAGGGTGGCGGTAAGGAGCTGGTTCGTTGAGGTCGTGTCCGACTTGCAGGTTAGCAAGTGTAGCATGTGGATTAATCTGTACAAGCGTTATCAGAATAGTGGCATGTAACATTTGAATATGTACGTGTAGACGTATCCGAGCAAATAGTTGCACAGAACTGCTGACATAGGGTATCGGTCATACTGCCCATACGTGGTACGTTGCAGGGACTTTAATTAGCGGAGAGTCACATCCGCTACGTCGCAGTGTTCTTAAGCAAACGATTGTGGCTTTTGTACGGCAAACGCTTGCGGGGAGAAAATTTACCACGTTCTAACACACCGCCGACGTTTATGTAACATTGGCTGGGTTGCCGCTGACCGAACGTTGTCGCGGTTGTTTGCAGTCGTGTTGCATTGGTTTACTACCGTTGGCTGTGTGGTTGGCTTCTTCGGAGTGGTACGCGATTATTTATAGCTGGAGACTTTGGACTACTCAGTAGACTTTTTGAACGCTTTTGATTTATTAGAATTGCGGAGGATGGAGAGTTTGAATAAACACCATTGCATCCGTGGCCAGGTGGGCGTCACAGGTAAGGTTTCAGAGGCGTTGGAGGTAAATGATATCCATACCTGGTTTTTCCAATTTGCCATTATCTGAGACCGACCACCACTTTCGCTATGTAGGGTAGCCATCTACCGGTGCATCTTCCTTGTTCTTAACGGTGGAGTTATTCTTATACTATTTCCGCTTGCAATCCGCGCCACATTTTACTACATTATTATATCTACTAATAGCAGGAACCAAAGCCAACAAAGCGAACACTTAATCATTGCAATCTGTCATCCACACTCTGGAGTTCCCAGGATATGGTTCGCCTCAGCTTGCGTTTCTCTCACTGCTGTTGCCTTCTGTTCAATTTCTAGGGTTTATGCTTTTATTGCGCACATAAAAGTACGGTCGTCTACTCCTCATCCTATCTGCTCCCTACCCACCTCATCCTCAATCCGTGCCAATCAAATAGCAACAGTACCTATTGCCCCATCGCTTGAATCATGCAAACCGAGAAGTGCAGATGACAGCGCAGTAGAAGAGCCTGCAGCACAATGCTGACAGGATATTACTGTCGGATCTGGCGACGCGATGCCCGAACCCTGCCGATCAGACTAGCGTACATTCCTCCTCTTCAATGTGCGAGCAAATCAAAACTGCACCTCTAGGTCCTCATTCGTCCGTCAAGCTCGCATATTGTGCTCATAACAGAAACCTGACATTCGGTTGAAGAATCCGATGTGTAGCAAAATTGTCCGGTTTAAGGTAACAGCTTTGAAATATTCGCGAGAAAACAGAGGCGAGTACCGTTCCGGGTGGTTGAAGAGCACGCACAGAAGTAACGGGACGACTGTTCTCGTGTATTGGCAATAACTGCGAAACCGGACGACGCAATCTAGCTAGAAAAGCATGTGACGCACCGCGTGCTGGAGTGGAACGTTTAATACAAACGTGGAACCATGTATATATCACTGTGTGTTGGATCAGACAAACAAATACAACCTGCGTATCGGCACTGCAGAAAATCTCTTAGTGTACAATAAAAAGATAATGTAAGTTAGCATGTTACAAAAGATACAGGAATAACTGGGAAATCTCTAGACAGTAACCTAGTCTACCGCCAGAAAAAACCGTTTAAATAGTCCTTCAAGCTACGTAAGGACTATCAGTTGCGAGCCAGACTGCTGCGAGACCAGGTGGGGAAACGGGAGACAGCTGCTGGGGAAAGGCCAGACGATCGGATCTCAGCGGGCTTCCCCCAAGTCATCCCGAGCAATGTAGAAACGAAAAATACTCGTAAAAACGGTTAGTTGTTGGGTAGCGCGCAAAAGGGAAAATTTCTGTGCACAATTTGAGGCGTACGACACCATCGTGAAAGTGCGACGTAGTTGGCAGACGTACATCTAAAGTAAATAGAAAACGGCAGTGGCTATGGGGTATGGCAATATAAGTGCTAATATGATCACAAAGGATTCTAGTATTTTTAAAACGTTGTAGATAAGTTTGATGGTTTCAAATAGTTTGCTGTTATGCCACCAGTTTCAATAATGGTAAAAGGGACCTGAACAGACAATGTACTGTTTGGACCAAACGACGAAGGAAATATACCTGTCGATGAGACTGTGTCGTCCACGGCGCCTTGGACAATGTAACGGAAGTTTTGGTGGACGCCGATGAATTTATTGAAATGTGCGTTGTTGGCGGAGAAATCGGCGTATTTGTATAGACCGTTCCGCTGTCGAGACGCGCATTTTTATGCGACTAATATATATCGTTGCACGCTTTCGTTGAGCATGGTTGACTAATATTTTGTCGTTCCGTTATATGGCTATAAATGGTCCTGCATATGGAGGAGCCAAAGCTCGCTTGACGCCGTCAACTCATACAAACACGTACGCACAAGTTGGAATCTTCGGCAGCACAGAGCTTTTCTGGCTCTAGACACGGGTTTTAGTCGTTACAAAATTACGCATATTTGATGCATACATTTTGGCAAAATATACCTTATAGGTAAGCGGTGGAATTAGTAGGAGGCGGTGGGAACTGGAGGTAGGAAGTTTATCAACCCGTGCATCGGTCTGTTTTACCTCGGCCACTGCTGCTTGATCAACGTTGTGACCAGGTTAAGTAAACTGACACGGAACAAGACGTATGCGACATGGTTGTGCGCAACTGAGACGTTCCGTGTGGCTGACGTAGACTGTGAGACGTAGCCTAATTGACGGATCTCTCTGGAAGGGTAGCTGTCGGTGCAGGGGCACTAGTTTAGTGTCCACTATTCGCCACATGACTGCCGTGCGCCAACCATCAACTGCACTATGTGAACCGTTGAAGCCAACGGATCTTGGCGCGAGCGGATAATAGCAAGTGCTAGCATATGCACGAATCCCGCTTTGGCCACCTTCAACTTTATTGAGACAAGACGTCCTGGTCGAGTAGAGAGCAACAGCCCCTGTATTCTTATGGTGCGCCACTTCAGCTGTTACTGGAAGAACGACGTTAGAGGGGTGTATCAACTGTGGGAACCGCGCGAAAGGTTTCAATATCTATGTAACTGCTTGTAGCTGGGGCCAAATACTTGTGGCGGTTTCGGTAGACGGCTTGATTCTGAAGAGGAAAAAGGACATGTTTATTTTGCTAATTAGCTTTTGTTTGCGAATATAGAGCATTAGGTCCAAATGGTGAAAGAAATCAATTCCAGCAATAGCAAATGGTACAGTAGCTAGGTAAATATCCAAAGGAATTTAGCCTAAGGCTCCTGTAAATAACTGAATAGTTTCTTCTTGAAACCATCGAAGCCCATCAAATTAAGTCGATGGTGAGTAAACGGTGACCATTTATTCCTATGGAAGTTCCGTTGGCGGTACTTCGTTTTGCTGTCTACTGATTAGTTGATTCGTTTTGGCTTGGTGGGATCAAGCTTGCTTCTGCCACAGCGCTGACAAGGTACAGGTTTTTTGCTACCCGATAGGCTATCTTGAATAATTGACTTGCGGCATTTTGCCTGCCGACGTCAGTCGTTAGTACTTGTCTATTATCTTGCTCTAAGCCACCGTCCGTAAGCCTCGAGTGAAGGTTATCTCTGTGCTTCTTCAGACCATGCATCTGACGACGTCTGTCAAAGAGTTGTTCAGCCTGCTACATTTTTGATGCAAAGTGAAAAGTTTAGTACACTTGCTTTCCCTGGCTGCATCCATGGCCCAATTATCCCATCACGAAATGACTATCCAAGCACATCCGCGCTTCTGTCTCATAGAATGTGACCCTCTGAGTGGCCTTAAGGTATAATTGCATATTACCTCTTTGTTTCCTTTCTTTTTACCCTTTTTCTGCCCCTTCGGGCGACCTTCATTATCTGTTCAAGTCGGCATACAGACGCGCCTTAGTCTTTCCTTGCTTGATGTACAATCTTTCCTTACTCCATGCAACGTCTTTGACAACGGCTCATGTAGGAGTCCAGCTCCATCACTGGCGTTTCCTGGCTCAGTCTACCTTAGTACCCAAGCATAATTTGAGTATCTGCACACCGCTACGCCTCAACTTCTTCTGCTCTGACGTACTTAACAAACTTAATGTACGCTTGCGCTCCACCAGTTTGCTGCCCTTTCATCACGAAACCTTTCTTAGCTCCCCTCTATTGTGCATACATGACCCAAGTGGCCCGCTCAAGGCGCTTCTTATTCTCTGCTTTCTAGACGTACATTTATCCATTACTCGCTGCAAAGTCTGACTATTGCTCATGTAGGCGTCCAGCTCACTCACTGGCGCTTTCCGGCTCAGTGTACCTTAGCACTATTCCCTTAGAACCCAAGCGTGACTTGAGTATCGGCGCGCCGCTGCGCTGTAGCCTCTACTGCTTTGACATATTTAAGAACTTAAATGCATGTTTGCGTTCCGCCAGTTTGCCCTTTTCATCATGATAACTTTCGTAGCTCACTTCTAGCCACGAAACTTATCTGGTCAGCACACAACCGCTCCTTATTCTCTCTTTCCTAGGGGTGCAGTTATCACCTACTCGCTGTCACGTCTGTGTTACATGCTCAAGTAGATGTCCTTGCTTGCTCCCTGGCTCAGCATACCTCAGCACTATTTCTTTAACAGTCTAGTATGATCCGTCTCTGAGCGCCGCCGAGTTTACGCCTCATGTGTTGTGGCGTCCTCGGGTAACTTAATGTATGCTTGCATTCCACCTGTTTGCTCTGCTTTGTTCATTTAACCTATTTCAGCTAAAATCTGGCAATCACTCTTATTTCATCAGAGCAATGTACATCCGCTCCTTAGCGTCTACATCTTAGACATTCAACTACCTCTTACTCGTTGTAACGTCTTAGACTTTTCCAACTGCAAGAGTCCAGACCTCGAACCAGCTCTCCCTGCTCTACGTATGGTACTGTTATTCCAGCAGGAGTTGCGTACCCACGAGCCGCCGCGCTTTTGTCTCGTATGATATGACCTCACTCAACTTAACGTATACTTGCATATTTCTTGGTTGTTGACCCTTCTTCATTTAATCTTTCCTAGCTCCTTTCTGGCGAGCTGCCTTACCTCTGCAGGTCAATGCACAGCCGCTGCTTAGCCTTTCCTTTCTCGTTGCTCAACCTACCCTTACTCTGTGCAACTTCTTTGACATTTGCTCATGTAGGAGTCCAGCTGTTTCACTGGCTTCCTATTTGTCAGCCTACCTTAACGTCCTAGCATGATTTCAGTACCTACGCGCCGCTGAGCTTCAGTCTCTTTTGCTCTGATGAACGTACCAACCTTGATGTATAATTGCGTTCCTCCAGTTTGCTGTCCATTCATCCTGAGACCTTTTCTAGCCTCTTTCTGTAGAGCTCACATTAATGAATTGGTAGACGCACAGTTGCAACTTACACTCTTAATTCTAGATGTTCGCTTATCACTTTCCGTAATGTTCCCGACTTTTATACCTGCAATCCTCTCAGACTATTTCCCCCCGGTTATTTCCAAGTGGTACTATTACCTTAGCACCCTGACATGACCTGATACTTTTCCCGCCGCTGCGCTTTTGCCCCGTATGTTGGGACGTCCTCAGCGACCAAGGTAGATACATTTCACCAACACGCTGCCCTGTCTTCAAGTAACCTTCCATAGCTCTGTTCTAGCCCTTAATCTTATCCCATCTGGTCAGCGCAAAGCCTCTGCTTCCTTGACGCTGTTAGCCTTTACTCGCTGCAACGTCTGTGACACTAATTCGTATAGCAGTCCATCTCTTCCACTAGCTTTACCCAGCTCAGTCTACCTTAGTACCAATCCGTTAACAACACAGATTGACATATATCTCTGCTCGAAGCTGCACTTATGCCTTCTATGTCTTGACGTCCTCAATAACCTTAATGTAAACTTGCGTTCCGCATGTTTGCTGTCTTACAGTTGATCTTTTTAGCTCTCTTCCATTAATTAATCTTTTATTAGTTGGTTGGCACACTTTATCTTCTTAACCCCCCGTTTTTGTTGTTCCGTTTCCGCCTTGCAACAATGTATTCGACCCTTGTTCACGTTTGAGTCAAACTCTCCCGTACTGCCGTAGCACTCTTCTCTTAGCACACTCATCTCGTCTTTATGTCAAGATATTGTAAACATTTTACCCCGCACTTGAGTCCTATATTTTTCTGCTTTACCACTCATTGATATTTGAAGCTCTCACGCCGGGAGCGATTAATATTTTTTACTTATTTTGCGCTTCCTATCGAATTGGCTTTACTACCTTCTTTTCGTTCATTATTCCATAGCTCTCCTTCTTCTAAATCTCCTTTCTTTCTTCCAACGCAACTGTTGCAGCATGCTAAACTGCTACTTCGTAGATCGCTTACTAGTTCAACGCTCTGTACACTATGTAGATAATAGCAACCTAACCTTACGGCCATTGCTTCCTGTAGCACGTTCAAGAACCACTTTCAGCCTAATCTTTGTGGCACATCGTACTTCATTTGGCCTCAAATCTAAGTGTCATAACATACGACTTTAACAACGCTTAATTTCGCGCCTTGCTTTGCGGGCTTCTTTCGTTTTCCCTTACTTTTCCTGCTCTACGAGGTGCGAAACTGCTTTGGGATCTGGAATTGCACTAAGGCACAGCGATTTCGCCCGAGAAGGATGAATAAACCAACAAAGACTTACATGAAACGTGGCCATAAACCAAAGGGTTTCAACTGCATTTACCACGACGACTATCGTTCATTGTGGAATGCCAGACACGGTATTCCGGTATGTATGCATAATCTGAAAAATCCAGACAACGGAAACTGAACCTTGTATTCACCCTACACTCAACAAGACGGCTGTTGGTGGCTTTCATCCTCGACTGGCCTCAGCGTTTGTGGCTGCCCTGACCAAACTACCCGATTAGCCAACAGAGAACGTTAAAAGTCATTTTACTGCGAATAACCGTGTGTGAAATTAGTCGTCAAGCTGCTTTGCCAGTAGTACACTGATATTCAGCAGTATTTACGGCAGTGTTCCAAGACGTGGTTGGTTTCCGTCTGATACGCATTCTTCCTATAAAAGGCTGCAAATAGCCGTTTAACCACACTGTGACGTGGCAGATGTGACTCACCAGTAAATAAGGTCACTGCCAAGAACTACCTACTGGTAAGTCGACTAGAGCCATATTTCAATCTTCTCTTTTCACGTACAAGAATAAGACACTCTTTACATATACCATGTTCCCTACACTTATAGTGCTTTAACTGTTCGCACTATGATAACTTGAACCCAGAATATCGTCTCTCATTAACGACTTTATTCCATGACGACTTCCTCAACCTCTGCAGCCCGTACATCTTTCCGCTAACGCCGATTATATTCATAACGACGTGTCTGCTGCGGAACATAAATACCTGTAAATTTTGATAATGCGTGGTTTCGTGTGCCTTGATACTTTCGAGAATAAACCATTTATTTATTTCCTATATAGTAGCGCTGCTAAACCTTGATTGCCGGCGGCAAGCAGCATGTCATGTAATGCTGCGTACGCGATTACGCAAGCGGCGTGTACCCCTGCGCTGTCGCAGGTTTAGGCACAAACGTTGGACATCTCGTTGAATGAAACTAGTTATCCATGAGAGCCTGCGTTTTAGGCAGGTTGCTTTCCTTGTCGTGAATGGTAGCGGCGCTCTGTACCCGTTGAAGCAAGACTGCTGGCCGGATGACGCTAGACAAACCACGAGGTGGTTAGGTGTAAAGCTCCAGTACGCTGGCGGAGATTTATGCCATTTCTGAAGCTGGCTTAAAATTATCAAGCAGTATGGCCTCCTGTATGTGCTTAAACTTTGCAGTCATGAGTCCTGTGGCAAATATCCGTCCCTAATTAAATCGTATAACTAAACAAACAAAGGTGTGATTCCCGACAGTGCGGAACCCTCTTAAAAGGGCCGGGTCAAATTAATGCAGACGCGTATGATCAAGAAACGCTCAAGGATGTTACAACTTACTCAGAACGTGTTGGAGATACTTTAATGTATATATGTAATGGCTTGGGTTAGTAATCAGGTTGTGTGAATTTGTTACTGCAGTGCTGAAATTATGGTTGTGTTCGGTGAATTCGCCAACATAGGTAGGAATGAAATAATATCTTCTAAGTAGGTGACTTTATTGAATAGCGTGAGATCATTCGGAACGGCGAAATGCAGTGCCTTAAGTTATTGACGAATTATATCCACCACACCACCGTCTTATCAAACAGACATCTGCGGGTTTTTTATAGGGAAAACTCTTGCCAGGCGAAAACCCATCACGTCTTGGAGTACAGCTGCCAAACCGTTTGCTGGGACAGGATTTATCCGGACAACCCTGCTGGCGCTACGTGAAGATTGTTTAAGTTATCCAGTGGCGCAGCGCTGGTTGGAGTGAACCGTCTCCGGCTTCCAACTTGCAAGCCGGAAAGAGTTAGGTAGGCCAAGCCTCTCCAATGGTCCGTTTCGTTTTGTTAGGAACAGTTTCAGTGGGTTATAACGATTAGTCGGGTCTACTGTTAAAGCCAGATCGTGGTGATGGACGATATAAAAACTAAGCTGTAGATCCTGGACAGAACAAGGCGTACCAGTATGGGCATGAACGAAAGTGCGTACATACATACCTACTTTAGAATAGTAAAATCGTCTGATAAAATACAGTACAACCAATAGGTTTTTAGTTCATCCATGTGAGCATTTTGGTATGTAATATTGCGATCCAAGAATTTGGTGGCGCTGATGTGTGAAAAGATAATTGAGGTACTCGTAACCTTTATAAGGCTTGAAAACAGTTCAAAGGTGGACTTGGAGAATCCGCTGGTGCTTGGTTGCTACAAGCAACCTCTATTGAGACTTCGGTTCACTTGAGTTGGACCTCAACCATTCCGACCTTAAACACCGTAAGTAAAAATAAATCTTTTATAGTGTTGCTCATCCCAACACGGGCACCCCATGTGCCCGTGTTGGGATGCGCAACACTATAAAAGCTTGAAATCAGTTGTTTTTCCAATGGAATGTTGTGAGGTGCAACTTTAAACCGTGGCGAGCAAAGTCTGCCACATCGCACTGCTTTTAACCGGACGTTAAGGGCTTCTATGGACTGAACGCTTGCTAGGCGAAAACCCATGATGCCATGCAACGCTGCCTATAGTAACGTAGTACCGACAATGCTTATGACTGATCACTTGTGCAGTCGGTTATCCGCAGTCGGATTAGGTCAAAATTTATTTTTTGGGTGACAGAGTGCCTTGGTCTGTGTCTGCCGTTAAGTATTTAAGCCTGTTAAATATAAAATTGGGAGAGTCCGCTAAAGATTGCTTTAGAGGATAATCCGGAGTGCATGGAAAATTTTCCGACGGTCGATATCATGCATACAATTGTTCGGACCCTCAGAATGTTACCTAGGTGCTCAGCTTCCAAGCAATAATTCTGTCTCTTGTGAGTATGTGGAGGAATCATTCACCCACAAGGGCAGGTTATTACAGCATTCTGCAGTCTTGCGCCGAACAGCAGAGACAAGGTAGTAAGTTGTTTACGTTGTCAGTTACGCGTAACACGTTGGTTGGGAAAATCCGCTCTTAAGAACATAAACCGTACAGCTTTATCTGTCTCCATAAAAGAAGGAACTATCTGAATCAATCAATGAGCAATCTGCTCGTCCGTACCTTACATAGGATTGGGGTCCATGGTTCAGGCAAAATGAACAGGTAGGGAAAAGAAAGAGGTGTCAAGAAATAGACTAAAAAAGTGGAAGGGCCTCGCGTACCCGCGAAATTTGATACAGTGCGTTTTCGTTGCGTTTCAGCTTCCTATATCCTGGGTTGCATACAGCAGCGTGTAGGCCTCTTTTGTGTTATTTAACGTAACACCTTCCTACTACGAACTCGTGTGTTTCATTTTTGGACTTTTGTCTAACACATTTTTCCACCGTCGTTTGTCATGTTCACGTTTTTCATTTTTTTCCTTATATACCCGTGTGTTTACCTGCTTTTATATCTTTTATTTACAACATGCTCGATAAAAGTCGCGTGACTCCCATATCGTTATAGAGGCCAAGAAATCTCCAGCGCCTTCGACCGCCAAGGTTAGTCCACCCCAAACACAGGATTGCAACGTTCTACTCTCGTCTCCACTAGCCAAGACTTTGCAAACGTTTCTATCCTCGAACGTCATGTGAACGAGCTGAAAAGTCAAATTGTGACTATCGTGGCGACGCTTGACAGGCTCACAACTTTTGCCAACTTACCCAAATACCAAAGTTTAGCAAATCTGATTGATATGTTCGCAACTGGTGGAGCATTGAGCAATAATGCGCACCAAGTTAGTGAAGGCATGCGCAGTGCCAACAACGCAATTTTACTCAATGTACACGACAAGCTGCCTATCAAGCAATTGCCGCAAACACATTTAGGTGCCTGTTAGTGCCACCTGGTTGTTGCGCAAGCTCCCTGGCTGATCTTGCCCAATCGTGATCAAGTTTTGCAACCACGACTTTGCTAAAAGGTTTATTGACGCCCGATTTCTTCTAAGACCTCTGCCAGCTCTCGGGCCAATCCTGATACTACCGGACAGAACACGGCTGCAGCGGTCTATTCTAGCTAATTCAAAATTAACCAAAAGCGCAACGCAAACAACACCACCCCCGGGAGCGCAACTGTCTAATACTCATCTAACTTCAACTCCTACCGCTTGCTCTTCTATAGTTTATAATATGGATATGGATATAACACAAGAGCATCAAGTAGACCCCGCCGCAACAGAGCCGGCTGTAACAAAGGACGCATTAATAGTTTCAAAACGTGGAATATTTCAATGACAGCAACAACCAGAACAATTATGGGCACAACACACTGTCAGGGTTCATTTAACTTGTTAGACATGTGTGACGCAGAAGCGGAAAACGAGAACGTTGACTGCTTGTCGTCTTACGTGCTCCTTGCTAGGTCATAAAAGACCCCGCGCAACCTCCCACTGTTCTGACTCCTATGTCTAGCAACCCTCACCGACGATGTTTGATCGCTAAGACTCCTCCGTTTCCATCAAAGCCACAACAGTACAGCAAAGGTACAACACGCGAACGTTCCAATATGGCCAAGGCTAACTCACTGTGGTTACCTATTAAGCGGAACACCCAGTCAGTTCACACGGACTTACGGACCCTCCTACCCCCGTATTCTGGGCCCAAGCCTACTTTTGCGACCACCAAACTAGAACAGCCCGTTCGCTAGAGGTACCTACTCAACACTCCAAGCCCCTTATTTCGTATATCATTTTCCAGCAGGTCGGATTTCACTGCTGGTCGAGGGACAATGCCACACAGGCAACGACCAAACAGTTACCCCAACCTTATGAGTGTCACAAACACCGCACCTCCTCAGCCTTCTGAACCCAGCGAATCTGTAACTCAACCACCACATGCGATCACTTCGCGAACCGCCCAAATCTCTTTCGTATCTCCTTTAATGGAACGCAGCAAGTTGCGGACCTCCAATCCAAGCACGCCTAGATCAAAATACTGCGCTGCATAACCTAACCCGACTACTGGAAATGATGCAACTGACTCCGTCCAGTCTTCTTCAGACACATGGACGACGTCTTTGACCTACTGCACTACACCTGACTACGTACCTGATCTCACAACTCAAACAAATGGCTGGCGGCATCCCGTTTCGGATTTGCCTGTCGCTGTGGCCAACCACAAGACGCCTGCGCCTACAGAGGGAGCAAGGATGGCTTGCGCTGCACCACCCACAGCTCCATCCACACACCCAATATCCAGTGTAAACCCGAAGGAATAAGATCGGGAGGCATGCGGATGGGAACCACGTTTCATCAACGGAGCCGGCCCACACCCCTTCACAGGCAAACAAAAGCACGCTGTATTTGAGAATCAAACGAACATAAGGCGGTGGCTGGACCGTAGTCCGTTCCACACTGAGTGCATGGAGAAACCCTTTGATCCTAAGACGGCCACAAGGCCGTGCTCCCCGTCCCCTCCAGCAACGACCAATTGTCTCCTGGAGCCAGATGGACGAGGTAGTGGGTAATAGACAGGTACGCAACTTGTCAAAATGCACGTCAAACGCAGACACACATGGGGTGTGAAACAACAGCCAATCATTCGAAAGCCTTGTGGGCTCCCCCACTCCTTATCAGTAAACCTTTCTCCTACCGACCCTAACCTTTTCTTATCTCACTTTCTGTTTTCATTCTCCTTTTTTAACCAGACGGTCAACTTTACTGCCCTGCAGTGATCTTGTTTCACTGGACTAATCTGTTTTTCTCTGACTGCTTCCATGCTACCGAGACTTAAACAGTATAGGCTCCGCAGGGTTAACTCTGTTACCCATACTCTGGGGGACTGCTAGACTTGTTCCCTCGTTATTGTTATAGCCTCCTACTTATCTGCATTGTACGACCTAGTCCCAAAGCGCCGATTAATCCAGTACCGCTTAGTCGGCCTCGTATTCACTGAATCCATTTGAACTTCTGAGACATCACTTTGCTTGATTCGGCTGACCTAATGGTTCTGTTTACATTACTTGGAGTGCCTCATGGGCTTTTCCACGCTTTATGAATAAACCCTTCTCACCCCGACCCTAAACTTTTCTTCTCTTACTTTCTGTTTTCAATCCTTTTTAATCGGACATCATTGCCGTGATCTTGGCTCACGTGCCTAGTCTGTTTCCCTATGCTACTGAGACTTACGCGGTATGCGCCCCGCAGTCCAAACATGAGGTTTCTCTTAAATCTAGAGCTTGCTAGACTTGACCACCATTTACTGCTGGCTCTTTTCTTACTTTTACCACATGTCATTATCCAAACGCGCCGACTAATCGAGTTCCATCCGATCGGCCTGCTGTTCTCTGGATTCATTCAGACTTCTGAGTCGTCACGTTTCTTGGTTCGGCTGCCTCAACTACACGATTACATCTCTCGTTAATAAACCTTTCTCATCCCGACCCTAACTTTTATTATCGCGCTCTGTTTTCATTTCTTCTTCAATTGGAGTGCCCGATCTTACTGCTCTGAGGTAACCTAGTCCCACTGGCTAGCCTCTTTCTCTCTGAATGCTCCAAAGCTACTCTGACTTAAGTGGTATACGCTATGCAGACTCAACGCTCTTGTTCCTCTACCCAAAAATTCTGCTTGACTCGCTCACCCTCTATTGTTGCGGACCTTTTCCTGCCTTTATTTTTATGTGCTATTCCTACGCGCCGACTAATCAAGTCTCGCCAGATCGGTCACTTGTTTTCCAGTTTTACTCAGAGTTATTCCACATTACTAACTTTGGTTCGGCTGAATCAACGTCTTGTTTACAACATCTGGCAATCCTCGTGGGTCCCTCCACTCCTTATCAGTAAACCATTCTAATACCGACCCTAACATTTTCTTATCTCGCTTTCTGTTTTCATTCCCCTTTTTCACTCGGTTGGCCAGCTTTGCTGCCTTACCGTGATTTAGCCGCACTTGACCTGTCAGTTTCTCTTACTACCCTTTTGTTACTGAGATTTCAGCGGTACAGTATTTGCAGACTCAGCTATACGTTTTTCATACCACTAGGGCATGCTAGATTTTTCACTTTATATTTTTCTAGCCTTTTTCTTGCCTTCATTGTAAGCCACAATACCAACGCGCTGACCACTCGCTTGATCGGCCCTCTGCAATCCAAATTCACTCAAAAAGTATGAGACGTTACCTTTCCTAGTTTGGCTGTCTTAATTAAATGCTTGGTCCCTCGAAAGCCTCGTCGACATTACTCTTTCAAGTAAAGCCTTTCTCCATCGTTATCTGTCCTTTCCTAATCTTGGTCTCTGATTGCTTTTCAACTGGATGGCGATCTCTGTGCTTTGCCTTACTCTATTCTTTTTTGACCGTGTTTCTGATTTCATCCATACTACGGAGACGTATATATTCTAAGTGCAGCATACCCATAGCATTGCTTCCCCCGAGAAAGTTGCTGAACTTGCTCCTGCTTTATTATCACTGCTTATTGCATTCCTAACCTTGATCCTCACCACTCGTCTTCACTAATTAATTAAACGAATTCGTCGCAATCCACTGATTAATCCAAATCCTGCGGATCGGTCTCTTGCTCCCCAAAATCGCGCAGCTCTCTGATGTGTTATTGTTCATGGTACGACTAACCTAACTTTTTATGGAACACATGTACATGAGATATATAGTTTATAATGATACATATAATGTGAGGTTCATTAGTGAAAACACTTTTGCGACTGATCTTTTTCTCTGAGTTCCGGATGCATCCATGTTGCTTGTTTGTGTGACTCTCTTTGTTCGCTGTCATTTACTCCGAGATTCCCACAGAAGCGGTGGCCAGAACCCGGTGATACGTTAACTGTCTTGACCTCAACACTTCAAAGAAGCGCAATATTCCCTTATCTGGAAATGGATGTATAATCATTACGCTGCCCTGGTACTTACCAAATGGACAAAACACTTACCTGTTATCTTGGAAGGCTGCCACCATATTAAGGCTTGAACAACTGGGTTCAGCTCGCCTCTCTCCACATAACTCTTATTCGGAGTTGCTGACATTTAGTGTCAACTCGGTCATTTCATCTAACCGGAGGCCAGCTTTTCCTGTATGTGCTATGCACGTAATTTGGAAATATCCCAACACAATACTTTACACACCATACTCTCACTGTGGCAAGAACAAATGGGTTCGGCTCTTTACACTGCTGAAATTCTTTTCACCTACCACATCTGGAGCTGCCCGCACCACTTTTACCGTCCATATGTTCGTGGATGTCAATGTCCCCAATCAAGTGAACTTACTCTGGGAGGATTTCCGGTTCAGTACTCGGGACAACTGGCAGCTTTCTTGGGCCTGAACGATTGCGTTTGGCCATTCTCCTTCCCCTAATATTTGGTTCAACAACATATTTCTGGATACCTCTCGGACAAATTACTCCGTTCTACCGACGACAAATACAAAACATGCTAGCATGTTCGATTTATAGATTACCTACCGTACAAACCGTGCTACACTGTCAGGAACTGACAGGACTCATGCATGATACATTCCCGCCTCATCCTGCATCAGCCAGCCAACATTAGGGGTGTATGCTGACTGCGACTAACAGAACGAATAATCGGTCAATAAGAATCATTGAAAATCGCAGTTTGTTGTTCGAGTGCGTTGATGGTAGTGTTCCAGGAAGTAGTGGGTTTTCGCCTGGCAAGTATTCTCCCATAAAAAGCCGCAAATGTCCGTTTAACAACACTGCCACGTGGCGGAGGTGGCTCGCCACTGAATAAAGTCACTGCAACTAAGCTCACACTGACAAGCTGACCTTGACTATATACTACCATGGTGGATATGCCCCAACTCTTTCTTATCTGCATATTTCGTCGCCACGTTATTTTCTGCGCATTCACCATTGTTCTTTATGCTACACTCACATGAACCCAGCGTATCGTGTAATCGCGATTGAGCGTGTCCTTCACCAGCACGTTTATAATTGATCAGTTCTAGTTCTGGATCTATTCCTGCCTGAATTGTTACTGCACTTTATGGCAGAACGAAAGTGCCCACACGAATGTGCCCGAACTCATAGCAATTGGCTTTCTTCATATTTATTTCTGTCTTATTTGTACAGTTTTGAATAGGAACGTGTGAACAACCTCCGATTGTCACTGTTACAATTGCCATGAAATGTATGTATAATTGCAGTTATTTGATCAGGTCCTCGTGGGCATGCCTCGCATAGCCGAGAATAAATGTTTATTTATATATTTATTTTTTGTTCTAGGCTCTACAATTCAAACACCCTATTCCTCTTATCCCGAGGCCTTTGCTTGGCATGCTAACTGGCTTTCTATATAGCCGCTCTCCTCCTAAAATCTTTTTACTTATGACACTCAAGCTACCCTACTCTACGCTTTTGAAACGTGGCCGCTTAAAGCAGCGAACCTGAAGAGGCTAATTATGTTCGACCCCCGGTGCCTTCAAAGTTTATCTTACGCCTGGTGGGAACACTGCGTGAGCAACGAGCGGCTTCGACGCCTTGTTTACGGCACAGGAAGAGGAAATGAACCTCTCGGCACCGTCATTTCACGCACCAGGCTCCGATGGCGCGGCCACGTGTTACGCATGCCAGCCCATTGACTCCCGAGATGTGCGTTGGTTGCGAGCCGGGGGCGTGAATAGATGAAGAGGAAGGGTGGCCAAGCGATGACTTGTTCAAGAGGAAAGAAAGCCTTCATTTCTGAGCTGACCTCGGTTGGAGCGTCTCGGCTCCCTGGTTTGGGTCCGAAAGACGATGAACACGTTTGGTTGGACACACTTGCTAACATGGCAAGCAGCCGACCTCAGTGGCGTTCGTGCTGTGAGTTTCTTTGTCCTACCTCATAACACTTAGCCTCCCCTCCAACCACGATCATATTATTTAGCCTTGTATAGTTTTGAACAGTAATTTTTTGATGCACAGTAGCCAGCTGGTAACTCACCGGCACGATGCTCATCCGTTACCG
Source organism: Dicrocoelium dendriticum (assembly GCA_944474145.2). Lineage (NCBI taxonomy): Eukaryota > Metazoa > Platyhelminthes > Trematoda > Plagiorchiida > Dicrocoeliidae > Dicrocoelium > Dicrocoelium dendriticum. The sequence continues at coordinate 77,017,945 of OX104070.1, read as the reverse complement.
TTAGCTCAGCTGGCTGGCACCAGTTGCATTTCTTTTCGCCTTTTTTTCTGTGTATTGCGGCACAGTAGCTGAGGTGTCCCCCAACTCTAGTTAACTTGTATGATGATGACGAGATGACACTCATTACTTTTATGCAAACGTTAATTTGGCGGCCTAACTTCATCTTGCTGGCTTATTCGGACTCGTCTGAACGGTCTCATGCTTTCTGACCCACTTTGGACTTCTGCGATCTAAATGACCTAAGATCTGCCGAAATAATGTCCTGTAACCCTCACCTTAAATGCATGGTCGGTCATGACGAATCCCTATTATTATATCCCTTTTTCATCAATAACTTTTCTCTTTATGCCTATGCTCTATTTTAGTATTTAGATCTAAAATTTACGGCTTCCTTTCTATGAGCTGGCATTCTATTCTCCTGTTGATGATCTCCTTCCTTTGGACTACTGTTTCCCTAATGGTCAGGGATTAACAGACCCAACGTTCTGTTCACATCACTCCAAGGCTAACTGCCTTCTCATTTAGTCACTTTCGTCCTAAACTGCTTTCTTTCTGATGATTTTCATTACCTTATCCTCGCGTATATTTGCTGGCCTCCTGGTTTTGTATGAAAGGCCTGTTGGATTCTGACTTCTCAGACTTCTGAGATCTAACTTATCTAGTCACTGCCGACGCAACCCTCTGTTACCCTCACGTTGAGAAGTTTGTTTGGTCATGACTCATCCTTATCATACTGTCCCGTCTCTTCCTTAATGTGTCCATTTCTGCCTATGCTCTCCGTCAGCGCTAACTATTACGACTTTCTCCTTACTAGCTGATATTCCAGTCTTGTCTCAATGATCTCCTACCTTACCACTTCTGTGACCCTAATGGTCAGAAGTCGGTAGGCTCAACGGTCTGTGCACATCACCTGGAGCATATCGCTGGCTATCCACTCCTCATCAATAGTGCCTTTTCCATTTCTCATTCTGTTTGCATTCATTTTTCAATTGGACAGGTACCGCTTCGTGCCTGGCAATACTCTAGCGTCGTCTGACAAGCCTCCTGTTTTCTGCCTACTTCTAGGCATTCCAAACGTTAACGATCTAGGAGTTGCCGTCCCAGTACTTTGTCCCCTTATCCTGAGACCTATTCTCAGCATGCAACCGCCTTTGCATATAGCCACTTTCGTCCCAAACTGCTTCTTTTCCGATGAAACTCATTACTTTATTCCCACCTTACCTGGCCGGCCTAGCTTCAGCTTGCTGAATTATCTGGTTTTGTCTTAACAATCTCCCGTTTTCTGACCTCTCTCGTGCTTCCGAGATCTAATGAGCTAGGCTCTGCCGACGAAAGCCTCTTACCCTCACCGCAAGGGTGTTGCTGGTCAAAATTCAGCCTTATTCTTATGTCTTATTTCTTTCTTAACATATCCATTTCTGTTGATTCTCTCCGACAGTATTCAGTCTTTACTAATACGACTTTCACCCCATGAGCTGACATTCCAGCCTAGTCTCAAGGATCTCCTGCATTCCCAATTCCGTGACCCTAATGGTCAGCAATCGGTAGACCAAACGGTCTGTGCACATCACCTGGAGAATATCGCAGGCTTCCTTCTCATAATTACAGCCTTCCTTTCGTAGTCTATGTTTGACTTGTTCTACCTGTACGGAAAACTGTCTTCCGACCTCCCTCGGACTTCCATGATCTAAATAATCTATTCTCTGCAAACACAACACACTGTCTCTCCTGCCTCCAGAGCACTGCTGCTCATGATTTAGAATTAGTATATCCTCTTTTATCCAGACCTGGCAAGCGTTCTTCCTATAAAAAGCCACAAATGCCCGTTTAACAACACTGCCACGTGGCGGAGGTGGCTCGCCACTGAATAAAGTCACTGCAAATAAGCTCACACTGACAAGCTGACCTTGACTATATACTACCATGGTGGATATGCCCCAACACTTTCTTATCTGCATATTTCGTCGCCACGTTATTTTCTGCGCATTCACCATTGTTCTTTATGCTACACTCACATGAACCCAGCGTATCGTGTAATCGCGATTGAGCGTGTCCTTCACCAGCACGTTTATAATTGATCAGTTCTAGTTCTGGATCTATTCCTGCCTGAATTGTTACTGCACTTTATGGCAGAACGAAAGTGCCCACACGAATGTGCCCGAACTCATAGCAATTGGCTTTCTTCATATTTATTTCTGTCTTATTTGTACAGTTTTGAATAGGAACGTGTGAACAACCTCCGATTGTCACTGTTACAATTGCCATGAAATGTATGTATGATTGCAGTTATTTGATCAGGTCCTCGTGGGCATGCCTCGCATAGCCGAGAATAAATGTTTATTTATTGATTTATTCTTTCATTTGCTCTACAAACAAACGTTTCCCTGCAACTCAATCTGTCTTTTTGAATCCCTCTCTGGGCCCCAGGTACAAGCTAGTCCCTAAACGCCACCTCGCCAGTGTATTACTTCTTCCTGCTACTTCACCCACCTCGCCAGAGTGTTATGAAGAATTTATACCTTCAGGATGTATACTGGCTTTGGTCTAGACTACTAAGCTTAGCCCTGCCTGATTCCAAAGACCACAGCAAGCTTCTCGAACGTTCGAAGCATCCTCTCCATGCAAGCTTCCCACTTTGGTTCGGCTGCCTCGACGTCTTGCTTACATCACCTGGAAAGCCTCGTTGGCTCCCTCACTCCTTATCAGTAAACCTTTCTCATACCGACCCTAACCTTTTCCTATCTCGCTTTCTCTTTTCATTCCCCTTATTAATCGGACGACCAGCTTTACTGCCCTGCCGTGATCCTGTCTCACTGGACTAGTCTGTTAATCTCTGACTGCTTCCATGATACCGAGCCTTAAACGGTATTGGCTCCGCTGAGTCAACTCTACTACCCCTACTCTGAGGGACTTACAGACTGGTACCCTCATTATTGTTATAGCCTCTTTTTTATCTGCATTGTACGACCTAGTCCTAAAGCGCCGATTAATCCAATACCGCTTAGTCGGCCTCGTAATCACTATATTCATTTGGACTTCTGAGACATCACTTCCATTGGTTCGGCTGACCTATTGGTGCTGTTTACACTACTTGGAGAGCCTCGTGGGCTTTTCTACTCTTTACCAATAGACTCTTCTCACCCCGACCCTAACCTTTTCTTCTCTCGCTTTCTGTTTTCATTCCTTTTTTAATCGTAAGTCTGGCTTTACCGCATTGCCCTGATCCTGGATCACCTGCCTGGTCTGTTTCCCCCAGTCTGCTACTATGCTACTAAGACTACGCGGTATGCGCCCCGTAGTCTTAACATGATGTTTCCCTTAAATTTAGAACCTGCCTGACTTGCCCACCATCTAATGCTGGCCTCTTTCTTACCTTTACCACATGTCCTTATCCAAACGCGGCGACTAATCAAGTCTTACTCGATCGGCCTCTTGCTCTCCGGATTCATTCAGACTTCTGAGACGTCGCCTCTCTTTGTTCGTCTGACTCCACTATCCCTTTACATTACCTAGAGAGCCTCGTGAACTTCTCCCACCCATCGTCAATAAACCTTTCCCATTCTGACCCAAACCCTTATTATCGCGCTCTGATTTCATTTCTTTAATTGGATTGCACGATCTTACTGCTCTGAGGGGATCTAGTCACACTGATTTGCCTCTTTCTCTTTTATGCTCCAATGCTACTCTGACTTAAGTGGTATGCGCTATGCAGACTCAACGCTCTTGTCCCCCTACCCGGAGATTCTGCTTGACTCGCTCAACCTCTATTGTTGCGGACCTTTACCTGTCTTTAAATTTACGCGCTATTCCTACGCGCCGACTAATCTAGTTTCGCTAGATCAGACACTTGTTTCCAGTTTTACTTAGAGTTATTCAACGTTACAAACCTTGGTTCGGCTGACTCGACGTCTTGCTCACATCACCTGGAAAGCCTCGTGGGATCCCTCACTACTTATCAGTAAACCTTTTCATACCGACCCTGACCTTTTCTTCTCTCGCTTGCTGTTTTCAATCCCTTGCTTATCGGACGTCCGGCTTTACTGCATTGCCGTGACATTGGCTCACTTGCCTAGTCTGTTTCCCTCAGTCTGCTACTATGCTAGTAAAACCTACGCGGTATGAGCCCCGTAGTCTTAACATGATGTTTCCCTTAAATTTAGAGCCTGCTTGACTTGCTCACCATTTACTGCTGGCTCCTTTCTTACCTTTACTGCATGTCCTTATCCACACGCGCCGACTAATCAAGTCCTACCCGATCGGCCTCCTGCTCTCCGGATTTATTCAGACTTCTAAGACGTCACCTCTCTTGGCTCGTCTGACTCTACTATCCCTTTACATCACCTAGAAAGCTTATTGGACTTCTCTTACCCATCGTGAATAAACCCTTCTCATCCTGTCGCTAACTTATGTTTTATCGCGCTCTGTTCTCAATTGTTCTTCAACTGGCGGTGTGGTGATGTAGTCCACCGATCAGTTTCCTTCTCTCTGATTGCTGATATGCTACTCTGACTTAAGTGGTATACGCTATGCAGACTCAACGCTCTTGATCCCTTACTACGTGAGGCTGCTAGACTCGTTCACCATCTGTTACAGCCTATTTTCCTGCCTTTAATTTTACGTGCTATTCCTCCGCGCCGACTAATCTAGTCTCGTTTGATCAGCCACTTGTTTCCACTTTTACTTAGAGTTATTCCTCGTTACAAACCTTGGTTCGGCTGCCTCGACGTCTTGCTTACATCACCTGGAAAGCCTCGTTGGCTCCCTCACTCCTTATCAGTAAACCTTTCTCATACCGACCCTAACCTTTTCCTATCTAAATAAATAAATAAATAAATATTTTATTCTCGACAAAGCGAGACACGCCTTTTTGGGCATGAGCAGCATATTGCATTATTGTACATGATAGCGGAATAAGCAGCACCAACAGTGGGAGTAGTAAAGTTGGAGACAGTAGTGTGGGCCCATAGAGCCCAAAGGTTGTATGTAGTCCATGAACACAGATTGCGAGAGGTAAAAATAGTGATCAGATCACTTATATGGTATGTTGATGAGGAACTAGTCCGATGAGGTCCCGTAAGCAATGTAGGTCAGTGAGTGAAGTATGAGGAAACGGGTGGAAAATACTTAAGAATAGTGGTATGTCACTAGTCAGATATGTAGGCGTGTTCGTGCGAGAGCCGATATATGCACAGAACTTGTAAATGTGGTGTCGATCAACTTGCCAATGTGTTAGGGGCGGTGACTTTATTGAGTGGCGAGTCACATCCGCCACGTCGTAGTGTTGTTAAACAGACATTTGTGGCCTTTTGTAGGGAAAACGCTTGCCAGACGAAGACCCACCACGTCCTGGAACACTGCCGGCTGTTGAAATACATTGGCAAGATGGTATCTGACCGATTATCCTCGCGGATATTCGCGGTCACGCAACGCCAATTTGTTTCCTATGGCGGTGTAGTCGCCTTCGGAGTCCATTACAAGTGGTTGGGGCTGTCGAAATCGGACGACTCAGGTGACTTGTATTGAATTGATCAGTTTCCTAGGTTCTTTAGTGTGCCATGATTATGAAGTGCGGGTTTTTCTTTGTTCTTTATTGAATCCGTGTCCATGGGAGCGTCGCAGGTACGTCTTCAGCGGTGTTCGGTGCAGGTAATGTTATTCTGTAGAACAAGGGTGAGAAGAAAAACGGACCGAGCAGACTGCCAACAGAATTGAACAGGACTATGTTATTGTATAAATATAAAATTTATGGTAAAGTTGTGCTGGCTGAAATCAATGGAATGACCGATGAGCTGAGGCTAATGGTACCTATACCGCCAATGGATAGTTGCGATATGAGCGAAGAGAGACGCCAAATAAGAGAGGAAGACGTTAATGTGAGCTGAGATGCACGATAGTAGAGTCGAGAGGCAAAAGTCAATCAGAGACCAGAAATTCGGATTTCGGTGAGCGTTGCTAAGCATAGAGATAATGATTCAGACAAAGAAGAGTATCATAAGGTTGTAACTTATACCAATGAGAACTTGAGTCGATGGCAGCCGGTGCTCAAAATAAGAGAGGCCTTGGCTTGAGACCTATGGACATTTGGAGCCTCAGAGGACTGACTTAGCCAAAATGTTTTGGAATGAGACGCACAGAAGTAATGGTAACCAAAAGAGAACTGGGATGTTGCGCTGACGCTAGTGATAACTATACCGCCATTGGACTGTTGCGATATAGACCAGAAGAGAGGCAAAACACGAGAGGGGACGTAATTGTGCGCTGAGAAGCATGAGAGTGGAGCCGAGAGGCAAACCTCAACAAGGGACCTGAGATTGCAATTTCCGTAAAACGACCAAGCATGCAGATAATGTGTCAAACGGATGCCAGCACATAAGGCAGTTATTTATACCAATGAGAAAATTAATCGGTGGCAGCCGATCCTCAAAAGAAGAGAGGCCTTGGTTTGGTGCCTATGGGCATTTGGGGACTGAGACGCTGGAGTAGTAGAAGAGGTTTAAAACTGAGTACCACAGTAGCAAAGGGAATCAAAAGAAGCTTAGGATGTTGAGCTGACGCTTGTGATAACTACAGCGCCATTGAACCGATGCGATATGGACCAAAAGAAAGGCCAAACAAGAGAGGGGAACGTAATTGTGAGCTGAGATTCATGATGGTGGAGCCGAGGGGCAAAAGTCAATCAGAGACCTGAAATTGCAATTTTGCAGGCGACCAAGAATGCAGGTAATGAGGCAGTATCATGAGGCTGTTTCTTATGCCAATGAGACTGTTATCGATGCTCAAAGGAAGAGAAGCCATTGATTAAGACCTATAGGCATTTAGAGCCGGAGGCCGGTGCGGTCCAGGAGGTTTAAGAGTGCGTGGCGCAGTAGGAAAGTGGATCAAATGTGGCCTAGTATGTTATGCTGACGCTATGGGAACCTAAACCGCCATTGAACCGATGCGATATGGACCAGAAAAGAGGCCAAACAAGAGAGGGGACATAATTGTGATCTGAGAAGCATGAGAGTGGAGCCGAGAGGCAAAATTCAACCAGGGACATGAAATTTCAACTTCGGCAGAAGGACAAAGCATGCAGGTAATGTACCAGACTGAGGCGAGTACAAGAGGCAGTTACTTATACAAATGAAAACTTTTGCCGACGGCAGCCAATGCTCGAATGAGAGAGGCCTTGATTTGAGACCGATGGGTATTAGGAGCCTGAGAGGCCGGACAAGTCCAGTAGGTTTAATAATGAGTGTCACAGTAGCGAAGAGAATCAAGCGAGGGCTAGTAAGTGGCGCTGGCGTTAGAGGTACCTATACCGCCATTGAACGGATGCGATATGGACCAAAAGAGAGGGAGACGATACTTGTGAGCTGAGAAGAATGATAGTGGAACCAAGAGGCAAAAGTCAATCAGAGACCTGAAATTGCAATTTGCAGGGGTCCAAGCGTATTATAATGTATCAGACGGAGTAGAGTACATGAGGCTGTTTTTTATGCCAATTAGAACTTGAATCAATGTTGAAAGGAAGAGAAGCCTTGGATTGAGACCCATAGGCATTTGGAGCCTGAGAGGCCAACTAGTCAAAAGGTTTAGGAGTGAGAGCCACAGCAACAAGAACAAATAGCGACGTCTGGGATTAGGCATACAGAAAATGAATCGGACGGAGACGAAAGTCATGCAGCCGTTACCTATACCATTGAGAACCTTAATCGATGGCAGCCGATCCTCAGAGGAAAAGAGGCCTTGGCTTGAGACCTATAGGCATTTGGAGCCTTAGAGGCCGGAGTAGTCCAATGGGTTTAACGATGAGTGCCATAGTTGCAAAGAGAATCACACGGGAGCTAGTAATTTGCGTTGGCGTTAGAGGCACCTATACCACCAGTGAACCAATGCGATATGGACCAAAAGAGAGGCCAAACAAGATAGGGGAACGTAATTGTGAGCTGAGATTCATGATGGTGAAGCCGAGAGGCAAGAATCAATCGGAGACCTGAAATTGCATTTGCAGGGGACCAAGCATACAAGTAATGAGCCAGCCGGAGGCCAGTATCATGAGGCTGTTTCTTATGCCAATGAGAACTGTAATCGATGCTCAAAGGAAGAGAAGCCGTTGTTTAAGACCTATAGGCTTTTTCTTTTCATTCCCCTTATTAACCGGACGACCAGCTTTACTGCCCTGCCGTGATCCTGTCTCACTGGACTAGTCTGTTAATCTCTGACTACTTCCATGATACCGAGCCTTAAACGGTATTGGCTCCGCTGAGTCAACTCTACTACCCCACATTAATGTTATAGCCTCTTTTTTATCTGCATTGTACGACCTAGTCCCAAAGCGCCGATTAATCCAATACCGCTTAGTCGGCCTCGTAATCACTATATTCATTTGGACTTCTGATACATCACTTCCATTGGTTCGGCTGACCTATTGGTGCTGTTTACACTACTTGGAGAGCCTCGTGGGCTTTTCTACTCTTTACCAATAGACTCTTCTCACCCCGACCCTAACCTTTTCTTCTCTCGCTTTCTGTTTTTATTTCTTTTTAACTCGGACGTCCGGCTTTACTCTCCTGTCGTTTTCCTCCCTCACCTTTTCCGCCTGTAACTTTCCGCCTGCTTTTATTTCTTATTATCCTTGGCCTTTTCTCTTATTGCGCTCCAATTTGTATTCCCACAGCTTACACTCATTGCGCCTATCCAAGTTATCCTCGTGCGCATGATTTCATTCGCTCTGAGCTCGTTCCTGAGTATTGGCGGTCTATTGCTAAGTGTTGCTTGACTAGTACTTCCATTAGTATGCTCAACTTACCACTCTTCCTATTCCTATGCTCTCTACCTTATGCTCGCACTGGTATACTATTGAGACCGTACGGGTCATATAGACACCCAACGCACGGCAGTTTTGGCCCCCTGTGACCATTTTCCTAAATTCTGAAGGCATTTGGACTGTAGAATCATGAACGCTTTAGTGTAATTACTCTTACGCACTACTCCTCGTATTGCCGTCAGCATTCATTCGCTCCTAGCCGATTCCTTGTAATTCCTTTTCCTCTTGGAATGTTGCTCTACCTATCTTGCTCCCGCATTCGGTCTCAACCTAGTTGTCCTCAGTTTCATCTAAGATGCCTCTCGCATTCTGGCTTCTGCCGTCATCATCGGTTTACCTGTTTCTCTAAAACCATCGCATCATTCGCTTAACTTTTGTTAAAACGCTTTGTTATATCGGTCTTTTGACCCTGCGCTTGCAGAACCTTCTTCCCACGTAGTAGCTGTAGTCTGAGTCACACCAGCGACGTAATGAATAGAACGCGCTTGCGAATTATGTATACTAAACAAAATTACATAAGTTTGAAAGAACCATAGGCACCGGTGAGCACCACCAGTTTGTGTTATTGCTTCTTGATTCATTGCTGTCTCTGTTTGGCCACCTCTTGTCCGTTGCCCGTTTTTCCCGAGATTCCCACAGGTACATCCGCCAAAACAAGAAGGTTTATCCACTGGGACTGGCCGACCCATCCTCAAAACGCTTGGTCCTTTCTCCAGGAAATGAAAACCCCACACACTGGTCCGAATGGAGCTCATTCCGCCATCCCGGAGGCGCTACCTTCATGGGGTCTAAACAAATGGGTTTAGCTTGCCTCGTACTCAGAGAATAATTTACTCACCTGGAAGAATATATGTACATGGATCCCCCGTTTCACAATCGAAGACAAACAACTCTGGCGTGATTACCTTCACTGCCTCAAACATTCCTATTCGCCAGTCACCTGGAGCTATTCTGATGTCATTTCACGGACAGCGTTGCGCACGTATACGTGGCTATTCCCATGGTCTTCCATGGAACTTTCACCTGGCTCCGGAAACAGTTACACTTACTTACATTTGCAGGACTCCCAAATCCAATTTGCGGAGAATGGCGTTTTTACCTATTAAGGACATATTCAGCCACAAGAAACAACTTCACTCACCGACCCCATGACAAGTCCAGGGAGGATAGCTGGACATGGTTTGCGAGCCGATCGTGAATATAATAGAAGAGCCGGCCTCTATTAATAGTGTGTTTACTCACCTGCGTCATTATCATTCGACTCTTCGAATCTTGCATCATTGACCAGCTTCAACGACTGCTGCCGTATCAGAACTAAGCCATTCGGCCAACTAACGAAGAGTTTTGGCTGTCAACCGACTGCGAATAATAGAATGCAAAATCGGTCTATACGATGCATAACCGACTTGCACTACTGTTCAACGAAAGCTACGGCAGTGTTCCAGGACGTGGTGGGTTCTCGCCAGGCAAGCGTTCTCCCTATAAAAAGCCACATATGTCCGCTTAACAACACTGCAACGTGGCGGATGTGACTCGCCACAAAATAAAGTCACAGCTAAGCATTTCACACTGACGCAGTCCTCAGCCTTCTACATCGAACCTGTGCAACTAATTCTACTATGAAGAATGCTCTGTTGGAGCACAGATCATCTCTATCTCGTAATGGTTATTGGTTGCAAAAAGCCTTGTTTAGGCTCTTGTGCTCACGGATCACTACCTGGCGAAATTACCCCCAACTTGTGTTTTGACGGATTTTTGCGCGCCACAGCGCCATAATGTCCCTGGGTCTGACTATTACCTGACAGTATGCTCACTCATACGGACAACATCTTTTTTTATAACTTTCATTAAAACGAAATGTTTTAACATTCCACAGAAGCTATGCTTGTATGCATATTTGATCACGCCTTTACAGGTGTGTCTCGTTTTACCGAGAATATACTATTTATTTATTTATTTATTTACTTAGCTGCAACGGTTACCCCCATGGATCTATCGGCGACGCACCCCTGCCCCGTGGGCTATCCGCTCAGACAAGGAATCGCTTATGATTTGAGCTCTATACTCGCCTGAATAACGCAGCACCGCAAATTACGCAGCTTATTTCCGAACAGTACCGCTGCACGCAACCGTTCCTGAGGAATCCTGGGTAAGCCTTCCGCCGAGCAATCGGAAAATCGAGTGTCCCATGACTGCGATTAGCTGCTCGAAATATCGGTCCTACAAAAGCTTTAGTATTTCAATGTCATATACATTGCGGTCAATGGCAGTGCACCAAGACGTGGTGGGTTATCGCTTGGCAAGCGTTTTCCCTATAAAAAGCCACAAATGTCTGCTTAACGGCACTGCGAAGTGTCGGATGTGGCTCGCCATCGAAATGAAGTCACTGCCCACTGCTTCACACGAAAGGTGATCTCAATACCCCAAGTTTGCGCGCACGTGTCTATCAATGACTATCGGACTCCCGCGTCTATTTAAAAACGGTGATCAATCCCTGGAACCATCCGAACCCGTACCCAGCAATTTCATAACAGAAACACTTAGTGATGGTATAGCGCTTCAGCGCCAACTTACTTTCTGACATCATTGCTCAAGCTCTTCATGCCTGCACCAGACCTGTGCAAAATTATGTGCAGTTTTCAAGCCCTATATTTTGCCAACACGTATCTCTGTTCTGTGTGTACACCAGCCTCTAGGGTTTCTATGGCCCTGTCAACAACTTGATCATTCCGGTACTGGTGTGTCTCGTTTCGTCGAGAATATAAATTATTTATATATATATTTTATGCGTCCTAACATTAACCGGCGCCATACCCAACAGAATATAATAGCAACAGACACCATTTTTCGCTACTGTATGGACCCAATGTTTGCAGATCACCTTCATTATAAACTGGTAAGTGGATTATCCTACATAATACTCCGTTGCATATACATGAAAGTTGCAAGGCTAGTACTCTATAGAAGCTAGGTCCGTCCACTCCTTAAATATTCTTCTTTATATGCAACAAACGGCAATTTTCCGACCGTGCTCCTCTTAAGCTCAGCGACGCGTGGATGGTTTTGACTCCATTACAGCAAGCTCCGAGTTATTGAAAAAGACAAAAACACAAATGTTTAGCCCCATTTTCAAAGACAAGTTATGTTGAACCTGTGTTTATTATACAAGCCTAATCATAAGCCGCTGCACAGTACCATCCTTAGTGTGGAACTTATCAACTCAACTGAAAGTGAACTCCGAAAAAGCGGCCACTCCACTGTCCGTTAAGGGAGAAGGAGAGACTGCGATCTCGGTTAATTTTAGCAGTGTACGTAACCATACGTATTAAGTAGTCTTCCAGAATATGAGAAATCCAAAATTTTCCGGCATCTAGGAAGAAGACACACTGGACCCTGTGGGTTGACAATATACAACTCCTCTACAACATTTTCTATTTACTTGACCACTCCTTTGAACTGGCATCTATAGGTAGACTAGGTCCAAGATGTCATGCAGGACATCTAGGCACCTTTATCTCATAACTCATTAACCTGTATTGTCTTACCGCCTCAGCGCCTAAGGTGGCTTCCAATATCACTGGCGTCTTTTTGACCTGCTTTGGCATCTCCCCGAACATCATGGTCTAAAGCCTGCAAAAAGCACCACCTAAGCAACATGAAAGGGCTAATTGTTATCTCAATCGCTAAGACTTTTCTTCATTACGGTTTACCATTGGGTTTCATCTTAACCAGTACTGCTGTCATACCACCTAGGAGGTTGTGATACACCTAACCTTTATGCTTGCCATATTTTAGGACACTGGACTTTATTCTTATTCGTAGCTTTTGATCGTCCATTCGGTTTACTGACGTCACTTCCGGTTTAATTTTGCGTTTCCTATGTGATGTGCATTTTATCGCTTCATGCTTTGCTAACCGACTTTCCTTCCCTTTTAGCCCGTACGTTACACCTTGGGTCCGGCAAATTTTCACTTCTGCACACTTGATATCCGTGGTTGCTGCTAATTGTCGCTACCAATAACTGCGTTCGGCTTTACAAGGTCTCAGCCGGAGCATTCGCCTGCATCTTACAGGTATTCTGGTAAGACATCTGAGTAAAAACTCTATGTAGCCCTTTCCGTTCAGTTACTGAATTGCTTCAGATACTCCATTGACACTTTAGTTTAAAGGCTACAAGAACCAACCGGTACTTTAACCCTAACGGCTTCTCTTTTCCAATAGCCAGTTGGACAACTCTTAAAAACCTCAACAAAGACTACATCCAGGTCTACTGCCTTGCAGCGTCGTATGTCCGTAGACGCTCATCATGTAGGATATCGAAGAGCAAGAACGATTTCATTCAAGCGGGCAAACTGCAGTCCTTGCACACTACCTACACCTTCATCCCTTAGATTTCAGCTTTACCTCATCGATTTCCAAAGTCAGGCCACTTCGTCCGTGAAAATCTTTAAGGTTTAGGACCATGGAGTTAAACCTAGGTTGGGCACGCTACCAGACATAAACCATTATTACGTCAGGACATAAAGGTAGTTCGATGCAACATTTTTGCCACTACCGCCAGATAACCAACACCACCATATACCCCGTTTAATGGAGAAATTAGTAAAAAAGGAAATCATAGGTCGTCTTTACCGGGAAGGGATCATCCACAAGTCTCAGCAAGGGTTTCCAAACGTACGATCTTATGCGACATGTCAATTAGAAGGTTTTAACCTCAGCACCGAAGCCATGGATTTTGATAAGGCGTTAATAAATTTGTACCTTGATATGCAAAAGGCACTCGAGCGCGTTTCTCATGGGCGCCAAATGAAGAAGGTTATAGCTTATGGCGTACGACAGCGCCCGCTGACTTGGCTTTGCCCTTACCTTAATCAATATACAAAATCTCTTAAGATAAGAGGGGTTGAATCAACTGCCACACACGTTAAAACTGGGGTTGTTCAATGCAGAGTACTAGGTCCGCTCAGTTTTCTAATCTATGTAAACTAACTATGTGAAGTGTTACTACACGGTCGCCCTTTCTTTTTGCATACGATGTAAAAACCTCCTGCCTTTCAACCAAATGAGTTTTACCTGAACTACATAAAATCCGTGAGGGCAGCAGTTATAGAGTCACAGTGCTATGAGTGCCCACCGTTGTTCCCAGCCGAAAAGTCTAACATTATTGTTTGTAAATGCACCAAACCACTCGGGGCTATAACTGGTATAATATCGTTATCGAAACGCGCACCTTAGTAAAGGAACTAGAGTTGCTTTATTCTATTTGCTTAAACCTTACTTAATTGGTATGTTTTAGTTTAGCTCGAGCACAACCTTTAGCCTGTCACATAGGCCAGCAAGTTTACACTGCTGAAGTTAGATTAAAAATCTACAGCGTGTGCATTCGTCCGCAACTGGAATTTTGCACCCTCATATGTAACAGGTTAAGGATATCCGACCGAATACTACGGGAAAAACTTAGAAGCATATGACCAAGAGGCAAATTACTGGAAACCAACGTATGACTTATAAAGAGAGATGCATTTATTTTAATGTCCAAACACGTTGGTTGCGTCGCATGAACATTAACCTCAGCTTTTAAAATAAAACCATTAAAAAGCAGCAGATAGTGCACGCTCACGCTTGCAGCTACGCACGGGGTCAAAATTCAACGCAAGTAATAAGAATAGCAGGATTTTTCCATCGTTGGCCAGGAAAAATGCGCACGCGATTTTCCTTGATGTTCTACATAAATTTTTGGAATAAATTACCTACAAGCATTTGCAAGTGTACGCATCCAATACGCTTCAAGAGGGATGTGCAAAACTTTCCGAAAATTAAAATGGTCCCTGGTAGCACAAACGTAACACTAAACGTAGCAACCTGGACATAAACTGGACAGATGTCCACTTCAGGTATTAATGCATTACTTGCAGCTAAATGCATTTAGTTTGACATTTGTTAATAAATTAATTGTTGATATGCATTATATTTGCTATTATTTGACCATAACCCCAGCGGTTTAAATGCATCTGCAGGTCTTTTTATTTGGCCGTTTTCGGTTTCGTAACCTTGGTCGCTGATACTGCTTCGTTCTGCGCTATTGTCTAGCTTCCTTGAAACTGCGTTTCCGCAGGTGTACCTATCAGGTATTTCGGTTAAACATTGTTTGATACGTAGGTGTTACTTTTCAGCATGTCACGTCGACGAAGTTATCAATTAACTGCACAGTTTCCGTCTCGTAGCACCATTTACCGTGCAGCGAAAAGAATGACATCAGGATTCAGCTACGAAGAGGTGCTTCTGTTGTCAGAAGCTAAACGACAGAAGGGTAAGAGCATCTTTAACATATCTTAAATATGATTGCTTACACAGTTCAGCCACCTGCACACGTTATCAACCGCAGTGAAGATGACAGGGACCCCGATGAATTGGTACATAACTTGAAAAAATTGATCGCAAAATCTCAAGTACCTGCGTCTTTTGTTCGTCCACTGTTGTGCCTTGTGCAGCCGTGGATGCCATTTTTGCCAAAGGATTACCGGACGTTGATGCGCACCCCACGGACCTCTCGCATTCGCGTTGTTTCACCGGGAACTTACGGTCACGTAGGTCTGCTGAGAGGTTTACAGCATGCATGCTCTGCTATTTCGCTCGCCGCTGATGACACTGTTGACTATCAGTTGCATATCGACGGGTTTAAACCTTTTAATGCATCCAAGATGCATGTATGGCCAATCTTGTGCCGTGTCATAAAGCCAGTGATCACGAAGCCATTCATTGTTGGTGTTTATGGTGGGACCTCGAAGCCGAATGACGTGGACGATTACTTGTACGACACAATTAATGAGATACGTACTTTGCAACGCCAAGGATTATTCAAGCTTAAAGCCGTTATCTGTGATACCCCTGCACGCGCGTATGTGAAAAGAAAAAAGAACATTCGGGTTATTACAGCTGTGACAAATGCACCCAACGTGGTGAGTATATGAGCCGCAAGGTAACGTACCCACTTACTGATAGCACACTACGGACTAATGCATCCGTTCGAAGGAATGATAGCCAACCGTCGCCTTTTGCTGCTTTGAATGTCGATTTGGTTGAGGACTTCCCAATTGACTATATGCATTCAGTATGTTTGGGTGTTATGCGCAGAATGATAAAAAACTGGCTTACTTCGCCCGTGGACAGTGGATTTCGACTGCGCAGAGATCGATTGATTTTAGCAAACGAACGGTTGCATGAGTTCGGGCCTTCCTGGACATCGGACTTTCCACGTAAGCTTCGATCACTGGATGAATACCGATCTTGGAAGGCAACTGAGTTGCGTCAGTTTTTGCTATACGCCGGACCAGCTTGTTTAATTGGGGTATTGCCTGACGCTTTCTATCAAAACTTTCTAGATCTCTCATTTGCTATTTATATTATGTGCCACCCTCACCTTCACACTGCCTTATTTGATTTCCTTGTTCCTTTAATTCATGTATTTTTACATGATTACTTTGATCTTTATGGTCCCAGTGAGATGACGTGGAACGTACACTCACTGGTTCATCTTCCCGCTGACGTACGAAAGATGGGGACTTTAGACAGCTTCTCAGCATTTCCCTTCGAGTCTCACTTGTTTTCCATCAAGCGCATGATTCACAATTCCCCGCGTCCGGTTGCTCAAATCATGCGGCGTACGTCGGAAGAGGAACAGCTTCCTCCTACTTCCAGCAACGCAAGCACCGTTGGGAATGTAGAGATGTGCACATATAAGGGTCAGAAGGCGTTTTGTTTGCACGGCATTTTGTTTTCCACTGTGAAGCCGGATAACGTGGTCATCATCGATGCCAAACCCAGAGTACTGACAGATGTGTCTGTGAATGTGTCCGGGAACATTGTCGTGCAATGCCGGGAATTTATGAATCTTCGTAGTCTGTTCACGCATAGCATGGATTCCTCAACGGCGTACATCTTCCGTGCATCGCAGTTGTCAACTGAGGTATGTACCTTCTCTGTCTGTCATATTCTCTTTAAGTGCATTGCTTTACCCTTGAACGATTTTCTTGTAATTTACCCTATGCCACACAGTTATACACTTTAACTACTAACGTCTTTCTTTTTCAGCAATGATGGCTTTTCAAGGATACAGCGTTGTCAAACTCCTTGACTCCGAGGATTTAATAACTATTGTCAGTAACACTTGGCTTAGAGAAGAAGGTTCGTACGCTCAAATACCTTCAGTGCGGGGTACGCACTACTATGCAGCGGTGAAAAATCACACTGCGCCGGATGTCGATGTGGTTAGCACTGCCGTGTCCATAATCGTTAGCACTAGTAAGTATTTCTCTTATATTAACCCACCTCGTTAGTTAGCTTCCAACATGCCCGAGAAATGGAACGGCAATCTGAGCGCGGGATGCTGCCATCGACAGACGATACAATTCCCATGGGCCTTCCAGCTAAGCGTGCAATGTGAGTATTGTGTTTTTTATTTCCTCTTAGACGCCGGCCCGTCCGTTCGAGCTCCGATGACGAGGATGCCGCGCGTCCAAGCAAACCCAAAAGGCCTTCTGCAGCAACCTACGCACGTGCGCCCTCCTCTCTGTTCAGTGGCATTAGTCCGTCACGTCCAGGACCATCAACAAGCAACCGTAAGTATCGATTTCATACTGCCCCTATTAAACAGTAATCGCGCCACCGGTTATTGCTGACGTCCCACCAAGCAATCTGGATGTGCTGCACGAACTGCAGGCCATAAAATGTAAGACGCCACAGATGTATTGCATTGCACTCAGCCTTATTTTTAGATGAGTTGTGTCTCATTCGATCAGAATTGGTCGGCCATCGTCGCATGTCGGAAGCGATGTTGCAAATGCTACAACGACAATCCCAAAGTGTTGCGCCGGGACTATCTCTGCCATTCATCTCTCTCAGTGAGCTAAAGAGATATGATGAACGGCTGAAGGACCCGGATTTCAAAATCAGAGTCGTAAGTTCGTCTTATTATTCAAATACTTTAGGTCAACCATTTATGTGCTGTGCACGGTGATAACATACAACTCATCGTCCGGGGTACCATGGAGCGGCTAATGACAAGATCAGTTGCCGCGGAGATAAATTACTCCGGCGCTAGAGGTTCCTTTGCATTCAGGCGAACAAATATGAACGGCCTTGTACAAGGTAGGTTGAAATGCAGTAATCCATAAAAACTACCAAGGCCTCATTCGGCAACGCATGGGTGATGCAGCCTCGGATGCTGACATTACACGGCACATCAAAACGTGGTTGCATTCTGCACGGCACAAAAGACCGCCGGTTGAGCAAACTAAAGTATGCAGTGCGAATGAGGTGAGTCCCCTGCTTCCTTAGGCACATCTTTAGCCTCCTACGTTGACACTCGCGGAAGCAGATTAAGAATATTGACTATGCGGCTTTCTGCTACTAACGTTCTTTGTACTGCACCCCTTCATGTATATATAGCATTCCTATACCTCGGTTTTAATTTTCTTTCGCCTTGTGATGTCAGGTGCGCGGTAAGAGCGGTTTCCTTTTCTGACCAACAGCTTTGAGTCGCCGCCTAGGTGGGTTCCCAAGTCCAGAAACTACCGCAACTGGTACCGGGTGAACACTAGGTCCGAGTCGTCCATATATTCGTTAGGCGCATAGTGCGTTCAAGTGTGTTGTCCGTATTCGGATACCCATGGGAGGCAATGACGGGATCTGGACCAGCCGGATTGTCACGCATAGTGGTGAATTTCTATTGGTCAACGCTAGCATCATCTTCATTGGTCCAACGTAAACTGGACAGGAACCCTTTTTAGCCGTCTCACGGTAATACTTCCTGTCCAGTTTAGCCTAATGCTCTCATAGGAACGTTTAGGATGCTGAACTGGACAGGACCTGGACATGTGCTACCAGGGTGTAAAGCGTGCTTCACAGATGTGGCAAAGAAGAAGACGCGTTCGAATCACGCCCCGGAGGCAGCTAAGTGAATTTTGCTGCCTCAGTTATCTAAACTGCGATGCCACACTTGACGCTAGCGCTTTATTTCGCATATCCTGACCTAATTATAGGAAGCAAACAGGGAAAAATGGATTTTTCACACATATATTTAAAACAGGGTCTACATCTGAGCCATAGCCTAAAAGAGAAGGCAAAATGTACATAAATAATAAATCAAATAAACAGCTAAAGCAATTTAGCAAAACTAAATAAGCTTTAACTAACAGACGTGCAAAACTACTTACATGTATGCTAGCTTATGGGGATATACTTTGCGTATGCACAGAAGACGCCCTAGCGAGAAGGGAAAAGTAATCCTATTAATTTATTAAAACGAGAAAGAAAATTGTAATAAAAATGTTTTTAAAAATCCCCTGCCAAAATTTTATATTGGGCGCTAAACATAGCTTAATAAAGAATGTGCTAAAAAACAGTTTAAAATGCGAAAATTTTTTCTTTGTATTTATTCCACCGTCAGTCGAGCACTTGATGCACACCATTAACTTCCTCCTCTCTATTTTCATTTTATGTTGCAATCTTTGTGTTCTACGATTATATTAAGGCAAACGTCAGAGAACACTATAACTTATGTTTGGATGGGACCCTACTGGTTTAGAACAAGCTATGGAATTCCGATCAGACATATCACAGAAGAGAAGAAATAATTCGTGTGATTTGGATATTAGCACCCCATAGAACCTGCTGTTTCATGACACCTTGAGATCATGTAAGCTTGGGACTGAGGTCCCTATAAGTTAGTAAATCAGGTAATTGGGCCTTGTTGGTCAGGTCCGTCTGGCCGCTTCGCATAAGGTCGCTGAAGGATATTAAGTGGTGTGGAGCCATTTTAATAAGAATAATAATGGACATGTATTGCAAAATAGACCAACTTAGTTTCTCAAAAGCGTGGTTGTAATGGGCTATAGTAAAATAGCAATATTTCTGGCGCACATTACTAGCGAGTCAATAGGGGACGATTCCGAGTCTTTTGAGTGCACATTTCACTCCTTTTATCGTAAATAAGAATAGTTAGAAGATGATGTGAAAAATCTCTGACTGGTAACAGGTTGTTCGTTTTCAGGCATACTGTGGTTGCCATGAAATTTCACGAAAACAAGACAGGTGAGAAGTTACCGGAGGGCTATTTGTACCGCTTGTGCAGTTTCAGTGTATACACAGCATACCTACAAACATTACTGGCAAGGGATAAGCGATGTAGGAGCATGTACTGATATGTAGCGCATGTACATATATGCATTTTGCTTACCACCATCTATTTCCGTTCATTTTGAAGGGCCAGTTATAAACGTGGAGCATGTACCTCAGCGCATGGCTACGATTTTTATGTTGGTAATCATTGGATGTATGTGTGCAACCGGCGATTGACGGAGGCGCAGGACTTGGAGGTGACCAGCCTTACGTGTAGCTTTGAATGCAATTGTGAGTTGCGTGCAAACGTATTCCGATACTAAAGCCGGTTGCTGTACCGAAAGTACTTGCTGTCAATAAGAGGGATACATCTTAAACGGAAATCAGATGAGACTGGTGGTTACAGAGTAACTGGAGAAGAATGGGAAGTGACGCGTGCTTCCCAATGGAAATCGTATTAGTGTATTGTTCTGGTAACCTGCGGCATGTTGCAAATGGTGGAAAAATAGGGAGAAGTGACTCAGTAGAAAGCGACACATCAGGAAAGTACGGAGATTACGTGTAAATGTTCTGCACATTCAGGGCAGTAAAAAGGGTGGTAGAAATATTACAGCATTGCACAACCCAACACTGGCACCCGAAGACCGCGGTTTCGTCCTGGTTGGGACTCATCAGATCGAGATAGCATTAGTTGGGCTGCACTCAGAGCGTTGTGGCTCATGGTAGACACCATAAGCACTATGCCACTGAGATCCACGAGCAACGCTTGGTCCAGCGAAAACGAATGCAAAGTTGGGCTTGGAGAATCCGCTAGTGGTTAAGTTGCCGCAAGCAACCACCAATGAGGCCTCGCTTCACTTGAGGTGGACCTCGGTCATTCCGATCAAAAAGACCGTAAGTAAAATAGAAACATTATATTGTTGCTCATCCCAACACTGGCGCCAGAAGACCGCGGTTTCGTCCTGGTTGGGACTCATCAGTTCCAGCTAACCTGAGTTGGGCTGGACTCAGCGCCTAGTAGCTCATGTTTGACAACATAAGCACTATGCCACTGAGATCCGAGAGCAAGCTTGGTCCAGCGGAAAGAATGCAAAGTTTGGCTTGGAGAATACGCTGGTGATTCGGTTGCCACAAACAACCTCTATTGAGGCCTCGGTTCACTTGAGGTGGACCTCGGTCATGCCGATCCAGAAGACCGTAAGTAAAATAGAAACATTATAGTTTTGCTCATCCCAACACTGGCACCCGAAGACCGCGGTTTTGTCCTGGTTGGGACTCATCAGTTCGAGATAGATGCGCTTTGCTGGAATCAGAGCCTAGTGGCTCATGGTAGACACCATAATTACTATGCCACTGGGATCCACGAGCAACGCTTGGTCCAGCGGAACCGAATGCAAGGTTGGGCTAGGAGAATCCGCAGGTTGTTGGTTTGCTACAAGCTACCTCTATTGGTGCCTCTCTTTCACTTGAGTTGGACCTCGGTCATCCGATCAAAAACCGTAAGGAAAATATGTATATTATAGTGTTGCTCATCCTAACACTGGCACCCGAAGACCGCGGTTTCGTCCTGTTTGGGACTCATTAGTTCGGGATAGCATTAGTTGGGCTGAACTCAGGTCCTATTGGCTCATGGTTGACACCATAAGCACTATGCCACTGAGATCCACGAGCAAAGCTTGCTCCAGCGTAAACGAATGCGAAGTTGGGCTTGGAGAACCCGCTGGTGGTTGGGTTGCTAAAAACCACTTATATTGAGGCCTCGGTTCACTTCAGTTGAACCTCGGTCATTCCGATCAAAAAGACCGTAAGTATAATAGAAACATTATTGTGTTGCTCATCCCAACACTGGCACACGAAGACCGCGGTTTCGGTCTGGTTTGGACTCATCATTTCCAGATAGCCTGAGTTGGGCTGGACTAAGAACCTAGTGGCTCATGGTTGACACCATAAGCACTATGCCACTGAGATCCACGAGCTACGCTTGGTCCAGCGGAAACGACTGCAACATTGGATTTGGAGAAACCGCTGGCCGTTAGGTTGCTTTACGCAACCTCTTTTGAGTTCTCGGTTCACTTGAGGTGGACTTCGGTCATTCCGATCAAAAAGGCCGTAAGTAAAATAGAAACATTATAGATAAATAAATAAATAGTTTATTCTAGATTTTGTCGAGACACACCAAGCAAGGCCTGATCAATATTTACATGCAATATTGTTTCGCAACAAACATGTCGCTATGAGTGTAGTCGGCAGTAAGCCGAAGGTTGTACAGTCTGCGGGAATTGTGTAAGTAGTCATGGGGGATAGTCTTCAATGACTGACCAAACGTTAAATCCTGTAGTGCGTAGTGTAAACAGTCAGGGCACTACATGTGTAATGAAAACGATGCATATAGGCATGGTGTACATTATTATTGAAGGTGTCAGGGCAATATTGAATAAGGATTCTGGTCGACTTGCCAGTAGGTAGTTCTGGGCAGTGACTTTATTCGATGGCGAGTTACATCCGCCAAGTCGCAGTGTTGTTACGCGGACACTTGTTGCTTTTTATAGTGAGGACGCCCGCCAGGCGAAAACCCACCAAGTCCTGGAACACTGTCAGAAATTTGTTGGTGCAGTAATATACCAATGGCAGACCAGGTTTCGACTGATTTCACACTCAGATATCTGCAGTCAAATGACCTTTAATTTTCTCTGTTATTTAAGCAGGTATCTTGGGCAAGGCCGCCATAATGGCTGGGGTGAATCGAGGATGTGGGCTTAACGAAGAATTCTCTTTGCTGGTATCCAGGTGGGTGAAACGTCAGTGTTTTGCTTCTGGATTTTTCAGGAGTATGTATTCTTTTCAGGAGTGTGAAGTTCTTGAGTCCAGCTAGCATAATTGGACAACGGTCTTGGTAATGAGTGCAGTTGCATCCTTTTGTTGTACTGCCATGTGCTCCATAGGTCCTTATTGGTTGTGCTGTCCCGGACAAGAGCGGTTTCTCGGTCCAATCCCAGATCCCCAAGAAGTTCCGAACCTCGGAAAAAAGGGAAGGTGAGGGACAACCAAGGCCGCAACGAACAGGCATGGAAACAAACATTGTTAAACTCCTATGTTATAACATCTAGAGTGAAGACAAATGATGTACAATGTGCAGCAATGATTGTGCTAAAAGTGTCTTTCGAATGTTTTTCAAAAGCAGTTGCCCTATAAGTTGTTTGCTACTATCTACAAGGAATACAGAGCGTTGCGCCATTAAGCACAGACGCAGTAGCAGTTTACTATAATTTGACTATTGCGTGGAAAGACAGAAAGCAGAGTTCAGGTACCAGCGGCGTTTGAACGGTGGATCGACGGCTGGTGGCCAGCCTACATCGAAAGAGATGGCAAGTCAGCGGATAGATAGGACTCAAGCGCTGAGTAAAATTTATCGGGTGATCAAGACAGAAAGACGACATGAGGGTACTAGGAGTATAGTACTATGGCCTAATGAAATAGGAAAAGCCTATGAGAGTCAACCTACTACAAAGGTAAGTGTCGAAACCTTTGCTGCAAAAACGGACCCAGACTACTAGATGAAAAAGGATTGATCGATAGAAATAAGTTTAAAGATCAGTTAAAGGAAAGCGAACGTCCGGAACAAATGTATATGTAGCGTCGCGCAGGGAGACAAGTCGTACTAGGGTACTAAGGAAATAGTGAGAAATGAACACCTAGGAATGTGAAGCTAACGAGCGCCTGTGTGCTGACCAAGTGAGAGGAGGAAAGAATTAAGAGGGTAAGAAACATTACTTGACGGAAGCGCAGGGAATAACCGAAATGCAAGCGTAGAGTAAAATTGCTTGGCGTCTCAGAGCAGTGAGGCCTAACCGCAGCAGCTAGGGTGCTAAGATAATAGTGCCAATCTGGATAGTGCCAGCGAATGCTAGTCCGAGAGTTGTATGATTGCATGTAATAAGGTCTAAGACAATACATCAAGTAAAGGAGAAATGAACAGTAAGAAGGGTGAGGCAAAACAGCGGCTTGCGCTGAATACATGGATATACCTGCACGACAGAAGAGAGCAAAAAAGTATTCATAAAGAAAGGACAACGAACGGATGAATCCCAGTCATACGTTAATGTTCTTAACTAGTTTAAGGAAAAATAGGCGACGCAGAGATGCACAAATAATAAGATTATGATGTGGTGCTAAAGGAATAAAACTAGAGAAGACTGAGCCGGGAGACGCCAGTGAGAATGCTGAAATACTATTAAATAGTTGTCATAGAAAAGTGACAGCTGTGCATCTAGCAAGGAGCAGCTGTGCACTGACCGGATGAAATAAAGAAGGTCGCCAGACGAGAGCTAAGAAGGCTGGATAAAGAAAGGACAACAAACAAGAAATATGCAAGCGTTCGGTGATTAGATTGAGGGAGTCATATCATATAATCCTGAACCACGGCGGTGTATAAGTGTTCCTCATCACAACACTGGCACCCGAATACCGCGGTTTCGTCCTGGTTGGGACTCATCAGTTCCAGGTAGCCGGAGTTAAGCTGGACTCAGAGCCTAGTGGCTCATGGTTGAAAACATAAGCACTACGACACTGAGATCCACGAGCAACGCTTGGTCCAGCGGAAACGAATGCAAAGTTGGGCTTGGAGAATCCGCTGGCCGTTGGGTTGCTACAAACAACCTCTATTGAGGCCTCGGTTCACTTGAGTTAGACCTCATTCATTCCGATCATAAAGACCGTAAGGAAGAAAGAAACATTATAGTGTTGCTTATCCCAACGCTGGCACCCGAAGACCGCGGTTTCGTCCTGGTTGGGACTCATCAGTTCCAGCTAACCTGAGTTGGGCTGGACTCAGAGCCTAGTGGCGGATGGTTGACACCATAAGCACTATGCCACTGAGATCCACGAGCAGCGCTTGGGCCAGAGGATAGGAATGCAAAGTTGGGCTTGGAGAATCCGCTGGTGATTGGGTTGATGCAACGAACCTCTATTGGGGCCTCCGTTCACTTGAGGTGGACCTCGGTCATTCCGATTAAGACGAGCGTAAGGAAAATAGAAATATTTTAGTGTTGCTCATCCCAACACTGGCACCCGAAGGCCGATGTTTCGTCCTGGTTGGGACTCATCAATTCCAGCTAGCCTGAGATGGGCTGGACTCAGAGCATGGTGGCGCATGGTTGACACCATAAGCACTATGCCACTGAGATCCACGAGCAGCGCTTGGGCCAGCGAGAACGAATGCAAAGTTGGACTTGGAGGCTCCGCTGGTGGTTGGGTTGCTAAAAGCAACCTCTATTGAGACCTCGGTTCACTTGAGGTGGACCTCGGTCATTCCGATCACAAAGACCGTAAGTAAAATGGAAACATTATAGTGTTGCTCACCCCAACACTGGCACCCGAAGACCGCGGTTTCGTCCTGGTTGGGACTCATCAGTTCGAGATAGCCTGAGTTGGGCCGGAACTCAGAGTCTAGTGGCTCATGGTTGACACCATAAGCACTATGCCACTGAGATCCACGAGCAACGCTTGGTCCAGCGAGAACGAATGCAAAGTTGGACTTGGAGGCTCCGCTGGTGGTTGGGTTGCTACAAGCAACCTCTATTGAGACCTCGGTTCACTTGAGGTGGACCTCGGTCATTCCGATCACAAAGACCGTAAGTAAAATGGAAACATTATAGTGTTGCTCACCCAACACTGGCACCCGAAGACCGCGGTTTCGTCCTGGTTGGGACTCATCAGTTCGAGATAGCCTGAGTTGGGCCGGAACTCAGAGTCTAGTGGCTCATGGTTGACACCATAAGCACTATGCCACTGAGATCCACGAGCAACGCTTGGTCCAGCGAGAACGAATGCATAGTTCGATTGCAGGTTTCGCTGGTGGTTGGGTTGCTACAAGCAACCTCTATTGAGACCTCGGTTCACTTGAGGTGGACCTCGGTCATTCCGATCACAAAGACCGTAAGTAAAATGGAAACATTATAGTGTTGCTCACCCCAACACTGGCACCCGAAGACCGCGGTTTCGTCCTGGTTGGGACTCATCAGTTCGAGATAGCCTGAGTTGGGCCGGAACTCAGAGTCTAGTGGCTCATGGTTGACACCATAAGCACTATGCCACTGAGATCCACGAGCAACGCTTGGTCCAGCGAGAACGAATGCAAAGTTGGACTTGGAGGCTCCGCTGGTGGTTGGGTTGCTACAAGCAACCTCTATTGAGACCTCGGTTCACTTGAGGTGGACCTCGGTCATTCCGATCACAAAGACCGTAAGTAAAATGGAAACATTATAGTGTTGCTCACCCCAACACTGGCACCCGAAGACCACGGTTTCGTCCTGGTTGGGACTCATCAGTTCCAGATAGCCTTAGTTGGGCTGTACTCTGAGTAGAGTGGCTCATGGCTGACACCATAATCACTATGCCTCTGAGATCCACGAGGATCGCTTGGTCCAGCGGAAACGGATGCAAAGTTGGGCTTGGAGAATCCGCTGGTGGTTAAGTTCCTAAAGTTACCACTATTGACGCCTCGGTTCACTTGAGGTGGACCTCGGTCATTCCGATCAAGAAGAGCGTAGGTAAAATATAAGTATTTTACGGTTGCTCATCCCAAAACTGGCCCCCGAATACCGCGGTTTCGTCCTGGTTGGGACTCATATGTTCGAGATAGCCTGCGTTGGGCTGGACTCAGAGCCTATTGGCTCTTGTTTGACACCATAAGCACTATGTCACCGGGATCCATGAGCAACGCTTGGTCCAGCAGAAACGAATGCAAAGTTGGGCTTGGTGAATCCGCTGTTTGCTGGGTTGCTACCAGCAACCTCTATTGAGACCTCGGTTCACTTGAGGTGGACCTCGGTCATTCCGATCACAAAGACCGTAAGTAAAATGGAAACATTATAGTGTTGCTCACCCCAACACTGGCACCCGAAGACCGCGGTTTCGTCCTGGTTGGGACTCATCAGTTCGAGATAGCCTGAGTTGGGCCGGAACTCAGAGTCTAGTGGCTCATGGTTGACACCATAAGCACTATGCCACTGAGATCCACGAGCAACGCTTGGTCCAGCGAGAACGAATGCAAAGTTGGACTTGGAGGCTCCGCTGGTGGTTGGGTTGCTACAAGCAACCTCTATTGAGACCTCGGTTCACTTGAGGTGGACCTCGGTCATTCCGATCACAAAGACCGTAAGTAAAATGGAAACATTATAGTGTTGCTCACCCCAACACTGGCACCCGAAGACCGCGGTTTCGTCCTGGTTGGGACTCATCAGTTCGAGATAGCCTGAGTTGGGCCGGAACTCAGAGTCTAGTGGCTCATGGTTGACACCATAAGCACTATGCCACTGAGATCCACGAGCAACGCTTGGTCCAGCGAGAACGAATGCAAAGTTGGGACTTGGAGGCTCCGCTGGTGGTTGGGTTGCTACAAGCAACCTCTATTGAGACCTCGGTTCACTTGAGGTGGACCTCGGTCATTCCGATCACAAAGACCGTAAGTAAAATGGAAACATTATAGTGTTGCTCACCCCAACACTGGCACCCGAAGACCGCGGTTTCGTCCTGGTTGGGACTCATCAGTTCGAGATAGCCTGAGTTGGGCCGGAACTCAGAGTCTAGTGGCTCATGGTTGACACCATAAGCACTATGCCACTGAGATCCACGAGCAACGCTTGGTCCAGCGAGAACGAATGCAAAGTTGGACTTGGAGGCTCCGCTGGTGGTTGGGTTGCTACAAGCAACCTCTATTGAGACCTCGGTTCACTTGAGGTGGACCTCGGTCATTCCGATCACAAAGACCGTAAGTAAAATGGAAACATTATAGTGTTGCTCATCCCAACACTGGCACCTGAATACCGCGGTTTCGTCCTGGTTAAGACTCATCAATTCCAGCTAGCCAGCGTTGTGCTGGACTCAGTGCCTAGTGGCTCATGGTTGACACCATAAGCGCTATGCCACTGAGAACCACGGGCAACGCTTGCTCCAGCGGAATCGAATGCAAAGTTGGGCTTGGAGAATCCGCTGGTGTTTGGGTTGCTACAAGCAACCTCTATTGATGCCTCGGTTCACTTCAGGTGGACCTCGTTCATTCCGATTATAAAGACTGTAAGGAATATAGAAAAATTATAGTGTTGCTCTTCCCAACACTAGCACCCGACGACCGCGGTTTCCTCCTGGTTGGGACTCATCAGTTCGAGATAGCCTGAGTTGGGCTGGAGGGTGTTGTTTTCTTTCTTTGACGCATTGTTTTTGGATGATGCATCCGCCAGCTTCATTGAGGCTATACGCTCAATGCTCGACATTGTAGCAATACTGCGTCTGGCTTGAGGTTCGTTATGGATGACTGCTTTACACAAGTATTTGCCTTTGGTATTTTGTCTTTCCTGATACTGCGGTATCATTTCACCGCTTTCACCTTCTTCGGGACCTGGTCGTCGTTGCTCCCAGCTAATGGGAACTACTACGTATCTTGAAGTATGTTACGCCAGTAACTGCAAAATTTCGTGTACACTCGCGACTCAAGGCCGTTCGAAAGGAGTTTGCATTCTATCCAGTCCTTGCACACCGAATATCACGATAACATCCGAGGAACATAGCTGCGGTGTACCTTATCTTGGGCTGCGCATCGACCAAGGTGTATTTGCATCTTTGTTTGCTCGACCGACAACCGGGTGGAGAGTGCGAACAAACTTTAGAAGAGGCAACTAAGCTAGAAGTCATTACTGATGGTGCAATTCTTTCTGGTTGCGGGCCTGTGCACGTACGCATACAGCAGCCTTCGCTGGAGTGGGGTGGGCATGCCATGACACCTTTTGATCCCCGTGAAGCATTCCTCCGCGGTGCCCCTTTTCAGTTGCTACACTGTTCACGTGCTCGTTTACTTTGGAATTGACAGAATGTCCGCATATGCGATGCCACCACGCATAGTGCTACCTGGATAGTTCGCTGCATGAGAGATACGTTGACAAGGCGCTATAAGGTAGGTGGCTATACCTGCACCTGTGATATCAATAGTCAGTGGCGTATAATTTGTGCTCACGTGGGTCATCTGTAGAAGCTCATGGGAGGAGCTTGGCTGTTGCAATCGTAACTTGTCGTTGGACGGTACCAGCATCAGGAAGCCGGAGTATGAAAATGAGGTGACAGGTGGTTTGCAGATCCGGTCGCGGGATGAGACCGTTGGACAGCCGTCAACGCAGGTGGACCGAGGGACTAAGTTGCGTGAAGCAGAGGAGCTGACGGCTTAGCTGAGCATTCAATTGTACAGCCTGGGATGGGCAGGTTTCTCACGTGCCATGCCGGCCCTGTAACTGCTTGTAGAGGTGATACCTAGTAAGGCTGAAGGCACTATGTACTGCTTAATTCGGTACTGCAAGGCTCCCCTGCCACTGGATTCCATTGAATACGTCTAACGCTTGTAGGTTGATTCACAAAGTGTGCAATTAAACCCTTAGAGTGGCCGCAATCTGATTGAAGTCCTTAGCAGAGGCGCGGTTGCAACAACTATCATGGAATCCCATGTTTCGGATTCAGTCGGACAGTCCAGCAACTCGTTGAATGTTCCTAGAAAAGCACCTGCTGGGGCAGCTAAACGGAAACCTTGGTTTGTTCAGCGAGTGATAGACTAACAGCTAGCCTCCACTTCGACAAAGGGAACAAAATGCTGACATCTACACAGCATTACCTCTGACATGTGAAAACCACGGAACAAAAGGCGGAGACTAAGCAAGGAGTTTTCTCAATACCATGACAGACGAGTGCAGCCTGTGCTTCCGGGAGGAGGATGATGTTCACTAGAGCGAACACTTTGCGTGGGTGAGGTGTGATGTTTGTGAAAGCTGGTCCCATTCATGATGCGCTTGCTAATTGGGAACGGCAACTTTTACTTGTTTGTATTGTGACAGGCAGTGAACCTTTGCGTCTGCCAGGCAATGCATTGCCGCTTCATTACTCATATAAATAAATAAAGCTTTTTATTCTCGACAAGGCGAGGCACGCCTTTGCAGGCATAGTCATTTTGATGTAACAATGCGTGAGCCAGGATGTACAAACTTCGTTATGTTTGCCATAACTGTGTATGTTTTTGTAGGAGATATGTAACTGAGGGAATGTAAACGTGTAGTTTGTGCCTGTAATCGTGCTGCTCCATTCACGAAGGTTTGATATCGTCAGCAATGCGTGAGTAGAAAATTGATGTCAGTGGGTAGGAAAAGATTACCCGGATATCCACGGGGTGGTGAGTTTAGTTTGTGGCGGGTCACGACCGCCACGTCACAGTGTTGGTAAGCAGACATTTGTGGCTTTTTATAGAGATAACGCTTGCCAGACAAAAACCCACCACATCCTCGAACATTGTGGCCGTGACAGTTGCTGGAACAGGTTAAAACCGAACCACCCAGCTGACATCACGTGGAGGTTGTTCGGCTAGCCAGCGTGCGGTAATACAATTCCCCGATTTCGTCTGGTCGGTCTTACGTCCTAGCGCCCTTGCTGACTTCTTTAAATGCAGCAGACGAAGATCAGCTTCCGGTGATCAAGCGGTGTCAACGTCGGAGGCTCAACCCATTGTGCTAGGGTACAAATTCTTTGCAAGTGTTGATACATGTTCCCTCAAACATCATTAACTTCCTCTCTAAATACTTGTGTGCACTGCTTATGCCTATGGATGCCGCCCGTATGCTGTGGCTTGATTTTATTCCGGAATGCCGCTGGTCAAAAGATATCCTGGAGGTGAGTAGTTGCGCTTTATTGCACAGGAAACCTCCCCGCTTGCTCTGAGCTTATGGCAACCAGCCGAACTATTAGGTGCGAACTACAGCTGATCTGGCATGCTTACCATGGAGCCTGGTAGGCTATTGGGCCCAAGTATTTGAGCAAACAAGATTGCTAGACAATTCCCGGAGGCCGTTACAACTAACGTATAACGCCGGTCCCTGGAAATCAGGTGTCAGCGGCAAAAGTACGGGCTACGCTGATCCTGTGAGTCGCGTTAAGGTGCTCCGGATATCTCGTACGCTGGATCGACCTTTTGTTCCTACGATCAGGGTGTCCATATGGGAGTAGCACGTAGGGATTCTCATGCCAGCAGACGCAGAACAACAAGTAGCACGAAGTTGTATTGGCCTGGAGCACGTGCATCGTATGCCTGCTCATCGCTTGCCTAGGAGTGCCTTGGGCGCTCCGTCAGTCTTAGGGTGGCACATGGCTCACGGCTGACAGGGGTGGCGGCTCCGCCGCAGTCTCCTAGTCCCATTTCCTGTTTAAACGGTGTTTGCCGCTTAGTAACCTGCGGATTAATGCCCAATTATTGTATATGCCGGTGCTACCTACGAGGATCGTTTCTCCGCGATGCAGCCCTATCTCTGCACCTTTTCCCGGAGTTGCTGACGGCCCGTCACAGTACAAAAGGTATAGGCGCGTTGGCCCTGTATATTTGCTTCCGCAATTAATGTTTGCTACTGACACCCATTCTCTCCCTTATTAATCCTTCTCCATAAGTCATTTTCATTGTACGGCAGCGGGGGTTCCGTTCATCTTTGTGTCGTATCACTGTTGTTGTCCTTTGTTGTTATTTTGGTCTACAGTGATTAACCTTTCAGAAAGTAAGAACTGCCGCTACGTACTGTCTCCTTTTTCTCAGTGTAGGATACCTTGATCAACGAAAGTACGCTTACTCCCAGTTTGTGATGCTTCCTTTGTATACGACGTACCATACATTTCACAGTGTTCACGAGTTGCGGGTTATGAGCCATTTCAACGCTTGCCCGCGTTGTCGGGAGTGGTTGGGCATGGTTAGGAGGTTTATTTCTCAATCTTACCAAGCTAAAATAATATCTAACAACCATTCCCCATAGAGCCAATTAGCAAATGACGGCTTATAAAGTCTTCATAATGCTTTGTACCATTTTCCCCACTGACCAATCATAGACCCTATACATTATTATTGAAGGTCCACACCGCCAAGAAGCGAAAAACTTATGTGAGGCATATATGCGCACACGAACTTTTTGGGAGATTCAACGCGCCGTGGTAAGCAACTTCTATTGACCATGACATCGTTGCATGTCCCATCAGTAGTCCAAACAATACTTATGACGGTTGCGTTCAACCGTATGTGACACATACCACTACACACCCTAGCGGTTACGCGTTTCGGATTCACGGCGCTTAAATGCCCCACTATGAAGTCACTATTAAGAATCGGTACAAACATTATCTTTGACCTAGTTGAAATTTATCGGCCATATTGCACTTCACACGCAACCCCCTCCGCAGGGATTTTATTGCAAATTTAAAACACGATGGCAATGTTGGAGAAGCTTTGCGACATGACTACTTTTGTACTTGTTGCCGTACTAACGCATTTCATTTTGGAGTAGCAGCCCCCCTGTTAAGGCACCTCCGCGGATTCTGTGTTGCTCCGTTCTTGCATATTAGCACGTCCACATTTTCTTTACAACTACCCCTCACAAAGGCGTGAGCTGAAAACTGCACAGGTCTCACCCATACTCCTAGTGATGCCCATAATTTTGAATCCAGGTACCATAACTGCTTACTGTTTATGCTGGCCTACGGAGCCTTAGGCAGATACGACCCTATAGCCCATAATGTTAGCACTTACACCGGCCAAGTCTGCGAGCAACATAGGCAAGTAGCGATAGCCTGAGTGGTCACCAATTTAAGACCTACATCCGCAGGGCTTATGTACATCGGCTTAACGCCTTGACGAGTCCATGTTTCATTCCGGTAGTTGCTCGTGCAGAGCAAAAGGTGAGACCATTGCCAGTTACCTTAATTGCAATTCACTGCAAGCTTCCTGTTCTTGTACCCAATCGACGCGCCCACAGGGATTCCCGCCAAAGCAATAGGGGGACGATGAACCCATGGTATTCATCACGGCGCCCTCCAGCAGTCAATTAAAACTTTATTGAACATGTGTAGCGATGACGTTTTTAGGGAAGCTGTTCCAAACGTTCACCAACATGGTTGAGCGCCGCTGCATTACACTGGAAAAATCGTGATCTTCCTTTGTAATGATGATTCATGTCAAGGTATCCACTTTGTGTCAAATAACCCTTTTTGTCAGTGCAATTTATTTCCTTTTACGATCCTTATGGCTAAGAGGAGAGCCTTTCGACAGCTGCAATACTCAAGGCGAAAAACTCGCACTTATGAAAATAAAGATGGTAACTAAGTTAACTAAAATTTCAGACGGCTTGCTAACCACGCATGGGAAGATTCGCTAGGAAGGCGCATGTATGTTTGGAGAGGGGAGCATTACGTTCTCAGTAAGTCCCATGCATTACGATAATTCACAGCAGTTACATAATCAAGGATGTGTATGTACCTCGCTACCAAAAGAAAATAATAGCCACGTTAAAAGACGTTCAAGCATTTCCGTTATTATATTTATCATATAATAAGACGGCAAGTACATATGATTATTCATCCAAACTTTGGCTCATATATATTTAGAGAAAAAGTTTGTATATGCACGTATATATATAAATATTAATAAACTGGTTACTACGTAAATACATCTATTTCATCCATAAGTAAGCGAACTTGTCTGGCATATGCCAATACATAAGGGTACGCTAATTATATATATATATATATATATATATATATATATATCATAAATCTCATTCCATGCTGTTGCAAATGCCAACCACATTTAGTTGAATATAGCCAAATGCATACATACCAACTATTAAGGAAGTAAATATATGCATCTATGCAAATGAAAAAATTATATATATGAATATGCGTAAGCATTTCGTATATGCATAATAATATGTATATATATCGGCGTGCATTTAGGCATATATATTTACATATAATTACAAAATTCTTCCTTGTGAAAAATGCAACCACTTATTTTTTATTCGGCATTCCTTTATTATGTACATTCATTTGTTATACTACCTCATACTCCTTCCTTTCCTTCCATCAGCACCGATGGCTGACAATTCAACTGCCATTTTTCAATAACGCGAATTCACCGTAGTGGCCACATTTTCTTAGACATTCCGTGCACAGATATTTTACCATTCGAAAGCCTCTATATCCAGTGTTTTATCTTTATATATGCTTTTCCACTGTCTTCACAGCCCCTAACTTCTTTCAACTTCAGTATTTGATCTCCAGCGCCCCGACCCACCTTTTACATTTTACGATGCGAATATTTTCTATTATAGATCATCAGTTCTATACTTTTTCACCCATTATTTCTGCATTTTTCGATTTTTATTTCACATAATAGTCCTTCCAGAAACGGAGCGTTGTATCCGCCACTTGCGATCAATGATTTTTCTATAGTGTGATTGCGGTACACACGGTTGGATGTAGTTGGATGTAAATTTGGGGCCATGGGGCGCGTGTGAATGCTTAGTAATAAATGAGGTCATTAGTCACAGTGCTAAGAGTTGGATATGGAATCGATATTCTAAGTGGTTTGAATGCGTTACGGTGTTTAATCATTTTCCTGCTCCAAGCTTAGCAGCATGGTGGATGACTCGCTGTATTCCAAGGTATGCTCAAGAGTTCTTATCTGGACTTCACATCGTGAAAGATGATCTGAAGGTGTTTCAGATTAAAACGGCGACATCGTTTATTCTTCGTAACTTTACAACTGCGAAGGCGTACCAAAAGGCGACTGGACAAGTGCTACCAGAAGGATGCCCGTACCGTTGTGTTCTTTTTGTATGCATGCATAGGAGGCGCAGTAATGTTGCTGGAAGGCGGTAAGTGCATTGTATCCGTCTGATAAAAAGATTGTTACAGGTACCGGTGTTACAATTGCCCTGTTTGTATTTCAGCGACGTTTAAGGGCGTATGTTACGAGATTGGAAACGCGTTTCTGTGGCATTCGCACGCTTTTCACGTTGGAAAGATTTGACTGTATGCAAAAAGTTGGTGGCTAACAGCGGATCAAGAACGCATGGTGCTGAATGTAATGAAAACGTTTCGTCGGACGCAGGAGGTGCGTGCATATGTGCGCCAGAAATATAACATTTGTTTGACGAGGCGCGATTTTTATGACATACGGCGGCGCCATCCGAACGCATGCGTTACGGAGGTGGAAGAGGTCACGCAGCTGTTGCAAAGAAATGGTCAAGTTAAAATTATACATGAAGGAAATGAGGCTCAGTACCTGTTCTTCGTGCCCACGAGTATGCTGGAGTTGGTGGGCCAATACGGTGAGGTCATTTTGGCGGATTCCACCTATCAAATCAACTACGACGGTTACATACCATGGCATCGCATGTTTGTGGACGTTAGTGGCCTTGGTATGAACTTTTATGCGCTTTTGCCAAATGAGACGGAGGCTACTTACGAAGAGGCAGTGAGGGGCAGATTGGAGTTGGTACCCGCGGTTGCCGGTGCTTGAACGTTGTTGATGGACAACTGCGCTTCTCAAATTAAAGAGTTTCGCAACGCCTACCCCACTGCCAACATCGTATTCTGCCGGGTACACATCATGCGGGACATGCAGCGGCGTTGCTCACGCCTTCCGTTCTGCAACCAGAAAGATAAGAAGGCTCTGTTCAACATGCTGCGGTCGTTGTACACGCACGATAGCGCAGATTACCATCGTATTATTGAAGGTATATCCTTGCGCAGCGCGGAATGCTTCCAATGCCTCAGTTGCACGTGGATCCCATGGCGGCTTAGCCGTGAGGCGCATTTGATGGGCCACGTGGCATTATTTGGTTGTGACAGTACAAACCGGGTTGAGAATGAAAATAAGCACTTGAAAGAAACTTATAATGAGCGGTCAACTCTACTTCACCTGTTTCATGTGCTAATGCAGCCTTGCACTTGCATTTTGGAGGAGAGGGAAAAATTGCTTGCGAGAAATCAGCAGGGTATGTGCGAGGTGGAGCAGTGTGTAAGCAGTGGGCACGTTATTTTGAGGAGGATGTCGTCGTACGCCCGGCGGCAGTACGTGCGACACAGTGTTAGAGTCCGCATTTGCAGTGTCAAGCCAGACGGCGGGTATTGGCTGGTGAATGACGAGCGCCTTGGCATGCAACGTATCGTCATAGAAAATGGCAGCGCAGGCGGATGTAGATTTAATCGTCAGTGGAGCATTCCGTGTGTGCACATCATTCACGAGGCCAGCCTACACGCGTACGACGAGCAGCAGATGTTTGGCGGTTGCCCTTGGGTGCTGCCAGCGGCAGCCAGTTCCAGCTGACCTGTTTTACGTCCACGAAGTAGGTCGATTAGCGGACTAAGCAAATTGGCACAGTGTGGAAGAGAACGTCGATAGTAGCTGAGCATGCCGTTAAGACAGCGAATAGCGGCTAACGTAGTCGGAACCGGAAAGTGTCTGATGGCGCGGACTCTATCGTCTGAAGGCCGAATACCATAATGATCTATATGGTGGCCAAGGAATTCGACAGAAGGCTGCTGAAATACGCATTTGTCAGGTTTGACAGTGATGCTATTAGCGGCCAGCATATCGAAAAGTATTTTGAGATGTTCTGCGTGCTGTTCTTTGGAAGCGCTGGCAACTAGGATATGGTCGAGGTATGCATAGACAAAATTTAGACCTCTAGTTACTGAACGGATAAATCGTTCAAACGTCTGTGCTGCGTTGCGAAGACGGAACGGCACACGCAAAAATTCGAAGAGCTCAAACGACATGATTACAGAAGTCTTCGGGATATCTTCGTCAGCCACTGGAATCTAATGATAAACCCGAAGAAGTTGGATTTTCGAGAACACCCGGGAGCCGCGCAGGTTTGACATACTGTCCTAAATGTGAGGAATCGGAAATCAGTCGGGAACATTAACGCTATTGAGCGCGCGGTAATCACCACATGGACGCCAGTCTCCTGACCTTTTGGGCGCCATGCGGAGCGGCGACGCCCAGGGA
This sequence comes from Dicrocoelium dendriticum, assembly GCA_944474145.2. NCBI lineage: Eukaryota > Metazoa > Platyhelminthes > Trematoda > Plagiorchiida > Dicrocoeliidae > Dicrocoelium > Dicrocoelium dendriticum. The sequence goes on along the minus strand of OX104070.1, from coordinate 76,981,163 downwards.
CTTTTAAAGGGGCGAACGATGCTTTGTTCAAGTACACTCTGGAATTCTGCGCAAGCAATTTTTAGCTTGTCAGGGGTCATTATGCTGACTTTGGCGAAAACAGGCGGACCTTTGTTAACGATATGATGTTTCTTAGCTTCAGTGGCAGATGGAAAGGGTGCCATTGCACGGAAAACTTCCGAAAATTTGGTATTAGGCACCTGGCCGATAGGTGAGGTTGACTGGTTGGTGTACACAGGATTGATTGACTCAATGTCGGTCAAAGTACCTATAACTGCCAGAGTTGTTTGACGACCGATCAGGCGGCGTTGCTTCGCGACAACCGGCAAATGGAAGTGCTGCAGAAACTCAAGGCCCAGAATTGGCGTCTGGACATCTGCGACGAGATACGTTCATTTATATGAACGTCGTAGTTTTAAAGTAAGCTGGCGCAAGCGTTAGCAGTACACGCGATTGCTGGTGCCGTTTGCTGCGCGCAATGAACTAGTCACCTCTTCGATAACATCATTAGAATCACGTGAGATAACGCTGGCTTCTGCGTCAGTGTCAAGGAGATAGCGTACTTCGGTACTGTGACCAGTGACAAAGAAAAGGCGATTGAGGCAGCCAGCAACGTTCGTCGCCCCTACGTGCTTGCCTACCCGTTTCCCTGCGTGTTGTGCTTGAAGGAACAGGGCGGGCGACACCATCTGGCCTGCTGACCAAATCGTTCGTAGTACCAACAAAAGCTTGACCTAGGGGAGATTTCGAGTATGATCTAGGACGAGTGCGACTACTGAAACGGCTTCGACGGTTGGATCCAAACCGTGTTAGGTTCTCTAGTCGGTTGGTAAATGTTGCTACTTGCACTCTTAGTTCTTCTGCCTCCGTACTGGAAGTAGACTGAATCTGGGATATTTGGTGCCTTGGATTCCCAAATACAGCCGGCAATGTCGGCGAGCTGAGAAGGGGGCGCATCGTTGACGTAAAATCGGTAACGCATATCACGTGGCAGACGATGAGGCGACATCTCCACTTGGTTTTGGCCAACGGGTGAATCACTGCACGTTTGTGAGGCGTCACAACTAACGTTTACCACACATGATGGGAGTACGATTACGCGCAGTTGCAGCCACGATTTGCGTCTAACCTAGTCCATGTGTGGAACAGCTTGTTCGGCAGCAGATACGGCGGCTAGTTGCATATGGGCCCCAGGATGTAAGTCGACATTTTTATTCAAGACGAGGCGTACCCCCACATGAATAAGAGCACTTCAGACACCCGTACTTCTAGCTGTAACTAGGGTTCCTAGTCTCTGTATGCATTTTTCCGCAGATGTCCGGTTAAGCGACAAACGCACTGTTGAACGCAACGTCCTTGAGAGGCTGGGAAGGCACAACACTGAAGGCACCTTTCTTACGTTTCAAAGGTCACACCTGCCTCCCGCGGCTCTGTTTCGCCCAGAACAACGCAGCGTTGGCAGGCGTGCGCAGATTCTGGCAGATATGACCAATTTTTGATAGTCATGAAAACCTCACAATTATGTAGGCACTTAAGACCCACGAAGGAACGTCGTTTGAACAATAACGATGATAAGCACCGCACTTCCGGGTTTCCGACCTGACATAATAACATGTGATTTGATGTCCCGTGCTTTCCTAGCATTTCATGGTTAACCTTTTCCCTTCCATTGTTTCACAGATACAGTACAAAGCGCCCTTCCTTGGCCTGCCACTTATCGCTGCCAATAAACCTGCCAAGCCAACATTGCAAGCCTTCCGACGTGACGTTGCCACTGAGCTTCCGCCCGCGTTCTGCTGCCACCATGTGGTGCAGCATTGATACGCATCCACAGGTAACATTGCTCGTCCATCCTGATTTCTCTTTCAGAGCCACAGTGACATGCGACGCTCATTGCCTTCCGACCTCACGTTGCCACTGAGCCTCCTCCCACTTACTGCCTTTGCCATGTGGTGCAGCATTGATACTTAGCCACAGGTAACATTGCTCGTCCATCCTCACTTCTCGTTCAGAGCCACTGCTATGCGCCACCCATAGCCTTCCGACCTCAGGTTTCCACTGCTCCTCCTTCCACGTACCGCCGCCGCCGTGTGATGCTGCAATGATACCTGGCCACAAGTAACATTCCTAGTCCACCCTGATTTCTCTTTCAGGTCCTCTGTGACGTACGTGCATTCACCGTCTCCTACCACAGCACCGTGTCCGGTTTTCCTTCGATTTCAGTTCCTCAACGTTTCACATTCCTTAGAGAACGGAGCAACGAACCTTTTTCAGGGCCACCCCTGTCTCTGTGTCTTGTCGTCCCAAAACGCATAGGAAGTTTGCAAACTCTGCTATTTCCTTGCGGCGGACTACAAGCTCACATGTTCAGTGGGTGGTTCCTTAATCTTCAGACAATATATGGTGGAATTTATACATCAAGACGTGCAACCTATGCGAGCAACATGCTCCTCCAATAAGAACCTGATAAGTTCATTTTATGCAGACTTTTCAACAACTAACATGCCGATGTACCGGTCCATTATTCGTAAACCCTGTTTCTCTAATGCACTGCCAATTAGCAACGTTCACCTAGATGCCCATCCCCTCCTCCGGTAAAAATGTTGATGAACCAATTTTCAGTATTCTCGCTTGGTGGGTGATGAGCGTTCGCAACGCTGTCCACTTAGACGAGAACATTTGAATATGGTTTCAGCGTCCCGTCTGCCCACCACATAAATAATCATACACCACCTTAACAACTGAATGCGTACCTCAGTAAAACGTATCCTTGCACATCCGTTAGCATTATACGGACAATTCCTTGCGCCAAACATTAACCTAACAGCCATAACGTTTTGTTACTCCACTATGCAACCGGTATACGTATATATATATATAAATTAACGTAACATCCACTGCCTTTTCAGTTCAGGTTAATGCACAGAGAGCAATACGTCTTTATCATTTGCGGGAAGGTTTACAGATCTCCTCTTTCCCTACTTCATGGAATACCACTGATTAAGCCCGTCACCCTTACACGCGCGATATTCTTTACACCATTGACACTGTTTCCAGATACCACTTTTCCGCATAACACCTCTTAACCTCAGAAATCAGCGATTATGCACTTACATGCTTACATACCATCAATGCATGCAAACTCACGTTTCCCCTTGCGTGAATGAAGGCAATCGCATTTAGCGAAGGTAAATGGGAACAGTCTGAATATCCCTATAACAAAACTCCGCAGTCCAATATCTTATATATATATATATATATATATATATATATATTACGTCTAAGCATGTCGGCATCTAAGGTTAATGAAAATTGTATGGGATATAGGTAAGATCATAAGTCTGAAGTCCGTATGTTAATTATTGTTTCTGTATAAGCGTATCTACTCCTGCATGATGTTTGCATACTGCATGTGAAATGCAATATCGAGGAGATTTCCGATTTGTTATGTTGGCAAAGATGAATCTCATGTTTGCTTCGAAACAGAGTTACATATATATATATACAAATGTAGATAAATATGCATATATATTTATATGGTTGCATGGTTGCATGGTTGCATGCTAAGTCTCTTTATTTCAGGTGGTGGGTTTTCGGTTCTCTCCTAATGCCTTTCTTTCTCATATAAATGTCTAGTGGGCCATGCGCTGTGCCATTTGGGGCCACTACAGAAGCGACGATGGGTCCTGCAGAGATTTACGACGAGCCGGCGCAGCGTTTGTAGGCACGCTGAATTCGATTTACTAACCGCGTGCTTGCATGCTAAGTCTCTTTATTTCAGGTGGTGGGTTTACAGTTTTTACCTTAATGCTTTTCTTTCTCATATAAATATCTCCCTGTACTCTATTCCATTAACTTGCACACATCGCTTCAGCCAATTGTATTCGATTTCCATAACATTTTTGTGTTCGTGGCATACCGTGAACTATACTTCCTGACCTCGTGCACTTAGCTGCGATTTGTTTGTAAACAACTTATTACGTATGCTATTTAATTAAGGTTTATATCATCGTTTCCTTATGCATTAATCGAGTTTTTCTCTTTTTCTTTCTCTCTCTCAAGTGATTGGCTGTTGTTTGATATCCCCGGTGTGGCTGCGCTTGATGTGCATGTTGACAAGGTGTCTACCTGTCTATTACCCACTACCTCGTCCATACTGGCTCCAGGAGACAGTTGGTCGTTGCTCGAGGGGACGGGGTTCACGGTCCTTGTGGCCGTGTTAGGCTCGAAGAGTGGTTTCTTGCACTCAGTGTGGAGCGGACTACGGTCCAGCCACCGCCTTGTGTGCGCTTGATTCCCAAATACAGTGTGCTTGTGTTTGCCTGTAAAGGAGTGTGGGCCGGCTCCGTTGATGAAACGTGGCTCCCATCGGCATGCCTCCCGGTCTTATTCCTTCGGGTTTACACTGGATATGGGGTGTGTGGTTGGAGCTGTGGGTGGTGCAGCGCAGGCCATCCATGGTCCCTCCGTAGGCGCAGGCGTCCTGTGGCTTGCCACAGTGACAGGCAAATCCGAAACCTGATGCCGCCAACCACATATATATAATATCGCTTTCAACAACAATTCCCATGGTTACACACACAATCCAGTATTTATCCATTAGAAAGGAATCTTTCTAGTCATCATGTCGATTATACGGTTACCAAATCCATATGTAAGCTTCACTGAAAATCAATCTCCACTTAAAAAAGCCATCTGCTAAACACGAATTCTCCTATGTCTTGGACAATTTACCATACATTCTTGCACGTCCTTCATTTTTCCGATAAATACTGCGGCCTTCCATAAACCAGTCTTTATATTCCGTTTCCATTTTAACCACTTACGTACTGTTATATTTCAACTTTTCCACTTTTATTCAACTTTGCAATTAAGCATGGTACAGTTCAGTTTTTAGATTTTTGGAGCTACTGACCTCTTTACAAACACGTTGCGCAAGAAATTAACCCAATAAAACCCATACATTTAGAGAACTCAGTAACCAGTTGTCCTGATGAACAACAGCCAGTATTCAAAATCGCGCTAGTGGCGGATTCTACGGTCCCCCCACAACGTGCCTTTGTAGAATGCAGACAAGGGAGAACCACAAGGATTGCGACGTAAGTTCTATTAAGCAACATGTAGGCTCTATAGGAAAGAATCAGTAACATAGGAAGGGATGAAAAAAAGTTACAGTCAACTGTTCGCTTCAGGTTTTTGTCCTTCTTCAATAATGGCGCAGGAGTGTCTTTCTGAAAGGCAGACAGAAAAGGTGTCGTCAGAGCAACGATTTAAATTTAACCACGCGCCAAACTAGTTTCGATCCCTCTTTACACCGCACCCCTTCTATATAGGCAACGTCCCCGTTGCCACACCAAAGCCCCCTTGAGCTGGTACTTCAACTTCGGTGGCTACTTCTGTCGGTGGCTCATTGTGATGTTCCTCATCCGAATGCTCAGATTTGATATGGAAAGGTTTAAGCCGATTAAAGTGTACGACCATGGGCGGCCCAACGGCGTTCTTTGGGTCCATAATCACACAAGTCAGATCAGATATTAGTCGGTCTACCACGTAGGGGCCAGCCCACTCACGATGCAGCTTCGCTGGTATTCCGGATACCGATGCCTGATGCAAATATACGAGGTCGCCTGCTTTCAACGGGACACCGAAGACCTTCTTGTCGTAGTATTCCTTCTGCCGCCGTTGAGCGTTCGCCAAATGGATGCGTGCCGCTTCGTGTGTGCGTCGAACGGAGTCGAGTAGTTCGCGGACGTATTCAACAACCGACGGGTATACCTGTTGTGATCTGGGTATTCGGACATCCGAGGGCAACCGAACTTCTCTACCCGTCCACATAAACGACGGCGTTTGTCCGGTAGAAGCGTAGACCGTACTGCGATAGGCCAATAAGCATTTAGGCAATAACGTATCCCACTCGTAAATGCTCTGGTCCACGAAAGCCTTCAAGAGTGACTTCAACGACCGATTCGTACGTTCAACTTGTCTGTTCCCTTGTGGATGGTAGGCCGTTGTTCGCGTTTTATCAATACCGAGTACTCTGCACATCTCCTGGACCAGTGAGCTTTCGAAACATGATCCCTTATTGGAATGCAATTGCCCAGGCGCTCCCCATTGGCAAACCCAGTGACTAGTCATCGCTGTTGCCACAGTGAGTGTAGCAGCCTGCGCGATTGGCACGGCTTCGCACCATTTGGTGAAGTAGTCTACCATGACTAGAATGTAGCGATTCTCTCTCGGCCTTTCCGGTAGTGGACCAACGAGGTCTACTCCAACTATATCGTTCGGGTAACCTGCTGTCATGGATGGTAATGGTGCCCTATGAGCAATAGGCAGATTTTTGAACGCCGCGCATCTTTCGCAAGTTTGGCAGAAGTTGACAATGTCTCTCCGTTGGTGCGGCCACCAAAATCGTTGACGCGCCGCCGATTCGAGTTTATTGATCCCTGCGTGTCCCAGCTGTTGGTGCAGTTCCGACAGCACCTCGGCAACTAACGCCTGTGGAACAACGCTCCTCCTCAGGTACGTGGGGCCGAAATCGAAGACCAACACACCCTCTTCGATGGCGAGTTTATCCCACATCGGCCACAAGCACCGAGCTTCGTAGCTTTTCCCTTCCATTTCTTTCGGAACTGGTTTGTCCCTTCCCGAGCGCCGCTCATGGTAGATGAGTGATATGTCTGGGTCCGAAGCCTGTGCCTCTTGCCAACGACCATACTCGGCTTTTTGTAGGTTGACTAGCGCTACGTGATGTGTAATGCAGGAAGGACAGTTTCCGTGATCTCGAGACGGAATCCTCGATAGCGCGTCCGCGTTGTCGTGTAGTTTCCCAGGCCGATGGTGACATTCGAACTCATACTCCTGTAGTTGCTCCTGCCATCGAGCAATCTGCCCCTCAGGGTCCCTGAAGTTTTGCAACCACCTGAGTGATTGGTGATCAGTCCGCACTAAGAATTTTCTTCCTAGAAGGTAGTGCCGATTTTGTTTTATGAAAAACACCAACGCCAACATTTCTTTCCTTGTCGTACAGTAATTTCTTTCTCTTGACGTAAGGCTTCTACTACTGTATGAAACCACTCTATCTATGCCATCCCGCCCTTTTTGTGACTAAACCGCTCCAATGGCTTGATCGCTAGCATCCGTGTCCAAGATAAACTCCCTGAAGTTAAAAAATAGCAACCGTAATTAATTTAACTGGTAAACATGGTTCACACACTTAAAAAATATACTTTATAATTACATACTTATGTGCTAACCTAATAAGAACGTCACAAATTATTACATTTTCATTACATTTCTCTTTACGGATGTGTCACTGCAACTTCGAGAGCAAATTACTTTCCGCCAAAATTTCACGACAGCTTTTCCTGTAGTCTTCTCCTTGAATTCATATCCTGCAATGTATACGTGATTTGCGAACAATAACACTCTACATAGCATGTGTAACGTGTGAAACATTTTATTTCCTCTTAAAGTCTTGTCCGCTTTATGGTTATTTAGTTTTATAAAGTTTTGTAGATTTACTTCTGCATATTTACGATCGATAGTATTCACCTACTTGTTTCAGCCTTTAGAGAAATATTCTGTTTATTTAGTTATTTATAAGATGTTAGTGTATACCCTTTCTGTCGATACATATTGTGCACCTAAGGTTTCCAAAAGTATGGTCCATAAGGTCGTCTAAATGCTATCTTTAGACGTTCTTCCATGTACTTTAATAACCGCGATTTGCTAGTCGGCCTTACCATGGACCTTTCATTAAGCCCGCTCTAATCCGTATATCTACCATAAACTAATATATATATCATCCGGTCGAATAAGTGACCCCTGTAAGAGCCATAGGCCCAAGCATCAGGCAGTTATCACTCCAATTATCCCCTGTTAGCTGGCCGAACAACCTCCACGTGCTGCCAGCTGGGTGGCTAGGGTTACTACCGGTCCAGCGACTAGTTCGGCGGCAGTGTGCCAGGATGTGATGGGTTTTCACCTGGCAAGCGTTCTCCACATTAGAAGTCACATATGCCTGCTTAACAACGCTGTGACTTGCCGAATATATCTCCCCACTAAAGCAACTCACAGCCTAGCCATACCAGAAAACCTTACCCTTTTCGTGGAGTTCAACCAATTCGAATAGTTTAGCTGTCGTCTTCCCAAATTAGCGCATTCCTCAAACTAACCACTAACGTCACAGTAATAATAACAAATGCACACAACACCATTATTTACACATGCATACACAACTACAAAATTATAGCCAGTATATCCTGGATAAATGGTAACAAATCGGTAACATTGCAGATGTTACTCGTTTGTGTTACCATGGTCGGGCATTAGAAGGCGTGTCACGCATCATCCAAATTAAATCATTTACTTGTTTATTTATTTAGGTACAGATTTATATGAGCTATACAAATTCCGATCACTGCTAGTAACACTAACATACTGGCAACATGGAAACTAGATACTCTTCTTTAACCTCTTTGGATAGTAAAACATTGACGTTCTGCCTTTCAGCTTACTGGCGGGAAAGCTAACCAGCGACAGTGGCCTTATCAGCTGCCTGGCTGGCCAGGAAGGAAATTTTGTCCATCACTTCGCCTTTCCTTGGCAGCCCTTGCGGAATTTCAGTTTTCACTTTGATCCGAAGGCTGCCAAGTGTCGTGCGTAGTGATAGGTGAACAACCAGCCGTCAGGATGTTGAGTATTTTCTAACACCTGATTAACGTTAGCACTCTTTGCTTACGGTGCCAGAACAGCTCTCAGCAAAAACACACGAGATAGTAGCTGATGCAACATCAGCTTCCTATTTAACATTGACACCTTAAGGAAGACCCTGGCAACCGCTACAAACTACAAATTGGAGAGAAAACGCACGTAATATGGCGGAAGTGTACAACACTGGTTACCGACTCTTGAGGCACAAACCTTCTTCATATTCAGACAACCCCAACTCTCCGAAGCAGCATTGTTAACGCCCCACCATCGCAGATCCATTTGAATTTTTCGCCTCAAAGCGGTTTCCTAATTTTTCTGATACTATTCTTTATTGTTGGCTACAGACTCCTCTAACCCACTGGTATTGTTAACAAAGCTTTATGGATATTTATGCTATGTTCAAAGGCTACAACGTGTTATTTCACTAAGAAGCATGTGCGTTTTTCGGGCTCAAACGTACCATATTATCCTAAAAGTTCTACCGTGTTATCCAGCTTGACTTTGTTTATGCGACCTTAGAAAAACATTCGCAACCACTCTGGGGCTAAAGGGTACCAAAATCTATATTCATGCTGCTTTATTTCGCCTAGTACCCTCTGCAACAGGCACACGGAGTCATTCTGTCCATGAGCTAATTATTATAATTTGTTCCGAAGTACTTTAATTTATAACATTCCTTACCGGATTTTTAGCGTTTTCGCGCAACATTCTCGCTTGTTTGCCTGTATTTGTTATGTATGCTCAAATTGCTTTTTGGCCAGTTGCGTCGCACCTAGTTATTGTGAGGCCTTTTCGGAAATATTGGGCAGTAGTAGATAGGTATGCCTAGTAGGAGGTAATAACGCTTACCACAAGTTACGTTTTCTTCTTTCTCATATTTGCTTGCAATTAGAAATCCAATCTTTGCGAACCAAACTAAGGGCGTTAATCGTAAATCGCCATACAATCGCAGATAGCTAGCGAACTGCTACATGTATTAGCTTACCTTTACCTTAAGGTACTCAGCGAACACAACTTGTCTGTGTCTCCTACTTTTCTACTGCTCTCCACATTCTAATCTAGAAAACGGCTTTTCTTTTGTTTTTAGATCCACACACACTACAAAGTGCACGTGCATGTGTGCACATGCATGTGCCCACTCACTACAAAATGCATCCTGTTTGACATTCGGTGACCACTTCTCCTGTTGACTAACCCGTCAGTCCGATGAAACGGAGAGAGCGTTTGCCAGGCAGAAATAAGATTGCTATTCGTTCTAGCAACGAAGGTTAATTTACACAACGAACAACTGGCCAGTGTCAAAAGAGCAAGAAAAAGTAACCTTTTGAAGGGCTGATCCGTATTTTGTCAGCCGTTTACATACACTTAGCGGATTAGATAGGGTACATACAGGGTTGACCAGGCTGTAATATACACCACTTGCGTTCATATAGACGCAACACAATTGACAATCTTGTCTTCGTACATACTGCAGAGCAAGCTGAACAACTATCTTTGGCACGGGGCGAATGTTACCCCGCAAAGTACTTTACAACTGAGAACGTACCTTGCATATCATTCTAATTTTAGATTTTTCCTTAAGAGAGAACCTAATGCTACGCTAATCTAAGTTAAAAATATGGCGGCTTGTTAATTACAAAGAAGCCTTGGTGCGTACCGCCTTTGCGATAGCTTGCCTTTATGCTCTGAGAAAGCAGTTGCATGTAGAACTCAAAGCCTCTCCTCTACAATACGCAAACTTAGAAGTCGGGGTATTTCCTAGTAATGCACTCAAACGGAAACACGTGTACCTTGAACGAACGTTGAACAAGGTCCTTAGGCAGAAAAGGTTCATAACGGTGCCATTCAACAGAAAATGAAATGGCAGGAGGTTCAGATGCCGCCTTCGTCAAGCAATAACGTAGATAGTACGCTGCTGAGCGTGGGCGTTGGCCCAATTTGTGGAGTTCCTATTTAAATCGGCACTGGAATTGCCAACCACTTGCCCCTCATCATAGTCGCTGCTTGCGTATTGTGCTGTAGCGGGAACTGAAAACGTATTGTAAGCAAATGTTGTGGAGACAATGTCATGTTTCAACGAAACTTCGGTAGCTCGCGGATTTCTGATGACTACATATGTCGGTGTAGGTTTGCGAGTCGCCAGTAAAGTATGTCACAACGTGGAAAAGTGGCTGCTTGCATGGCTGCCTGTAACCTCTGTCTATAGCCGGGTAAGCGCTCGCGGATGTTACTGTAAGCTATTTACGACAAACTGTAGGGTAGTCGTTAAATGAAAGAACAGCGTTTGGCCAGTTTCCTTATTCAGCCGGATTACCCGAGAGAACTTGGTGTGCCGCCATTATTTATTAACCCTGCTGTGTTGGCCACAGTCACAGTGGTACATTTAGTAATAAGGCAGGTTCTGTACAAGGCAATGTGTTTCGTTTACAAGTAAGGCGATTGGAAATGTCTTGAGGCTGACAGTCGATTCTCTGGATGTAATGGAAAGGTTACTTCTGCATCATAATTTATTATTTAACGTCCCAATTTGAGAGCCTAGTGTGACTTCCAGGCTGGTGTGCATCACGGGCCCGGTGTACCTGTGTTCAACTCACGCGGTTAGTTGCATTCCGTTAGGGAACAAATAGGCTTGGCTCTGCCAGACTTCCCTTGGCACAAGCGTTTAGTTTATCGCAACCTGCAACGCTTGGTCGGTACCAATTTTAGCAGTACGTCGCGACTGTTAAAAGTTCCGTCGCAGTTACAGCGTCCTTGAATAAAAGGAGCATGAGATTACTGTGGTGCCAGTCATGTAAGCAGAAGAAGCAACTCTTCTCCTTTGCTTCAGCGCGTCCGGAACGCAATAGAAATGAGAAGGTAGGGATATAAAATCAGCAGGATTATTAAAGCATATTTTCCATGTGCGGTTTCACACTTGATGTAAACGGATACTGTGGTAGCGCGAGACGATGTGCTGGGTAGCGCTCGTGTGACTGACATCCTAAAGTTGTGCTAATAACAATTACAGTACAAATTTTGTAATATACATATATGTATGAAACAGCCGTTATTCCAACTCCCTACATACACGGCAGATTACAAATATATGCATTTGTCATTTCCGCAATTCCTTCATGTGACCGGATGAGCTTAGCGCCAAGTCAACCGCAATGTATCGATAATACATAAACTTGCTTCTTTCACAATGCATACTGGCAATCGGGATAAGCACACCACCCGTACCCGCAAGGTCCTTAGGAATAGATCCGTTCCCTATGCTACCACAGACGTTTACCGCTCACATTATGCTCGATTACAGTGACTCACACAAAAGTGATGCACAACTCTGATCCTACCAAGTTTGCTAGCCTTGATAACTTTTGATTAACGCTAGGTGGATTATCAATAACCGGTATTTCCTAACCATGTTTTCATATTTGCACAAGCTGCATGCAACCGTCCTTACCGCAACGTGGTACCTCGCATATATATTAGACTATAATCCAAGTACCTCGTTTAGCAGCTTTGTCGTAAAGATCGCTGTAAAAGAAATAATGGGGAAGCCTTAATTACTTCCACCATACATGTCTAGCAGAACGGTTTGAACATTCACTACTGGCAGGTAGCCCTGCCTCTCTCTGGTTCTCCGTATCAGAAGTCTCGGGTTACTTGCATTCATCCTTCAATTCATCAACCAGGAATGTTGTACCTATCACTTCAGCTTTCGATTGTGCAACGGAATTGAAACCTACACAAAGAACAGTTGTAGATGGTCTCAACTTACCGAAGCTACACTGGCCTTTCAAGACCTTATTGTCTATACACGGAGCCTTCCATTTTCAGTCGGAGTTGATTGAACACAGTGGGTTGCCACACTAAATAGTTTGACGAACACGTTAGCGTGGTGCTTACATTGAGTAGGGCCAATATACAGAGAGACGTTTCGGATAACATCCCTGGTAGCGATGGCAACTTGAAACCTAACCTTTACCGTTGAAAATGGCTACCAAACAAGTACCTCCTTCCTACAACCCCAGCCGCAGCATTTACTAGGAACCTCACGGTCGTAATCCGGTTTCGCGATTGAGAAGCCTAACGTCTCTCCAAAAATGCTCACACAGTCGTAAAGCCTTTCTGTCTATGGTTTTAGCAAGCCATAACCCTCCTTGTTGTATAAGGAAAGCGATGTACTGACGTTTGCATTGAAGCAGCCGAGCATTTAATGAGTCAGAAATCCAGCAAGCTTATCGCGCTCTAATTAAGGATAGGATGTGTTACAATTATTCCACATAGGCCCCGACACTTCTCCGGAAGCAAGTATTTACAATCGTGGAGTGGACTACATGAAGTTCAAGCAACTATAAGAATGACAAGTAACGCAAACGAGCTAACCAACTTTATCCGTCGAAGAGTCAGCAACGGGTTTTTGTTGAGCACCAAACTGTTGGACGTCATCCAAGCGCCATCTGTGAAGCACTTAGCTCGTTCTCCTTTACGTACATTAACCAGGACGTCGACGCTACATTTATACACATGCGTCATATAAAGTACTATTGCTGTCCGCTAGATCTAGCGGGAAACACAGTTTATTTAACCGCGCTCAATCCTGAAACCTGAGAGCATCACCTTACTCGCCAAGTAACTAATGGAGCCTGATATGTCAATGCTGTTTTTGTTTACATGTAGTTTCGCTAGGACGCAAGTACTTTGGAGACCAATGCAAACATGCAGTTAGCATCCAAATCTAAAGGACTGCGCAAAACAGGCGATCGACAATCACAAGCCAAGACAAAAGCTTTTTATAATAGCCGGATTATTAGTGAACATGTTAAAAGATGTAAGAATTTCCTCAACTCATTGGGGCTGACAGACAGATAATCTATTGCTTTCCTTGGCAAACTGTAGTACTTATTGCGATAGTTGCTTTACCTAAACTTCAAACAAGTATTTATTAACGCAAAATACGCAACATTAACTCTACCCTTATACATTTAGAAAACTTTCGATTGGATGCCTCAAGAAAGGTTAACAATCCAGATGGGCTTCTTTAAAGTTCGGAACACATTATCGGGTCGGCTGTCATCACACAGGAGCGGTTCCGCTAAAGTTGTCACCTAAGGCGACTATTACTCTTCTCTGCCGCCCGTTAGCTGCAGGTTTGAACAGTGATGTGCGCTCAGTACATTAATTGCCCTTCCTCCAGTCAATGCTGGCAGGATGGTTAAAGACATTTGCGTGCCGCTTTTGTTTGTTTACGACATAATCTTTGTGCCCAAGTACGGAGGGGTTGAGCTTCCGAATGTACTACTATATACAAGATTACAGTCATTCGCTGGCGACCTGGCGCGGCAAGTGGATGCTGACGTTTCAAGCACAACAGTCAAGTATCATACGTCACGGTTACTTGACTCTCGGAGTATCTATTACACGTAACAGCGAACGCATCTGTGGACAACGGTCTACCTGTGACCTAGAAAGAAGACGTTCTAATACATTCATGTTCTTAAGACAGACTGAGTACCAGATAGATAGCATGAGCCATACAATCATTCGCCTGCCGCTTTTCTTCCTTGCATACTGTCACAGCTAGATTTATAAAAGGATCAATGAATTTATACGGGGTATGTAGCATTATTTTACAAGCTATTTTAGCTAAGCTGCTGGGTTGGCAGAAAGCTTGATTTTTGCTAGCTTTCAGCCCTTTTACCGTAGGGCGTTTGAACGTACCTCTTTTGTTGCGGTAGCTCTGCCCGGAGGGTTTCTATAGCTTTGATAGTAGAGAACAGTTAAATAGTCGGTATTTCCTGGAGTGGAATGTACAGCAGCGTCAAGTAACAAAATGTATGTGGCGGAGTGTGTAATGCAACCGACTTTTAAATATAGCCAGCATAGTTGCTTTAAAACAGGGTCGGAAAAACATTTTATGATTGTCTCACACAAATGAATAAGCAGTTGCTGCGGTACTCTAAATGGCTGTAGTGTTCTTTCAATTTTAATAAGAGACCACTGCGTTTGAGGTTACTGCTGATATGCAGCGTACAGCTGCACAATGATTCGGCATGTGTACATTCAAATACGACAGAAGTAATTTGGCTTGTATTAGGCGCTACCGCATGCTGCATAACCTCAAAAGTTTTGACCTCTGCTCGTAAGGAAGGAGCCGCATTCCATTGACCTAGGTAGAAGCACGACGTTGAGGTTTAACCAGTGCCGTAAGGTCGTACTTCAGTCATGACTGCCAGGCTTCGTTTGCTAAGTTTACGTGTTGATGAACCTACGCATTCAGCAGCTGACGGCAGAAAAAGGTGTCTAGTTGTCCGTACACCAGCCGTAGCAAGCCGACGTGCTGGTTACCAGTTTTCAAGCCGTTTGCAGATTTCTTGGAACAGCTTAAGTTATTCTTCACTAGGACGCCAATATAGGTTTCGACGGATGGGCGCTGCGGTATTTGCCTTCTTAGCTTGTAGGGATAGGTATGTTAGTGTCGTATGGACTGTACCTGCATTTGTCAAGGTTACACCATAACAGATTTCGATTTGATAACCGTTGCAACCTAAGTAAGTAAATAAATAGTTTTTTCTTAAATTTATCAAAACACATCGGACACGACCAAAATTTATAGGCAGGTAGGTTATGCAACAGATTAGTTGGTGCATAGGCAATCGGCAGTCGCGGAAATTTGTACAGACTACCAACATTAAAGAAGTAATCATAAGAATTATATTTATCAATTTATGACGATACCTCGGGTTCAAGTGTGCATGGTGCAGACAACGCAATATAGGTGCACTGAAAAGGATAGACGTAGACGGAAAGTACCTTATACTTGTACGTGTCAAGCGTATATCAAAATATGGGTAGTCGAATTGCCAATACGTAGTTTTGGGCAGTGACTTTATTCATTGGAAAGTCACATTCGCTCTTTTTAAAGGGAGAATGCTTGCCAGGCAAAACACATTACGTCATGGGACAATACCGTAATACCTTTTAACACCTATGTCACAGTGAAGCAAATTCCGAAAGGTTTTCGCATGAATCCAGCGCCATATTTTGCTATTGACAGCAAACAGCGGCAAATTTAAAGCCGTTGCTCATGCAAAGAGACAAATAATGCCAAAAACAACCGTAGACCTAGAACTGAGGCCCGGGGCACACCAGACTCAGCTGGTATTGTTTAAGCTAGGGTGATCTGGACTCTGACCACGAATTGTCCTTGCAGGAGAAATGTGGCACTCCATCTTAAGAGTGTATTACCGATGACGTTATATTAGTTTAGAAGGGAGAATCCGATGTTCTAAACGAGCAAACACCTTCGACAAAGACATGAAGATCGTCTCACTGGCCTCTTCAGCGTCAGCAGACTACGTTTAACTAATCCGCATTATTAACAACTTCGTCGTCCATGTTTGCTGTAGATAAAAGCCGTGTTGCTCGGGAGCACTACTGTTAGATATTTCTAAATAACCCACCAACGCATCGGCTACGATATATTCCATGACCTAGGCTGATACAGTGCGAAGGGTATTAGGTGGTAGTTTTAGGGCACGAACTTGCTTCCGCCTTGTGAACCGGAGTTATTATTCCAAGTTTTCACATCGCAGAAATTTGGTTCTGGTTTAATCAGTGCTGGAGGAACTGTGCCACATCCTTTGCTAGTTGTCTTGATGTTGCTCTTATGGTCTCTGGGCGAATGGTTTAACCCCCGGGGTGCTGTGATCGGTCAGTGACGTAAGCTCCCTCAAAGCAGCTTTTTCAGCAGATTAAGTATGCTTGAGTCATGGGAGCGGAAAACCAAACCCAAAATGGCCTGATGGTAAGGCGCTCTGTAATGTGGCAACTAACGTGCTCGCACCGCGTTTGCTGCTGTTATGACTGCTGTAGTTGGACCATCGTTCGTTCGGAGAGGAAGAATGCCAGCCACACCTTATAACGTCCAATGACGTGCGTGTATAGCAATTTGTGGTTAAAGCTGAAATGTTTTGCCATATTCAGCTGATATGCGACTGTCATCTCTGAGCATTCAAGTGCAGTAGTTACGATGGGCTACGCAGTTGTCCCAATCCTTTGGCGTGTGGAGGATCTGTATTCTCGTCAGGTTGCGTTGCGTATAGCCATCCATTTTCTGGTTCTGCTCCTCACGGAAGAAACGCCGCTGTGCCCAAGGAAAACTCCTGCCCCTGAAGTATCTTCAACCAGTTGATGGCATGTGCTGACGAATCCTAGCAAAGCGACTTCCGGATGGATTTCAGAGAGGAAAGAGCAGGTCGTGGCAACGACGAGCTAAGCTAAGCGGTCGTATCTTATAGTGATGCGCAGAACCTCGGGGTTCTGGTTGCGATGTTCCGTATAGCAGCTGAAAGCAGAACTGCTGAGCGCAGGCTCACAGCAACCCAAGGCGCATTTCGCTATCAAAACACGGATCATAGGTTCCTCGTTGGTGAAAACAATGTCCGTCAAATGTCTACTACTTGTTCTGCTACGGTTGAGCATACTGACGTGCTGGCAAGTTGGAACACAGGTTATTATTACTCGCAGATGTGCAGTAAAAATCTCTTCCAATGTACTATAAGTTTCTAAACAGTGTACGTTGAAATCAACCAGGTCAAGAAGGTAAGTGTGCTTCTGCTTTAGGCTGCATTCATTTTCCGGTGTAGAGTATGGGGGCGATGTACCAAAGCAGCAAACCAGGACCTCGACAACATACTCGGAGGCGGCACCAAAGGAAATCGAACAAATGTGTCTTCTGTGTCTTCAACTCGCACTATCGATTGCTTCGCTACTACGAAATTACCCCACCTCATTTCGTAAGCCTATCAATTCTTATAATTATCAGGCCTGACAGTGTGACGTCCGCGTCAGTCACATCCGTGTGCATTTCGATGGCGGAGATTCAGCAGTTCCATACCTATCCATCCCCTGAACACATACCTGCGAAGCGTTCACATATGAAGCGCAACTCCAACCCCCAACTCCTCGGTGCCCCTTCTCTCCTACGAACAAGCAATTTGCTCACGTTATCCTGCATTTGACGCTTTCACATAGCGATCCGATATCTCAGTCAAAGTGCATTGACGAACCCACATTTTCCCATTGCCCTTTTCCATCAAGGCACACTCGATCTATCATAGGGCCCTCAGTAACCCCTATTTATGCCTTATCGTCATCAAAGAAACACCGCACAGGAGATGCCAATAATTTACTGCATGAACTACATGTCTACGAAGAGGCTTTTGCCACTACCACAGAAACTGCTTAATGTGACAGTCTGAAAGTATCTACGCATAGGAATGAGCCATTAGATCCGTTACCTTAACGAACATCTATCTTGCAGTCGTCTAACAACTCGAAGCGGACAAGTTACTGGCTCACAAAAACGTATAAGGCCAGACACTTCAGTGCACCTCCTCAGACAGCTGCAAGGCAAAACCTGCAACCTGTGTATTACCTACACCTAAAAAACTGTTGTAATCTTTACTGACTCTACAGTTGTGGCACGCAGGGATACTACACACGACCCCGACTTCACTCTCTCTAAACACGCAGGCAGTATAATTTACAATTTTCTGCTTATCAATGCAAGATCCATCAGCTAAAAGACGTACTACATCGGTCCACTTGTTCCTCTCGTCTCCCCACAACTTGTTGTGAGCACGAAAACTTGACGTCACTCAAGCACCCCTGACGACGCTCTAGATATCCCCGCGTATGCTCGGTACTGCAATGGACGCGCTAACCAAACCGGTGTTGGAAGCCTTATTTACTTACGGGATGGCTTCGGTGCGTCGGACATTGAGCTGCTGCCAATCTGTGACCATGCGGGTTCAACTTAGGTCCAGAAGCATTGTGGTACACTTGACTTCTTAATTAGTTGCATATACAACCCCCACACGCTATAATGCCGGGATTAACAAAATGCTACCTTTCTTTAACCGTTTACACAATGTCACCACGCTACAACTTAGTCGTTGGTGACTATTATATAGCACATGTTTCCCGGAATGGCCAGAGTGCAGCTCTCAGATACTGGGGTTTGTTGACACCATAAATGCAAACAACTAGATCCAACGGTCCAAGTTCCGACTAGGCTGTGTAAAGCTCTCCACTTACATTTTAGGCTTGGCATCTCTGCTGCTGTCACTAACGTAAAAGACAACAACCCAGCAAGCGCGCATAAGCTGGTTTACATAACATTTATGCTATCTAGCACACCAAATTTTTAACTCATCTGGCGGGTGAGTCTTAGACTTTCAGAAACACCAACTGGAAGAAATTCCTATGGTTCTCCGATCAGCTAATTAGGATACGTTTCTTTTGTCCTGGGATGTGGACAACGCCAGTCGTGCTCTATACAACAACATCAACAATTTTTTAAACTTGGTCGCACCGCCAAGGCACAACCACAGGTCTAAGCCGACAACGCGTCCATCCTACCTAAACAGGGAGCTGATAAAGCTCCAAAAATGTGTCCTACTTTACCGACATTATTTCTAAATTATTGTGAGGCTTCATTACTCACAACCATTGAAACTCCCAACCGCCTCTTTACCTCAACGTATGCTTGCTGTCTCTGTAGCCTTACGTTCTTATTATCCTCAACTACTGTTTTCCGGATGTTGATGACTGTCAATCCCTGGCACAGTCTGCTTAACGTTAACAGGACTAACTGGCCTTGAAGAACAACCTAGCGTGTGGCTCACTACCATTCTATTTTGACAGACGATCCTTTGAAGTTGATGCCGCATAGCTCACAAACACCCGACTTATCGAAATATTCATCTTTTTACCTCACGCTTGCCGATACCTAGACCATACATTCCCAGAGCCTTCCGGATTATGAACCCCGTTGTCCGCTGCTTCCCATTGTCTGATTATCTACTATGGCTGCTACGCCATGATTTGGCACCTAGATTGCGGCTCATTCCCATTTCATCTTTAAGGCTGATATCCCCCAGGTGCTGCCTTCCTGCTCACAGGCATCCGAATTACCAACCGTTTCCATTCTTCCTCCTATGGTCCAGGTCTCTGTGACATAATATTCACATCGCTATCTCCAATGTTGGTGCTTTGCATTGCCCAGCTCCAACGCTTTATCACTAGAATGACCGGCATGTCTCATGAAACGCCTAGCACTTGGCCCACTTCCACTTTATTTTAACCTGCTTTCCTTGGGCGTATGTTTGCGCGTCGCACACAACCATCCCATTTGCAAACGTTCGCATCACTTCCACTCATGCCTGATGATACCTCGGTCTTACATGCATAGCAGTAGCTCCCACATGAGTCCGAATGTCGTTGTCCGTTGCATCTCATTGCATGTTTATCTTTAACGTGTCTGCTAACCTGTAGATAGCTATTTAACTCCTGGCTGACTCCTATTCCAATCTCACTTTGTTCCATTTAACTTGGGATGCCGCATTGTTTACAGCCATCCACCCTGCCATCATTTTCATTTGTTCGCGTCATGCTCGAGGACCACTCGGCTTTGCATATACTATTATCATCTAATTTCTGGATTGTGAATACCGATGCTTACCGCCTGCGCTCTACCTATATCCCACTCTAACAAGGCGTTTCCGCACTGGAGAGTAAACTAATCCGTGACCTATTCCCACCGCATCTTAACCCACTTTTATTAAGATGTTGATGCCGCATTGCTCACAACTGTCCTACTTACCGAAATTTTGACCACTCAACCTCATGCCTGAGTTCTCGTTGGCCATGAATTTCGTCCGGATTGTAAATGTCGTTATCCGCTGCTTCCCATCTCTATATGTTCATATTTAGTGTGACTGATAAACCCCACTTAGCCACCTAGGCTGTGGCTCATTCCCTTTTTAAAAATAAATAAATAAATAGTTTATTCTCAGTTTCATAGAGACACACCAACTCAGGCATGATCAAGGTTTAAAAACAGATGTGTATCACGACGATACATCGGGTTCCATGGTGTGTACTTGAAACGGTGTCGGGAAGAGTTGATATGTGAGTCTAGTCGACTTGCCAGTATGTAGTTGTGGGCAGTGACTTTATTCAGTGGCGAGTCACATCCGCCAGTCGCAGTGTTGTTAAACAGACATTTGTGGCTTTTAATAGGGAGAGCGCTTGCCAGGCGAAAACCCACCACGTCCTGCAACACTGCCGTAAAGCATTTTGAACATTAATGTTGAACTGGCAAAGCCGCTTGACGACTGGTTTTACCTTCGGTTTTTCGCAGAGTAATGGCTTCTACTTTCCTCTGTTAGTTGAACAGGTAATTTGATCGGGGTCGCCATGATTTTTGAGGTCGGTGGAGGAGAGGGACATCGCGATTATTCTTCTTGTTGTATGTCCAGGTGAGCAAAAGTTCACCTTTCCCGCTGTCCAGATTTTTCAGATGTCTAATGTATGGGAGTAGGAAGATATGTCCAGTTCTCCATATCGGACAAGGGTTATGGTGATTGTAGTTCGGTCCTTTCGGAGTTCTACTATGCTCCATGTAAGTCCTTGTGGGTTGTTGCGTCCGTCTTGGGCCAAAACTGTTCCTCAGTCCAATCCCAGATCTCCAAGAAGTCCCGGACCTCAGAGAAAAGGGAAAGTGAGGGACAACCGAGAGAAGACCGCAAGAACAGGCATGGAATTAAACATTGTTAATGTCTTATGTAACAACATTTAGCTTTGTGACAAAAGTATGTACCGTGTGCAACAATAATTATGCTGAAAATGTCTTTTGAATATCCTACAGAATCATTAGCCGTATGGATGGATTGCTAACGCCTGCGTAAAGACAAGGGCGTTGTACAAGTAAGTAAAGTACGAAGAATCCGTTTCAGTAGGAGCCAACAATTGCGTGGGGATAGAGCAAAGTGAGTTAGAATAATGGTGGTGATTGTCAGGCGCATGAACAACACGTAGTCAGCGTAATCCGAGAGGGAGCGCATAATAAGCGAAAATACATAGGTTGCCGCGAGACAGTCCTAAAGAGCAATTTGTGGCAGGGCAGCGGAAGGATTGGATGCAGATATTCTAAAGGAACAAGGGTTAATGTGATAGGGAGTGGCTCCTAACAATCACTGGATCATCGCATATGCATGGGGCCAATGGCCACTAGCTACTTCTGAACAGCGATGCCGAATGTACGACGACAGACAGATGGTGGCGCTAGGAGAGACCCAGTGGCCAGATGTAGCCATTCCAATCAGGCGCTTGGTCACTGGCGTATGCCTATAGGGTCGCTGAGTGTATCAAAAGGCCAGTGAAGTTAAGTGATAGTTCAGGTGATAGGACAACAGACCAGCTGAGCTGTGACGCAAACAATCCAAGAGAATGAATATTGTAAGAAGGCAGCGGGCTCCGGATATCCGCAAAGTTAAATGGAAGCTATGGCGACTAGCTGTTGCTAAGCAGAGATAGTGGCTCTTGAAAAGAATGTATCAGTGGCTGGTGTAGCCATATCATTACGACGTTTGATCACCACTGGATACGTACAGCTTCGAGGAAGAAATCAACATGCGAGCGAAGCTTAGAGAGACAGACGGCAGAAGAAAATGAGGGCTGTAGATTCAGGGAGTGGCTCCTTGCAAGCTACATGGAGCCAACAGTGACTAGCTGCTATCAAGAAGAGTTGACGTGAGTAAGATGAACGACGGATAACGGCGCGCTACGGGAGGGAAGAGAGACCAGCAGAGCTGTGACGCAAACAATCCAAGAGAATGAACATTGTAAGAAGTGAGCTAGCTCCGGATATCTGCAAAGTTAAGTGGAAGCTATGGTGACTAGCTGCTGCTAAGCAGAGCTATTGGCTCTAGAAAAGAATGTATCAGTGGCTGGTGTAGCCATGTCATTAAGATGTTTGCTCACTACTGGATACCTATAGTTTCGATGAAGAAATCAACATGCGGGTGAAGCTTAGAGAGACAGACGTCAGAGGAAAATGAGGGCTGGAAAGTCAAGGAGTCGCTCCTTGCAAGCTACATGCAGCCAACATTGACTAGCTACTGCCAATAAGAGTTGACGCGAGCAAGATGAACGACGGATAACGGCGCGCTAGGAGAGATATGAATGGCCAGCAATAGAGTTCGGATTAAGCCTTCAGTTACTAGTGGATCCTACGGTGGCACATAATAGGTCAACAGACCAGCTGAGCTGTGACGCAAACAATCCAAGAGAATGAACATTGTATGAAGGGAGCGGGCTCCGGATATCCGCAAAGTTGAGTGGAAATTATGGCGACTAGCTGCGGCTAAGCAGAGATAGTGGCTCTAGAAAAGAATGTATCAGTGGCTGGTGTAGCCATATCATTAAGACGTTTGATCACTACTGGATACCTACAGTTTCGATGAAGAAATCAACATGCGAGCGAAGCTTAGAGAGACAGACGGCAGAAGAAAATGAGGGCTGTAGAGTCAGGGAGTGGCTCCTTGCAAGCTACATGGAGCCAACAATGACTAGCTGCTATCAAGAAGAGTTGACGCGAGTAAGATGAACGACGGATAACGTCGCGCTACGGGAGGGAAGAGAGACCAGCAGAGCTGTGACGCAAACAATCCAAGAGAATAAACATTGTAAGAAAGGAGCAACTCCTAGAGATCTCCGGATATCCGCGAAGTTGAATGGAGCCTATGGCGACTAGCTGCTGCTAAGCATAGATAGTGGCACTAGAAAAGGATGTATCAGTGGCTGGTGTAGCCATATCATTAAGACGTTTGACCACTACTGGACACCTACAGTTTCAATGAATAAATCAACAGACGAGCGAGGCAATGGAGCAACTGTGCGCAGATCTTAAGAGTTATGTTTTGTGACGTGGACAGTCCCAGAGAGTAAAGGACGGTTATTTGGTAGGGCCTGTTTCCGATTTTTTGGGTTTTCAGACTTAGAGATGCTGTGGGCCATGTTCCCAAAGTTCATCCTCCGGTATATTGGTGTTAAAGAGCTCGCATGTAGGCAGGGTAGCAAGGTGTCTATGTAGGGCTGATCGGAACTGTGCAGTATTCTCGGATGCCCTTACTTGTAATGGTAGCCTGTTCCAGACGCGAGCGAATCTGTAGAGAAAGAAGTTGTTACGCAAGTTAGTGCGGGCTGTGGGCAGGGTAATGGTTAAGGGTCTATGGCGGAGGGGATACCGAGAGTCACCGTTTTGTTGGATAAGTCCTTCAAGGTTCGTATTTGGGTTGTTTATCGTCTGGAATAAGAAGGTGAGGTTGAGTCTCATTCTTCGTAACCATAAAGGTTCAAGACCAAGGAGCTTACAGCGCTCACGGTAGTTGAGAGTGGAAGGGTAAAGCAGGCGCTTTGTGAATGAGCGTTGTACTTTCTCAATTGCTATTCGGTCACTCTTTCTGGAGTTGGTAAATATTATTGAGCAGTATTCCAGAAGAGGTCTAGCGCATACCTTGTATAGAGTGAGTCTGGATTCTGTTACGAGCATTCTTTTGCAGATATGACCAATGAGGGATCTGGCTTTCGCTACACTATAGCTAACTTGTTCTGAGAAATTTAGTGAGCTTGAATAGTGTACTCCGAGATCCCTTACGGTTTGACAGATGGCTAGTGAGACGCCATTCAGGGTTAGCGCACTAGGTGGCACAGTGCATCTGTACGACAGAACGCTGCACTTTGTAGGAGAGAAGTCAAGCTTCCATGTGTTGCACCAAGAGTCTAATGCTTTAAGGTCATTTTGAATATTGAGGAGACCGCTCCTTAGGTTACCCGGGTCAAAGGAGAATACGACTTTGATATCATCGGCGAACAGGTACGCCTTTCCATATTCAAAGACTTGAAATACGTCGTTGATATAAAGTAGGAAGAGTATAGGGCCCAGTACACTTCCCTGGAACACACCACTTGTAACTGGTTTCGGTGAGGATTCGAAGTCTCCTAGTCTCACCGATTGTGTTCGACAGGAGAGATAAGAAGAGAACCAGGAATGCAACTGGTCCGATATACCGTAAGAAGCCAATTTAGTTAGCAGTCCATTGTGAGGAACTCGGTCGAACGCTTTTTTCATATCCAAGAAGATGATGATCAGAGCTTTCCTGCAATCAACCATGGCGGTAACATTGTTCAGGAACTCCAGCTGGCATGTTTGACAGGATTTAGACGGGAGAAATCCATGTTGGGATTTGTTGATGAGGTTACGATGTGTCAAGAACCGTAGGAGCTCTTCCTTGACGATCCTCTCCATCACCCGTGAAGCGAATGGGGTGTGACTAATGGGTCGGTAGTTTTCAATGTTTTGACGGCTTCCCCTTTTGTGTCTTGGTATGACTACAGCATGTTTCCAGGCGGAGGGAAATGTTCCGTGTTTAATGGAAAGGGTAAAGATGTTACGAAGGAGGACGGCTATATCCACGCCACCTAGAATTAGCAGAGCCGATGGGAGGCCATCAGGTCCGGCATGAAAGGATAATTTGAAGGCTTGAACTTCTCGAGTAATGGTACGCAGGTCAAATGGTACTGCGCGTAAAGTATCATGGGTGCAACTAGGAATATTAAGGGGTAGGGTCAGGTTAGCAGAGGTGAAAGAGTCGCAGAAGTAGCGGTTCATGACCTCACATATTTCAGCTTGGTTACTGGTAACTGAGTTGTCTGGACGAATAATCGAGTTAATGGAATTCGAGGCGGGGTTACTTCTGCGCCTCATCAGGGAATTGGGGGCTTTGATACGGTTGATAGAGTTTAGGGCAGTTTGTTCTTCGGACAAAGTTGCGGTAGTTTGTGAATTTCTCCACTCCAACAGGACTTCGTTGATGCCAATAAGGAGGAAGTAATCTTGGGTCTTGCTGTACTTCGAACGCAGCTTTTTGAGCTTGACGTGCAGTTTGCGAGGGGGAGCTGCGTCCTGCGGTGACCGTATTGCTTTTTGTTTCGTTATAGGTGCAAGTATATCCAGGCAGTAAGTGAGATTGCTATATAGTACAGAAGAGGCAGTGCCCGCATCTGTAGCCAGAAAGAATGCATCCCAGCTGATGGATCTCAGAAGTAGAGCGAAGTTTGTCCAATTGATGCGTTTGAAGGGCCGAACAGAACACGCTGTTCTAGCCACTGGGAAACGAGTGATGGGTAGCTGGAAAGAGAGTTTTACTATTTTGTGATCGCATCCAGGGAGATTATCAAGCACGTTAGCAGATGCATGTGCAACTCCGTTGGTAAAAAGTAAATCTAAGGTGTTATTGTGCCTAGTGGGTGCATGCACGTGTTGAGTCCACCCAAATGCATATGTAGTGTCCACAAAGGCACGGTATTTGAGTGGCGCAGATTGCGTTTGCCAGGCCACTTGTGGCATGTTAAAGTCACCACCGATTATCTTATAGTGAGTAGGCAATAGGGATACTTCTGTGAAGAGTTCCACTAGATTGCGTATACCGATTGTGTTAGTATGTGGAGGATTATATAGACAGCCAATTAAGATATCGTGCTGTCCCCTACTAGTCTGAATCCAAACCGAGTCTTCCAGAGGGCCGATTGAAAGTTCTTGAAACGATGGCGCCCCGAAATCGTCACGCACGTAAATGAGGCATCCGCCACCTCGGTGGTTGGTACGTCCATTGCTGAAGGAGGTGTAGCCCGGGATTCGCAGATGCGCATCGGGAGTGTTAGCATAATGCCACGTTTCTGTGATGAGCACTACCTGGGGGTGGATAGGATAATGACAGGGTTGATAAGGTGCATCTTACGTTTGATGGACCTTGCGTTAATGAGAAGTAGAGTGAGTGCCTCATTGCAGAAGTGAGCATCTGCTGCATTATCAGAGACAGGATTAATCTGAGTGGTGTGCGTGGGCATAGTTGCTGTTGTCTCAGGAGGAGTGATAAGAGTTATAAGGTTGCAGAGGTCAGACAGAATCTTACTGTCCGCGTCATCATAGAGCAGGTCGGGTTGAAGGAGTGGGACTGCTTGGTTACCACGCTGAAACGAAACAGAGGAGACAGGTTTGTGGGTGCGGGGAAGGTTATTGGCGATAGCTAAGGTATTGGCGGGGTTATGTAGTACGAAGGCAGTAGAAGATGGAGTACAGTGGGCTTGCAGTCCTGAGGGGCATGTTTCTGCCAATTGTGGGTTGGTTATTGCGGTGTCTGTATCGCATTCCAAGACTCGGAGACGGTTGATGGCGTGTTTGCGTACAATGGTGAGTCTCCTGGTTAGGTCGTCGGTTAGATGCGTGGAAGACAAGCTCGTAGGTGTGGCAGGAAGTGTCTCAGGGGAAGCAAATCTTGCGTTGCCGTTAAGCCGAGGCCGTTGAGTTGCGCAGCGGGGGAACTTTTGAGCATGTTCTCCTGGGGAGATAGGGACTGATAATACATGCTATTTCTGGAATTAGCTTTTAATGAGCTGATGACTACATGAGTTGTTGGAGGGGTGGGCAGCGATTACTCAAGGGCATCGGTGGGATGTTTAAGAGCCTGTAAAGATGGTAGAGTGCAGCCTCGTCCAACAGTCTCGTGAGTTGTGGCGAGCCCTAGCCCGCCGTATTCCATAAAAAAGGAGCGGGGATGCGTACTGACGTGTTCGGCAGTTCAGTAATAATTGGGCTTATAGGGCGCGGGTGGTTAATCTTTGCAGGCGAAGGTGGGGTAGTGTGTTTCGTTACTTCGCGGAGTGTTTTATAAGAAGCAGGTTTGTAGCGGGGTACCTGCAGTTGATTATAGTTACTGTCCGCTTGATAGCATCGCGGAAATTGCGGCCTTAGGGAGTAGGGTGTGGATTCACCAGCGGATTGTGTTGTATTGGACAATCTAGAGTTAAAAGAATGGTCGGGCTGGGGGCGGTGAAGTGGGGCAGTAGTGTTGCTCGCGTTAGCGCTACCGGGAGCGGGACGGAAGTGGTGCATGTTCTGGCTGTGGCTGAGGACATTGGCTTTTATGTAGCAAGCAGTTGGAGTTGGAAGCAAGTATGGCTTCCTGGGGGCGTCGCTTGTTTGTTGGTAGTCGTGGTCTCCAACAGTGGTACATAATTGTTAGATATTGCCTTTAAAGCTGCGATCTGTCTGTTCTGAGATGAACACTTGTTAGATAGCGCGGAGGGTGAGGGTTGCCTGTTTTCCTTTGGACCTTCTACGGGTTGATGTCTCGGCACGTCGGAGTTGCAAGAGGCAGGCTTTTTAATGCGCCTTCGTTTTGGGCGGTTGCGTGAGAGTTCCTTAATAGTCAGTGGGGTGCTTATCATAGGTTCATTTGATGTGTTACCAATAACTTCATCTGTCTGAGGTTCGTTATCAGTGTCACACATGTCGGAATCGTTCGGTTTATCTACCTCAGCCTCGTCTTGACCGACAGCAGCTACATATTTCGATACCGAAAGGGCTAGCGTCTTCACCCTGCTGGATGAAGTTAGTTCAGAGCTGTAGGCCTTTTTCACGTTTGGGTCCACGTGCTGTTGTGACAGATCAAGGTGGAGGGAGTGAGGTAGCAAGTCCAGTCGCGGTAGGGGAACCTTCCGCCCTTTGCCTAAGCGGAAGTTTAATGGTTGAGGCAAATGCTCTCTGCAGAGGTGTTTTGTCCGGTTTGATCACGATAGGCCCCAAATTGGCTGACTCGCATAACGAATTGTTTTGCTATCAAATTCTTGGCCAGTACTTGATCTCTAAAAGTGATAAGTATAGGGCACGATTTACATTTGGGTGTTCTTCGTAAACGTTTGATTTCGAAGGACTCCGGAGTCATGTTACAGAGATTGGTGAGCGAGCGCTTCACCATCGCAAATTTGATTTTGTCGGGGACATTGAATATCATTACGTTATTTGTACGGCGAATTCGTTCGGAAGCTTCGCTAGCAATGTGTGTAAGTAGCTACCCTGCTAGTTTAAGCTCATTCACATCATTGGTCTGTGTGATTCCCGAGAGCTGAGCTAGTGGCATCATTTTTTATATAGTTTCGCTCAGTACAAAGATGTTGCTTTTGAGTGCGCTCAATTCGATCTCAAGAAAGTTAATTTTATCATGTGCCTCTTTCAGTGGATCTGATAGGATTACTCTGCAGTCAGAAGTTGGGGCTGCGTGAGTATTATCAGGTTGTGGCTTAGTTGGTTTAGCCAATTTGTTAGCAGGTCTGTGCACAGACTGCCTTGCTCGCATTGTCTTACTTGGATCTGACGGGAGAGTGGTAAGTCAAGTTCGGTTATCAGTGTTTACTCTAACACTGTTGCCCACGTTAATTCTCCCTAGAAACAAGATAGTATGACAAGACAGGTAGTCTAACTATTCTACTGAATAGTAACAAAACGTCAGAATAACCAACAAAAGTCGAAAACA
>OX104070.1:76784802-76951751 GCA_944474145.2 Dicrocoelium dendriticum | reverse complement strand
ACGCCCGGTGTTCTCCAAGTTGCCGTGACACATACTGAAGTTCAATAATACACAGCCAGCGGGATAGCCCACGGTAGACGGTGACTGATGCACTGCATACACCTATTACCTGTCGTAGCAAATCATAGGATTAACGCCTCGCCAAAAACCACCGTGGTGATTCTCGCCCACTTGCACAATTAACCATGCCGGAGCCTCTCCCCACACGTGCAGCAGCGGCCATTTGATTAATCAGTGACACATCGTCACAGGTACCCTTGGTTTGATATCATTACTTATCCAGCAGAGTCGCAGTGGTATGCACAGTGACACGCAATAGCAGAGGCTAATCACCTGTTGTGCACACTATGACGATCAGATTTCACTATTTCTTTTAACATGCCATTCACGGAGCATTGCATTTGTTACTAAAGGGGATTATTCACTTATGTAAACGCAGTGCTGCTAGGTCGATTTC
The DNA here is from genome assembly GCA_944474145.2 of Dicrocoelium dendriticum. Classification (NCBI taxonomy): domain Eukaryota; kingdom Metazoa; phylum Platyhelminthes; class Trematoda; order Plagiorchiida; family Dicrocoeliidae; genus Dicrocoelium; species Dicrocoelium dendriticum. Next base: position 76,951,294 of record OX104070.1, on the reverse strand, counting down.
GATGCGAAGTGCTAAGCAAACAGCATTACTTTGGAAGCCCTTCATATGACCAGGTAAATATTTTAACTGCATATCATAAGGCAGCAGAAGTCGCAGTAGGCTGCAATATTATATATATATGTATATATACGTAGTACATATATGTATACATATATATATATAGATACGCATATATATATATATATTTACACATGTATGCATATATTCCTTATCCTATGCAATTTCATGCGTACCAATTCGTTGCATGCATACATCATTTTATGGGTGTACAAATTGCGTATACGTCTGCGCAGGTATGCATGTATATTCAACCAATGATTATACATGTACATAATATATATATACACCAATATATTTATGTATATATTTGTGTATATATAGATATACATATATATGTATATACATATATATATATATATATATATACAAACATATGATGACAACATACAAACAGGCATGTATATATAGATGTATTTATAGATGCATATATATATATATGTATATTTACACCGCGTTAATGAAATACGTAACTTATTGAGACTTCTGGATATGCATATATGTGTACATATGTGCATATATACGTATATATATGCAATTACACATATATATATGCATACATAAATATGTAAACATATATATCTACATGTACGCATACATATACGCAGATATACATATCTGCTAGTCTCCCTTCAATTACATATATATATATATATATATGTAAACATATATTTCCGAATATATATATATACATATATGTATATATGTAGAAGGGGTAATATCAGGCGTAGATTTAAAACAATGTCTATGTATAATTATGCATATATATATACATATATATATACATATATATAAAGAGAGATAGAGCGTTATATGTGTGCCTTCTGCATATATATATATATATATATATATGGGGTTTATTTCTTTGGGTCAATGAGGATGAATAATCACAATTGTTAAATTTGTTTACGTATGTTTACGTGTCTCCCAAGATGAATGCAAATAAGAATATCTTTGCATTTGCTAAGTTGTCGGCGTACATTTAGAAGGGGTAAAATGAGAAGGCGTATATATATACATATACATATATATATATATGTATATATACGTAAACGCCTTCTCATTTTACCCCTTCTACATGTACGCCGACAACTTAGCAAATGCAAACGCATTCATATTTGCATTAAGCTTGGGAAACACGTTAACATACGTAAAGAAATTTAACATTTGCGATTATTCATCCTCATTGACCCAAACAAATAAACCCCTTCCGTGCATCCCATTTTCATAGTAACCATTTATGAACGCAATATCACAGCAACAAATGTTAGTAAGCTATTATTCCTTATCTCCTTGCTGCACGTCTTTCCGTATGTCATTAAACATGCACACAGTGATGCCTTTCTCATCATAGTTCCCTATTTCTTATTTCTGCAGATTCACAAAATTACGTCTCATTGCACGTTATCTTCAAAGCATCATCCGTAAGTTACGCACTTACTATTTACGCAACTTCGTTCATTACCATTACGTAATATCATTAAATTGCCTACAAATGTTCCATTTCATGTCGCCCATGTACATCAGTCCTCCAATTAGCATTCCGTGTGGTTTTCGTAACCTTTCACTTGATGCATTGTTGTAAGTCTTCCGTTTCTAATCCACAGACAGTTTCCGTATATAAGTACGTAACCTTTCGAACGATTTCCGACGGAAAATTATTGTTACCTTTACTAAACGTTATTTTAGCCCGTTCCGATCGGTTGATTTTCCGCCACCATCACGACCTTACTTCTTTTAAGCACTTTGACTCAGTATAATGTTAACACATCATAAGTCATGCAGTACTATTAAACGATTCATCTTAATTTATGTTACCCATTCTTAGTACTATGAACGCAATTTCTTTCAGCCCACTAATAGATGTACCGGTACCCACCAAAAAAGTTCAAACTTTTCCGCCGACCTCCTTTCAGACTTTCAGACGCTCTTCCTGTACGCTTTCGCGAAGCCTGCAGGAAGAGGTTTCTCCTTTCGGCCTAGACGAAAAGCTTCTAACTAATCGCTATGAAGCTATTAGTATCTAACGGTTCCCATTCATAACCTTCCGGGAACGGTCGTACGTTTAGCATGCACTGCCCAGTGAACGTTATAAAAAATGGCGACGCAGAATAAATGATAACCATATATAAGCAGACTGCTGTGAAGAGTACAGTGCCCACTTACCCATTGCGTATTTGCAGCCGGATTTCGTCGTCGCAAGTAAGAAGCTCAACCATACCGACCACAGCGTACAATGTGTGCATAACTCTTTTGTCTGTTTCATGACACCTGCCTGCCAGGGCGTGTATCTAAAGCTCAGAACGTGAAGACTTACAGCATTTGATACCCTCCGTTTGAACGGCTACTTCATTACAGGTACATGCTGCGGAAAAGGGACATCACAGTAACGGTTTCATATATAATAAGAACTTACGCATGTCGGAATCCTCCTGGATGTCATCAACATTTTGAGTAGGCGCGCTAGGATTATATATAATCTTAACTTTATGCATTATATAGCATGCTATTTCTGTTCGTCATTCTCTTCGCACTGCCTTTGCGCACTATGCCTACTGAATTGCCAGGATCTTCTTAATTCGAAAGAATTCCGCGTCACTAATTTGCCGATGCTTTGACACTGCGCCCAACTGTACATTTCTTATAAGTTCACAATACTCTTGCGACTTTTCCAGCGGCTAAATTATGCCGATCGTTATCTAGATTTACTTACTTCCAACACGGCTTTTGCAAGTTCCTCTATTTACTTGCATATTTTAAATTAATATGGCTTCGCGATCTCTTTCACCGGTTAACATTTAACGACCTGCCTTTTCCGTTTCATATTTCTGCATGCTTGCATTTATTTCACGTTGCGGATTCACTGATTTTTCCATGCAGCAGCTGATATTTTTAAAAATGTATCACCCACGAACAATTACAGCACACCATGCAAGTGAAGCCTGAATTAAACTTTTCCCACAAGGTTGCAGCTCATTTTCATCCACAGGATACTTACATTCGTCTTACTTTTATTAGATGACTATCGTATTTTACCGTTTAACAAACCCTTAACTTATCAGCAGTTCGCTACAAGTACTCCTTTTGGAATTTTTGGACATGGTTCCAGAGTTACGATAAACTCCGTTATTACGAAAGCTTCATTATTGTAACAACTTACAAACATACGCACTGCATTCTTTTTTCTTCTTGAAGCCTTAAGAGTTAATCCCTAAGTCTCGCGGTTGCTCACTTGACGTTTGCTCTTCTATTTCACCTTGTCCTGTAACAGAATGTCCACCATTGGTTAGGGCGCATTTGCCCTATTGAGTTGTTTCCCTTGCCAGCCGGACCGTATGCTTACCGTAACAAATAATTGTGTTGCTTCGGGACGTTCCGTGGTACAAACGTTACCTAGCAACGTGGTTACCTAGCGACGTTGCCAAGGAAGATGAATGTGCAATACCTGGAAATAGCTGGATGGTTTGTGGAGAAAGGGATTGTGTGTTCCTATTTGATCATGCCTTTTAGAGGTGTGTCTCGTTCTACAGAGAATATACTATTTATTTATTTATTTATTTATGATGCATTAGGAAGTGTTACCGATAAGGGTACATATGTGTGATAGTTGTTATAATATTTCGGTGGCCATAGTTGTTTTTTCTGCTATCGCTATGGCTGTGGATGATGGTGAGCTGTTCAGATCTTTGGTTATTAGGATGCATGAAAGTGTTGAAGACACGGAGGAGCAATTCGGACATTTTCAGATTAAATAGTTGACATGTTTTTCCAGCGTGGAAGGCGCAAACAATTGCTGGACGGTGACACCAACGGCTACATCCTTTACGGTTGCGTACATTTTGGACGTTCAGGATTGCGTGGCAAACGGTAAGTTAATATTAATGCAGCACGGAGGCTAACGCATGTAAATACGGATGAAGCTGCAAACCGGTGATCACTCCGATAGATTTCTGCCCGAGAAAGCACAGTGCTACGCGGTAACTCCACTTTTTGGCGTGCCATACTGATCGAGATTTTTAGTTGAATTAACGTGGAAAACAGTGTTTGAATAAACACTTGAAACGAAATTTGACTATTATCAAATTTTCTATGATCCAAGATATCTGGGATTGATTAAAACGGTTCTTGTCAAGGCTTCTTTGGCGCTTACTGGAAATTTTTCCAGTTTTAACCCCGTTTTACCCCGTTTTTGCCTTTTTTGAGGTCGTTTAACTATTGCATACGTGTTATAATCACTCGTTTTTCCACTATGTCGGTCTCGCAATGCACCGAGGCTGTTGTTCCTTATAGCTCGGATTCTGAGGTAATCGCACTTCGTGGCGGCCCAAGCTGCAATATACCAGTAACTGACGATTCCGGCGGTATGCAATGCGATGTCTGCAACCGATGGTACCATCCGCTTCGTACGGAGCTAAATACCGAGCAGTACGCGGCGCTGGCCTCTAGCGAAAAGTTGCTTTTCAGTTATGCCAATTGATGCAGCCGCCGGCAAGGCCGCACAGTCTTTCGTACGAGAGACGAATCTCTTGATACCCGGCTGCGAAATGTAGAGCGTTCCTTCTCCATGCTCTCTGATCTTCGCTTTAAGATTGATCTGCTTGTGACAACGCTTCCGGTCTCCAACAACGCAGATTTTATCGCTTACACTGATGCTCAACTTTTCGTCGACTTTTCGAAGGCATTTGACAAGGTACCACATTTGAGGTTCGCGCAATAGCTGTCTTCCTATGGGGTATCTGGCCGCACCCATCATTGGGTGACTGCCTTCTTGGAGGGTGGAGAACAGTTGTACGGGTAGGCCGGGGCCTAGCTTTTAGGCAGTCTGTCCTCAGCGGCGTGCCGTAGGGCACGGTCCTTGGACCGCTGTTATTCTCTATCTATGTGAATGACCTACTCCCGGAGGTTGAGATACCATCGCTGCTATTTGCTGATGACCTAAAGCTGTGAAACACTGTCGATGTTCCCTGGGATCCGAAGCTATTCAGCGAGCATTGGATAAGCTTTGGGACTGGTCTTTTTTATGGTTACTGCCCATAAATCAGGCAAAGTGCTCCGTTCTTCTAATTGGAAGAGGTTGTCCTCCTGCGAAGTACTTGGTCGGTGGGGTCGAACTCCCCAGTGTATCTATCCAGGTTGACCTACGCGTCGTACACTCTTCCGCTTTACACTCCGGTGACAACTGGAAGCAAGCCGCAGGCAGAGGTTTCCGCGTGTTGTGGTTAATCCGACGCTCTTTCATAGTCTTGACGGGCGGCATCGTTACGAGTCTGTTCTCGGCTTTCGTTTGGCCACATTTGGATTACTGCGTCCAGGCTTGTCCGCCCTGCCTCGTCCGGGACAAAATGGAGCTAGAGAGGGTTTTACCAGTGGGTACTAGGTTAGTCGAGGGATTACGGGGCCGGAAGTACCCTGAGCGTGTGCTTAGTTTGGGAATGTATTCAATGCACTACCGAAGGCTTAGAGAATGCTGTCATGCGGAGTCATCGACCGCTGGAATGTGCTTCCAAAAAGTGTTATCAGGGAAACTACGGTTGAGGGGTTTGAGCGGCAACTTGTCGCTCTTGGGTGGCAAAACGTAACCGTTCCATTTTCCTGAGTAACTCGCACCTTCGTACTTCGATTTTCTTTTCTCTCTTTTTCTTCACGTATTGGTAATATTTTCTTATATAAGTGCACTTCCCTATTCTGTACCTTCGATTTCTCTTCTTATCCTTTGCTTACTTCACGTGACTGCCACAGCAGGGACTACTAGGGCAGGAAACGTGGGCATTAACTGGTTGACCGGTGTGCGATACGGGTGTTTCCGTTTTAGATCCATCAAGAACTGAGCACTTCATCAATTCCTGGCTCAACGAAGCACTCAAGATGGAACACTCATTAAATTCTCCTATCCTTCCAGTCCCCATCTGAATCTGAAATCTGCTGTGATCAATAGTTATTGAAGGGGATTATTTACTTAATGCTTATGTAAACGCTGTCCTGCTAGGTGGATTTCGTTGCGAAGTGCTAAGCAAACAGGAATAATTTGGAAGGCCTTCATATGCTCAGAGAACTATTTTAACTGCATATAATAAGGCATAAGCTTTCGCCGTATGCTGCGTTATATATATATAGATAGATAGAGAGAGAGAGAGTATCTTTGTATATCGTATAATGGACCTTTTGAAATGTACGTACGTACATATGCATGATTAGGTACATATATCGGTTCACGTATGCATACGCATTACATTTATACATATATATATATCCCGCTATGTATATATGTATCTATATGGACATATATGTATATATATATAATTATAATTATACATAAATTTATATACATACATATACACATAGGTTGAACATTAACGCAGCTGCTTGCAAACTTATATACGTAAATAGGTATATGTGTGTACATCCACACATATGCATTCCAGAATCAGGCGTAAATTACCCCAGTTTATACACAGTTAACATAATTATCTCGCAATATGAACATGTTCCACGTGACTCTTACTTGCCTAACACTTCGCAACAAAATCAAACTAACAACCAACCGTTCCCACAATTATGTACACCATTTCACTGAAACCAATAATTACTATTAATCACCTCATGATCATTTCCGAGTACCCGTTTACAGACAATGCGTTAAGGTAAGATAACCTACCTGTTACCATACATCCTTAATATTTTTGGTTATCTCATTCCTTATTTCCTCAACTATGCACTTAGTGATGCCCCCGTCAACCCAGTTGCTCCTGTCGCACTTCTTACCATTTACCAATTCACATTGGCTTGTAGTGGACTCGGACCCAAAGAGAAATAAAGATGAATAAATGATGATCAAAAATGACAAGACTCACAGAAGGGTTCGACGTGGGTTAGAAGTCCAACCACATAAAATTTCCTAGTCCTCTTGCGTCAGCCACTCCGATGGATTGCAACGACGAGGATGGTGAAACCAGTTGAGACGGAACGAGATCTGTAGATGAATATTGCTCTAGGTTAGAACGTAGTGATCGACAATGCCATAAAATCCGCGACACAAGAACACAGAGAGAACACGTCGATTTGCCCGCGTGGTTCAAAAAGTGTGTTATTTATCAATCAAAACAAGTATACAAGGTTAATGTACAAGAATTGGTTGTAATAGGAAAGGAATGTACAATGAAAGATAAGTAAATTTACAGGCGCTACAGAACTCCCCCCTAGAGCGTTGGAAAGAGAGAAAACGCTCGATAGTATTATTGTGTGTAGTCGCGGAAACGCACAGGAGTTTTGTTAGTCCTACCAGAACGAGTATGTGTTGTAGGGGGTTGTGGTAAACAGGTAGAGTCTGTAGGCGTAGTTGTCGTTGGATGCATACGAGTACATTCGGTACGAGGATCAGTAGCAGAGGAGGATGAGTGTGAGAAAACCGGAGTGGAGCTGGAACAATCATCCAGGTAGGCAACTTTCAAACGATCGAGACTGACAGAATCAGGCGTGCCGTTACGATCGACAACGTAATACTTGTCATGTCGCGAAATCACTTTGAATGGCCCTTCATAAGGCGGTTGCAGGGGCTTGCGAACAGCATCAACGCGAACGAATACGAAGGGGCATGAATGTAAATCCTTATGAACTTGAGGTATGCGTGATGTCCTTCTCGTCGGCGTTGGCTGGAGCTGACTCATATGATGTTTAAGCCGGGCGACATATGAAGTGGGATCAGATTCACCGGTGATTCTGGAATCGACGATCATCTCACCAGGAAGTCGGAGGGTTGTACCGAAGGTAAGCTCGGCAGGAGAGCAGCCGATGTCTTCCTTGCTTGTGTTGCGTATACTGAGCAGTATGATAGGTAAGGCTTCGTACCAGGATGTAGCGCTGGCTGTTAAAGCTGCCTTCAACTGTCTATGGAAACGTTCCACCAAACCATTAGAAGCAGGGTGATACGCGGTAGTGCGTAAGTGGTTGCATCCCATGAGGCGGTTTAAGTCACGAAACAAGGTGGACGTGAACTGTGGTCCTCTATCGGTGGTAATGGTCGCAGGTACACCAAAGACAGATGCCCACGATTCAACGAAAGTGTGAGCGACAGTTTCGGCAGAGGTATCACGCAATGGGACTGCATGCGGCCATCTTGTGAAACGATCAACACAAGTTAATAAGTGCGTAAAACCGTTTGAAGGAGGCAATGGTCCAACTATATCCAGGTGAACGTGTTTGAAACGCGCGTCTGGAAGTGAGAAAGTTCCTGGAGTGGTAATGGTATGACGATGAACTTTACTCTTTTGGCATTGAATACAGGATTTTGCCCATTGCCTGATGTCAGTATTCATGTTTGGCCAAATATAGCGATCCGTGATGAGCTTAACGGTAGAACGGATGCTCGGATGGGAGAGGCCATGAAGATGATCGAAAATTTTCCGCCGGTACGACAATGGGACGTATGGACGCGGCTTACCGGTGGAAATGTCACAATGTATTTTCGAATCACAGTGAAGCAAGGGTAACTGGACGAACTTCAGTGCTTTGTTATTGCGAACAGATTCGAAATCAGAGTCAGTGATTTGTGCAGCAGCAATGTCCTCTAAGTGGATGGACGATGTCGACAGTTGGTGAATGTCGGTGCGGGATAACGCGTCAGCGACAATGTTGCCTGGCCCCTCGATGTAGTGGATGGCAGAGGTAAACTGCGAGATATAATCAAGATGCCTTGTCTCCCGAGGAGAATAGCGATCAGCTGGCGAGTTAAATGCGTAGACAAGTGGCTTATGGTCAGTTAGAACGATGAAGTGGCGTCCTTCGAGGATGTGGCGGAAGTGCTTAATGGCGAGGTAAACAGCAAGAAGTTCACGGCCGAACGTGCTGTACCTGGTTTGAGCCGGCTGGAGCTTCCGTGAGAAGAAGGACAGAGGCTGGACTTCGTTGTCTATGACCTGTTGTAAAACGGCTCCGACGGCTGATTGCGACGCGTCGGTTTTAAGTACTAACCTGGTGCTGGCGTCTGTGTTCAGATGACTCAGCGAAGTCGCGGTTGCTAGCGTTTGTTTGGCTTTTTCGAAAGCAGCTAGAGCGTCGGGTGACAGAATTAGCTTTCTCGGGTTACGCTGCAGTAAATCGGTAAGCGGTTTTAGGACATCGGAACAGTTAGCGATAAAACGACAGTAGTAGTTAATGATACCGAGGAAACGTCGGAGGCTCTTTATGGACTGAGGCACAGGGTAGTCGGTGATGGCAGTGACCTTGTCCGGAAGTGGACGTATACCTGTGGAGTCGATGTGATGTCCAAGAAAATCGATGCTAGGCATGCCAAAAATGCACTTAGCAGGGTTGATTGTGACACCAAAATGAGCTAGACGTTGGAAAACCTGGTGTAAATGAGACAGATGTTCCTCTTCGGTTGCGCTGGCCACCAAAATGTCGTCGATATAGGCGAAGACAAAATCAAGACCACGAAGGACTTGGTCAATAAATCGCTGAAAAGTCTGGGCAGCGTTTCGGAGACCAAACGGCATACGGAGAAACTCGTAAAGACCGAATGGCGTCGTGATTGCGGTCTTAGGTATGTCTTCTGGGGCCATCGGAATCTGGTAATACGCGCGGACTAGATCAATTTTAGAGAAAAGGCGTTTCCCGTATAGACTCATGGAAAAGTCATGGACGTGGGGAATTGGGTATTTGTCTGGAACAGTGGCGTTATTTAGAGCGCGATAGTCGCCGCATGGTCGCCAATCCCCTGTGGATTTCTTTGAAACCATGTGAAGTGGGGATGACCATGGGCTATTCGATGGACGAATAATGCCTAAATTCATCATGTGTTGAAATTCAGATTTGGCAATGGCGAGTTTGTCGGGAGCAAGACGTCGTGGTCTGGCGGTGACAGGATTGCCTTTAGTTTCGATGTGATGGCGGATTTCGTGTTTGGGCTGAAAGTCGTCGCTGATCGGTTGATAAATGGACGGAAACTTGCGCAGAAGAGCAGTAAACTTATTGTCGGAAGGCAGAGCCAAACGAATGCCAATCGAGTCGATAGCGAGGACTTTGCCGGAGACAGTAAGTGAGGTGACGCTATCACGGAGTTTCCTGTTTCCGAGATCAACGATGATGCCAAACTTCGTCAAGAAATCGATGCCAAGAATGGGCTTCTGAACGTCGGCGATTAAGAAAAGCCAAGGTAGTCGACGTCGGAGTCCCAGATCTAGGGTTAACAGTTTCTGACCGTACGTCTGAATTTTCGTACCATTGGCCGCCTGGAGTGTGACATGCCCCGGAGAAAGTTGGCGTTTGTGTGTACCTACGGGTATGACGCTAACTTCGGCACCCGTGTCGACGAGAAAACGGTAGCCGGTTGAGTTGTCAAACACGTGGAGAAGGCGACTATGGTGTTGGCCAGCGGCAGCTGTCGCCATTACTGGCTGGCCGGCGAGTTTCCCTGTTGGTCCTGTAAGCGAAAGGCTTTAGGGTGCGAACACCACGGCCTACAGTTCCGTGCAGCATCCCCAAATCGTTTGTGAAAATAACAGAAACGATTCAGTTGGTCACGGTTGGAGGGTAGAGCACGTGTGTTACGGCCAGGTGATACACTTCGACGGCGGTTAAGACGTTTGGTGATGACGGAAACTTGGGCGGTTAGCTGTTCAATCTGGTTCTGCAGCCTATCCATTACAGATGTACTTTCAAACGCGTTAGTAGGCTGCGAGACCTGATTAATGGGATGCTTGAAAAAGCATTCATGCACCTTGTCAGCTAGTTCAGCCAACTTATCAAGCGAAGTTTCATCACCTTGGACGGACAAAACCAGGACGGTATTAGGTGGTAGACATTTAGTCCAAAGTTGGCGCAGGACTGAGTCATCAACTTTGTAGCTACCAACTAAAGTTCTCATGTGTCGCAGTAACTGAGATGGGGAGCGGTCGCCAAGTTCAACACCAGATAGGAGTTGCTTTAAGCGAGACTCGTCTGAAGCGGTCGTGCGTTTTAACACAGCAGCTTTAAGGGTATCGTACGGAAATTCTGTTGGCATTGGGTCTAGGACGTCGATCACCTCAGTGGCAATATCCGTAGGGAGCTGAGTAGCCACATAGGAAAACATAGTCTCTTGTGTAGTAATCCTACGGAAACGGAAATATGCCTCAATTTGCGTGAACCAAACGCGAGGATTAGATGCACCAAAAGCAGGTAAATTAAAGGAAATATGGTTTTCACAGGGAACCGTACTCGAACTAGGTTTGGATTCCATAGTAGTCGTGCAAAAAGAATATTGGGAGTTCTGAGCTTACAAAAAATGAAGTACTAAGAAAAAATTCGGGGTCACCAATTATGTAGTGGACTCGGACCCAAAGAGAAATAAAGATGAATAAATGATGATCAAAAATGACAAGACTCACAGAAGGGTTCGACGTGGGTTAGAAGTCCAACCACATAAAATTTCCTAGTCCTCTTGCGTCAGCCACTCCGATGGATTGCAACGACGAGGATGGTGAAACCAGTTGAGACGGAACGAGATCTGTAGATGAATATTGCTCTAGGTTAGAACGTAGTGATCGACAATGCCATAAAATCCGTCGCACAAGAACACAGAGAGAACACGTCGATTTGCCCGCGTGGTTCAAAAAGTGTGTTATTTATCAATCAAAACAAGTATACAAGGTTAATGTACAAGAATTGGTTGTAATAGGAAAGGAATGTACAATGAAAGATAAGTAAATTTACAGGCGCTACAGACTTGCAGGTTACCTTCAAGGCATTCACAGTAAGTTTATCACCTATTAATTACGTATTTCCCATCATTACGAATAAAATTGGTACATGTGTCGCTTTAGAATGTCGCATTTCATGTCCACCATGAACATTGTTAGTGCGATTAAAATTTCGTGCAGCTTACTCAACCTTATGTCTGCACCACTGTTAAAAGTGATTTCTGTTTACAGTAGACGGTTAGTTGCGATTACAATAAATGCAACATTTTATAGCGTTTCATTATCAGAAATTCCGGCATATTTGTTGAACGCATTTTCCGCACATTCCCATCTGTTGATTTTCCGCCACCATCTCGGCTTTCCTTATTTCACTAACTTTACCTCAGTAAAATGTTTACACATCATGTCCAATGTAGTACTACTAAACGATTTATATTAATTTATGCTACCTATCCATAGCACTATGCAGGCAAATTATTCACGCGAAAAAACGGGTGTACCAATTGGCGCCACGGAAATTCCAATTTAACCGCGTTAGTGTAAGCAAACGGTCCACTTGCCAGCATTCGCCAAAGATGCTTTGGCCGCAACAATGTAACCATGGTTACGATAAAATACTTTACTACAAATGTTACATTATTGTACCGATTTATAAGCGGATACCGTGCACTTTTATTATTATTGGTACTTTACTACTTAGTTCCACTTCTCGTGATTATTTTCTTGATGCCAGCTTTTTCATTTTAGCTTGGCCCATAACAACCTTATTGCTATGTAATGCACAATAATCCATGGGGCACGAAAGATCGTCAAAGGATGAAAAACGCAGGGAAGAACTGATAACGAAGGTAGCACGCGTCACAGTGGTCACAGCGCACCAGATAAGTCAGGGCAGAACACAACGTTCACACGACAGCATGTAAATGGCAAGATTCCAAAATTCAGATAATTCATACAAAAGGGGTTAACTGTACACAAACCGGACTAGGAAGAACAACAATAATAATTACTATTGTTCTTTAAAGTCATCGTCATCTGATAAACAGTCTAAATGTCTTGCTTGCTTGTCAGGCCGTCGATCTGAAAGGAAAAAATGTGAAGGTCAAAAAGAGTTCGATCATTGGCATTACGGCTAGTGGTTAGAGCCCGGCTCCCGGTGGAGCTTATCCGTGGAAGTCGGAACCGTGTGAGAGAAATGGTGACCAGACTCTTTATAAACCGTATGATACTGGAAGGTGTGTATAAACATGTGTTCCCTTCTCTCAACTAATTTATGCACATATAAAATCACTTATGCATAAGTAGAATTATATACAGGCGGCGGACACATCTCATGGAGGTGAAAGAGTGTGCTTGCATAAAAAGGCATATAGTGTATAAATGTAATCGGTCGTTTTCTCAAAAAATATAAGTATAAGATGAAAAGCATCGAAAGTGATGTTTCCTGTATATATATATTTATATAAACAAGGGTTTTAAGCATTTATAGTAAATAAATAAATAAATAAATATTTTATGCTTGACAAAACGAGACACGCCTTTTGGGCATGATCAGCATATTGCATTATTGTACATGATGGCAGAATAAGCAGCACCAACAGTGGGAGTAGTACAGCGTGAGACAGTAGTGTGAGCCCATAGAGCTCAAAGGTTGTATGTAGTTTATGTACACAGAAAGCGAGAGGTAAAGATAGTATTCAGATCACTTATATGGTGTGCTGATGAGGAACTATTCCGATGAGTTCCCGTTAGCAATGGAGGTCAGTGAGTGAAGTATGAGGAAACGGGTGAAAAATACTTAAGAATAGTGGCATGTCACTAATCAGATATGTAGGCGTGTTCGTGCGAGAGCCGATATATGCACAGAAGTTGTAAATGTGGTGTCGGTCAAATTGCCAATGTGTTAGGGGCGGTGACTTTATTAAGTGGCGAGTCATATATGCCACGTCGCAGTGTTGTTAAACAGACATTTGAGGCCTTATGTAGGGAAAACGCTTGCCAGACGAAGACCCACCACATCCTGGAACACTGCCGGTTCATAAGTAAGGTTCATAAATAGGAAATCCATACTGAATGTTCATACCATGAAATTTTAGTACTGCATATAAGATGTGTAATACGTGGGACAGGGAAAGCCTGAGAGTTTGCGGTTGTTATATTGTTAGAAAGAAACATTGCCTTATTATTTTGCTAAAAGCATGTGCTACAGAAGTGCGGACCTAGCGGAACCTTAAGTATATAAATGATGATTATAAATGTTATTTGCTTGGAACATTAGCCCATTTCCCTCTAGGCATCTCAAAGGTAACCTTAAGGATTCACGCAAAAAACGGATTTGCATGAAGTAAGCAGAAGTATGCCTCAAAGGGGACATTTAATCTTTTAGTAGGGATAAGGTTTGTGACAAAAGGCCTTGTTTGTCGTTTAAAACTTTATAGAGTATTACTTAGGGATGGTGATTTAGATACTGTGGTGAATTCGGTGAAGTGGAAAAGATTGAAATGGGGAAGCGCTACCTTAATGGACATAAGGCGTGGTCCTCCTTGCCCATTGATGTTAAAGCAAGCTCCAGCCGCTGTGAAACCACTGTTTAGTGCGTCACAATGAGGTTATGAGCTAGCACGCTGCAGGAAATAGTGACATGACCCAATGCTGAGGATGTTCATCTGGGGATAAAGGAATATAAGTGGAATGGGAACCGATGCGCAGGACAAGTTCTACTGTTACAAAGAGCAGCTATAAGGGTGTATATGTTTTGCTAAAGTGGGTAAATAGACGCTCAAACCCTATGCAAATATTCGCGTCTAAGTGGGGAGCGCTGTGAATGCTCCACACCCGCCCAGCGAGAATACTAAAAAATGCTTAAGCATGTGGTTTAACAAGACGGAAAGAAGGGCGCAAGTGAGTAATCACGTTAATGGGAAGAACATAGGGAAATAACGTTTGCAAATATTGTAGGGTTACACCTAGAAGTTCATCGCTGAAGTTAACGGTAGAAGGGAAAGTACCAAGTTGGTAATAGACGATCATGCTGTCCGTATTGCTGGCAGTCCTGCGTCACACGTCTTAATGGAGCATTGACCCATAAATCGGTGGAAGACAACGGAGCAGCCCACTGAACCTATGGCCTTGTGATCCGCCGCAAGGAACCTGCAGAGTTTGCACGTTTCCTTTACGATGTGGGAGGACGAGACACAGTGACGGATGTGGCCCAGTAAAGGGCCGTGTGGCCGTTTTATAGGCAATGTAAAATGTTGATGAAATTGGAATGCGGCACTTGACCAAAAGCAGTATTATTACATTTGGCGCAAATAGACGCACTTGACAGGTAGGTGACAGCTGGCCGGCCAACTTTACTAGGTCTGTGAGCGAGGGGTGATCATTGAAGGGCGAGATCAGCTTTCGCGGTGAAGCATTGCCTTGACATCATTTGGTAGATGGTGGAAGTGCGAGTGGGAGGCATGGCAGTGGTAAGCATAATTATGGACGGTGGCAGATGTATGCTTCTGCTCGGAAAGCCAAGGTAATATTGACATGCTACGTTACCTTTGGCTGCGAAAAGAGTGCTACCGAAAGTGGCTACTCGGACAACGAGATCGATATGACTGCGGCACAAGGCGACGCATGTCTACTCGGACACTGAAATCAAAAAAGCACTGAAATTGGACCTCACCAGTGCCTGCAAATTACTGTTGGTTCTTATGGTTTCTACCGGAAATACAAGGTGGGATAATGGCAGCGGAAACCATGACGGCGGACAGCGGCGCACGTCTACTTCGGTTTTGAAAGCGAAACGATAATTGAAATCGGACTTTAGCTGTTCCTGCTGGGTACTGTTGCTTCATATGTTATCTACAGAAAGTGCGAAGCGGGACAGTGGCAGCA
Source organism: Dicrocoelium dendriticum (assembly GCA_944474145.2). Taxonomy (NCBI): domain Eukaryota; kingdom Metazoa; phylum Platyhelminthes; class Trematoda; order Plagiorchiida; family Dicrocoeliidae; genus Dicrocoelium; species Dicrocoelium dendriticum. Next base: position 76,935,677 of record OX104070.1, on the reverse strand, counting down.
GTAGCACTGGTACTAAAAGGATCATAAAAATCCACCTTACCTGCATCCGCTGCATGTTATCACCTCATTACAGCGCTGCTGCTAGTGACAGATTATAAAAGCGCGGGGTTATTATTACTTCGAACGGCCGGGCAAGCACGCCTGACTGTGCAAGCCAAGTGATTACTAAAATCCGTCCTTACTTGTTCTTGCAAATCATGTTTATGGTGACGTTTTGATGGTTGAAGTTGTAAGTTCATCCTTCCTAATCTGATACGCGTGCCGCTTTGTAGTAGTCATTTGTTTCTGTTAGGGGCACAGTATGGTATATGGACGTCATTTGCGGGACAAAGTGTGGTACGCAAAGGATCACCTCAATAACAGGGTCTGTAGGAGGCAATGGGGTGTGAGGTTAAATGAACGCCGTAAGGCATGAGTTGGAAACATTTTATGAAAGGTTTACGCAATTTAAGGTGTTCTAAAAGTGAGCGAGAGAAGTGTTGATGACTGCATATTGCTGTTCCTTGCAATCCCTTTTAACGGCATTCAAACTAAAGGGTAGAAATATCGGCCTTTAGCCGGATCCCCCAATGGCAGATCAAACGTACTTAAAGCACGCCCACGGAGGCACCAATAACAGGCTGGCGGCTTGTGAGCAATGCCATCGTCCTGGAAGTAGCTCCAGTTAGGTTATGGAATTTGTTCCCACTCAGGCTGCCTAGAGGTGTCTAACGCTACGTGACTTCAACCTCCCTGAAGTTTGCTGGTTTGGGCTAGATTGCAGTTCGGCGGTGTGCAATTTCGGTTCGGAACCCCATCGAGCTAAAGTAAGTGCCATCCAGCTACCGCTGTGTCACGTCCAAACGTTTGGCGGCAGACGTTAACGCAATGCCAGACAAAGCTCCTGTGCTTCGTTGCGCGAGCACCATAGCTGACACCGTTGAGCCAGCCTAAGGGAAATTTAAGGCTTACCTCCTCGAGATATCTACTCCCCACATCCCCCTCATTACGTGTCAGGTGAAACGGATGCAGCCACCTTGGATAGGTCTTACAGTTAAATACTTGCTCACGAAGCGCTCTAATTACTGGAGATGTTATCAAGCGGCTTCATCAACCAGCGCTAAGAAAGCTATCCAACGATTAGAAATAACTATAAGCAAGAGCTTAGGACTTTTCGTTTTAAGTACGAGGAGCATTCGGCTGACGCAGCCGTGACAAACCTAAAGCCCTTCATTCCTTATGCAAAGAGACGCAGCTGTACAAACTCCTCTATATCGGCTTTACTGCGAGCGGAAGGGACCCGTGGGCACACCGCATATGCTAAGGCTTGTATAACTAGCGGATAGTACACTTGTGACTCCCCTCGTGAGGCCCTCCTATCTAAGGTTTGGCTGGTTACGAAAGTCCCAGAGGATTCTTTGTAACTGAAAGCAGAATAAGGGAGACCAAAGTCTTCGAGCTATTTCAAGGGCTAACATTTTTCAAAGCTTGTGGCCCTGATTTAATTGATCCGATGTTGATGCATAACTGGGCCGCTGGGCTAAGCACCCTCTGAAATGCAGGTTTATCATATCGCTGGAAAGCTGTGCCTTACCTATGGAATGGAAGGAGACAATCCTCTGTCCGATTTTTGAAGAGGGGACAGGGCACCGCCCGCAAACTACTGGCCTCTCATCTTGACAAGCTCAGTTAAGTTTGTTGAAAAATTAGTCACGGATACGGTGGGGAACCACCTGGTTAATTTTAAGTCTCCCTGCCGCACAGCATGGGTTTCGTAAGGGGTTTTGTGTCTCATAAATTTACTGGTAGCCCGTGAAAGCTGGGCATAAGCAGTAAACAAGGCTCACCCTGTAGACGTACTTTTCGTTTTTGCTGCTCCTTGGATGACTTTAACGTACTTGCAAGCAAATCCGTGTTGATGCAATAAATTTGCACATTGTACCTATAATTGGTTTGGACCGCCATAGACGCTGCCTTATGGTCCATGCCTTATGCATTGAAACCTACAGTGCCAGGATAAGGAGAACAGCTGCAATGAGGCTGTGGTGATTTACCGGTGGTTAAGGCTACAGGTATTGCAGTTGACTCGTTGGTAATACCTCCAAACCAGTGGGACCCGCTTATTTTGCTCTTGAAGTGGCCAGCTACACTGTCACGTGCATGGCACCATATTTTAAAATGCTTTCCAGAAGTCGTGGTAAAACACCTGCACAACCTAGTCATTGTCCACGTCTTTCTCGAAATCTTAGCGAGCAACCATGGAAATTGCCAGGCGCGCCAACCCTTTCCTGAAAATCGTGTTGTTTACTGCCGCGCAGAATAAATGTATACTGCATGACGTTCCTACTTCTCTCTCCTATCCTCGCTATCAGTCGTTTGAGATGGGTAGTATGGTTATTAATAACCAGCACGCGGTTACGCGCATCCAGATTGCAACAGCTGCACCTACCTCTCGGATATCGAGTGACTGGTGCGGTGAGCATGTATAGGATCAGAAGCAGATGCTCCTGCGTCGTGCGTGCCGGCATAGCTACTACTCCACTGAGGCCTAGTGTCCTTAGGACAAGACAGCAAAATGCCGGTACTCTGCGCCTGTTGATAGGGTTGCATGATTGAAGGCCGAGACCACTTCTCAGTGGCCAATCGGAGGAGACACCTGGTGCGGCTTCCAATAAATTCATGGAAAAACGATAGCGTACTAACGCAAGCTTGGAGTCGACGCATGTATTCCAGTACCAGCGGCATTCACGGAGGAAACCAAGCCACCCGCACCTTATGGCAATGTGGTTACTTTGGGTCCATTGCTGGCAAGGTACAGGAGAACGGCCATCGGCACTTCGGCGTCCACGATGTCTGGAAGCAGCGCTAGGAAGAAGCACCTGATACGCCGCACGCAGTTGCAGCAGACGCTAGCCGTTGGCAGTCCGGGCGGAGTTAAGCCAAGTACACCGGAGGTTTCCGATTCTGCATACGCGTGACTGCTATGTCTAGCATCAAAACTAGAATTAGGGCAAATGTACCGCAGCGTCTCTTGATATAACGATAAGTGTATGCTGCACACGTCTGATGGAAACAACGTCCGCATACTTCACAACGTATCAAATCCAGTTGATCGGAGCACTGCATGTAGTCCACCTCCTGCTGACACAGGGCGCGAACGCTATTGTCAGCATCTGCCGCACCCCTCATTCCTCGTGGATGCCGAAAAGGTGTTAGTTTTCAGTCTACGGAACTGCAATGAGCCTGACATGCAGCAGGTATCAGAAACCCCGAACACACTGGTAACAAAGCGGATTTCCGTCTGTAATACCTGCCGTTTCTTTCATTTCTCTCGGAATCCACAGTCAAAGCCCCTCCGAGCGGGACCTCTTGACTACCGTGGGTCTCCGCTGCTGGTCTCGAGGACGAAAAGGTGCCAAAATCGCACGCAGACAGCAGCCTCGGATGGTTCCGCTTCCTTTTCTTGGATACGAGTAGGTCCTCCAGCGATAAGCACTGCAACTGTTCCACACTGAAAGAACGGGTAGCCACTTACACATTACTAGGCCTTGCCAGCAGCTCCCGATAGCAGGCCGACACGCCCATCGTGCGGTCGAACTATTCCGTGACCATGCTCAACAAATGGGCCTCAATGGCACCAAATATATCTCGTGCTATGCGAACTTTTCTTGCGCGGTGAAGGACACTATCACAATGGGATGTCATTTACGGCACGGCCACTGTTGCCTCTGTGTCCTCAGACATGTCCGCCTCTCCAACATTATTCGCTGACAGCACCTAACGGCAACCACCACCAACAACGTCTTTGTGAGCATGTAGGCTAGCGATATACAATAGATGCGCACATGGAATGGGCTACTGGTGGTTAAAGCAGCCTTCGCAAGTGCTGCCAAGCTCTATAAACACACGCCGCATGCCTAAGCGTTCGTCATCCCCTGCTAATACCTTCGGTCAGACTGCACTCTGTGGATGCGAACGCTTTCGCTGTGCCGCATATATGGCCGACAGGCGTTTGATGTCAGCCTCCTCAAAATGAAGGGCTTAGTAGTGCCACGCTGCTCCACGTCGCACCTGGGAAGCTTATCTCATGCGAGCATTGTTTCCCTCTCCTCCGAAATGCAACTGCACCTCCGCACTAGCATCTGAAGCAAGTAATGCAGGGTTGGGCGCTTACTTAAGCTTTCCTAAAAATGTTTATTCACATTTTCAACCCCATTGGTGCTACCGCACCCAAACAATACCACCTAGCAATTAACAGCTCCGCCCAGTTAAGTTGCCATGGGATTCACGTGCGACGGAGTTACTGGAAACATTCACCGCTGCGCACCGATCTACCATCCATAAGCCAAGGATAATGCCCAAAGCCGTGTGTATACAACAAATAACGCCGCACGTTGAACAGCTCCCTTTTATCGTCCAAGTTACAGAAGGCAAGGTGAGCACAAGGCGGCTGCATACCATGCATAATGTGTACCCGGCAGCAACCCAGGTTGGAAGGGAGAAACGCGTTCGCCTGCGCTGCGCACCTGTTCAAACCCAGCTTTCGAGTACAATTTATCCTGTGGGTCAACCTCAACATACTCCTCACCGCTTCTTAGTAGTCTGCCTCTGTTTCACTTGGCAACAAAGCATAAAAGAAACTCATACCAAGCCCGCTGACGTCCACAAACATACAATGCCACAAGATATATCCGCCTTAATTTTCGGATATGTGGGGTTCACCAAAATTACCTCATTGTATTGGCCCATCAAATCTAGCATGCTGAAAGGGACGATAAGTAGGTACGTAAGCTTTTTTCATTGCCGCACTATTTTCATTTGACCATTGGCAAAGGCTGCGTCCCCTTCTCTACCTCCGTGACACCAACATTCCGATGGCGCCAAAGTATGTCATACAAATCCCACCTCCTTAAACGAATCCCAATTGAAAGTGCAAAAGCGCACGCACCTCCTCTGTCCGACGAAAAGTCTTCTGAAAATTCAGTACTAGGCTTTCCTGTTCCTTTGTTAGCCGCCGATTTGTACACACAGCTAAGGTTATTTGGCATACTAATTGTGCGACTGACGCAGACAAACGTATGCAGTCTTGTAATATCCTCCCTTCAAAACCACTGAGAACCGAACACGGCAATGGTAACACCGGTAACCGTTAGAAAATTGTCACGCGGATAAGCAGCACTTACCGCTTTTCAGCAACCTACGATGGCTTGCTAGGCCCGCCCATAAATTGCGTATCTTGGTATTGGCAGCATTCCGGTAGCACCTGCTAAGTTTCTCCTTTGTAAGCTTTCGCCATAACCACCTTCTAAGAACAAATGTTGCCGCCGTTTTAACCTGAAGACGTTTTATATCCTCAAGGATTGCTGAAAAGTCCGGGTATGGACCCTTAAAGCTACGCCATAAGAAGCTAGAGTCCTTCACCATAGCCGCTCTCTCCAGAAGCGAGGAAATGCTTAACCACCTCGACGTATTTAAACTATTCGCTATAATGATTTTTAATTAACCGCTTGGCACGTTAACTACAACTTTCACGGTATACCAGACATACTCATGCACCGAAGCGCGCTGTCTTTTCAATCCTCACCACAACGCCTTGTGTACCGCAACCCCACTGTCAAAAGTTCATTGATCCCCTTGGTGCACTCGACGCTCCAAAGTGTTACTGCACCCTGCACACTCCCATTTTTCCTTGCCAAGCCATGAGTAATAAACTGAAGCGAAGCAATACAAAGAACGTAGCTAGTAAAAAGCCCTGTGCTGATGGGTTGATCTACGAAAGAAATCATTAAAGGACATGGGTGTTTCTATCCTACTTTGCTCAAATATTCGATTATTTTGAGTAAACTGGATTAGAACCACGGTCTGTCCTCGTGAACACATGAAGGTTGGCGTAATTATGCTTCAATAGCATTGGCTCTGCGGGGAGACTGATTACACAGCAGTAACGAGCGAGGGATTCCGTTGCCATCGTGCATAACGGAAATGTACGTACCGCGACCGTGGCAAATAAATAATTACTTATATCAACCCGGCGTGGTACACGCCATCAAAATGCATGTATATTCTCTTCGTTATTTACTGCCTTTTTACTTTTGTAACGTGAGCCCAAATGATTAAGCGGAGGCCAACAGGTTTTGTTGGCGCTTTTATATTTCCTATAGCTGCCCCACCTCTATAGCAGAGGTATTTTCTTAGCAATTTTATTTCAAGCATCCGCGATCACTATGATTATTCTCTGCACCTTTGCTAGCGGTTTCAAAAGATTTGGCACCGCTTTTCACTGTGCTTCGGTTAAAAGCTATCGTAAACACGCCCGCAAGCTCTAAAGCAAACCTAGGTCGGATATTTTTAAGCAATGCTACGTTGTTTCTTGTATGCAATAGGATGCCAATTAGTAGCTCAGGTCACTCAAAAGTTACCTCTCGTCGTGCACAGCAAAATAAATCAAATAGAGCTCACTCGCGGTAAAAACCGTAGGCTTAAACGTAGATAACGTTGACCTAAAATGCTAGCAACTACGAGAAGCGGTTGTAGCTACAGACCTTAATATCTTCCTTGACTGTAAAGTATCTATCTATCTATTCACCTCCAACCTACGATACTCCAACTACTTACATTTTACACTGCAGCTCAGCATTTTTGTGCGTAGGACCTCAAGTATCTGGCTATGTTGTCTGCCTATTCGTTGTCGCGCGTTACATTTTCAGTTGGCTTGTTTGCTTTAGCTTTCCTTCCGACTTACGCCTTACCAACCACCCATACTCCCCCGACTCATAGTTGACAAGCCAGCTTCTCACATTTGTGTGTAGGATCTCCTTTGACTAGTTTCTCGCCTAAATACTTGCCCCTAAGCAGAACTTTACATCAATGATATTTTTCCTATATTACCCTAAACTACTTGGCACAGTCAAACTTCCCCTTGCTTCCTATCCCTTGTCTCGTCCTACTCCTTTACTTATCTCTTTGGCTGTGGCTTTCCACCTACATCCGATGCTCCAGCGACTTAAATGCCACCCTGTAGTCCCGCACGTTTTGTGTATGACTGGCTGGCTAGCTAGCCGAACAACCTCCTGGTGGTGCCAGCTGGGTGGTTCGGGTTTAACCCGTTCCAGCAAATAGTTCGGCGGCAGTGTTCCAGGACGTGGTGGGTTTTCGCCTGGCGAGCGTTCTCCCTATAAAAAGCCACAAATGTCTGCTTATCAACACTGCGACGTGGCGGATGTGACTCGCCACAAAATAAAGTCACTTGCCCGTGGATATCCGGAAAGTGCTATCCAACCCAAGGACATCAATCGCTTATGCTCACATTCCTGACGACAACAAACAGTCAAAAATGCTGCGGCACATTTAAAGACACAAGCTACATTCATACACAAATACATACGTATATACACTCATACACTTACATACACTGTTATGCCAAACATGTACGTTTGTACATTATTGATCACACTGTTAGCTAAACATGATCATGCCTGTAATGGTGTGTCTCGCATGGTCGAGAATAAAAGTTTATTTATTTATTTAATACCTGGCTGTTTGCTCACGAATATCCTTATCTCGTCCTACTACTTTACTTTGCTCTTTTGCTCCAGCTTTATTTCCTCCAACAATCTCCAATGCTCCACCAACTCATATTGGACATTGTAGCTTCGCGTTTTCATGCGTTTGACCTCAAGCAGCCGGGTATGTTGCCTGCCTTTATCCACACCACAATCTGACACCCATCTCACTGATAATTTCACCTATATTTTCCCTAAACAACCCTGCATGGTCCACCTACACCTTACTTCGTATCCCGCGGCTCGCCCTACTAATCCACTTATCTTTTTGGCTCTGGCTTTTCCCTCCCCTTATGACCCACCTGCCTCCGATGCTCCACCGACTTACCTGCCACAGTGCAGCTCTGCACGTTGTGCGTCGAACTTAAGTATGCAGGTTTTCATTGCACACCGTTATCCTTCTCCACAGGATGACATTGATATCACTAATATTTGTTCTTATATTTAACCATAACAACGCTGCAGAGTTTCTCTTCACCTTGCATCGTATCATTTGTCTAGTGCTACTTCTTCACTTATAACGCTTGCTCTGCGCTTCCTCTCCTGTCATTCATCGTCTACTTCCGAAACTTCACTGACTCAACTTTGTCATTCTAGCGCCGTACTTTTGTACGTAGGACCTCAAGGAGTTCACTAGTTTGCTTGCGTACATCCCAACTCTCAGGCTGATATCGTCGTCTCTAATTGTTTTTCTTATAGCTGCAGCTTTGACTAATACCCTTCGCAACCTAGTGCAAATACATCATCCTCCCGTCTAAGCCTCGTTGGACATTTAGAGTAACTGTACTTTTAACCACAAAACCGATACATATATTGTCTTTACCTCTCGTTCCCTTAAGCTCTTCAGCACGAGCGGATTCTGCTACGCAGCTAATTAGGCTTTAACCCTCGCAGCACTCTGAATCCAACTGACTTACTTGTGACACCGTAACTCCACCGTCGAAGGCTTCAGTTAAAGAGCAGTATGTTCCACAAATGTAGGTTCATGAGCTTGCTTGCACCGCAACTCTATCTTGGTGGAAACTACCGCTTTTTGTCCTATCACTATCGAGCCTGCTCTTGAATGACTGCTCAGCAGCCTGTATCTCTTAGCCTCTCTAATACGAGCGTCTTCTTTTAGAAAGCTAAGCCGGCTCTTACCCTCACTTCCCCTGCGGCCAAATGGCTTACGAGTGACACCGTAGGACTCCACCTTCAAGAGGTTTACTTAAGCTATTGAAGTGCCCTCTGGTCACTTCATTCCACAACTGCTGTTTCCAAATATAGCATGTTCTGGTACCCTATGTGCTGCAGCCGCGACATTTTTTCTATCAATTAACGCCAATTCCCTGAACCCGTTGCTCTTTCATTACACTATCCCCAGCGTACCACGTCTTCCCTTTGCTGGACAGTTTCAAATATTCTGATACCTAGTTCCTGATTACAAATACTCCATTCGCAATGCTAATATAAGAACGTACCCTCATACATAAGACGCCGTAGCTGGTATATAAACCTAACAAGATAAAGAGCGTGATAGGGCTCCAGGTCGCCAGATCTGCTCACTTCCTCCTTTCCGTTTGGAACCGTTACTTTCTATGACCAATTCTTCACTGTCCCACCGCGAGACCTATATGGAAGGGTTAACTGAATTTACCATGGTCGTCTTATCTCGATAAAGACCCTGAATGCAAGCTTCCTAGGTCCCAAGGCATATGTGGTTAGCCAGGACGACAATCTCGGGCATTCCGTCCCTGTTTCCAGTAGCTTGAACAGTTAAGTTCAAATCCTCATCACCATCGGAACACTTCAACAAAGCTTTATCGTACTGGAACAGTTTCACTTACTTGCAACTCCATGGCGTTATGTTCCGTCCACCACCCCAGTGGATTTTACCTAGTATCAAAAGCCCATCTGGTTGACACCATTATCCTGTGGATACGTTACCCACCTCGCCAGTGTAGTGTGCTATTATACCTATGCTCACTGGCTGTTAATCTACTATGGTCTGGGTTCTGGCGTTCATGCGTACCTTATTCTGGAGAATAGAGTGAACCATCCCATCCATACCACCTACTGGTTTGAACAGTTGGGTTAAAATCCCTTACATTACTACGGAACAGCGTCTTCTTCACTTGTAAGATTTCTACTTAGTTGTGCTACTATGGTGTTATGTCCCTTTCACCTCACCAGTGGATTACTTCTCTTGCAATATCACAGTCTCTGACTACTTGGAGCTACTATACTACGGATACCTTGCCCAAAGTTTTAGCTCCCAGCAAATTTTCTACTTATTTACAGTGGATGCTCCTCCAAGACTTGTCTGCGAAGCACGCCCAGCCCGTGAGGTATCTGCTTGGACGAGTGGACTACGAATAAACTATTCGACCCTCATTACTCTGAGCCCCATTCCATCCAGTACCGCCGGTTCCAACCGTTACTGGTGTATCCAGAGTAAGTCTCGCTCAACTGAGGGAAAAACGGGTGCACATTGACTACGATTAGCTGGGTCGAAAACCATTCGTACCATAACGTTGTCACTAGTGCATTGCTGTTCTGCTTGTGGTAAATGACAGTGTTTCAGGAGGTTGTGGGTTTTTACCTGGCAAGTTGTCTCCCTACAAAAACCACACATGTCTGCTTAACAACACTGCGACTTGGCGGATGTGGCTCACCGCTAATATAATATTATCGTAAACTGCTAACCAGTGACATAGTCCTGATAACAACAACCAGTGAACACAACGGCATATGAATCGTACCTCACCCATTCGTCATACAGGGTTAATACCTATGCTCGATCGATTGGAAGAAGTGTGTCCAGCACCTCGACAGCCTGCTAGACTTGTTCGCCCTATGTTAAAATAGCCGCTTCTATCTCTGACCTGTCCAATCCTACTGACTCACTACACTAAGCTTCCCAAATGAACTATCCGACTCAATCAAAATGAGGCGACCAATCCAGTCCCGTCTGATCTGTCTCATTCCCTCCGACTGTTGTGACGTTGCCGGCCATTGCTCGGAAGACTGAACGCTCTGGCTTCATTACATGTACAGCCAAGCTGACTTCCTAGCTCTTGTCTATAAATCGTTTCTCTATCGACTCTGTCCTCAACTTTTCTCCCTCTGTCTTTATTTCTCCCTCAGCCGGAGAGCCAGATCACAGCGCTCTGCTAATATATAATCTGACCAGCCTGCTTCTCCTTGACTTCTTTGAGGCTACCGAGATATATGCGGTCTAGGATCTGTAGAATCAAAGCCATGTCTTCCTCACCTTGGCAGCCTGCTGGACTAGTTAACCCTATATCAATATAGCCACCTCCCACTCTAAATCGTCCATTTCCTGACACCATCTGTCTTCCAAACTTAACTGTACGATCCAATCTCCGTGTGCCGACTAAGCTAGTTTTGTTTCTCGGTCTCCCGCTCTCTGACCACTGTGACATCACCGGCCATTTTAGTGAAGACTGAATGCTCTGCTTTCAATCCTTCTTTAATCGGACAACCCACTTCCAGTGCTCTGCCCTAACCTAGTCTTATATGACCAGTGTGATTTATTTGTCTTCTTCCAACCTACCGAGACCTACACGGTCTACGCATTGTGACGCAGAGCTAAATCGCCCTCATGTTGATAGCCTGCTGGACTTGTTCACTCTTTAGTAATATAGACACCCATCTTCAACCTGTCAATCACTTGACCCACTCCATTTTCCCTCCAACCTTAGCTGTATAACTCAATCTCACTGCGTCGACTAATCCAGTCTAGCCTGATCGGTCTCCTTCTCTCCGACTTTCGTGACGTTGCCAGCCATTGCACGGAAGACAGAACGCGTTATCCCCATTAAATCAATCAATCTCTTGACCCACTCCATTTTTCCTCCAAACTTAGCCGTATAACTCCATCTCACTGCGTCGACTAATCCAGTCTAGCCTGATCGGTCTCCTTCTCTCCGACTTTTGTGACGCTGTCAGCCATTGCACGGAATACTGAACGCTTTATCCCCATTAAATCCAGAGCCAGGTTAACCTGCCCATTTCTGATCTGTAATTCTTTTCTATCTCGAATCTGTCCTTCCGTTAACGCGCTCTCTGTCTTTATTTGTTCCACAACCGAAAAGCAAGCTCTCAGCGCCCTGCCTTAGGCTCCTTTTGACTGCTTTCAGACTAATGAAATGTAAACATTCTACGCTCGGCATAACCAACTCTCAACTTCTGTCACATTGCGCGGATGCCTGACTTGCAGTGGCGTACTCCAAATACATATAGCTTCTTCCATCCCAAACCTTTCCAGCCCTGCTGACTTTTATTTGTCTTCCCACATCAACTGTACGACTTACACTCAATGTGTCGACTAAGCCAGTCTTGTCTGATCGGTCTCCTGCTCACCGAATTTTCTCAGGTTACTGGGATATTACCGGCGATTGTTCAGTACTTAACGATTAATTCTCCTTCGCACGATAGCATCGTTGGCTTCTACACACTTTAGCAGTAAACTTTTTTCGTCCGGACTGTCATCTTCTTGCTGCGCTCGTTGTTTTCAATTCTTTAATCGGGCAGCCAAAGCTCAGTGCTCTTCCTTAACCTAGACTCATCTGACTAATCTGCTTCGCCGTGACCTCTTCCAGTCCGCCAGGATGTTACCGGTATAGGCTCTGCAGGCACAATGCTGTTTATATTACTTCAAGATTCTGCTGAACTTGCTCATCCAATGTCAAAACAGCCTCTTCCCTCTCTTTCTATTCTTTACTGCTGATCCTGTCTATTTTCTTTCCATTTTTTGTACGACTCTACCTCAATGCACCGACTAAGCAAGTGTCGTCTTGTCTGTCTCCCTTACTTCGAGAGGCTTATCGGACCTAATCACTCCTGTATAATGTAGCTTCGTTGATATTTAACCAGTCTATTTCCGCAGACACCCCACCGTTCTTCTCACCACAATTGTAAGAACCAAGCTCAGTGCGCCGACTAACCTATTCTTATCTTAACGGTCTTCTGCCCTCCTACTACTCCCAGATGGCCGTATTATTTGCAACCAGGGTCAGACAGCGTCTTTGCTCTCTTCCGCTTACGTCTAGACTCGTGTTGATTTTATTTTCCTCTTATCCATGGCCTTCTCTGTTATTGCGCACCGTTTTTCTGCCCACGGCTTACACTCATTGCGCCGCGCTAAGGTATCCTTGTGCGTATGGCCTCCTCCGCTTTGACCTCGTTCCTGATTACTTGCGGCACGTGGGCCATTGCGGTGTTTCTTGATTAGTACTTCCATTATCATGCTCCCCTTACCTCTCTTCATATGCCATGCTATTTTCTTGTTCGCATTTGCCTATTAATGTGACCGTACCTGGGATAACGACTCCCAATGCACGGCAGGTTAGGCCCTGTGTGACCCTTTTCTCTAGATTATGACGGCTTTTGTACTATTGAAGTATGAGCGCTCTAGCGTAATTACTCTCACGAATTACTGTTCGCCCTGCCGTTCGCATTCATCCCCTCTTCGCCCATGGTTTGCATTTCTTTTTCCTTTTGGAAAGTTGCTTTACGTACTGGTGCTGTCGCATTCGGTCTCAACTTAGTTGGCCTTAGTTTCACCTAAGATGCCTCTCGCATTCGGACTGCCGTCAACTTCATCGGTTTATCTGTTGATCTCCAACAATCGTATTATTCGCTCACTTCGGTAAATACATTTTGTAATATCGGTCTCTTGACCCTGCGCGTGCCGAACCTTCTTCCTACGTAGTAGTTGTAGCCTGAGCCACACCACCGACGTGATGTAAAGAACGCGCTTGCATAACATTTATACCAAAGCAAAAATTACACAGGTTTTACCGCAACGTAGACACCGTTGCGCGCCACTAATCTTTCGATAGCGCTACTTGCTACACTGCTGTTTCTCTGTTTGGCTGCACCTTGTGCGTTGCCCGTTTATCCCGAGATTTTCCATTACATTGGCCAAAATAAGAAGAGTTTCCAATGGGACTGGCCGACGCATTCTTAATAGTCAGCTGGCTTAAACACTTGATCCTTTCTCCGGGTGATGAAGAACGCAGGCATGGTTCCAACCAGTGCGCTTTCCGCCATTCTGGAGCCGTCACTTTCACGGGGTCTAAACAAACGGCTTTTGCTCGCCTCTTGCTTACAGTATCACAATTTACGCACCTGGAATAAAATATGTACATGGATTTACTGATCCAAAATGGAAGACAAACATTTCTGGCGTGATTACCTTCACTGCATCGGTTAACTTCACTTTTTCTCATCGGCATTCAAAAAATTGGTTTCGGTGCCTTACATTTCCGAAAGAATATTCCGATTCTCCATTCATCTAAAGCATTTCTGATGTCATTTCACACACTGTTTGCGCTCGTATAAGCGGCTGTTCCCGTGGCCTTTCATGGAGTTTTCACTTGACCCCGAGACAATTACACTTACTTTCATTTGAAGGAATTCCCGATTCTATTTTGCGGTTTAACAAACTTGTAAGTATCTCGCATTGGACAATGGAATGGCAATTTTGCATGTTGTGGACGTATTCAGCCACATGGAATAACTGCACTCACCAGCCCCATGACAAGTCCAGCGCGGATAGCTGGAGACGGTTTGTCAACCGGACAGGTATGTAACAGAAAAGCCAGCCTCCGTTAACAATGGTTGTACTCTACCGCACAGTTTATCATTCGACTCTGCGACTAATTTGCATCATTTGCCGGTTTCACCGACTACTGGTGGTACACTACCAAGCCAAGCGATCAACCAAGGAAGAAATTTGGCTGTCAGTCGACTGCGAATAATAAAATGCTAAATCGGTCTGTAAGATGTATAGCCTGCTAACACTACTGTTCAACGGAAGCTACGATAGTGTTCCAGCACGTTGTGGGTTTTCACCTGGCAAGCTTTCACCCTGTAAGAAGCCACAAATGCCTGCTCAACAACACTGCAACGTAGCGGATGTGACTCGCCACTGAATAAAGTCACAGCTGAACATTTCACTCTGACGCAGTCCACAGACTTCTACATATAACCTGTGTAACCGGTTTTACTGTAAAGAATGCCTTGATGGAGAACAAAACACACCGATTTCTTAATGTTCTTTGACTGCACCAACACCTTGTTTAGGCTCCTGTGCTCATGGATTAGTACATGGCGAAATCACGCCCAACTTGTATATTGACCCAACAGTTATGACTGACTTTTACGCGCCCCAGCGCCACCATGATCCTTGATTTAACTAGTACCTGACAAAATGCTCACTCGTATGGACTACGTTGTTTCGAGTGGACCTTTCATTATAACAAAATGTTTCAATATTCCCAAGATGCTAAGCTTGTATGCACATTTGATCCCACCTTCACAGGTGTGTCAGGTTTTACCGAGAATATACCCTTTATTTTTTATTTATTCAAAATCCAACCCAACATTGCTGTAACGGAAGCAGTTATAAATTTTACATTGCTTCCGTGCCACACATCTACCTGACTCCATGGGCATGCCGATTATCCTTGTGAATGTTTATGACAACTACTTACCACTTATTCAACCTTGTGGTTTGCGAACACATATCTATGCCGTATAGTATATATATATACTCAGTTTGTTTCTGTGGCTCTGACAATCACTTGATCATGCCTGTATTTGTGTGTCAAGTTTCATAGAGCATAAAACTATTTATTTAGTTATGTAACACAGTCCAGTTTGGAATACTTCGAACATCCCAAATATTTGGCAGCACCCTTTCGTAAGGTAGCAAAGAAAACGGTATCCGATTAGAGATGCTGCGGCTAATACAACCCACCTAACCGCATTCGGTTTCCTGATAGGTAACTAATTCCACGTCCAATCATTCGCTTGTGGCTTTACAGCAATCGCAGATTGTTCCATGGAAAAGGAAAATATGACTACCCCGTGGCAAAAGCTGGGTAGTTTGGGTCAAAACCGCTCTAGCAAACGTTTAGCGATAGTGCTCCAGGAAGTGGTGGACTTGCGCCTGGCAATCGTTCCCCCTATAGGAAGCCATTAATGTCTATTTAACAGCACTGTGACTAAGCGGATATGCCTTGCTTCTAACTAAAGTCTCGGCCCCATGGTTACCAACCAACCACAACTTTACCACTGGCGTCACGCAACCCTTCTCACACTACCCACGCGATCAATCGCAATTGCAATGGCACATATACAAAATTGAATAACAGATAAACACGTGCACTCGTACCTAAATATAGGAACTCACAGCTTCCATGTTCATGACTAATAGGCACCATCTTTTATGCCTTCCACGACCTTTAGTTGCACCTTTGACATGACCATACCTACATAGGCGTCTCTCATTAGCCTAGAATAGAGCACCTAGTTCTTTATAATATTTATTCTTATCTTCTGCATGTACTAAGATTTTACGTGCCGACGGCATGCGTGCTAATCACCATATCCCTATACAACCTGCTAATCTTCATAACCAAGCTATCACAACACCATCGGTTTGTATGAAATTTACACATGCCATGTAACTAAATAAATAAATAATTTATTTTCGAATACTTTGCAGCAACCCCACTCTGACATGCTCAAGACGTCGCAAGCACTAGTTTTATAACCGGCACTTTGTATTGCATAAAATTCGCTGTTCACACAATATATCGAACTTACCGAAAGGGCGGATGCACTGGTCAGGGATGGTGTCATTAATGATGTGGTGAAAGTTGGTCCAAGTATGTTTACTAGCATAACAAATAGTGTGGAGACGGTTGTAAATCCAGGGTAGTGGTTTACTGGTGTATGTATCCAAAATATATTTAAATCATGTGAACGGTCGCTTTGGTTCATTTGCCAGAGTGTGCCTGTGCGCAATGACATTATTTAGTGTTGAGTCGCACCAGGCACGTCGCAATATTATTAAGCTGACAGTTGGAGCTTCTATCGGGTGAAGGCATGCCAAGCGATAAAAGCATCACTTCTGGAATACTACCGTCAATCCGCTTGAGTGATAAGGTATAAGTGGCAATGTATAGTGCGAGCCGAATGAACGCTGTGCTATTCGCAGTCCGTTGAGCTGCAATTCTCGAAGCTACCTAACCGAATGGCCTAGTCCATGTCCGTCATTAGTCGTTGAAACCGGTCAAAAAATGAACTGTCCAGGAAAGTCCGGAGAAGGGTTGCGCAGGCTGGTAGGGTTCATGAACTAATAGTCTTTGGCTTTTCATTTGTGGTATACTGGTCCTGGAATGAAAGCTTTTGTCCAAGTATCCGCCATGGAGGTGTCAGATGATGAGCGCAGTTGACTTTTGTGGTTGCGATAAAACGACAAATAAATAATTATGTTTCTAGACTGGCTAGAAGCTGCGCCCTTAAGGGATCAGATCAATGTGTACACTAATCCTATACTCTTGCAAGGGAGTGGGTAAAATATGAGTATATATTCCTCGTTGGCAATTACGAATGCATTGGCATTTGTTGGCCTACAGCTGGGCGGGTCGTAAGCGCTCACCCTGAAATCCATTTGGTTCCTTCAGGTGATATTGAGCTCCTTGATTTTTTTGTTTCGAAGGTTGCGTAGAGCCGTATTTGGATAGGTATTCTTTGGAACCAGGATCCAATTCAGCACAACTTCCATTAAAATGCTTGGGACTATTTCGGCCAGCTCAGTCCTCACAATTATTGGTGCGAACATGAAAAGAGACAAGAGCGGCGGCATTACAAGAAATACGAAAAGGATGAAAATAATTTCAAGAGAAGCAGATTAAAATAAAACGGGTTTGTTAAGAGATGAAGTAAAGCGGCGTACTTTACTAGAAAAAGAAGAACAACAAAAATGTAACCAAACTACTTTTGCGCAGAAATTGATTTCTGGAGCCAAATTTCAACCTGAGTAAATCTCAGCAAAAAACTAAACTTTTTCTAAGGCTAGAACATTACGTAAAGTAGCACAAATTTAAGCTGCTTAGCACAAGTTTTATGCGCTGATTACGTTAAAAGTAAACACAATGCAATACTTGCAATAGTGCACGCATTATCTACAAATGGATGGTGGTATACGAATAACGCCCTTACCTTTTCCGCTAAATATTGCTATCTGTTTTGCAAGTTGATACCAGAAAAAAGAAAAAATGTAAAAGGTTGCGATGCGGTATACGTTCTAAATAAGAAAAGCTATCTAGCTATCCTCTATATATAACCCGTAATACTCCGCAACAGCTAGGGACGTCGTAGGTGATCGAAAAGTAACCATTTCTGGCATACATAGCACATTTAGACAAATAAGCGACAATTTTGCGCGAAAACACTAGAAATCCAGTAAGGAATATTATGTCTTCTAGGGCCTTCAGTACAACTTAGAACTAACCCACGGTCATGGGACCTCAGTATATCGGCTTTAGTGGATACTGAGCCACCTAAACTACTAAGAACATAATTTAGTATATTATAAGCCGCTAAGTGGTTCTGAACTTTAAATCAAGGCTGCATGAGCTAGGTCTACCCGAATAAATCAGGCGACCTTTAAGAGCTTTTGAGAAGTTTTGGCCCGGAAAATGCATACCTTTCTTAAATAAACCGCAAGTTTTGTCTCTTAGATCCGATTTTCTATGTTCCTGAGCCTATGTTTCCAACCCCGTGAGCTAGCGGAGCCTGTCACTAATAATGATGAAATGCTTGGCGTCCCATTTCTTCATTTAAATGTGGGATGCATAGTAAGCCTGCATTAATACTTTCAGACCGTGGGTAGAACTATCAGGGCAATAGAGCAAAACCCCTTAGTTCAGTCTACGTAGAAGTACAGATTATTCACAGAAGGGGTCCAGAGTTACTGTACAGGTAACTTATTGTTAAGAGAAATTGTCTTCCTGTCCAATAATGGATCCACGATATGCCATCAAAAAGCTCCAGGTAAAAGAAGCATAAAAATGCAGAAATTTAAGGCGTCAAACCCAATTGTTCGAACACCAGAAAAAGCAGCAAAGCTGCCTATGTCAAGTAAAGCAATTGTGGAAGATGACGCTGTCGTCTATAGTGAAACAAGGTATCTTTGTAAAGACAATTCCAGTGAGTAGGTTGTGATGGTGTTATTGCTGGGCGAGTTAACCCCAATTGCTTGGACCCTGTGCGTGCGGCAACTCTCCAAAATGACTAAAGAATGATCCATTCAAAGGTATTTGGAACCGTCGGAATGATGCTTTGCTCTTGAGGTTTCGGAGAATAAATCTTTTGTTTTAAATAATCTGACTGTTGAGGATAGATCAATCATTGCCAGAGGATAAACCGTCATGCGTCGGACGCCGTATCTGTAGAGACCTCAGGAAATATAAGCAGCGAACATAAGGAAACCAAGCCAACACACAGGTGTGGGTCCGACTGCAACCCCAGCGCACGAAGAATGTTCTGTAAAGCGCATGGTCCAACGTGAGATAAGCAAGTTCACTACGTTCAACGCAAAGTATGGGTACTGGGATGTGCATAGATGAGCTTGGGAAATTGTGTAGGGTGGCCTCGAATATCCTTTGTGAAAGCTCTCAGAAAACGTGTATCAGCTTAGGTGAAGCTAACATCACCTGGATTAGGATGCCTAGCAAGCGGCACTCAGTTCATATAGCAGCGTACCAAGATGGGTGGCAAATGCAACGAACTGTTGAAGCGCGCATGTATGCTGACAGAGGTGCGGTGAGTTGGCACTGTCAATGATCGTGTTAAAGAGTCGATACACTGCTAATCAGAGATCACTCAGAAATGTGCGAGGCAGGACACGGCATGACAAAGCGATGGTATGCGTTGGAGCCGGGATCCGGGATTTATAAAGATTAATATGCAAAGGAGCAAACCCATGCAGTGTCGTCCACATGGTTTTTCATGTAGAACAGGAGGTGTATAGCAGAAACATGGAGTAGGAACTTTGAGGCTAGTAATGGAGATAACAGCCCTGTGCTGCGTAAAATAAAGTCGTCTTGCGTTCACGAGAGAGTAAAAGAAACGGGCCAAGTTGGGCTAAAGCTGTGCTAAGCATTGGTGGTTATATGACAAGTTATATGACCCAATAATGAGTAGTTGGAACGGATACATACAGTGACATTCAGCATGGCAATGTATGAGCGAGACTGCAAAACGTGAGGTAGACAAACGTTAAGGAAACAGGCCTTGTGTTATGGCCCTGAGATGGTTGGGAGGGCCTTCAAAGCCAACAACGAAACAAAAGCTAAAAGAAGTCAATAGCTGAAGAGGCGATAAGTGGAACTGTCTAGCCATATGGAAGTGTATTCACCGACAGCAAGTTAGTCAGTAAATTATGAAAAGTGGGCTAGAGAACAACTAAATGACTTCCACTTTCAGGATTGGTTACAGTACATCAGCTAACTTACGTAGGCATGTGAATGAATCGGAGGTCCGGCGGCGATACTGTGAGCGATGACCAACAAGTCGGCAGAATGCTGTGGCTGTCCTGCCAATGGAAGTCGAAGTTCACAACAAGACTTCCAGATGGACAACGTTGGAATAAAGAAGCTAGTCATAGAGAAAATAGAAGTAGGCTTTAATCCAAGATTTAGGGCCCATCGGTCGCAGCAGCAGATAATGTTGTCGCTTTAGCTACAGTGTAACCGAATAGTACTAACATATAGGAAATTAATACATGTGTTTGGAAGATGGAAAGTGTGGTGCGAAGCGTACACCAAGTCGTTAATAAAATGTTATTAGGATGGGGTAGGTGCTATATTGGTTTAGTACCTAGCTTATTAAAAAGCCTTTATGGGCAGCAACTGTCTAATATGGATGTTATAACATCGGACATGGGAGGCGGTACTGTGAGGGGATAGTCAGAGGTTTTGAGAAGGTGAAAGAGAAATAAGAGGCTGGCTTTAATCCTGCGCAGTTAGTGAAGCTCCAGCCCAAGCAGTTTGCAGCCTGCTTGCTAGTTTAGCGAAGGTGGCCAAGAAGACGCTTAATGAAAGACCACCGGCCTTTCTCGATCCTCATCCTATTACTCTTACCTGGGTTCAAGATAACAATCGAGCAGTATCCCAACATCAGTCGGGCACCTGTTTGTAGTGTTTGAGTCGACTCTGTCAGTCATGGTGACCAATTTATCCCCAAAAATAGATCTGGATTTGGCAGAGCTGTGGCTTGCTTGTGCGAAAACTTTAGCGAGCTAGTGTGATACACGCTGAGGTCGCGCCGGGTGAAGCTGTTACCTAAGGATGTGTCATTGTGGCTTAAATAGTTGAATGGAATAGTGCAACCGTAGGAAAGGACACTGCACTTCAATGGTACGAATTCTAGCCTCAAAATTTTGCACCAGTTTTTGAGAGCTCAAAGATCGTTGTAAATGGTTGAGAGGCTATATTGTGTGCAGCCGGGATTGAATGAACATACATCTTTGTTATTATCGACAAGTATGTATGGAGTGCCGTACCTAAATATCTGTAATACGTTATTAATGTATAACATAAACACTAGAGGACCAAGTAAACTACCTTTAGATACTTTGCTCGTTACGGGTGCTGTTTCGGAAGATGTTTCGCCTAGTTTCATTGACTGCGTTCGGCTAGCTAGTTAAGAAGCAAACCAAGCAAGTAGATGACTACTGACACCGAATGCAGCTAGTTTCCTTAGTAGTCCAGTGTGTGGAAACTAGTCAAATGCTTATTCATGTCCAGGAATATAATGACTAGTTCGTACCTTGAGTCAATGGAGTGCGTCATGTAGATCAAAAATTCAAACGGACAGGTTTGAAAAGATTTAGCTGGCGAAAACCCTTGTTGAGACCTACTGATGCGGTTTCGCTGAAATAGAAAATAAGCATTCCCTCCTTGACTATTCTTTTCATAAGTAGATGCAAAAGGCTTGTGGATTATAGGGCGAGAGTCTCTGGTATTCTGGCGACAGTCTTGGTTGCGACATAGAACGACTATCGAGTGCTTCCATATGGTTGGGTATTTTCCGCCGATCATAGAGCGGGTACAAAGTTACTAAAAAGTAAACAATCCCCGTCTTCGAGCAATGATAAGGAAAGTGAGACTTCGTCAGGACGGGTTGTGTGACAACTTCAGCAAGTGTAGAGCTCGACTGAAATCGTTCCAGTAGAAACCAGTGCTGCGAGTGTGGTTGTCTATAAAGTTTATACACTTGACTGGCAGGAACAAATGAGTGCTGATGAAAACATCAGATAAGTGCGCGTTAATGCAATCGCACTACTCTGCTGCGGCAGCGGTAACCCCATTATCGGGAGGCGCGGGTGTGGTAATTGGCAGATTGTTACTGCTAGTGCGTTGCTTCTTAGGTCGTACATGTGACAGTCCTCTTCGCAATACGCAGCGCCGTGTGTTCAGCTAATGTGTGTACTTGACTTCGCGAGTTTCTCCATTCGACGAAGATTTGGTTCATACCACTTATAAGATGAAAATCCTTAGTATTCTTAGAGCAGGAGCGCACTTTTTTATATTTAGTAGTAATTCTACGCCTAGAGGTCCTCCTTGGGAGTTTGAGCCCTCCTGATGGAGCGCTGCAGTGAAGTTAGGATATCGAGGGAAACCGTGAAGTTATTGTACATTTCACAGGCCGCATTGCCCCTACTAGTTGTCAGAAAAGAAGCATCCCAAGGTGTGGATCGGAAAAGTGAGGCGACCTTCCAATTCATATCCTGTAGTGGCCCAAAGGCTGTGTAGCTTGGGCTAACATGATGTTGAAATTTGGGCAGCTTGAACGATAGCCTTACAACCTTGTGGTTACTGCCGGGAATGTTACCTAACCCCGTGGCAAGTGCGTGTGGGGCACCGCTGGTGAATATTAAGTTCAGAGTTTTGGCTTGTGTGGTGCGTCCTCGCACATGCTGAGTCCAGTGACGTGCGATGACAGTATCCACTAAGGCCCTGTAAATGCATGATGCGGATTGCCTAAGCCACGAGCTGTGGGGCGTATTAAAGTTTCCGCTAATTATTTTATAACGAGCGGCGAGGAGTGAAACCGTAAAAGATTTTAGCAATTCGTCAATTCCAGCAATGGTGGGCTACAGCAAATTGTAGGTGCAGCCCATTAGAGTGTCAAATTGGCCTGTGGCTTGAGTCCAGACAGAATCTCCAGGATTTCCAAGTGGTACGGATTGGAAAGATGAGTCCTGGAATTAAGTGCTGACGTATATAAAACTACAGCTGCCACGTTGTTTGATGTGTCCGCTACTGCAAGCCCTTTACCCAGGAATGTGCAGCGGCGCATCAGACGAAACAGCTGCGTGCCACTTTTCAGGTATCAGCGTTACCTGTTGGCTGCACAGAAAGATGACGGGTGCAAGGAGGGGCACTTTGTTCTCGTTGGATGGAGCATTGAAAGGAAGGATTGTATGCGCGCCTTCCGTTTGGTCTGGATGTGGAAGGCAACCAATATTGCAACTGCCAAATCCCGTTGAGGTGAATTGGATGTTTGTAAGCCTGCTTTGAAGTGCATCATCGGTGGACCGGCGGAAAGTAAGGCAAGGGGTTGCCGGAGGTCAGGGACCATGTATTGAAGTGGTGTGTAAGCTGCGTTTGGTTGTGTATTAATTTGCGATGAGAGATCAGGCAAGTGGGCAGGTGGAGTGCATTGGGTGCGAGTCGTCGTCCAAGCGGCCGGAGCAGGCTGGATAGCGTCATTTGTCTTATGTCCAATAGTCGGGTTAGGTGATATAGTGCAGTTACCTGAGCCAGGCATACTTAGACAGATTGTCTAAACTTGCAGCGTCATAACATAGCGATACAGCAGATGTCGGGGCAAGTCGCAGAGCGATGGCACGTGGTGACCCAGTTACATTTTCGCGAGGTTCATAAGGTCCAGGTAGTGCGGTTTCTGTGCCAATCATACAGTTATGCTCTGTTTGGCGTGCCTCAAAGTATTCGAAAATAAAATTTTATTCATTTATTTTGGAATAATATCCATGTGGTCGTTGCCTAGGTGGCATTGTCGTTCGACTAGCTACGAAACCAGACTTCCTCGGAATCGACTTACGTATTATAGGGCTAGGGGTGTTGAATAGATATTTCTGGCGATTAGGTTGTTCTAGTTTGGTGATGGCATTAGCAGGCTTCTGCGTATGATAGAGGTGGATGTTTTGACATATCCTTGTGAACCGATTGGGTTTTTATGTTATTCAGTACCCACAGGGTGTTAGTCTCGGCCAGGTTGGAACGTTTGCGCGTCGTACCTTTGCTGGACTGTTGTGGTTTTGCTGGAAGCCGAGTAGTCAGCAATCGAACATCGCCGGTGGGGTTACTGGCCGTTAGCGTCCAACCGGTATAAGCTTACTTGGAGTCTCCTATGACTCTGGCATGGGGAGTGTACGATGCTAAGAAGTCAGTGCTCTCAATACCGGATTCCGTGTCACACAAGTCGGACAGTTTGCATGCAAACTGGATGTGTGTGGTCATGTCCACTCGCGGCTGCTATCAATTTAACGGTCTCGGTTTCCGTGCATTTTATGCGTCCCTTGTGTCCAGTGAGCTCTAGCACGGCACGGTCCGATTGTCACTTGTGATATATACATATCTACAGTATAAATCATCGAAGCTCAGGTGGTAGAAATTGCATTCAGTTGCGCTACCAAAAGTGGTATTGCTTGTATTATGCTTTTGGTTGATTTTGAAGTACGAAATAATGAAGGCTTCTGCAGCGGTATTTCGTCCGGTCTGATCAAGGTTGGATCGAGATTAGGCAGCGGTGTTAGGAAAAATCGGACGTCAATAAAACGTTTAGCGAAGTCGTGGTTGCAAAATTTGATCATTATTAGGCCAGGCTGGCCATAGACCTTACGTAAGCTAGGGGCCAGGCAACAAACATGTGGCACTTTGCAAGCATCTAAAAGTGTATGCAGTCATTTGGTAAGAGGCGGTTTGTCTTGTACAGTGCGTAGAATAGCGTTGTTGACGCAGCGCATGCATTCACTGACTTAGTGCGCAATGTCGCTTAGTAATACACCAGTTGCGAATATATCAGCCGAATTATCTAACGTTTTTTATTGGATTAAGTGCGGCAAACTCTTGAGCTTGTCAAGGGTCTCCGTACTCGATACAGTTTGAATTTTCAGCTCGTTTGCTTGTAGTTTGAGAGAAAAACCGTTTGTAAAGCATCGGCCATTAGGTCCAAAAGTATAATTTTGCACTTCCGTGTTTGGGTGGATTGGTCTTAGCTGTATAGTGCAATGCGGATTTCCATGGCTTGTTGACGGATATGGGAAGTACGCGACGTTTGCCAACAATGTAGTAAATAATAGATATAAAACAGGTAAAACACACGGTTTTCTCCGAGCTAAAATGGAAAACATGAACATGACAAGAGACCGTAGGAATGGTTTGATCAATAGTCCATAGATGGAACACACGATATGGCAGTAGAAGCGTGTTACTTTAAAGTAACACGAAAGAGGCCAGAACGTACTGTTTTTAACTCAAAATATATAAAGATAGCACGCAACGAAAAGACACCGTTTCAAATTTTGCGGGAACATGTTGGACACCGTAACACTGTACAAATATTTCAAAGTTTTATTGATCATGCACTTCCGGGCCTACCTTTTATTTTCGCCCACCTTGCTTATGTTTTGATTGCAAGTGCTAAGGAAAGGAAAAAGTTGGAACAACTAGAAAGCTTAATTTCACGATACCAAATACGGAGTGGACATCAATAGCAACCAGTGTGTCTTTGGTTTAACTACCTTGAACTTTCTCGGTCCACCATCCATAGCACGCAATTTCGCCAACCACAGAAACTTGCTGCAATTTGCAACTTTCCCACACCCACTTCTTTGATACAGTTGAAACCTTCCTTAGGCATGCTTAACTTTTACCGTCGTTTCACTCCATCCGCCGCAAGTATGTAATCACTACTCACGAATTGGTTCGTCTGTGCTTCTAAGCAGCTCCATAGCACTGTCTCCACAGCACGAGCTTCCGAAGAAGTCAAATCTTTTTTGGATAGTACCATGAGGATTCTCTAGCTGCAACTTTAGGCTCTACTGTCGTTAAACGTCAATGCCTAAACTACTGTTCTCGGAGCTGTTTTGCAGCAAATGGTCTATAAATTCAAACAACCAATTAGATTTTTCTTCTACAAGCACGTGCCATCCGAACCATGATACTGTACCTTTGGTCGTAAGTAACTCTCCCTCTGCCAAAGCATTCGCCAGTATCATCAGCATGAAGGACGCCAGTTTGCTGTTGTTACCGATCATAAACCTTTGACATTCGCTTTACTGGCTAAGCCAGACGAGTACTCACCCATGCAATACAGCAGCCTGACTTCACTTCCCAATACACCAGTGATATCCGCCATATTCCTGAGGAGACAACATTCTAGGTAATACGATGTCACGATTACAAGTCGTTCTGGCGAACACGACTCCCAACCACCTGGAACGCCTGGCTCAACTGTAAAAGAAGAACCACTTCAGCCGCAGCCGAATTACAAACAGCCCTCACTGGACATCCAGTCAGTGCTTCTACACACTACACCAAGTACAACTGATTGTGATGTTTCCACAGTAATCCCAGAACCAATGCTTTCGGTATCCATGCGAAGAACTGTTTTTAGGGCTCCATATAACGCCTCGCAGCTCGGTATAAATGCAAATGTCGACCAGTTCCCCGGACGCCTTTTATAGCCGAACAATAACAAAGACATTCGCAGGTGGGTAAATAAGTAAATAAGTAAATAAAGTTTTTATTCTCGACAAGGCGAGGCACGCCTTTACAGGCATGATCATTATGACAACAATGCGCGGTCAAGAGTGTGCAAGAATACGTTATGTTTGCCGTACCAGTGTATGTTTATGTAGGGGGTATGTAATTATGTAGTTGTGTGTGTGGGTGTGTAACCGTGAGGTTCCTGTGTGTAACTGTGCTGCTCTAGTTTTCACTCTCATATCGTCGGCAATGCTCGAGTAGAAGATGGATGTCCGTGCGCTGGAAAGGATTATTCGGATACCCACGGGGCAGTGACTTTATTTTGTGGCGAGTCACGACCGCCACGTCACAGTGTTGTTAAGCAGACATTTGTGGCTTTTTATAGGGAGAACGCTTGCCAGGCGAAAACCCACCACGTCCTGGAACACTGCCGCCGAACTATTTGCTGGAACGGGACAAACCCGAACCACCCAGCTGGCACCACGAGGAGGTTGTTCGGCTAGCCAGCCAGGTCTACTTACCATGCCATCGTTCGAAAGTCACTCGGCATACCCAATCGGCATCAGAACATTGGCATAACCAGACAGCAGATTGGACCATACCCATATCAAGATCCTTAGACTCCACCCTATTCTAGTAACAATGCTTGCATCCTGATGCAGTAATTATTTCACTCTATGGCCTGCAACCCTACACATTGCGGACACTCTAGCCGAATCTACCGCAAGTGCACTTGTCAATATATAGAAAGCCATTTTTGGCGTTCCTTCCAACGTCACCACAGACCGCGGCTCCCACTTCGAATCCCAGGTTTTCCTGCAGTTGATGCAAGTATTGAACTGCAAATTGATTCGCGCCACTGCTTATTCATTTCAAGCAAACAGTTGGTAGCCAAAAGTTTTCGTTGACACTTAAACACCGCGAGCTAAACACACTGTGCTCCGGCTCACTGGACAGATACGCTTCCTTAGCAGTTGCCACGTTTGTTTACAATCTGTCCATTATTCCCTCAATGTTTACCCGCGGCACTGGTCTTCGGAACCAAGTTACGCATCGCTGGTCAACTTTTACCAAATAGCCAACAATATCACTGAGTCATGCACTCGTTACTAAACTGAGGAATTGCATGAATGAACTTTGTATTTGAGCACACATGAGTCCAATTAAATCAGCATAGTATCACCCTGAACCTACTTGGTGCACTCAGCTTTTCGCTTTCAAAGACCATGTTAACAATCTTTAGGACCTCCGTATGAAGGTCCATTTTTGTTCTTTTACGTCACGCTAAGCATTTTGATGTCTAGCTACAAAAAGGATGGACACTGTTAGCAGCGGCTGCTTGAAACCTGCTTTTAATGGTTGTTGGAAGCCATACAAGCGAAAGGCCTCAAGTGGTTGACTACGCTGCATGCATAAATCCTTCCCACCAACTGACATCATTATCAATATTAATTGTTTCCCTATTTAACCTTAACAGCCCTGCATTATCCATCTCCACCTTGTTTCGAATCCTTCGCCTAGTCCTACTTCTATTATCATTTGGCTCTAACCTTATTTTAGTCGTAGGCCCCACCTACCTCCGCTACTCCTTCGACGCACCTTTAACATTGTAGCTCCACACATTTGTGAGAAAGACCTCGGGTATATTCCCCCATTGTAGCTCTTCACGTTTGTGCGCAGGACTTCCAGTAGTTGGCTGGATGGCCCGTCTTTAGCCTTGTCCCCAAGCTAACATTTTTATCTCGCATAATATTTACCATAAGAACCACAACAAGCTTGAATACGCTCTCCTCATCTCTCCTGTATCCATTACTTATTCCTACTACCCCTCTTACCTGTTTGGCTATGGCTTTCCTCTCCTCATATGTCCACCTACATACGATGCTCCAAAGACTAACTTTCCACACGGTAATTCTGCATGCTTGTGCGTACGACCTCAAGTATCTAGCTATGTTGCTCACCAATATCCTTATCGCCAAACTGACATGGTTATCTCTTATAATTTTTACCATATGAACACCAACAAGTTTGAGTATTCTGTTTTCATCTCACTATCCATCACCTATCCCTACTGATTCTGTTGCCTAGTTGGCTTTGGATTTCTTCCCAGCATATGCACCACCTACCTCCGAGGCTCAACCGACTTACCTTCCGCGCTGCAGCGCTGCTCTTTTATGCGACGGAGCCAAAGTATATGGAGTTCCTGCGCACCTTTATCCTGCTCCGTAGACTGCCCATGATATCACTAATAAGTATTCGTTGGTTAAGCAATAAAACACCGCAGTGTGTCTTATCACCTCGCTTTTTATCGCTTTGCTCTTCTAAGTTGTTAAATTGTCTCTTTGCAAAGGGTTTCCTTCCGCTGCGTCTCTTCCCAAGTTCCCCACAGCCACTTCCACTGGACGGGAACCATACTTCAACTACTGAATGGTCCTTATTTAGCAACTCAGCAAAGTGCCTTCGGGAAGATCACATTGCTTGAGTGCCCAGGACTGAAACCCAACGTGACCACAGAAGGCACCATACACTTCAAGGTAGAAGGCGGATAACTACTCACTGCAAGTAACAGCACAAGAGATCTTATTCAGGCCATAACCTTTAATTGGAGCCAATTCCAGTATCACGTAACGTGATTAACTACATTTTTACATTTGCATTACAAATCTATCTCAACTAGGAGGTCGAACAAGTATCACAGTTTTAACTTTACACCTCCCAATGGCAAGACCAATTTGGTCAAATTTGATCGTTACAGATTTGGTTGTACCTACTGCTCATGCCTTGTTGGCGTGTCTCGCCCAACCCCGAGAAAATAAATTTTATTTATTTATTTATACCCATCTACGCACTACCAACTACCGATGAACCAATGACTCATATATGACATTGCGGCTCCGCAGTTTTGTGCTTTGGACCACCAGCATCTATCTATGTTGGCCGTCTTTATCCTTCCCCCAAGCTGACATGGACATTAATGATAATCTTTCCTGTATTTACCCTAAAGAACGTTGCATAGTTCAGCTTCACGTTGCTTCGTATGCTTTACTACGTCTTATGTTTTTACGTTTATCTTTGGCTCTAGATTTTCTCTCGTCTTATGGACCACATACGTACGATGCTCCACCAACTAACCTTCCACACTGTGGCTCCGCACTTCTGCGCGTAGGACCAAAAGTAGCTGGCTACTTTGCCCACTTATACAATTATTGCCAATCTGAAATCGTTACCACTTACAATCAATATCATAAACCGAAACAACGTTGAATATACTCTCTACATCCCGCTTCTATCCATAGCCAATGAATACCACGTCCCTTACCTTTTTGGCTCCGGCTTTCCTCTCTTAATATATATCACCTACCCATGATGCTCCATCGAGTTATCTTTCACACTGTAGCTCCGCACTTTTATGAGTAGGACCTCAAGTATTTAAATATGCTGCGCACTTATATCCTTCTGCCTAAGCTTATGTCGCTAGCACTAATAAGTATGCTCTCGCCTACCGCGTCATACCTTTGCTGAACAGTTCCACATAATCCGTTACCTAGTTTCTGTATACGATATTCCATTCGCAACGCTAATATAAGAAGGTACACCCATACACAGGACGCCATAGCTTGCCTTTTAACACAAAGCGAGGTAAAGGGCTTGGTTTGGCTCCAGATCGCCAGCTCTACGCACCTCCTGCTTTCTGTTTGGAATTGCTCCTCTGTGGGTTTCTTCCCAGCCTCTACGCCAGATCGACATAGAAGGGTTAAATAAACATACGTTGATCATCGTATCTCATTAAAGGTACTGGAGACAATCCAGGTAGAACCCAAAAAGTAGGTAGACAGCCCGAACCACCGTATCGGAAACTCAGTCCCGGGGTCCAGAGGCTTTAAAAACCAGGTTCAAATATTTATCACAAAGGACAAAACACAACAACGCAGTATCGTCCTGCAAGTGTTCTACTTACTTGCAGTCCCGTGGCCTTATGTTTCGTCCACTTCGCCAGTAGAATTTTCCAATTATCCGAAACCCCATTTTTGGCGCTATTATCCTATGGAAACATTAAGTACGAAACGCCGGTGTGGTCTGCTATTGATCTCATGCTCGTTGGATGTTAACCTAGAATGACCTGTACTATAAGTTTCGGCAATACCTGCCTGCTGGAAAATAAAGTTTAAATCTAATCCATACTTCCAAATAGTTTGAACGGTTCCGTTTAAACACCTAAACCACAGGAGAAAAACATACAAAAAGCGCTCCAAAAATATGGAATACTTGCTTCGCAATATCACTATATGGATCAAAATGAGGCCAATATATCATTAAAAAATCCCAGGACGATATTGGAACCAAAGTAGAACGCATGAGTCCAAAGGTTTCTAAACAATAGGTTGGTATAATAGTTGGATGACGTTTCGACCTCGAAACGAGAGCTTCGTCAGACCAGGTGAATCAGTGTGCAATTGGTGTGATATTTTATAGCCAACAGGGACGATAACCGCGTTACCAGAGACTTGTGTCATGATGTCATTACAGTACCAGTTGGTGATGCAACCTCAGGTGGCACGATCACAGTGGGAATAGTCCGGGGTTTTCCTTTTGGTGTCACGACATTGTCGGATAAGCCTATGGTGATGACAACAGGAGTCGCCTTGCACTTTCCAATCTGATCCATGCACCGATGCTCGTCAAGCTGGCTGGCTTACGACCGCCCGCCACGCATTGGGCGGTTCTACCTCCTCCATTCTGTTTACGCAGTCGTCAGGTTTGGCAGTTTCCACCGCCTCGGCAATCAACCGCTGTGTGGTTGATCGTATACGCCTCCTAATGACCTCTACGTTTTTGAGGTCTTACTGGTGACCCGTGTCTAATGCAGGCACAGCTACGGCCGAGTCTCTTACTGTTGCCTGGTATTCAAACTCATTTCTTGCTAGTATTGAACTGCGCCTCCTCCGCTCCGAACTTCGTGTGCGTAATTCTCTCGCTGTTTGGCCTACGTACACATGTGTACAGTCCTTACATTTAATTTTATAAACAGAGTTACTCGTCTTATTCTTGGGAGGGGGTCTTTCAAGTGTGCCAGCGCCGAACGTAACGTCCAACCTCGCGGAGCGATCACCCTTAGATTTTCCTCGTTTAGCTCCTTCAGAATTACACCCGCAACGCCTTCCTTATACGGCATTCCGACCGTTCCTATCCACTCGGCTGGAGGTCTTGACTGCCGGTGTAGTACTTTATGCAATTGGCGTTTGACAAGCCGCCGTGGGTAACAACTTTCTAACAGTGCGCTCATTGCCACTTTTCGCGCAGCCTTTTAATCCTCCTCCATCGTACACAAGTTTCGCGCCCTGTAAAACGGCGCTGACGCTATCTCAGCGTAAACTTGTTTCGGCTGACCAGAAGTGTGGTGGAGTATGCCGTCAGTATCCGTTGGCTTACGATATATTGTCGCCTTTAAATTTGCCCTATTCCTGTGAACCAGACAGTCAAGAAATTGTACTGTGCCGCCACAAGCTTCCAACTCAATAGTAAGCTGTATTCTCTCATCAATGGAGTTTAAGTAATCAAGCAACTCGTCCTTCTTATCCCGTTTAACAAGTACAAAGTTGTCGTCTACATAACGCCACCAAACTTTTAGTGAGTCAAGAGTGTTTGTTAACGCCCGGTCCTTGAAGTCTTCCACAAACAGGTTTGCCAGTGCGGGAGATATTGGCGATCCCATGGCGAGACCTCGTTTCCGACTGTAAAGCTTCGACTGAAAGACGAAGTAAGACATGTTAAGACACACTGTAACACACCCTCGATTATCTGGCTAACTGTTAGTTTCGTCCGATCATTCAGAGTGACGTCTTCATTTAGACAACGTCATGCTATTCCTAGCGCCTCTTCTTTGGGTACATTTGTGAAAAGTGTTGTGACATCGAAGCTGACCATCAACTCATCTGACTCAATTTTGAGACTTGCTAGCTTTTGAGCGAAATCATAAGCCTTTTTCACGAATGTACTCGTTTCCCTGTTAGAGGCTGCATTAGCCTTGCCAATTATCTCGCAAGTTCCTGGGTCGGAGAGTCTGTACCGTCGACTATGGGCAGTAGGGGAACGTCGGGTTTATGAACTTTTGGCAAGCCATAAACCCTCGGAAGTGAAGTCGCTGTTGGGTATAGACTGTACTGCTTGCTAGCCCCTAAATGGCCTTGCACGAATCTTAAATAGTTACCAGCATCCGTTTTACTCTTGTTCATTACTGACGGCACGGTCTTATCAACAACTACTCTATATGGACCCGTCTTCAAATGTTGTCTCATTTTTCTAAGTATGCTGACCTATTCATTACAACAAGAGATTTTCCCTTGTCAGCCTTTGTAAGTACAATGCTGCGGTCTTCTTTCAAGAAATTTAATGCATTACGTTCAGTTTGCGGAAGCTTTCGTTCACCCGGTGGCTGAAACTTAGTGATATTTACTAACTGTGCCCGAATATTCTCTGCCTTCGTAGCAGGCATCTTTGTCACTGCGCTCCCAATGCTTGGGATAATTTCTTCTGCATATATCTTAGGCTTATTGATGGTAAATGTCAAACCTTTCTCCAACAATCTACATTCCGTTTCATTCAAAACCCTATCTGACATATCAACTACCGAGAATATACTATTAATTAATTAATTTATTTATCGGTACTAATAAACCCGGAACTGTCAGTAGGACCCCTAGCATTAGGATGCACAGACATTAAACGCTCGAACTTACGCATTTGTCTTTGCTTTGCATACTGCCCTTGTTTCAATTTGACGTCTGATGCCTTATCGAAAATTCGGTTGTAGTCAAGAGGCGTTACGGCGGTCTATAGAGCCAGGCTCAGCCGACTCGCGTCGATGCAGATCTTGCTTAAATGTTTAATAAATAGGTAAATCTGTTGTTTCAGAAACGCGTTGGACGCATTAAATGCAATCCTTGCAGAGGTGTACTTACTGCCCGGAGGTCTCACTGTGAGGCATTTCGGGATCAGGTTAGTCTTAAGATATCTCATGTTGAAAACGCGATGATTCTCCCAGTTCGCTTCAGGCGTCCGCAATCGAACGAATTTACTTGATTGTTTTGGAACACAGTGTCCGTAATTGGTTTCAACTTCTTAGAAGATACTTGGAACCGTTCGATTAATCATGAGTTAAGAGGTTTATAACCAATCGGTTGGTATAATAGTTAGGCAATGTTTTGACCTCGACACGAGAGCTTCGTCAGACCAGGTGAATCAGTGTGCAATTGGTGTGATATTTTATAGCCAACAGGGACGATAACCGCGTTACCGGAGACTTGTGTCATGATGTCATTACAGTACCAGTTGGTGATGCAACCTCAAGTGGTACGATCACAGTGGGAATAGTCCGGGGTCTTCCTTTTGGTGTCACGACAATGACGGATAAGTCAATATTTGGACAAAGCGAGTAGGTTTGCATTTACCGATCTGATCCACGCAACGGTGCTTGTCAGCAAAATATAAGGGTGATCGTTGCGCGAGGTCGGACGTTACAGTAAGAGACTCAGCCGTAGCTGTGCCTGCATTAGACACGGGTCACCAGTAAGACCT
The DNA here is from genome assembly GCA_944474145.2 of Dicrocoelium dendriticum. Taxonomy (NCBI): domain Eukaryota; kingdom Metazoa; phylum Platyhelminthes; class Trematoda; order Plagiorchiida; family Dicrocoeliidae; genus Dicrocoelium; species Dicrocoelium dendriticum. Next base: position 76,901,962 of record OX104070.1, on the reverse strand, counting down.
CAAAAACGTAGAGGTCATTAGGAGGCGTATACGATCAACCACACAGCGGTTGATTGCCGAGGCGGTAGAAACTGCCAAACCTGACGACTGCGTAAACAGAATGGAGGGGGTAGAACTGCCGAATGCGTGGCGGGCGGTCGTAAGCCAGCCAGCTTGACGAGCATCGGTGCATGGATCAGATTGGAAAGTGCAAGGCGACTCCTGTTGTCATCACCATAGGCTTATCCGACAATGTCGTGACACCAAAAGGAAAACCCCGGACTATTCCCACTGTGATCGTGCCACCTGAGGTTGCATCACCAACTGGTACTGTAATGACATCATGACACAAGTCTCTGGTAACGCGGTTATCGTCCCTGTTGGCTATAAAATATCACACCAATTGCACACTGATTCACCTGGTCTACCGAAGCTCTCGTGCCGAAATCAAAACTTTGCCCAACTATTATACCAACCGATTGGTTATAAACCTCTTAACTCATGATTATTCGAACGGTTCCAAGTATCTTCTAAGAAGTTGAAACCAATTACGGACACTGTGTTCCAAAACAATCAAGTAAATTCGTTCGATTGCGGACGCCTGAAGCGAACTGGGAGAATCATCGCGTTTTCAACATGAGATATCTTAAGACTAACCTGATCCCGAAATGCCTCACAGTGAGACCTCCGGGCAGTAAGTACACCTCTGCAAGGATTGCATTTAATGCGTCCAACGCGTTTCTGAAACAACCGCTTTACCTATTTATTGAACATTTAAGCAAGATCTGCATCGACGCGAGTCGGCTGAGCCTGGCTCTATAGACCGCCGTAACGCCTCTTGACTACAACCGAATTTTCGATAAGGCATCAGACGTCAAATTGAAACAAGGGCAGTATGCAAAGCAAAGACAAATGCGTAAGTTCGAGCGTTTAATGTCTGTGCATCTTAATGCTACCGGTCTTACTGACAGTTCCGGGTTTATTAGTACCTATAAATAAATTAATTAATTAATGGTAATTTCTCGGTAGTTAATATGTCAGCTAGAGTTTTGAATGAAACGGAATGTAGATTGTTGGAGAAAGGTTTGACATTTACCATCAATAAGCCTAAGATATATGCAGAAGAAATTATCCCAAGCATTGGGAGCGCAGTGACAAAGATGCCTGCTACGAAGGCAGAGAATATTCGGGCACAGTTAGTAAATATCACTAAGTTTCAGCCACCGGGTGAACGAAAGCTTCCGCAAACTGAACGTAATGCATTAAATTTCTTGAAAGAAGACTGCAGCATTGTACTTACAAAGGCTGACAAGGGAAAATCTCTTGTTGTAATGAATAGGTCAGCATACTTAGAAAAATGAGACAACATTTGAAGACGGGTCCATATATAGTAGCTGTTGATAAGACCGTGCCGTCAGTAATGAACAAGAGTAAAACGGATGCTGGTAACTATTTAAGATTCGTGCAAGGCCATTTAGTGGCTAGCAAGCAGTACAGTCTATACCCAACAGCGACTTCACTTCCGAGGGTTTATGGCTTGCCAAAAGTTCATAAACCCGAAGTTCCCCTACTGCCCATAGTCGACGGTACAGACTCTCCGACCCAGGAACTTGCGAGATAATTGGCAAGGCTAATGCAGCCTCTAACAGGGAAACGAGTACATTCGTGAAAAAGGCTTATGATTTCGCTCAGAAGCTAGCAAGTCTCAAAATTGAGTCAGATGAGTTGATGGTCAGCTTCGATGTCACAACACTTTTCACAAATGTACCCAAAGAAGAGGCGCTAGGAATAGCATGACGTTGTCTAAATGAAGACGTCACTCTGAATGATCGGACGAAACTAACAGTTAGCCAGATAATCGAGGGTGTGTTACAGTGTGTCTTAACATGTCTTACTTCGTCTTTCAGTCGAAGCTTTACAGTCGGAAACGAGGTCTCGCCACGGGATCGCCAATAGCTCCCGCACTGGCAAACCTGTTTGTGGAAGACTTCAAGAACCGGGCGTTAACAAACACTCTTGACTCACTAAAAGTTTGGTGGCGTTATGTAGACGACAACTTTGTACTTGTTAAACGGGATAAGAAGGACGAGTTGCTTGATTACTTGAACTCCATTGATGAGAGAATACAGTTTACTATTGAGTTGGAAGCTTGTAGCGGCACAGTACAATTTCTTGACTGTCTGGTTCACAGGAATAGGGCAAATTTAAAGGCGACAATATATCGTAAGCCAACGGATACTGACGGCATACTCCACCACACTTCTGGTCAGCCGAAACAAGTTTACGCTAGGATAGCGTCAGCGCCGATTTACAGGGCGCGAAACTTGTGTACGATGGAGGAGGATTAAAAGGCTGCGCGAAAAGTGGCAATGAGCGCACGGTTAGAAAGTGGTTACCCACGGCGGCTTGTCAAACGCCAATTGCATAAAGTACTACACCGGCAGTCAAGACCTCCAGCCGAGTGGATAGGAACGGTCGGAATGCCGTATAAGGAAGGCGTTGCGGATGTAATTCTGAAGGAGCTAAACGAGGAAAATCTAAGGGTGATCGTTCCGCGAGGTCGGACGTTACGTTCGGCGCCGGCACACTTGAAGGACCCCCTCCCAAGAATAAGACGAGTAACTCTGTTTATAAAATTAAATGTAAGGACTGTACACATGTGTAAGTAGGCCAAACAGCGAGAGAATTACGCACACGAATTTCGGAGCGGAGGAGGCGCAGTTCAATACTAGCAAGAAATGAGTTTGAATACCAGGCAACAGTAAGAGACTCGGCCGTAGCTGTGCCTGCATTAGACACGGGTCACCAGTAAGACCTCAAAAACGTAGAGGTCATTAGGAGGCGTATACGATCAACCACACAGCGGTTGATTGCCGAGGCGGTGGAAACTGCCAAACCTGACGACTGCGTAAACAGAATGGAGGAGGTAGAACCGCCGAATGCGTGGCGGGCGGTCGTAAGCCAGCCAGCTTGACGAGCATCGGTGCATGGATCAGATTGGAAAGTGCAAGGCGACTCCTGTTGTCATCACCATAGGCTTATCCGACAATGTCGTGACACCAAAAGGAAAACCCCGGACTATTCCCACTGTGATCGTGCCACCTGAGGTTGCATCACCAACTGGTACTGTAATGACATCATGACACAAGTCTCTGGTAACGCGGTTATCGTCCCTGTTGGCTATAAAATATCACACCAATTGCACACTGATTCACCTGGTCTGACGAAGCTCTCGTTTCGAGGTCGAAACGTCATCCAACTATTATACCAACCGATATTTTCTAAACCTCTCTACTCACTGCTATGCATATCTTACTGACTTCTATATTTTTATCTGTCGATGATCTTTTGCCTGTTTTTACTTTGTCTGTGATCTTTACCAGGTTATTGCTTTGTACATCCTGATGGCTACTGCATGCCCCTCTTTTTGCGTTTTTTTGCTGGGCTGAACTATTGGAATCAAAATTATTTTACGTCTGCGGCATCTCACAAAATCTTTTCCTCCCGCAACCCTTTTACTTTCCTTCAGTTTACTTCCTCTAGGGCCTACCTTCCACGCTAACCAAACCCGTGGGTTATCTGCCTTTATCGCAATCGTCTTTGCACCTTGTACATCGGTTGGCTTTTACTCTAAATGTTTTAACATAGGAATTTTACAATGATTGTTTCCATGCCTGTTCTTTGCTTTCTTGCTTGTTCCTCACGTTTCCTTTCTCTTAGGTCCGGAACTTCTTGAGGATTTAGGATTGGACTAAGCAACAGCGTTTTCGCGCGAGGCGGGACATAAAAGGCACAATGACCTACAAGGATCTTGACTGTACACAAAATGGATACAATTGCACGCACTACTATGTACGCTGTTCAGTAATTATTGCTGGACAAGATGCCTTCACACTCCTAAATTCTATGCATAACCTACATGCTCCAGACACAAGAAACTGACGTTTTGCTTACCTGGATGTACAAAAAGTCGAAGCACCGTGATTCTCCCATCCTCGGTTGGCCTCAGCGATTATGGCGGCCCTGATCAAGCTACCTACATAGCTAACAATGGAAATTGAAGTCATTTGACTGCTAATAACCGAGTGTGAAATCAGTCAGCCAGCTGATTCCCAGTTGTACATTAGTGTACGATAGGATTTACGACAGCTTTCTACGACGTGCTAGGTATTCGCCTAGCAAGCGTTCTCCCTATTAAAAGCCACAACTGTCCATTTAATAACACTGCGATGTGGCGAAGGTGACTCGCAACTGACAAATGTCACTGCCCACAACTACATATTGGCAAGTCGACTAGAGTCATAATTCAATATTTACTTAACGCCTACATATACATCTACCGTTTTCTCTACACATGTGGTGTTCTGACAGCTTTTGAGTTACGCACCATTTAACCCAACGTATCATCACTAACTGACGAATTTGTCCCTCATGATTACATTTACAGTTTCCGCAGCCGGTACAACTTTTGGTTTACGGCTGTTTTCATACATACAACGCGTTCGTTGCGAAACCTAAATGCCTGTATAAGTTGAGCATGCCTGGTTTGGTGTGTTTCGATACACTCCAGAATAAGCTATTTATTTATTTATTATACTACGTATGAACAATCCGACGCTCATTGCTCTGAGGTTCTCGCTCACGTACAAAACTGTATCTTAATCTATACAGCCCTATTCCATCCCGTACCGTCGGTTCCATCTGTTAAAAGTGTAACCTGATTAACTCTTGCCTAGCCGATGGAAAAACGGGTCACTTTGATTATGATTAGCCGGGCCGAAAACCAATCGTACCGTGGCGTTGTCACTGGCGCAATGCAATTCAACTTGTGGTAAACGGCAGTGTTCCAGGACTAGGTGTGTTTTCGCCTGGCAAGCCTTCACCCTATAAAAAGCCACACATATCTGCTTACCGACACCGCGACGTGGCGGTTATGGTTCTCCACCAAAATGAAGTCACTGTCCATTGATAAACATGAACAAGGTCCCCGTAACTAAAATCTGTGAGCACAACGGCATAGAAACCCAAACCTCACTCATTCGTCAAGCAGTTTTTCAATCATGCTTTCGGGTTAATACGCACGCAGAGTAATGGATAACAAGTTAAAGAACGATTAGAAATCTTACCCAAAATTTCGGTAACCAAAACCCTTATAGATTTTACCTGTCTTCCGAGGCATGCTTCTCCCACACTCCAATGAGCATGCCCATTATCCTTGCGACTTTCCTACCTGACAACTTCCTACCATTTATTCAACCGTTTATTTTGCGAGTACTTATCTATGTCGTACGATGTATGTAGACCCAGTTTGTTTCTGTGACTTTAACCTACACTTTATCACGCCCGTACTGGTGTGCCACATTACTTTGCGAATAAACCATTGTTTAGTTATATCGACTAAACCAACACACACGAATACCACCGACGTTTACAATAAACGCACATCAAAGTGTTGCTTCCACTGAGGAAACAACCTGCGTTCCTTTGCTCCGGACAAGTAGTGCAATGGCCTGACCGAGTTGCTGCTCATTGAAATCAGCGACACTGCCTTATTTTTGTTACAGTCTTCTCACTAGACGCTCCTGTTGTCTGCAACCTCAAGCATTGTGTCACATTTTCAATCATTTTCATTTGCGCCTCCATTTGCGCTTGCTGTTGAAAAAGCAGCCTTTGAAATTGTTCAGCAGAAAATTTCATCATATTTCCACTTTTCTCCGTCGCCATTTGTTATAATCTTCTCACTAGACGCAATTCCAAAAATAAAAATTGACTGCTCCACAAAACTCCTAGCAAACCGAAGAAAAAAGCAAAACGCCAATGATCTTGACATAACAACTTATTAATCGCCGTCAACGAACACTGTACAACGACTGCTGACCTTGGCTGTATTTATAGGTCTCTACCGACCTTCGACTTCTAGAATTGGAAGGTCAGCTGCCAAAGTTAGTGGTTCCTCATATCTTTTCCCGAGAGGTCAGGTGGCTTTTGATCACGTGTAGAAGGAGAACATTCCGGAACTTTCGAAATCGATGCGATAATCCTTAGTAAACGATTAATTGCTAAAATAAGAAATTTTTAAGGCAATTCTTACTTTCTCCCGGACACCTCTCCTCCTGAGATATAATCCTAGGTGTAAGAGGAAAGCCTGGTGTTAACTTGCAGTCTTCGGGACGGTGTTCTCTGCCTGTCGGTCCACCTCCTTGGCAGAAGCGCCCGAGAACTTTGTTCCGATGTTCTTGTTCTGGATTCGTTGCTCGACCTTGTGCAGCCGTCCACTGTTACCTTCGGCAGGTTGAAAGTTTCCACCAGTAAATCGAACGGGAGGTCAGTAGGCCTTGCTTGTTCTGGTTGGCAAGATGTGGGCCGTAACTGGTTTGCGTGCCGTGGCCAGATCTGTGCGCCCACCATCACGTCATACATGACGCTTACTCTTGTGTCTTCTACCCAGTGCTTTTGGTTGGCTATTTAGTCGCGTACCTGATATATAGCGCACGTTCATCGCGCTATACTTCACAAGCTTCCGTGTTTTCCTACATTGTCTCGCGCTTACCTGTCACCATTGCCTCTGAGGGCATCAATATACTTGATCACATGCCTGCAGAGGCTCTGTGCGATACGCTTAAATTAGCTACGCTTAAAGGCAGCACCGCATCAGATGAGACTCGTCTGCAACAGTTACTTTCCGGCGTCGAGCTTTGCGATCCACCCCATCTTAGCTCCTTCGACACATGCGTTTTGTAGCAGCCTGGAGATTCCCCGGTTTGCCTGTGTAAAATTCTAACCAAAATTCTATAATTGTACACCTAGGCAACCGGTGTGGTTTGTTGAACTGCTTGCTGAGTTCGAATGCTCTACTCGCACAGCGCCATTTTTTGCTTGGCGCTCGTTTCGGTTGCAACTCGCAACTGCCATGTGTGCTGTGCTTGCTCCGTTCCCCTAGCTAGAGCGTCCACGGTGTCGTTCTTTTATAGCTAGATAACAGGGGTTATTTTACTGTACCAATAAAAGTTTCCCTGCAACTCGATCCGTGTTCTCGAATTGCTTTCTTGGCTCCCGGTACAGGCGACCCGCTAAATTGGTGACCCTGAATCCGGATCAACCTCCGCGCCGGATATTTGGAACTTTGCTCTGGTGAGCTCGTTCCATTTATTTTCATATTTTCCGGGTTATTTTTGCATACGGTAGCCTATTTTTGCGTCCATTTTTAAGCCATGGATCCTTCACAACCTAAGGTAGAGTCTCTGCTTAGCGTTGTATCCCTCTCTGTTCCACCTTTTGGGGACATGGATCCTCTTCTGTGGTTCGCTCATCTTGAGGCTGAGTTTTACAACCACAGAATCACTTCAGACTACGCCAAGTATTGCAAGCGCCTGTCCTACCTCCCCAAGAAGATATCAATGCAGGTTCGTGACGTCATCATTTCTCAGACCGAAAACCGCTATGAGGCTCTCAAGGAAGCCACGATTAAGCGTGTTATGCCCACTGAGAAACTTCGACTGCAACAGCTTTTCAGGGATCTGCAACTGGGCTACAAACTGCCCTCAGCCCTGCTACGAGCGATGCAGCAACTCCTTGGTTCCTCAACCATGGACGAGACGTTACTTCGCGAACTACGGCTACAACGGCTACCGGGAAACCCGCAAGCGATTCTCGCTACAATAAGCTCCGTTTCGCTCACTCAACTAGCAGACTTAGCAGATCGAGTTATTGAACGACCACAGCCACAAGCCGACGCCAACAAGATGAATGCCGTCGCGTCCCAGGGCACTTCTATCACTGGCTTACAGTCTATTATAGAAGCCCTCCAAACACAAGTTGGGACACTTAGTAGCCAGGTGCAACAGCTTACTATTAACCCTCGTCGTCATAGCCGATAAAAAGCGCCCTGCAAACGTTCTCAGTCTAGCACCAGGCAAGCTAGTTGTTGGTACACCAGGGTTTTGGTACCGCAGCTCGTAAATGTGTCAAACCTTGCACCTTCGCCGAGAAGCAGGGAAACTTCGCGACCGGTCCGTAACGGCGACGGACGCGACCGGCCAAAACCAAAGTCGTCCCATCCGCGTTAGGGATTTAACTTCCGGCACCGAGTTTCTAGTCGACACTGGAGCCGAAGTTAGTGTTATACCCCGAAGCCCAGATGAGGTCGTCTCACCATCGCCGACCAAGCTGCCTGCCGCCAATGGCACACCAATCGCAACTTTCGGCGACAAGATGTTAACGCTCAATCTAGGCCTTCGGCGAACCTTTCGCTGGCCTTTCATAATCGCTGCTGTGCCTTTCGCTATCATAGGCATAGACTTTCTGCAACGCTTCGACCTCATTGTCGACGCTAAACGTAAGAAGCTTATCGAATCTAGGACACAGTTCCGTGTTATCGGGACTAGCGCCAACGTGGCTGCTATCACTCCCATTCGTGTCCTACCACAAGCTTTACAGCTTTTTCTAGAACTTTTCAGCAAGCACCCTAAACTCGTTCGCGTCCTGAACGACTTGCTCCCTGTGACGTCAAACGTCATGCATCACATCTGCACTAAGGGCCCACCTGTTTCGGCCCGCCCTCGCAGACTAGCCCCGGACAAGCTCAAAGCTGCTAAGGCGGAATTCGAGCAAATGCTCGAACTGGGAATAATCCGCCCATCCAAATGTCCATGGGCATCACCATTACACATGTTGCCGAAGAAATCCGGTGACTGGCGCCCTTGTGGTGACTACAGGGCACTTAACAAAGTTACCGTCCCGGATAAGTACCCCATTCCGCACATGCACGACTTAACCTCAGCTCTAACTGGTAATTCCATTTTTAGCAAAGTCGACTTAGTTCGCGCCTACCATCAGATACCTGTCGCGCCAGACGACATTGCTAAAACAGCAGTCATCACGCCATTCGGCCTATTCGAGTACCTCAGAATGCCTTTCGGCCTCAGCAACGCTGTCCAAACTTTTCAGCGTTTCATTCATGAGGTAACACGAGGACTCGAAGGCGTTTATCCTTATCTAGATTACATTCTCATCGCGAGCTCTTCTGACGGAGAACATCATCATCACCTCGACGCTCTCTTCCAAAGCTTAACACAGCACGTGGTTACCGTCAACCCCGATAAATGCAAGCTTGGTCAAAGTTCCATCGACTTTCTTGGCCACTGCATATCCGCCTCTGGTATCGACGCCCTGCCAGAAAAAATCCAGGCACTGAAGGACTACCCTGCTCCCCGTTCCTTCAAGCAGTTACGCCTATTCCTTGGCCTGGACAACTATTATAGACGCTTTATACCTAACTGCGCGAGCATTGTTCAACTAATGACTGACTTGCTCCGCAGTAAACAACGGTCTTTTTATTTTACAGACTACGCTAGACTGTCTTTCGAGAAGCTCAAAGGCGCTATCTCCAACATAGCGCTTCTCGCCCATCCAGACACATCAGCACTACTCTCCCTGACGACTGACGCATCCGACACTGCCGTCGGTACCGTTCTTCAGCAACTCATCGACCGTCAATGGATACCTCTAGGCTTCTTCTCGAAACGTTTACAACCTGCCGAATCGCGTTACAGCACCTTCGGTAGGGAACTGTTAGCTATCTACCTAGGTATCCGACATTTCCGTCACTACCTCAAAGGTTGACATTTCGCCGTCTTCACCGACCACAAGCCATTGATCTACGCAATCAATTGCGCAACAGACAAGTACTCGCCGCGGGATACGAGACACCTGGACTACGTTTCTCAATTTACGACAGACGTACGTCATGTCTCAGGTGCTCTTAATCCCGTCGCGGATGTATTTTCACGCACTCAGCAGAGCAGCTTATCGCCTGGCACCAACATTGACCTAGCCGCTATGGCTGCTGCCCAACAAGCTGATCCTGACATAAGCAAGCCACGACGCAACACCACTGAGACGATCACGATCGATCGACTCAAACCAACATTCCTCGACAAGTCTGGCTCTTCGGTGCATCAAGCACCTTCACAGACATTGTTATCAAAGCTCGCACCGAAACCTCAGCCGAGTCAGTCCGCTCCAGCAGAACCTACAACTTCAACCGACAGCACTCCTACTCTCCCTACTATCGATCGACGCGTTAGGAAGCTCAAGCCCCCTGTTCGTTTTCCAGACTCTGTTAGCACTCACTATTTTACGTAGAACTTGCCTTCGAAATTTTCTGCTCTTGCCATACTTTTTGAAAATCCACAAAAAAGACCAAAACGTCTTGAAACTACCACAAAAAAGAGCAAAATCTTTAAAAACCCAAAAACAGCTTTGCACGTTTTTCGCTTTGCACTCTTTTGTGTGTGGCTATGCATTTACGCTGCTTTTTTATTTTGATTTCCATATACACCGTCGGTTGGTTGAATATTGTTTTCACTTTTCGCTGGATCCCCGGACGTCAACTGGAAGCGGAACGAACTTCTTGCTCAACCGCCTACGTGAAATTCACTAACTGACCCCCACAAACGGTTTTTTACCGTTTCGACACCGTAGGGAGGACACGGGTGGGAGCCCGCTGGGGTCCGATTGCATGGTTCTCCCCCAGCAGCTGCATCAGGTTTCACAACCTGGTCTCGCAGAAGGCTGGCCCGCGACGGACAGTCCTCACGTAGATAGAAGGACTGCTTACACAGTCCCTTCTGGGAGAGGGCTACGTAGCAGTCTGGAGATTCCCCGGTTTGCCTGTGTAAAATTCTAACCAAAATTCTATAATTGTACACCTAGGCAACCGGTGTGGTCCGTTGAACTGCTTGCTGAGTTCGAATGCTTTACTAACTCATCGCCATATTTGCTTGGCGCTCGTTCCGGTTGCAACTCGCAACTGCCCTGTGTGCTGTGCTTGCTCCGTTCCCCTAGCTAGAGCGTCCACGGTGTCGTTCTTTTATAGCTAGATAACAGGGAATCTTTTACTGTACCAATAAAAGTTTCCCTGCAATTTGATCTGCGTTCTCGAATTGCTTTCTGGGCTCCCGGTACAAGCAACCCTCGAAAGTTCCCTAGCTGGTTCCTCAAAACACGACGACTCCATAACCCGCTAGCTTTAGGCGCAATGACTTCCAGCATACATCGCTGCGATTTTAGCAATTTTTTGCTACGATACCACTATGGAAAGGCTCGCAGCGCCTGCGGACAAAACGCACGAAGGTTTCTATAAGAATTCACTCAAGCCCCCAGCTGGATACCTCACAGTCAGCTCATCCCATAGCACTACGTTTGATTTGATCAACGAAAGAGTCGCCCGTCTAGCAAGCAGCATTTCTGCTATTCGACGCGAACGCACTACTAACCGAAGAAGGCTTCATGGTCCGCGCCGCAGCACATCACACTCACGTCAGCGGTCGTACTGCTACTTTCACCGTCGCTTCGTTAAAGCAGCACGTAACTGTCGCCCGCGATGCAATTTTCCGAAATGAACTCCGATTTCGCAACCGGGAAACGCCAAAGCCAGCCAGCAATTTCGACGACTGTCGTCTGTCCAATCCTCAGTCGCCTGCTGTATGTGTTCTCCTCCAGAACTAAACTTCATTTTTTGTTCGATACAGGTTCAGAAATCAGCGTTATACCACGATCTTTGGAAAAACGCGCTCCGCAACAAGGCGGAGTCACGTTACAGGCGGTTTTACCAGATCAAAGTCTCGACATGCGACCAGAAGCTGTTGCACCTTAGCCTTGCTTTACAAGAAGCATTTATTTTTATCTTTACCACGGCAGGTGCCAAAAACCCATAGTTGGCATCGACTTCCTTAGCAAAGTCACCCTCGTCGCCGATCTACGTTGTAGGAAGTTACGGGATGACAGCTCTTTGCTCAATTTTCCTTGCCACCTAGCCCCAGTAAGTTCTGTCGAACTTCGCGTACTCATGCCCCAAAGTACGCTTTATTCATCATTGCTGCAACAATTTTCGCCTTTGGTCCGTACTAATACCGACTTTATCGAGCTTAAACCAGAGGTTCGTCGTCATATCGTCACAACGGGTCCAGCAGTCTCAGCCAAACCGAGACGTCTTCCGCCTAACAAGCTCCAAGCGGCTAAACTTGAATTCGAGCCTATGATCAACGTCGGCGTCATTCGCCCAGCAAACTGTTTTTGGGATTCCCTGCTTCAGCTTGTACCCAAAACGTCCGAGGATTGGAGTCCGTGCGGTGATTACCGGACACTCAACGCCGTTGTCATCCCCGACAAATATCCTATCCCTCATATTCATGAGTTTCCCTTGGGATTGTCCAGGAAGTCCGTCTTTTCCAACATTGACCGTGTGCGCGCGTACCATCAGCTTCCAATGGCACATGAAGAAATTGCAATGACCTGGAGATTCCCCTGTTTGGTTGCCGCATGCTGCGTAAAATATTACAAAATCACAAAATTATATTTTCTCGATGTACATAGCAAATTAGCCGCTCGCCTGTTTGAACGTTGCTCGCGTTTGTTTGAGTCAACATAGCATCCGCCTTCGAACGGCGCGACGCTTATCGGCTCCCCGGCCATCTTTGCCCTCAGCGCAAGCGACCATACCTTTCCCCTAGCTAGCTATCTTCCGGTGCCTTATTTTAGCACTAGATAGCGTTTCGCCCCAATTAATAAATTTTTCCTAACGTTACTTTTGGTGTCCTCCACTCATCGGAGGTTGGCCTTATATTCGCGCATTGGTTCTAAAGCGTACCGATCCTGCATCTCGCTTTAAAATTGCTAAAACAGCCGGTATCACACTTCGGTTCGTACGAGTTAATTCGTATGACTTTTGCCATTCGCAATGCGGCCCAGCCTTTTTAGCGCTTTATGGACCAGGATCTCCGGGGTCTAGACTTCGCTTTTGTCTACATTCATGATGTACTAACAGCCAGTGCCACGTCAGAAGACCACTTGCATCACCTTCGATAAGTACTCCTACGGTTCGATTATCATGCCATAACCATACTCCAGATAACTGTCTATTTGGTCAATTTAGCGTCGATTTACTGGTCACGAAATTGATAGCAAAGGCATTAGTCCCATCTCTGAGAAAACGCAGGCAATCATGGATATCCACTGCCACAACCCGGTAAAAATCTGCGCCGATTCCTGGCACAGTTAATTATTACAGAATAATTAGTGGCAATCGTGCCGCCGTTCTTCAGTCTTTGACTGATCTACTTAAAGTTAACCCAGAGAAGTTTGTAGTGGAATCGGACCCAAAGAGAAATAAAGATGAATAAATGATGATCAGAAATGACATGACTCACAGAAGGGTTTCGACGTGGGTTAGAAGTCCAACCACATAAAACTTCCCAGTCCTCTTGCGTCAGCCACTCCGATTGATGACAAACGACGATGGTGAAACCAGTTGAGACGGAACGAGATCTGTAGATGAATATTGCTCTAGGTTAGAACGTAATGACCGACAATGCCATAAAATCAGTCGCACAAGAACACAGAGTTTAAACGTACAATGTGACCGAGGGTGCTGATTGGTGGAGGTATTTAGATATCTTTTATTGATTTCTTGGTTTTGGTACTGAAGTATTGGTTGTGTTTGTTGGTTATTGTTAGTTTTGGTATGTGTATGTAGATTGTGATTAAAAAAAGTGAGAGGTGGTTGAGTTTGTAGAGACAGTATTTGATGGGTTGGGGGGGGTGGGAGAGGTTTAATATTGGGGTGGGGAGGGGAGAAGTAAATTTCGGGTGGTGGGGGTGTGGGGGGGGTGGGGGTTTATGGGGGTTGAGGGTGGAGGTAGTGGGAGGGGAGATGGAGTTTGGTATGGAGGTTTATTGTGATGTGAAGTGGTGGTGGTTGGAGTTTTATAGGTGGGGTATGGTTATTGTATTGAGTTTGGATTAGGGAATATCGATAGAGTGATAGGTAAGTACATGAGGACGGTAATGAGTCATTAGGGAGTACGGGGATGGGGAGATTGATAGGGGGTTGGAAAGGATGTGGGGGGGGGGATGGGATGGAGGTATGATGATAAGGAGTTAGTTGTAGTTGGAAGTTGGGTTTTAATTTGGTTTAGTGGTGTATGAGTGTTAAGGAATAGACGAAGAGTTGATGTGATGTAATATAGTGGTGGTGTGTTGAAAGATATTTGGTTAGTGGTTGATGTGGATAAGGGGAGGAGGGTTGAGGTAGTTATTGCTATAATGGTTGTAGTTAGGGGTAAGGGTTGGGGATAGAGGATGTGTGATACAAGTGGGAGTAATTGGGATGGGTGGAGGTGTAGGGTATAGGTGGGTTTGGGTTGGAGGAGGTAATTGGGTGGGAGGGAGGGGTTTGAGAATTACAATATGTACTTTGGTATTAGTTAATAAATTAATTGTGTTGATGGGGATAGTGAGTGGAGTTGGTGGGGGGGGATGAAATGTGACGGGGGTTGGATAGTTTAATGGGGGTATGTTATGTGGGAAGATTGAGTGGGTTTGAATATGGTATAAATTGGTATGTTAAACATTGGATTAGTTTGTGGGTGAGTAAGGGGAGGATGTGGTGATAAATTGGGGACTGCATGCGGCCATCTTGTGAAACGATCAACATAAGTCAATAAGTGCGTAAAACCGTTCGAAGGAGGCAATGGTCCAACTATATCCAGGTGAACGTGTTTGAAACGCGCGTCTGGAAGTGAGAAAGTTCCTGGAGTGGTAACGGTATGACGATGAATTTTACTCTTTTGGCATTGAATACAGGATTTTGCCCATTGCCTGATGTCAGTATTCATGTTTGGTCAAATATAGCGATCCGTGATGAGCTTGACGGTAGAACGGATGCTCGGATGGGAATGGCCATGAAGATAATCGAAAATTTTCAGCCAGTACGACAATGGGACGTATGAAAGCGGCTTACCGGTGGAAATGTCACAATGTATTTTCTAATCACAGTGAAGTAAGGGTAACTGGACGAACTTAGTGCTTTGTTATTGCGAACAGATTCGAAATCAGAGTCAGTGATTTGTGCAGCAGCAATGTCCTCTAAGTGGATGGACGATGTCGACAGTTGGTGAATGTCGGTGCGGGATAACGCGTCAGCGACAATGTTGCCTGGCCCCTCGAAGTAGTGGGTGGCAGAGCTAAACTGCGGGATATAATCAAGATGCCTTGTCTTCCGGGGAGAATAGCGATCAGCTGGCGAGTTAAATGCGTCGACAAGTGGCTTATGGTCAGTTAGAAAGATGAAGTGGCATCCTTCGAGGATGTGGCGGAAGTGCTTAATGGTGAGGTACACAGCAAGAAGTTCACGGCTGAATGTGCTGTACCTGGTTTGAGCCGGCTGCAGCTTCCGTGAGTAGAAGGTCAGAGGCTGGACTTTGTTGTCTATGACTTGTTGTAAAACGGCTCCGACGGCTGATCGTGACGCGTCGGTTTTAAGTACTAACCTGGTGTTGGCATCTGTGTTCAGATGGCGCAGCGAAGTCGCGGTTGCTAGCGTTTGTTTGGCTTTTTCCAAAGCAACTAGAGCGTCGGGTTACAGAATTAGCTTTCTCGGGTTACGCTGCAGTAAATCGGTAAGCGGTTTTAGAACATCGGAACAGTTAGCAATAAAACGACAGTAGTATTTAATGATAACGAGGAATCTTCGGAGGCTCTTTATGGACTGAGGCACATGGTAGTCGGTGATGGCAGTGACCTTGTCCGGAAGTGGACGTATACCTGTGGAGTCGATGTGATGTCCAAGAAAATCGATGCTAGGCATGCCAAAAATGCACTTAGCAGGGTTGATTGTGACACCAAAATGAGCTAGACGTTGGAAAACCTGGTGTAAATGAGACAGATGTTCCCCTTCGGTTGCGCTGGATACCAAAATGTCGTCGATATAGGCGGAGACAAAATCAAGATCACGAAGGACTTGGTCAATAAATCGCTGAGAACTCTGGGCAGCGTTTCGGAGACCAAACGGCATACGGAGAAACACGTAAAGACCGAATGGCGTCGTGATTGCGGTCGTAGGTATGTCTTCTGAGGCCATCGGAATCTGGTAATACGCGCGGACTAGATCAATTTTAGAGAAAAGGCGTTTCCCGTGTAGACTCATGGAAAAGTCATGGACGTGGGGAATCGGGTATTTGTTTGGGACAGTGGCGTTATTTAGAGCGCGATAGTCGCCGCATGGTCGCCAATCCCCTGTGGATTTCTTTGAAACCATATGAAGTGGGGATGACCATGGGCTATTCGATGGACGAATAATGCCTAAATTCATCAGGTGTGGAAATTCAGATTTGGCAATGACGAGTTTTTTGGGAGCAAGACGTCGTGGTCTGGCGGTGACAGGATTGGCTTTAGTTTCGATGTGATGGCGGATTTCATGTTTGGGCTGAAAGTCGTCGCTGATCGGTTGATAAATGGACGGAAACTTGCGCAGAACAGCAGTAAACTTATTGTCGGAAGGCAGAGCCAAACGAATGCCAATCGAGTCGATAGCGAGGACTTTGCCGGAGACAGTAAGTGAGGTGACGCTATCATGGAGTTTCCTGTTTCCGAGATCAACGATGATGCCAAAGTTCGTCAAGAAATCGATGCCAAGAATGGGCTTCTGAACGTCGGCGATTAAGAAAAGCCAAGGTAGTGGACGTCGGAGTCCCAGATCTAGGGTTAACAGTTTCTGACCGTACGTCTGAATTTTCGTACCATTGGCCGCCTGGAGTGTGACATGCCCCGGAGAAAGTTGGCGTTTTTGTGTACCTACGGGTATGACGCTAACTTCGGCACTCGTGTCGACGAGAAAACGGTAGCCGGTTGAGTTGTCAAACACGTAGAGAAGGCGACTATGGTGTTGGCCAGCGGCAGCTGTCGCCATTACTGCCTGGCCGGCGAGTTTCCCTGTTGGTCCTGTAAGCGAAAGGCTTTAGGGTGCGAACACCACGGCCTACAGTTCCGTGCAGCATCTCCAAATCGTTTGTGAAAATAACAGAAACGATTCAGTTGGTCACGGTTGGAGGGTAGAGCACGTGTGTTACGGCCAAGTGATACACTTCGACGGCGGTTAAGACGTTTGGTGATGACGGAAACTTGGGCAGTTAGCTGTTCAATCTGATTCTGCAGCCTATACATTACAGATGTACTTTCAAACGCGTTAGTAGGCTGCGAGACCTGATTAATGGGATGCTTGAAAAAGCATTCATGCACCTTGTCAGCTAGTTCAGCCAACTTATCAAGCGAAGTTTCATCACCTTGGACGGACAAAACCAGGACGGCATTAGGTGGTAGACATTTAGTCCAAAGTTGGCGCAGGATTGAGTCATCAACTTTGTAGCTACCAACTAATGTTCTCATGTGTCGCAGTAACTGAGATGGGGAGCGGTCGCCAAGTTCAACACCAGATAGGAGTTGCTTTAAGCGAGACTCGTCTGAAGCGGTCGTGCGTTTTAACACAGCAGTTTTAAGGGTATCGTAAGGAAATTCTGTTGGCATTGGGTCTAGGACGTCGAGCACCTCGGTGGCAATATCCGTAGGGAGCTGAGTAGCCACATAGGAAAACACAGTCTCTTGTGTAGTAATCCTACGGAAACGGAAATATGCCTCAATTTGCGTGAACCAAACGCGAGGATTTGATGCACCAAAAGCAGGTAAATTAAAGGAAATATGGTTTTCACAGGGAACCGTACTCGAACTAGGTGTGCATTCCATAGTAGTCGTGCAAAAAAAGAATATTGGGAGTTCTGAGCTTACAAAAAATGAAGTACTATGCAAACATTCGGGGTTGTAGGACTAGTTAATACTAGTCCAAGATGATGCGCGGAATTAGGCGCGGATATCAGAAGGCAATTGGAGTCGGACACAGCGGACTGTATTCGATGGGCTACAACGAGAAGCGGACGGATGAAGCGAGGCAAGAGCGTACACGTGAGCGCGGGAACTTACAAGGCAGTTGTGTGTCGAGCCGGTTGTAAGATTAAAACAAGAAGGAGTAATGTACAATCGGTCAACAAGTAAATTGTACATGAAAGATAAGAGTTATCTTTTTGGGCGCTACAGAGCTCCCCCCTAGAAGGCTGAACATAGAAAGCCTTCGAAATCGAAAAGGAATGTTGAAACGGGGTTCGTGAGGCAAAATCGTGCCGAGTAAAAATGAGCGTGCGTTCGTGTAAATGGGGGTTCGTCGGAAGTCGGAATCCGCTGTGCCGTTTATGATTTGTTATTTATTGATTGTAGGGCAGGGTGCATTTCGGCGAGCCGTTGGAGCGGGCTTGTCAGACTACAAAAATACTGGCTAGTCCAGAAAAAGGCCGACAGAACCTCAACCTCCGCTGCTGCCAAACGGTGCGCTTGGGAGTGGTCTCTCCTCCCGCCGCACCCCGCCCCGCGCCAAAACGACCCTCGTCCCACGAAGAAAACGACCATGGTCCCACGGAGAAGCGACCCTCGTCTCGCGGATAAGCGATCCTCGTCCCGCGGAGAAGTGACCTCGTCCCGCGAAGAGGCGATCTCGTCCCGCGGAGAAGCAATCCTCGTCCCGCGAAGAAGCGATCCTCGTCCCGCCGAGAAGCGACCAGTGTTCGCGCCAGGGTCCTCGAAAACCTTCCTCGTGTGGGCCAGTCGATCGAAGGGAAGGGTTGGGGCATGTAAAGACGAGAAAGTAGAAAAACACGCGCAGAAAACGCGAAAAAGAACAAACGAATGAGCTGCGTGTTTAAATATCTTTTGGGTTGCTACAGATTTACTGCGATGTCTATAACGGAAACCTAAGACCGTTTGTTCCCCAGCCTTCCCAGCGAACCGTCGTTGACCATTTTCATGGACTATCGCATCTTAGTATTCGATCCGCTGTGAATTTGCCTACTGATTGTGACATCTGGCCTAGTATGCGCTCCGATAAGCGTCAGCGGGCTAAACACTGTCTCAGCTGTCAGAGCAGCAAAGTACATAGACACACTATCTCTGCTCCCGGAACATTCTCACTACCTGAGGCGCGTTTTAGGCATGTACATCTAGACATAGTCGGACCTCTTCCTCCATCGAACATGTTCACTTTCATGCTGACTTGTGCTAACCGTTTTGCTCGTTGGCCACATGCCATTCCTTTAGTTGACACATCTTCAGAAACTGTGGCCCGTGCATTTTTCGGCTCATGGATTTCCTACTTCGGTGTGTCATCTACGATCACTACAGCTCGAGGGTCTCAGTTTAGTTCCACCTTGTTCAGTGACTTTTATCGTTTGTTGGATTGTATCCACCTTCGGACAACTGCTTATCATCCCGCTTCGAATGGTCATGTGGAACGTTTCCATCGATAGCTTAAAGCCGCCATCACAGCTAATTCACCTGACCCACAGTGGTCTGAGCGCATTCCAGCCGTGCTCCTTGGTATTCGTAACACCGTCAAAGAGGATTTTGGATGCAGCCTTGCCAAACTCGTTTTTGGTACCACACTCAGACTTCCAGGTGAGATGATTTTGGACTCCTGAGTCATTGGTGCAGTGGAACCTGTGTCCTACGCCGAACGTCTCGACCAACACTTCCGAACAATTAGACCTATGTCTATTGGCTTCACGGCCCGTGAACAACGAAATCATCCGGACTTACAAGCTGTCCTTTTGTTTTCATTCACAATGATGCAGTTCGCAAGCCGTTGATACCCCTTTATGTTAGTCCTTTCAGGGTGTTGTCCCGGAAGCCTAAGTAGATTATCCTGGAAAGGAATGGATCGAAAGAATCTGTAAATATTGACGGTTTTAAACCCGCTTACGCTGAGCCTCTCATTACTTTGTGTTCAGGCTTGGTCGCTACATCTCCGTGGTGTACTTGCTTGCATAAAACGAATTCAGAATCTGACAACCAGAATGATTGAAGTTCAACTTGAGTAGTCACATGTAGAGTACCTTAAGATCTTAGAGTTGGTTGCCCTGGAACGACATAGACAGAACTGTGATCTGACGGAGAGGTTTAAGATAATATGCGACCCCGGCAACATCAATCCAGTTGATTTATTTGTACTGGTTGCTTCCAATCACTTGTGCGGACATCGTTTGAAGCGCAAGTAACAGAGAGGTAAATTGAACATCAGAGCGTAGTTTTGCACGAACCGCGTAGTAGGTAGCTTGAATAAATTACCTGCTGAGTCAGTGGGCTTCACGACTGTGGTAGCCTGTAAAAGAGGTCTAGATAATTGTTGGCCATATCTACCCAACAGTACTGTTAGTTTATCGAAACTTAATAGCAGGACCTCGTGCAATGATATTTGATTTTACTCGATGAAACTGCAGAGGTTGCTCTCGTTCTTGCTTCAGTACTTTGTGCAGAAGTAAAGAGAGGCAAACAACCGTCAAAGTACTGGGGACTTTGGTTCCCTTACCGGTACCAAAAGCGGGTCGCTCGTTAAACCGAAGCCTGTTTCATTCTTGGACCCTGACTTAAACTGCCCTTATTATGTCAGACCAGGCTAATGTGATGTTCCGTAACGCGGTGGAATCAACTACCGCCCTTTCTGCCGAACACATGTTGGACGAACCTCCTTCGCAGAGCCTACGGGAAGTTTAACCCATCGATCTTTCCAAAAATGCTTAGTGCATACGCGAGGCCGCACGCGGAATACGCTATCCAATTGTCGCAACACTGGCTCAAGCACCATCTCACCGCGCTCGATGCTGCACAACGTAGCGCAACCAAGAGCATCAGAGGTTTGACCAGTCTCCCCTACCGACTCAGGCTGGAGGCTCTCAAAATATACAGTGGACGTTATCAGCGTCAAGGGGCGATCTGATAATGGTGTACTAGATCCTGAGAAACCCCAACCACCCAGGCCCTTCGATACTAACTCTCAGTCAAAACACCCCGCTAAGAGGTCATCAGGTTAAGCTAGTCACGCAGTACAGCCGACTGGAATGTAGGCGAAACGTTTTCTCCCTTCGAGTGTCACAGCCTTTGAACCCCCTCCCGACATATGTAATTAACGCACCCACCCTATCCCTTTTCAAAAAACGCCTTGACGATACTCTGTCACATTTACACTACGTGCTATAGCTCATGACCACCAGTTGCTGGCATTAATGCACAACAGACAGTGGACAGTGCTATAACCCTACTCGAGAATGAGTTACTGCAAACGTCTTGCACGAAATTTGATAAACGCTGCTACTATAGAAACTGGATTTCTGTATGTTGTGGACCCAAGATAGTCGCACACGAGTAACCGTTGTCCTTACTATCTTCTTTATTTTTATCTCCTATGATGTGGACAATAACCACTCCCCTGTTGCTTTGTGTGCGTACCTTCTCATTTTCTGCTCCCTTTATGCCACAGTGCAGTTACATCTGTAAGCGCCCGAACTGACGACTCCATTATCCCTTTGCTATCATTTTTTGTCACGCTGAACACCCTACGGGACATGTCAAGCACCTGTCTTTTTACCCGTTATAAATCATTGTTCAATGTTCATTTGAAGTGTGCATAACGAAGGTACTTCCGTCTAAGTATTTCGGCGTTACTGTCAGGAAATCCACAAGACTGGGTAACGTTCCTGGTAGCGATCCAAACACACTACCGCGGGTACTCCATGCAGTCCTATCTACCATGGAGGGACGTAACGCACTGTTGAGTTTTGCATTCAAACTGAAGGGCACTAAGGTTTGCTTTCAGCTAGACCTCCCGCTAACAGATAGCGTGAAGCGGCCGGTGAACACGGTCTCCGGTTGTAAGTTTGCAGGTGGTTACCCCGTAGTCTCTATCCGCCCTGCCGGTGCACGTTCTGTTAACGCACGATCTAGGTCTGGATACTGCGAATGCCTTCAGATAGCGCCCAGCAATGTGCGCAGTAAAAAGAGCTAGGTGAACAGGATAGGTCTGCGTGTAGTTGGCTCTTATTCCGATATATTAGAATGCACTGAAACATGGCTGCCACATGACATCCCAGACAGTGAAGTACATCTGTCTGGTTTAAAATGTTTCGAAATACTGGTAGCTCGGGTTGATGAATCAATTGTTCATTTGTGATACTCAGACGCAATCAAATAACAGTCGCACAACAGCTATTGAATAACGCCATGGAAGGGATCCAGTTTACAATGGAACTGGAGAAGGAAAGGCAGCTCCCTTTCTTGGATGTATTAGTAACAAAAACTATAGAAGGCGAGCTTCAAACATCGGTCTACAGAAAAGGCACACACACAGACCAAATTCTGAACTTTAACAGCAACTACCCGAAATGCCACAAAGTAAGCTGTGTGCGGACACTGTTTCGCAGAGTGCAAACACACTGTAGTACCACAGAAGCAAAGCAAATGGAAGAAAAACACCTGCTTAAATGTTTCCAACTCAACGGATACCCACGAAACTTCATCCGAAGATGTCTGCACCAACACAATGTCAACATACAGCCTACAACAACAACAACAGCAGCAGCGGCAACAACAAACACAACAACAACGACAACGGAGAAACGGGTTGTCCTGCCTTATATGAAGAACATATCGGAAATGGCAGCTAGACTATTCAAACAACATCATCTCATCATAGCACACAAACCAACTGCCACGCTGAGAAAAACGCTTTCAAAACCAAAAGAAAAACTGCAGGCACATGAACAACGCAATGTGGTATACAAAATACCTTGCCGAGATTGTGAAAAGGATTATGTTGGCCAAACGGGAAGAAAATTGGTAACAAGGATACAAGAACATAAGAGAGCCTGTATAAAGCATTATGCATCGTCGATAGTTTCAATGCACGTAGATGAAGAAGGACATAGTTTCGATTGGAGCAAAGCAGAAGTCCTGGCACGGGGTGAAACGAGAAAAGAAAGAGAATTCTTGGAAGCCTGGTTCTCAACGAAACATTCAATCAACATGCGCGTGGACATCGATTCAATATACGAACCACTACGACAGAAAGAAATAAAGAACCTTTTGCCACGCGGTTTGAGGCAGAACAACTAGGGCGCTGACTTAGCCTTGGGGAAAGTGGGTAGAGGTCACGGGACCTAAATCGACACTGCCACGTTCAAAGTCACTTGCAGGTCGATCGTGGAGGGAGAATTCATTTAGCAAGCTTGTACGCTATGTATCACTGCACTGAGGATGCCACCTCGCATAGTGGTGAAACGTTTGCGAGAAAACCGCCTAGCTCGGAGAACAAATGAACAATTGATCTGTCTGGTTACGCATGGTTTAGATGTGATCGTTTCCTTGGCCGACACGGCGGGGGCGTTGCGCTTTGAACTTGACATTTCGCAGGCCTACATGTTTCAGTCGGTAGACAAAACCATCGATGCTTTGTCCGTAGTGATTAGCACTTCCTTGGCTTAACTTAAAGTTGTAATTGCCTGCAGAAGTCATGGGAGCACACACAAAGCGGTGCTTGAGTTTACTTGCTCCTAATCCACAAATAGGTGTTTGATACTCAGTGACTTCAATCTACCCGAAGCTTTATTTGGTAGATCTTTCCTACAAATATGCATCAGATAATTTCGGTGCAGATATTCTTGAAGGTACTCAACTATAATGGTTACGTCCGTTCATAAACAACGCCACTAGGTGCATGGACGCTTAATTACCGTTTATTTTGGAACTTGGTTTTAGCAAGTCACTATACTTCGGTGATGGCATCCTTCATCGGTCTCCCTTAGGTGCCATTGATACTGTGTTTTTTTCATTCAGCATTGCTCTATCCAGACGTCATCAGAGCATCGCTGAGTCATAGCCAAACACATGGAGTGCGACCTATCAATCAATGCTTACAAGTCTTCAGGTTTGCCTTGCGAAATCTTGGTGACCGATAAGGTTCAGGAACCCTGGGACAAATTTAAGTTTTATCTCACAGAAGTGCCTGCTCCCTTCATCCAGCTTGTGAGAAGAAAAGGGACACGGGCAGTGGCAAGTACCTGGTCCAGAAGCGTTATAAGTGCTGGAGGACTTGCCGAACCGCTCCAGCAACTAGCACCTATGACAGGTACTGCGGGGCCTGAAAAAGTGGTAAAGGTACACTTGAGGGAAGCTCGGCTGTTTGACGAAACGCGATTGCCTGATGGAGCCACGGATGATCCGTACTTCTTCGCTTATGTTAAGAGGCGTTGTGGTTGAAATTCGGCAATTCCAATTTTGATGCGGGCAGATGGAACCCATGCGGATGCGGACGCTGACAAGGCCTTTGTACTTGGTAAACAGTATGCAGGGTCTTTTGTTCATGAGGCAGCCTTGATCAGCCTCGATCTTGTCCCTAGAATGTCAGTTTTATTTAGCTGAATTTACTGTGGTTGAAACGGAATTCCTTGGGTTGGTACAAGCAGCTGGACATGGTTCAGTTCATCCGAAGCTATTGGTTGGGTTGGCGGCGGAAGTATATGGACCGTCGACGATGACGTTTCAGAAGTCACTTGACGGCTGGCTAGCCGCACAACCTCCAAGTAACGCTAGCTGTGCAGTTCGGATAATTCCTCTACCAGTCAAAGGTTCGGCGATAGAGTACCAGTACGTGGTGAGTTTTCGTCTGGCAAACGATCTCTCTATAAAAAGCCACAAATGCCTGTTTGACAACACTATGAAGTGATGGCTGCGACTCGCATTTTAATAAAGTCACCGCTGCATCCATTTCCGGAGGATCTTAAGCACTACACCAATGTTACCAACTTCGAATTCTTCCTTTGATCAATTGCTATACTGGCGTAACCATCGGAAAATCCACAAATGCAGAGTCACAACAACAAATCAACTCAACATGGCCACTTACGCTCACCTACATAATTACAAAGTCGCATAAGTCCGGTAGGTTACTGTTTAAGTCGTAATCTTTGTTCCAATTACCCAGCGCAAGTGCTTTATTAGGTGGCTGGCTAGCCGAGCAACCTCCAAGTGATGCCAGCTGGGTTGTCCGCGTTACCTCTGTTCCAGCAACTGGTTCGGTGGCAGTATTCCAGGACGTGGTGGATTTTCGCTTTGCAACCGCTATCCCTATAAAAATCCACAAATGTCTGTTTAACAACACTGAGAACGGGTAAATATGACTCGCCACTAAATAAAGTCGCTGCTTCCCGCCTTTCCGGAGGATCTTAACCCACTCACGGACCTAAGCAAGTTCGAAGATATTCTTTGACCCCTTCGTATGTTGACGAATTCATCGAACACAACCACAAATTTATCCCAAAAGTAACAAGTTCACTCAAGCTGCTTAGTAACGCATGCACTTACATGTCCACAGCAAAAGTAAATCCAGTAGGTACTGGTTAAATTGTAGCATTCGTGTTCAATTATGCATCATACGCGTCTGTATTACTATGATCATGCATTTTTAAGCGTGTCACGCACCGTCGGGAATAAAACATTTATTTATTTATGATCATGCCTTGACTGGTGTGCCCTGCACTGACGGTGACGCAACAATTATTTTCTTATTTCCACTTCCAAAGCTTATCATTGTGTAAATGAAACACCTTAGAGAACCTACTTGCGGCGCCCTCCTGGCCACAGATTCAACACAGGTAATTCAACTCTTCCACACCTCAGAATTCTGATCCATCTATAGAATTCGGAAAGTACATTTACAAAATAACAAGTCATTCGAGTCGTCCGACATCGCAAGCCCCAATCAGTCGCGGTCGACTCTGACGAGGTTAAGCACACAGCTAACAGAAATAAATTGGCGAAATATGACCGCGAGTAGCCACTGGAAGAATCGGTCAGAAGATGGCCTCGCCAATGTCATATCATAGGTGCATTGGTGTATTGGTACAGGACGATCTCGGGTGTTCAAAACAAGCAGAGAAGGCCACGATAACCGACAATCAGCACTTCGGCGTTCTTCGCAGAGCCTTCGGTCGGTTTGAACCCTCAAGCTTTCCCCAAATGCTTAACGCCTATGTGCGACCGCATGTGGAATATGCTTTTCAGGCGTGCCAGCCGTAGCAGAAACAGGATCCTGTTGCACTTGAGACTCCCCAACAATGGACAATCAAGCATGTTAGGGGCCTCTTTCGTATGCCCTATCAGCTTAGACTGAAATCTCTAAGAATGCACGGTTTTTTGAAAGGTAGGTCGTGCATTACCTGCCAGTTAGATTACCTTGATTATGTGACTAGAGCAAGAGACACCGGAAGTGCTATCATCGTAATATTTCTTGACATCCAAAAGGCTTTTGACCGTGTCCCACACAATTTATTGTTACGGATCCTTATGTCCTGTGGTATCACAAATTTTTTTCTAGATTGGTTGTCT
Source organism: Dicrocoelium dendriticum (assembly GCA_944474145.2). Taxonomy (NCBI): domain Eukaryota; kingdom Metazoa; phylum Platyhelminthes; class Trematoda; order Plagiorchiida; family Dicrocoeliidae; genus Dicrocoelium; species Dicrocoelium dendriticum. The sequence goes on along the minus strand of OX104070.1, from coordinate 76,875,892 downwards.
TCCTACCTCGAGGGTAGAAAGCAAGTAGTCAAAATCGGTAACTGTACATCTGAAGCCACTACAATCTCCAGTGGAGTGATTCAAGGTAGCGTGCTAGGCCCGCTTTTATTCTTAATCTATTTCAACGATCTCCTCGACGAAATCTCGTGTGGAAAGCCGTTCCTTTTCGTAGATGATGTTAAAATTGTGTATTGTTCCGCCCCTGGACAACGTAGTCCTAACTTAGCTTATATTCAGTATGACTTGTCCGCATTGGAGCTCTGGAGTAACTCCTGGAAGCTGCACTTTGCTACGGACAAAACTAATCTATTGTACTACGGCTGTGACCCTTCTCTGAACATCCTTACATTAAACGGGACCCCTATTCCTGTGTGTGGCGCAGTCCGAGACCTTGGTCTAAGATATTCTGCCTCATTCAACTTTTTAGAGCATGTTATCTTCTTGCAGGTACCTGCCAGAAAATTGATCGCCTACATAAGTCGAACTCTTATTTTGAGGGATTCCAGGCTTCAAGCCTTTAAAATATGTGTTAGGCCAAAACTTGAGTACTGTACGATAGTGCATAGTAATCTGAGAAAAGTGGATATTATAGCACTAGAAAACATTCAACGATCATTCACGAAAAGGTTTCTGAACATGCCTAATACTATGACATACCGTGAGCGTTGCGAGGCGCTAAATCTGGAGCCGCTATGGCTACGCAGACTCAGACTTAATCTGTGCCTTCTTTACCGCCTACTATTCGGATTAACCTTCACTGCTCAGCCACAACTCGAGTTTCAGACTCGTATGCGCTATGAACTAAGAAACAGCGAGCGCACAGTCAAAATACCAAAGTCTCGCACAAAGCTCCGCTCAGAATTTTTCTCTGTAAAATATGCGTTAATATGGAACAAACTTCCATCGAGTGTTAGAAACTGCACTACCTATGCACAATTCAGACGCATGATTAATATTCACCTGACTGTTGCAAACATCTGGTCAACACTAAGCCAAACGGTGACTCTAGATGATTTGTATGAGAAAGGTCCTGGATACGTATGAAAATCACGATATCCTCTATTCCTTTCAATAATATAAGATTACCTACATATAATTGCATTCTTGAGTATATATTTGAGAACGATCTTACTCCTATTAATCCGTCTAACCAATTCTGTTTTCTCCTTTGACGCACTGGTTCGTAGATGCACTACACCTTTCAAGCTGATGTCTCTGTACCATCGTCGTCACTCGCCAAGATTTTTCATCAAATTATGACTGGCCTATCGACAAACGTTTGTATTCATCATTACGTTTTATAATTCCTCATATTTTATCTTCTTCTTTGTTTCACCGTTGGTCATGACTGGGCTGATCTCTTGTGGTGACGGATTATAGCTTCCAGATTAAAAAAGTATACCCATGCAAATCATATTACTACTGACTCGCTGGCTCAAAACAAAAAGGTGCCATAATTGATTGATCCGCATGACAGAAAGGGCTGAGGCTTCATCGCCTATAATGTATGCATAAAGCAGCCCTAAAAGAAAGACATTTGACACCTAGTTCTGATGGCCTATTTACTATCTTGCCACAGAGGCACAGAGCCAATTGGAGCATGAAAGTGCGGGTGAAACCCATCGGGGAAATACCCTGCATGGAAGCAAGTCCCCCTGGGGACAGTTCCATGAATGACCGTATTACTTTACTTGAACTTTCCGCAAAATCTACAATTATTATTTTTCCCAGTTTCTTTATCTCTCTATTTGTTCCAAGCTGCTAATCATTTCAAAACCCATAAGGGAACCATTGATCAAAAGAAGAATAATTAACTAAATTATGCGATCTCGTTGTATATGTTGATAAGACCACCCAATTGGTCTGTGCCTCACACTGCTGAGGAATAAACGTTTATTTATTTATTTAGCAGTCGACATCGGCTTTTGCGGGGGATCTCACAATGGTTTACCAAATTCTGAAGAACCCAAACGACATTTGTCGTCCGCTGCTGGAATTAAACCACAACACTAACCTAAGAGGTCACCCACTGAAACTGCCCATTCAGTATAGCCGACTTGAATGCCGTAGAAACTTCTTTTCCTTCCGCGTGTGCCAGCCTTGGAACGCCCTCCCTTTTTTCGTCGTCTCTGCTCCCAATCTGGCGATAATTAAAAAACGAGTTGAGGATGCATTGTCTCATTTACATTTCATTTTATGACTTGTTAGTCAGGGGCTACAAAACGCAATCAAACGGTGTCTTGCCCAACTCCCAACCAATGGATTTTGAATTTATACCTTTACTACGCGAACAGTTTCGCTATTCTATATAAGTCTGTCGTGAGTCCACCAAAAAGCTTTTCACGTTAGCAATTCAGTTTTCGCGATAGTTTCCATCCCACACGACTTGTTAAGCATTGCTTTTTACCCGTAGTAAACAATTCTGCCATTGTTCCATCGGTCCAATCTTGATCGTTGGTATTTTTTCATGACCTGGTGGGTTTTCCACTGGTTAGAGTTCCCCTTGGAAAAAGACACAAATGTCTGTTTAACAATACTGCGACATGGCGTATGCGATTCGCCACCAAATAGAGTCACTGTCTTCTACCACGCACTGGAAAGTTAACAGATACCGCATTGCACAACTTCTGTGCATATAGCCGCTCTCAACCATCTAGACTTGCTTGTATAAACGGTGATACGACAATATTCTAAAATCTTTACAGATTAGTCCTCATGGTTTACTCACCTGATCTGAACTATGAACTCAACATAACCGGACCAGTTGCTCAGTGACACATACTCCATTCCAATGATTTCTGTACTTCTTTTCTCTCAGCTCGTTCACTGCGATTCATTCCGCCTGTGCTATTTTGATTATACCCGCCGACGCGTACCTCGAAATGTTCGAGGGGAGAATCCATGCATTCTTTGGGTCATTTGGGACCACATAGCTGATTACATCTGTAATACTCCTGTTTTTGAACCTTCTCATTATGCTGCAATCTACACAATTGTATTACACTGATCCTGCTCAAAAGACTTGACTTACTTTGCGAGAATAAATATTTCTTTCGTAGAAAGTAGAAGTCACGATTAAACTCCACACAATAATCTGCCTCGACGGGGAATCGAACCCCGGTCCCACGAATTTCCGGTCCGTTGCTCTACCACTGAGGGAATGAGCCAATATGCAACACCAGGACAGATACTATGAGCTCATTGGCAATACATCGCGCACCAAGCAGAAGTCATGTATTAAATTGCGCACCTAAACGTCAGCCCTCGGTAGCTCAGTGGTAGAGCAACGGACCGGAAATTCGTGGGACCGGGGTTCGATTCCCTGTCGAGGCAGATTATTATGTGGAGTTTAATCGTGACTTCTACTTTCTACGAACCTTACGCTACTCCCAAACTTCCTTCAAATATTTCTTTGTTTGTTTATCTGTCCTATCTTCACAACTAGAGACAGGAGTCCATCAGCCATTTATGGGCCAATCAGTCGGACTAGGACGGTGGGGAAAGTGCTTGAGAAGCTGATGAGAGATTCTTCGGAAGGTCAGTTGCTTAGATTTAATCTTCTCACTAGTGCACAACACAGCTTCCAGATGAGGTTTTCCTGTCTGACGAAATTTTCGGTTGCTCGTGAAGCTTTGGCTGAGGCAGGGAACAACGGCTACGTAGGGGCGTGCTTTTGTCGACTTCTCACAAGCATTTGACACGGTACTCAAATTGAGGCTATCACCAAAGCTGGTCACCTACGGTACAACTGGCCGCGCCTCACCGGGTGTCTGTATACTGGCGAGAAAGAGTATAATATATACTCGTGAGTTGCAGCTTGTTCTTTAGGCAAGCGGTCCGTGGCGGTGTCCCACGGGGCCCTGTCCTTGTACAGATGCTGTTCTCCATCCATCTAAACGATCGCGCTGAAAAGCTTGGGGTAGCATCGCTATTATTTGTTTTCACCTAAACTCATGGGATGCTGTAAATTTCTTTGGGGGTTCAGAGACCATTCATTATGCTATAGGCGGGCTCCTGGACTTGTCTACTTTGTGGCCGCAGCCTATTAACAAGCTTGTTTTCCTGTCTTCGTTTAGCAGCACCTTTCCAACCTTCGAAGTAGTGCTCGGTGGGGTCGAACTCCCTTTGCCTGAAACCAGCTGGACCTAAGTGTCGTCCATTCCTCGTCTTTGCATTCGAAGGATAACTGAAATAGGCCGTAAGTAAAGTGAGACAATTGTTGCAGTTAAGCCACCGTTCTTTTGGAATCTTAGCTGCTGACATCTTAGTGGAGTTTTACTCAGCTTTTGTTCGACCCCATCTTGAAGGTTGTGTCCAGGTTTGTCCGGTCTGCCTCATTTAGGATCAAATGGAGTTCGAGAGGTTCTGCGACTGGGTAGCAAGTTGGTCGAGAGGGTAAGCGGGCACAAATACCCTGCGCACCTACTTAGCTTGAGGGTGTATTCAAGGAACCACCCACGGCTTCGAGGAGACTTAATTCTCATTTGCCGCATTCTAACTCAGAAGACTGGACCGGTATTGTGCTGGCCATTTAGCCCGGCTAGGTTGGCTTGTCGTCGCGATCATCCAATGAAGTTACACAAGACGCATTCCTACAGGATCATGGCGGAAACTCGGTTATCTCCTAGCGTTAGTGTTAGTACTCGCTTCCAGAAAATGTACTCACTAAACCAACGGTTAAGTGTTTTGAGCGGCAGTTAGACGTACTTGGGTGCCACACTACACCACTCCCATTTACTAACCACATACAACTACTAAATTTGTTTCCATATCATATGCTTCTCCCCACTCTTTGACATTATGATCCATTTAAATCACTCCTTCCTATTTCTCTTCCATCGTCTTTCCACATCTTTGTTTAATTCACTTGACCGACACAACGGGGATGGTTAGAGCAGGAAGGTGGGCAGTAATTCGTCGACAAGTGTGTGGTTCATGTTTTACCTTTTAGATCCATAAAAACCTTCGATTACCTTATCATGTCCTGGCTCGGCCATCCGTTCAAGAAAGAACACTTAAAGGAATTGCCTATCGGTCCAGTCCCATCGGAAAATGCTGCTAGTGGATACGATAAACTATCCGACCGGGTAAAATGTAAACCCGATTTAGTAGTTGTCAATATTCTAAAGATATTTTGGTTGTAACTGGTTACCGTATGGTGGCTCTGATCATTCTGCAGTCAAGCTATCCCCCGTTGTCTACAGTATGACAAAACACATGGACGCCCGTCGTTGCGATGATGGTAGAGAGAAATGAAGAACTTCCCTTCTAGCAAAGAGCGCGGTTAATAAAACTGGTTTCTTTTACAGACTTGACTTTGATTCTCGACACAGACAAATTAGCATACGTTGATCAAGTGACAGTTTATCCGAGATTCTGTCCTAATCTGTGGTGCCCCCCAGAAGTCATTTGCATCCTTCCTGATCGCTTTTTTACCTCATTTCAAGCAGCTACGCAGACTCAAACAAAGGGCTTTTGATTTCAGGAGCTCAATTTGATCGTATCAAGGAAGAAGTGTACACCAAAATCATGATTATGTTCAGACAAGTTTGAGGCACACCATCTTGCTCGAAATTGGGCGGATGGTAAAACAAATTAGCAGATTAATTGGAGGGTCAATTTTGGACTCCACGTTATGTGATTAAATTGCGACTGGCAATCTCAATGTGGGCCGCGGTACCCATTGAAGTGAACTTGGTCACCACAATCACTGAGACTGTAGTCAGAGCAGATGAAAACGGGGTGTAGCCCGCCCGAAAACACTGCACCACCACGACGCCTTTCGATGTCATTGCATCTCATCTGGTTGAGATGGCAGGCCTTGAACTCGCGACCATTGGAATGGCAACCGAAGCCTCTACCCCTTTGGCTACCGCGTCACGGAGGATAACACTTGGCACATGGCACAGATTCCACCGAAGAGAAATAAAATTTAGATCCTACTTTCTGCTACACCAGCACTGAATAACTCTCTGATACACCGTCTACACCATTTCTGCGGTTTATGGCCTCACTGGATCCTGTCGAGGTTGCACTACTGTGCATGAATCTAATCCAGTTGTACGCGGGCAAGACATGTGTGCTTGACAGGTGGTATCCTGTGTGGATTACTCAGTCCAACCTCAGGCTGGATTGTGTATACTATGCCTAAAGCGATTAAAAGTCGCGGATTGTTGGAGGTTTGCCAGTATAATGTCAATACCGAAGAAAGGGGCGGGTACATATTGACCTACTGCATGCATCGCGGTGGCTTAGAAGGCCTTGACTAATTCCTTCTTTAAAGATTGCCGGACTATTCCCGTTGTAGATGAGCAACATCAGTTTGCTTACAAATATGGAAGTTCGTCACAAGTCCCAATGGCTTGTCTGGTGCATGCAGTGTTGTCGCCGCTAGGCAGTAAGAACATGTTCACTCCTGTCAGCTGCCTCTACCGCAGCAAAACTATTGGCTGACTTAACCGGAAATTTCAGTTGGCAGGTCTACAGTCCTATGGTAATCAGCCATCCCAAGTACTACCAAAAACTTATTCCACCGAACCTAATCAACCCACTATATTCGGCGACAAAGGCTCCTTGCCACGTACTACAGGTCAGGGTGTTCTTCAAAGAACTTTTTGCTGCCACTTTTGTTCTCCACTTAGCCCTAAACCTCTCAAATAAGAAACCATTTTGCCAAACTTACCTGTTGCCGAGTTATCCAACTACGACTTTCTTAACTTAGTAACCAATTAGTTTGGACCAATAAATTCCATAGTCGAATTTTTGCTGCCTTATATTTAACGGCACCAACTCTACTGGCATTCTATTATTGCTTACTGAAGCAGCTCGTTAGTAGTAACTTATCATGCTATGTTTAGAAATTGAGACTGAGCGTGACAGTTTGTGGTTGAATACATTATTAAGGTAACTTTAAGCTAACTCATCCACCATTTGTTATATTCAATTCATATGAATAATTATTCGCCCAAATCAGACGATATTCAAGTAGCGCTCGTGGGACTATGCCTTGTGAGCGCAACCAAAGTCGTTAGGCACTATATGTAGTGGTCGTGACTATACTAGATTTCATCTTTCATCTGATCATTCGGTGTCGACCATTTTGTACACTTTGGTTTAATACACGAATTTTATATACATATCTTTAACGCGATCGAGTCGTGCCGGTTTCGTTGATGCTGTCAGTGCTTGCGCAGTCATCACTTCTCTCCAGTATTAAGATGTGCAGCTTCGCATTCTCATTCGGCATCTAACAGACGGTAACTGAATGAAAGCTTATACCTCAAGTCTGCCTGATGGTTATTCAACGGCGAGCTTTTTGCCTAGGATTGCCATTGCCCCAAGACTCGAATATTATACGTAACGATCCGCTACATGTGTAGTGTTGCCCTGACCAGGCTATCTCTACCTGGCGAGTCAATATCAGGAAAAAAACCAGTCTGTTGTGAAGTAATGTGTGGTTAAAGAGCTGTTCCGAAAACGTTCCACTACAGCTAAGAGCCTTTGGATCGTAATGTCATAGGTTTGCTTCAAAACTAACTGTAGTCTCTATGGAGATTGCTTGTCGCAATCCAGACACTGGGCAGGTACACAAAGACTCAGGTATGAACTTCTAACCGGTGTGTCAGGTACTACTTCAGAGCTCTGACCTATTCACCAAGACGAAAGCCGTCAAGCACTGTGTAAAGTTCCCCACTCAGCTCAAGCTATTTCTAACTGTAGCGTTCCAATCAGGACGAAACTTGCCGGTCGCGGAGTGCAGTATTTGGAGAATGAAGTTCCGAATCACTCCGCTTCGGGTACGATTCAGTGATCGAAATGACAGATTTTTCTTCAAAGCTAACTGTAGCCTCAATGGAGATTACGTGTCTCTATGCAGACACAGGGCGGGTACACAAGGACTCAAGTATGAACTTCTAACCACTGTGTCAAGTGCTGCTTTGGTACTTTGGCTTAGGGACGGCAACGAATGTCGAAATTAATGCGTCTTGTTCCCATCTAGGCCCATGCTATCTATACCTGATGAGTTAAAATCAGGACGAAACCCGTCGGTCTTGAAGTACAATGCTTTACGAGAGCACCTCCGGAACTCTCCACTTCAGGCGAATTTCGTTTTATATCACTCGGTTACATTCATTTAGCATATTATAAAAGTTGATGCTAAAGATTATCACTGCGCGCATCCTTCCACACGGACTACTTACTGTCTTGGGATTTCCCCATTTATGCTGTGTAATCATTTTAAGTTGCTGAACTGATCACTGAAAAACCTGTCTCGTTGCAATGGTATTCCAGAGCGAACTATCGCGCTAAAAATTGTAATTAGGCACCTTGGTTTCTGCACTAAAGATGCTTTGAAAAGACCCAATGAAATTAGCCACACAGTTTACAGCGCATTTCACGGACCCAATACAAGTACCGAGCAATAAATACCCGCACGTGCGTTTATAGTATGTTGGCCATTATCCAAGAACTGGCCGCTAAATTTTGTCACTATTATTATACTTTTGCTACTGTTTTGCCGTCTTGAGTATGTTTTTGGCACGTCATTAGCATGTGAGTCATGACTGAAAATCGACCCTTCATTTGTGCAACAAAGCACACTTTTGGATTTGACTTAGATTTGCCTTTAAAAACAGTCCGTTTTGGCTGATGGCGAACAGCCCAAACTGGTCGTTGCGCTCACTGTGGCGCTTACAAACATTTGCAGTCTAACCAACGAATATGAGGAAGTATTCGTTTGGGTTGAACAACATTGCCTAGATATATTGTGTAAGAAATGTGAAATATGACTTCACTCTGATATTACTGATCACGAGGTTCACTCCAATTGACACACAATATTTCGGTACTAAAGAATGAAGCGCGCTCAAGCCTTGTATTTTAATACATCATGTCCGTCTTGCGAGAGTGGCCCATGTCCAAAGGTTGTGGTGCAGATGGCCTATGAGAACAAGTTTGTTGCAAAGAATAGGTAGTGTCATACAGAATGAATGTGGTAACCATACATCGAGGCCAAGCGAATACTTCCTGAGGCTTCATCAACTTTGCGCAGCGGCGTTTAAGCTGCCGTAATTTCCCGCTCCTAGTTGGCTTCCATTTTCCTTATGATGACTGATTACATTATGATACTATATTCGGTGGTAGCATTCTGGAGTCAGCTTTTTTGTAAAAATGCGGGAACGTATGCTGAGTAAACTATTCAGCTACCTTACAAGACTGCTTCCCGGGCAACATGAGAGCCGTCTTGTGTCCTTTATTTACAAACGGCGAGAAGCTGTTAATGCCTCAGTGAGTTTGAGTCGAAGGGGCCAAATGACCACTACACCATTTCAGATATTTTTCGATCAATCTTTAGCATTTTGACTGCTACCGTGTCGTAACATTAAGATGACTGATTTCGATCACAGGTCGATTACTGCTGACAAACGGATTGGTGGTTGCTTCGGGAAGATGGTGGATGCTGAAACAAAGATTTTCCATTAAGCAGATATTTTGTCCCCTTACACTAATAGAACCCTGGAGAAGGCCATCACTGATTCATAGAGAATACGTCGTACTGTATAGACGATGAGCGAACTTGTAAAAGCGCTTTGTGCTCACCGTTAGCCCCCAAGATTACACAACTTACACGACAGTTTAAACGCTGTAAGTAAGTGAACTTACAGATGCGCGCAGCTTACGAAACATGCTTAACTGCAATGGAAATAGAAGTACCCAATAGGAGTATAGCGTACTTCAAACACAAAATTAAGCCAACTGACTAATTAGCTTTTTCTGGTGAGTTGCTGACTGTCGAATTGCACAAAGCTTTGACTTTTTTTTCTAGTTTGAATGAGTATTCGACTCAATCACTCCAGCATCTGAGTATATCCGAGTCACCATCAAACTGGTTAACCTAGTATGCTCGGTGGGTGAAGTCATAACCTTGCTACCTTAGCTGGATTACGCTAAACGCCGGCACTAGATAGCATGCATTCAATGCTTCTCAAAACGCTAGACATCGCTTGCTCTTCTGCACTGGTGGTCGATCCAGCGGCCATTACTTATTAATCAAACAAGCGTTCTGTTCCACCTATTGGTGCGACTGAAGAATTAACGGCCTATCACATTGGTGGTTATTTACCCAAAAATGCCACTCATGGGAGTGAGCTCGGTAAAATCGTGTCTCCCGACCTAAAATCAATTCAAGACACCTTGAAAAGGATCGCCGCTGCATATAGGAAGTCCCGTGCCATACGAAGAAACTTCTACCGCCTGAGCCCGGTGCTCTTCCGACTTCTGTTCATACTGCAAGTACGTACGATCTTTGAAGATAGCTTTCCTGTTTCCTATTTGCTCACAAAGTTTTTTAAGAGGGTCTAACTGCGCAGTTCTAAATTTGTTTTTGAGTTGCTTGGCCTACCCTATCCACTTAGACTCTAACACTTGAGTCTATTCCCTCTGGATTACCGGCGCTGCCATGGAGGTTTAATTTTCACTTGACGTATCCTTAGAGGAGAGCTGGGGAGAGAGCTGCAGGAGATCTTTCATCTCAGCGTTGGAAGTCCGACCAGAGGTCACAACTGGAAATTATCCAAACCGAGGAGGCTCGGAGTGCGGACCATTCTCACTCTATCCACCGGTGTGATGAGTGACTGGAACTGCTTGCCGGAGTTCGTCGTTAACGCACAAAGGGGAATGTATTAATAAAATCGTGGTTACTTAATTAATGAATAAGCTAGGATCTTGCTGCTTCCGTTGCGACTTTGAAGGCCTTATGCGGGTCTCCTTCTCGCGACGACCAAATCATCCCAGCTACGAACGGGAAGTAATGGAGCTGACAAGAATCTCCTTTCCACTCACTAATGTCTAATGACCCAATTATTTGCATCAGGATTTGTACAACGTGATTTCCTTGAAATAGCCTCCTAGGCGTTAGTGAACTGACTCTCGTTGAATCCAGAAAAGTTTGAATTTTTTAGTATTAACTATTGGTGTCATGGCAGTTGGTACAATGTTGGTTTTAAACTGCTGTGCACCGCTACGACGATAAGTACCTCGGTGAAAGTTGAAATCATCCAACAATACCCACAAGGTCCATTTTTACGGTCTCTGTATACTGTGGTTACTGAAGCGGACATTCCCCGTCTAAACAGCTGAAACTGCAATAAGGGCGTACTTCGCCATAGTGCAACCGCTGTTAGAATTTGATGCACCGGTCTATTATCAAAACACGAAGGGTGAGGTAAAAAACTAGACAAATTACAGCGCTCAGTCACACAGTGGTGTGCTACGCTATCGAAGGCTGCGCGGCGATCTCATATTAGCGTATCAAATATTGAGTGACCCCAACCACGTATGCCGCCATTTGCTGAAACTTAGCCACAACACGCAGCTCAGGAGTAACTGCTTAAAGTTGAAGGAACAATATAGCCGTCTAGAGTGTCGACGGAATTACTTTTCCCTTCGAGTTTGCAAACCATGGAACGCACTCTCAGACTCAGTAGTATCCTCTCCTACTCTGGATGTTTTCAAAAAACGATTAGATGTTGCCCTCAGCTCTCAACATTTTGTTACCTAAGCTCCTCTGTTGTGGATTACGCCAAGCAAGTTTTCAACAGGACTAATGTATCAAATGGACCTAAGTGAGCGACCATATTTTATTTTCTCACTCCTTACCTCAACTATTACTGCGCCCCAGTGTCTTTCTGAATGTTTACGCGCGATATCTCTTTTTCATTTCACACTGATGTTAATTACCAAAGTATTCATCTCGGCAGACGTTCGATAGATGACCCACACATATTTTAATTGCATCATATTCACCGCTACCATCCTACGAGACATGTCAAGCACTTGCTTTTATCTCGTGATAAATCATTGTTCATTGTCCATGGTTTATTCTATTAACAGAGGTGTCAAAAATCAAAACTGCACACATCAGTGTAGAAGGGACCAAGTGGTGATTTGCTTACAAAATTCAAAGTCCTGTAACTGGTAGACCCTCACGATCTGAGGTGTTTTGCTCGTCGAGTGATAATTTTGTAATAGGTTGCTCAATACAACTTTTCCTACAGATTTTGGACAGTACTCCAAGCAAAGTGTTGACAAACATGTAACAAAACTGTAATTTGGTGCAGACGCCAGGTTCGACAGCGTTTCGCAAGTGTACGTTACAGCTGTATCGGTAGAGTTGGAGGACCGAGTCGCCTAGTATCGTGCTGTCGGTAGTTTTAATTCGGTGTTTCGTGTGTTATTACCGGACACAAAATGTGACCTTGTAGGGTCCAACATACCGTAACCCGTAACTAAGGGTCTGGCAGAAAAAGTTTTGTAGTAGGCCTTGTCATAATCAGCTAAGCGTACAATGATGCATATGTAGCAGGAATGCAGGTGGGAATGAAATAAAGAAAATTGTGTTAAACGTTAGGAAACACGTTACTTAAGTAATCTGGTCTAAAATGTTAGAAATAAAATAATGTTATCATTGAAGGAACATTATAATCACATCTATGACCATATACATAAGTCATTTTAGATGTAGCCGTTTAGTTCTTGTCGTTTAGTTTTCATCAATCAATGGCTCAGTAGCATCGGACAGTAGTTACTGCATCAAACCACACAAACTGATGAACCGACTGTGGATAGCGTGTTCTTTTCTGAGCTCGCGGATCTTGTGTAATTTTTTCCAAGATTTGTCGTGAAGAAAGTGCTATCCGGGTAATACGTTCTGACTCCTTTTGTATCTAGAGAACTAGATTTAAGGTTGGTTATGACGTCCAAATGCCTGAGCTGCAGTAAAGTTGACCTCCCGTTCGAACGCCTTGAATTGCTCTGAGTGTGACGGATGGATGCATATTGTCTGCTGCACCATTTGTCCTGAACTATATGAGTCCCTGCAACAATACCTTACTTCGGCTATCACGGTTTATTGTAGCAGCTGCCGTACTTCATTTAACAGCCGACGCCTTCACGCCGGAGCGCTACCCCTGGGCCTTCATTCTAAACCGACTAAGTTCGAAGCTTCCACTGGCTTGGACTCGCCTGTCCCCCCCCCCACTTTCCGTCCACACCTAATTCCGGCACAGCTTCCTCCACGGGTAAACGAAGTCAAGTCCCAACTGCTTCGCATTCAGTGCCTTTGAGACAGGCCTTGCCCACTCAGCCCACAAGTTGGACATACGCAGTCGTGGTAAGAAAAACGGTCACTGTACCAATTGGTTGGAGCCCAACTATGTGTAAGGTTCAGGCGAGGACTAAGTCCAAACGCACGACTACTACTTCCCAGTCCCAAATAAAATCTTTTCTTGACAAAAGTAACAAATTGGAGAAGTGGGGCACTGACAGTGTGTTCCAACAGCCGCAGATCACTGGTCGCACTCTACCACCCTCTCCTGAACGATGTCTTATTATTGTGGACGCGCCAGGAAGCACCAATGACAGCGCTGTTGTAAGGATGCTGGATGACTAAGTGTTCCTTGAGCGGATGCTTTCTAATTTATTTGATGAAGGTGAATTGGGGATAAACATTATCTAAGCCTTCCGCCGGGGTAGTAAGCAAGAGGATGCTTCTAAGATATGCCCCATCAAGGTCGTTTGCCAAAGCGAACAGGAAAGCCGATGAATAGACCAACGAATCCCTCGTTTGAACAGTGAGTCATTTTACATCCTGAGAGATCTTTCTCCGAAAGCTCGGCATAAAATGAAAACAGCTGTTACTGAGCTCCGTGCACGCCGATTTAATCGTGCGACAGACCACCACATCGTAGATTTTCGAGTAATCCGGCGAACCCCGAGAACCCGTTGGAGGCCAATTCTTGGCAATCCAGGACAGTACAGCAAGAGAACGGAGTGCGTTTACTGTGCGCCCATGTACGCCGTCTGAGAAATAAAGTTGAGGTGATTCACTTAGTTGCTCATCCAGACCTCATTCAGACCTGATGGCCTTCACCCAAACTCGGCTGTTTGCAAACATCATAGAATTCATAGGTTGCCGTCATCGGATAAAATTTTTGTCGAGCCGACTGCCTTTAATGGGGACTCGGTGGCGGCGTCATACTTTACTGGAAGGCTGTTCTCAAGGCTCACTTGGTGCAGCTGCCAGTGACGACGATGGTGATTTTGATGCCCGTTGTTGTCGTATTCATGTCGGAGGCAGATCCTTCACGATTGGTGTCGTCTACCAAGCTCCATCGGGATCCGGAGCTCACTTGCTCGATTCGGTCAGGAAACACGGTGCATGAAAGGACAGTCTTATCGTGGGGAGTTTAGTGTCCATCATACCGAATGGGACTTAATTCTGTGTGGTAGTCCACCTGACTCCTTTGATGCCACCTTTATTGAGACCGTTATTAATTGTAAGTTGGTTCAGCACGGCACGATGCCAAGCCGTATTGCTGCCGACCAGACGCAGAACATCCTGGACTTTGTGCTCAACCCAGCTCAGATCTCACGAAGTTAACAGTTCTTGAACCCATGTGCAAAAGTGATCATTGTGTCGTTTCATTCCAACGGACACGTTGCTTCAAGATCGATAGACAGGGTCGTTGCCATCGGAACTTTTGGCGTGCGGATCCACTCCGTTTGAGAACAGTCGCATGCGCTATGGACTGGAGTATTCCTGATTCCATTCATCTTGACGATCCGTAGAACTTTTTACCCTCCAAAATGACGTCCTTAATTGAGCTAGTCCTTCCCTTTTTCTGTGGAAAGTCCTTTAAGTAGGGTCTAACAGGATTAACAATGAATTGAGATCCCTGATACACAGAAAGCGCAAACTGTGGGATCGTTTCAGACAATCTCAGATAGAGTCCGATTACCTTTGCTACAACATTACCAGGAATGTTGTTGTCACGTTGAAACGTCAGAAATGTCAACCAAATGAACTATCATTAGCAGAGTACTCCGGAACGACAAGCAAAATGCTTTACTATCTCAGCAAAGAAGCACCAAGGCCGGAAATGGCATCCTTACCTTGTGTTCCTGTTAGCATTGAAATATTCTTTACGACAACGCTGATAAAGCCAGTCTCTTGGCCCAAAAGTACGCCTCTATTTTCGCGGAAGAAACTTCCTCCTGCGACAATACTATGTCCGATTTTCCTTATAAATAAAAGTTAAATAAATAGCTTATGCTTGGTTAAGTAGATATTTACATCAATTCTGCGGTTAATTTTTCCTTGTTTTCGATCAGCACTCCTCTCTCGGTCTGGATGGGTTAACGCCTTGTTCCTCAGGATTGTGGTGGAGTACATTGCCCCGTCTATGTGGCAGGTTTTCCGTTGTTCCTTTGATGTTGGGCGTCTCCCGTCTGCTCTGAAGGTGCGTATCGTCCCACCCAAATGCAAAGGAGGCAACAGGTAAGACCCAGCCAGTTATCTCCCAAGCTGCTTAACCTCGAGATTGGGTAAAGTTATGGAGCGGGTCATGAAGTAGGCTCTTCATCTCCACTTCGATTACCTGAATGTTCTCCCTTATCAAAGCATGGTTTTGTAGGGCATGCTCATGTATCTCGAACTTACTGGTTGCTAAGGCGAAATGGGCGAAGTTGCTAGATTCAGGTAAAAGCCTGGACGTTGTGTTTGTTGAGTTCAGCAAAGCTTTCGACAGCGTCCCGCACGAACAACTTTAGCTTACACTCAGAGGAATCGGTATCGCGGCGAATCTTCTCTCTTGGATCTCTTACTTTCTTCACGACCGCATGATGCAGGTGCATGTAAACGAAACATTTTCCTCTTCTGTTCTCATGAGTAGTGAAGTCCCACTGGGTCCTCTCCTCCACGCCGTGCTTTTCAATGTTTTATCAAAGACTTACCGTCCGCACTCTAGGCGGATTGCCTAATCTACGCCAAAAACCTGAAGCTATGGATGGAAGATGCTGACGGGTTCAACTCGAAGGTCCATCTGCTACATGATTGGTCAATTAAATGGCGGTTGCCAATGAGTCGCATGCTATGTTCGGTACTTTTAGTTAGTGCGCTTGACCCATTTGGAGCCTACCACGTTTGTGGTTCGTTGTTCAGAAGCGCCACTCAAGAGAGGGATCAGGGAGTGATACTTTCACCTGACCTCAAATATAATCAAGATACCAAGAAAAAGTCGTTGCGGCCTAAAGGCTGTTACATTCTATACGTAGAGCCTTCTCTCGCCCAAAAGCTAGGCTCTTCCGACTTATGTTTACTTCACATTTATGCGCGGTTCTCGAATATGAGCTACCTGATGCCTACCCTCTTACAAAGTTCGAATGTAGTATGATGGCGAAGTTTCAGTGGCATGGATCCAAATCCCTTCCTGAGCTGCGGGATCCGTCCTATTCTCTCTGACTCAAACAACTGAACCTCTTTACCCTGGATTCCCGTCGTCATGGCGGAGGTTTGATCTTCAACCGACGTATTCATAGAGGAGGATTGAAGAGAAATTACAGGAATTCTTTAAATTCGATACAGGGAGTTCAACAAGTGGCCACAGTTTTAACCTGTTCAAACCGAGGTGTTTCGAGTGCGATCCAGTCTAGCTTTTTTCATTCGCGTCGTGAATGTCTGGAACCGCCCCCCGGGGTCCATCATCTATGCCGAGGCCGAGGAATTTTTCAAGTATTTGTTGGCTCCTCATTTTAGTTTGCGGGGATCCAGCTGTTTTCAATTCAGCTTCAGTGGTTCTCTGTGGGTCTTTGTTCCGCAATGACCAAAGATATCTCCGCAGCGATCGGAAAGTGACGAAGCTGACAAAGGACCTTCCTTCGGCTCTCTGTCATTCAATGATCCAATGAGCCAATATTTGTCGGCCTATTTAGAGTTAGTTCTTGCATCGTTAGATCATTTGCATGTAGAGCACAGAAAGGAAAATCTTTGTCAGCTCTTCCGCCATCCGTTCGTCACAGGGCTCAAGGTGCACATTACTAGTCTATTAGTTACGTACTTTGGCCAACATACTGCATTTATAATTTTTGTTTTTGCTTTAATAATTATAATAATGGCACCGATTGTACTTTTTTATTCGCCCCAACGTTTGTTCTGATTCGGATATTACACAGAGAACTAGGTCCGTTTGATAGATCGGTCATACTGTGATGTTTTGCGACTCAAAAGTTCCAAGGGATGTGTGCGTTACACGAAAGTTATTACGTGATTAACATTTTATCGAGGGGAAAAATCAGAAACTGCTTTCCCTTCGCTTTGTTACTATGGTAATCTGGATTAGCATCTCGGAGTTTGCCCAATCCATCTGTGTTAACGACAGATGCAGGTATTTATTCCCATTCCGCTCCATACCTTTTGTACTCTTGTAAATATGTTACTCCTCTGACGCTTCTCCGGGACCAACTCATGCAAGAGTTCAGCTATGGAGATCGCACCCATAATTGTTTTCGGCTTTTCCTTGGTAATTAAAGACAACGCTATATTTCTAGGTACTCATCTATTTCACTTTACGCAATCTGTACATTTCTTTTTTTCCTTATCTTTGCTTGGTGTCAATTTAGTTCACTCTCACTATCTAGGTAAATCTTTTTTAATTTATGAATTTCTGTCGCGTCATACTTTACCCCTACAATAAGCACTATGTTGCTGTTGTGTCAGTCTAAAAGCGTGCATGGTAATCAAAGTCAGGAACACCAGAGATTCATCCATACTTAAATAACCATTTCAAACAAACGCCATTGGACTCGCTTTAAGTTAAAGTTTAAGAAACTCGAAACGGAGATGAATTAGGTGAAGACTAAGCTGCTGCACATTAACAGGTCTCTGACAAAATGTATTCCGTCAGCTCTGCCATCAGTGGAAAATTACTTATCAAACGAATGAACTCAACACAGCTGGAGAACTGTTTACCACTGTAGCAAACAAGGTTAGTGAGCGCATTTTTCGTGTCCCAGCTAAATAATATTTGACGCACCTGTCAGCGTGCTACTTAAAATCTGGCAACTTCACTTCAAAGTATCCGTAAAAACTAGTCGGGATTGCTGCTTATTTGGACATCTTAAAAGTGCAACAAAAACCACTTAAAGTTTTATCGAGTTCAGGTTAAGAAATCAACAGCCTGCTAGTTACTTTCTGGATGACTCTAAGATAGGAAGCGGATCTTGGTGCCATACCAATCAAAAATGACAAAACACCACTTCAAGTAGTGCTTATGTTTTCCAGAAGCATTCCTTATATGCGAAAGGCAAGTACTACTTCGTGTATGGATAATTATCCTGTATTTGCGAATAACCAGGTGTCTGTTCCTAGTTCGACGTGTACCGCTTTTACCGAACTCGATAGTCTGCAGTGCGGAGTTGAAGAGGTAGCTCAACTACTCGCCAACCTTGACGGCACCAAACCTGCCGGACCTGATGGGCTTCACCCACTGGTTCTCAAGTCACTTTCAACCATCCTCTCTCCTGTCGTCACTGACCTTTTCAACAGGTCGCTGTCCGCAGGTTTGTTGCCGGTTGACTGGAAGTATTCGGTGGTGAAGCCTATTCCGAAAGGCGGCGACCCTAGCAAAGTAGACAATTACAGGCCAATTTGTCTGACACCTATTTTGGCAAAGGTTGCTGGGAAAATCGTGAAGAAGGGATTGCTGCAATTGCTACAGTCAAACGAGGTCCTGACGCCAGCACAGCACGGTTTTATGCAAGGACGCTCATGCATTACGAACCTGCTTGTGAGGAGGCATGAGTGATTGAAGGCAATAAACAAGGGGAAGTCCGTCGACGTGATATTCATCGATTTCAGTAAAGCGTTCGACAAGGTCAGTCATGAGGTTCTCCTTCACAAGCTCAGCATGTGTGGTGTCGGTGGCTCACTGCACCGGTGGATCCGCGACTTTCTTGTTGGACGAAAGTGGAGGGTACAGGTCGACGACCATCTAACTGACTGGTACCCCTCTACAAGTGGCGTGTCTCAAGGCACTGTGCTGGGGCTCACTCTGTTCCTGATCCACATCAACGATCCACCGCAGCTTCTCCGGTCGCCGTGTGCCTTGTTTGCGGACGACATGAAGATTTGGAGAGAAATCGACGCTCCCGATGACTGTGGCCTACTTCAGCAAGACCTCAACCGCCTATCCACATGGTCTGCAGAAGTTCTTCTCCCGGTCAACCCAGCCAAGTCTGTATTTATGAGTCTGGGGAAGGGTGCTAACGGCCGAACCTACACCCTTGATGGCCAAACGCTATATCCCACACCCTCCGTGATGGACCTAGGTGTACTCTCACGCTACGATTTGAAGTCCGTGGACAACACAAACAGGCTATATCGTAACGAACTGCGCATGCTTTGGGCGCTCAAACGTAGCTTCGGCACATGGTCTGAAGAGGTTGCCACCCGCCTGTTCTCTTCTATCATTAGACCAATGCTAGAGTACGGTTCGTCCGCCTACTTTCCGATTACCCGAAGCGAGGCACAAAAGATCGAACGGGTCCAACACGTTACTACCAGGCTTATCCCGAGTTTACGTGGCTTTGGGTATGAAGACCGGTGCGAGAAACTAGGACTCTACACCTTGTCCTACCGTCGGGTGCGAGTTGACCTCATTATGACCTACCGTATTCTACATCTCGGTGACTTCCCCATGTTAAGGCCAATGCTGCACTTACGAGGACCATGCAGCACACGCGGACACAGATACAAACTTGTCCTGCCAGATGTGAAATGTGTTCCCCACCCACTGTGCTTCGAACGGAGAGTGGTAAACATTTGGAACAGTTTGTCTGAACATGTGATTGAGGCAACATCTGTGCAACAGTTCAAAACGTTGTTAGATTTATATTTTGCCACTATTCGATTCAGAGAACGACTGCACACTTACGATGGCATATCACATTTGTGAATCCTGAAATATCGTAGGTCGAATATTTTAAATATTACATGAGAACGACAATGATATTCACTGTTGACAAATTTTATAGTGTTTTTCACAATATTTCGAAAGAGTTGTACAGAATCCATTCCTACTTGCTCTACAATACAGTATTCAGTATTCAGTTTCAGTCGCACCGTACAGCGCAAAATATGAACTCCATACTGCAGTACCACTCGGACCTTCAGGTACAAGTGCATAATTTAAGGGAACCCAATCACTGTAAAAGGCTGCTTAACTCATTCCCACAGCGCTTTCATATACATCGTCTAACCGGTCGGATTACTAACGATTTAGTTCCACAAATATTGTTTACTTTATTCTGGGTAAACATTAGTCCGCAAACATCATTCGATCAGGGAAGATTGGTACGGTTAATGTCCGAGGACTTTAGATATACATTACTGATAAATAAACATCTTATCTGCAGTCTCATTGGTCTCGCCTCTATACATGCTCCAACGAATGCGCTATTCCAGTAACACCTAAAATGATCAAACATTCAAAGAGTAATAGCTCCAAAAATATTTAAATGAAAATGACACATTATAGTAGTTAACATTTTCCTTGATGTAACCAACATTGTTCGCACAACTGATAAAATCCGACACTGGGAAACCGATAGCGGAAACTTAGCACTCATGCAATTTGTTTAATATCCTTACACATATTATTGGCGTAATCCCATTCTAAAACCCTATTAGGTTCGCTATCATTTTTCTTAGTGCATGACCATCACAAAGTGAGCCCTATGAATGTACCGAAATAGTACGATAGAATGCGAATGAATGCAATCGGGACCTCGACTCGACGATTTTTTCGACCCGTGTCAAAAAAAGCATATAAATGCTTCTCCAGTAATCGGGTCTAGGTTACTAACGATGTACTTCACTGCAATTGATTGATGGGGTCCAGTTTAATATCACCTTGAGCTCAGTTGGTCTAATCGGCAGTTTAGTTTGAGAATTCCCAAAGACGCCTGTCTATATTTCACTTCAATCGACACGTTAACATTAACAAACTACCACATGTTGCGAAACACTATTGTTAAAAACCATATTACTCCCTCCTCTGGTACGGCACTCGGAATCAATGAGCACATAAATATAATTTTTATAAGTTTTATACAAGAGCCTAAAGCTCGCGTACATAAGGACCTGACACCTCGCGCGAACATAGTATATCAACAGTCAAGAAATAGACCGTAAATTAGTCATTTAGTCACCGGTTTGTTTTTATAGAATACACGTAAGCAGGGAGTTCTGTAGCTCCTCTTTTCTTGTTCTACTTGTCGGTAAGCAGATGAAGTAAATATGAACCGAGGATTAATGGACAAAGTAGAAGGTACGTATAGATTAGCAAAGAAAGGTGCAGTGCGTTACAGGCACACGGGCTGACGTTACCCAACTACCTACGCACTCACGCGATTGATTGAACAGCATTGTCACATTGGTCGCTAAAAACTCGCATTTGATTCTTGCTCTGATTGGCTCGTTTCACCGTGTATGCCTTCCGCTCCAATTCATGTGACAGAAAACAATCCCACCTGTGTCATCCGGTTAGACCTACTCACTCCGAGCACGTAACTACGTGACTGACTCCGAAATATGTGTACATGAGCAATACGTAGCAAGATTGCAAACCCTCTGGCGGAGTTGTCACTTCTGCAGCCCGATAGTTCAGACAAGTCCTCCTTACAATCACGCAGCGTGAGACATATTTCCAACCTCAGATGAAACTGTTTCCTCTGTTGAACCCTACTATTTATCTAGTCGGTGTCTACTAGATAATGATATTTCACCGAGCACTTAGTTCAGAAGGACAAAGACATTTTGCAGCCATGAAATTAATGACCAAAACAATTATGGTACACGTAGTCCATTTGTTCAAGGGGATTTGGAGAATTCCGCAAAGTGTATTTTCCGCTCGTTACCAGTCATTTAAATTAAAGCAGCAAAGCGGAGAAAGCGTATTTGACTTCTTTGCCCGCATCTACTAAGCTTCACCCGAATGCCCATTCTATACCATTCCCTCAATGCTTGTCAAAGGAGTCATGGAGATTCAGTGCCTTCTCGGTGGAGTCACAGTTGCGGGTACGAGAGAAGAGTTACCATTACAAGAGGATGGAACGTTTTCATGGGAATCAGCTTGCCATCTCGTAGGTCAAAGAGAAAACCTGAAAACTCCTTTATCCAGCTTCAACCCTCCTCAGGCTACATAGTGTGTAAACAAGCCGGCTCCACGTATTTCCTCAAAAACCAGGTTACTAAGTTCGTTTACTACCGATGCAGTGATCAGCGCAATTTCCCCATCGAGTGCCCTCACATTCGTAAGAAGTGCAGGAATTGCGGAAAAATTGGACACTTGGCACCTATATGCTCTTCTCCAAGGTTACAAACTTCGATTACATCGTTGAACCAGGACGACGATGAGTGCCGCGATTCCCAGTTAAATTTTTTGAATCATACACTTGTAAACTGCTCTATTAGGACGAGACTATCTCGATATAGTTTCGCGCTTCATGTTACTGGAGAACCTGTATTATTTGAATTGGACACCTTTTACGCTGTGACATTGATCGGCGGAAGCGCGTTTTCATCATTTACAAATCTAAAGTCGAGTGATAACATTTTCAAAACCTATACAGACGGAGTGATTGACCTATTTGGGAAGTGTAAGGTACGAGTTGAACACCAGCGCAGATCACACAGTTTAGTACTTCACGTTGTGCCTGTTTCTCCAGTCAATAAACTGGGTCGTGACTGTATGAATGAACTGCCACAGGTACTCAATACTATACACGCCGTGGGGAGGACACGGTGGACTCGGTTCTTAAGCGATATACACAGGTGTCCCACGAACAACAGTTGAGGAAACTCAATAATGTTAAAGCAAAGGTTCATTGGCCGACTCTAGTACACCTAAATACTTTGAAACCAGAACACTGCCTTACTTCTTACTGCCCAAGTTGGAAGAAGAACTAAAATTGCTCCAGTGAGAAGGTAGAACTGTACTGGTTCAACACGTAGAATTAGTTGCACCGATAGCCCCCGTGCTTAATCCAGACGGCGGCCTAAGCATTTGTAACTATTATAAATTAACAATTAATCGAGCTGCAAGTATAGATCGTCATCCACGAAGTAAAATGGAGGATTTGTGCGCCACCTTATCTGGCGGGGTCACGTTTGCCGCAGTGGATTTTAGCCATGCTTATTCCCAGGTCGAATTAGATGAAGCCTCACGCCATTTTAATATGGTCAGCTTGCACTTGGGCCTTTTGGGATCACTTCAACCTTGGCTATCTTTCAAAGAATACTTGAAAACATCGTGCCCGATATACGGAACACTTGTGTTACTGATTACGGTCGCCCAGAAGAGGAACACATCCGCACGTTGAACCATGTGTTACATAGGCTGTCTGAACATGGTTTACGTTCGCAACGCTCCAAATGTGCTTTTATGGGTTATTCTATTAACTACCCTTTTTATTGACTAAGTAAACAGTTCACATGCACAGAAAGACAAATTACAATCCATTATTTGTGCACCCTTACACGTACCGAAGCACGGCCATTTTGGTTCAATGAAATGTTATCGCATTATCGTCCGTTCCTATACAAACTTGTTTCCGTTACAGCACCACTTCACGAATCGTTAAGGAAAGACTTCAAGTGGTCATGGGGTGAAAAAGAGGAACAAGCATTTGTGAAATCTAAAGTTCTTGCTTCTCCACCAGTGTGGGTAAATTATGATCCAAACAGGCCCAGCATCTTATAGTGTGATGCCTCACCGTTCGGGGTGGGTGCAGTCCGTGGTTTAAGCCGAAACCATTCGTCCTATTGCTTTTGCGTCTCGCACTTTGCAGGCTGCTGGGAAGAATTACGCACAACTGGACAAAGAGGCATTGACAGTGCTTTTCGGGGTCAAGCGATTTTCGCAGTATTTGTTGGGCAATCGGTTTGATATATAGGCGGATCAAAAACCGTTAGTCTTGCTTCTCGGTGCGGGAGGAGACATAGAGCAACTAAACACACCCGAACTGTACGCTTGGAAATTCTACTCGTGACCACAACTATCAAACCTGATATATCGATGATTCTCACCATAAGTTTGCTGACGCTCTCGGTAGATTAGCACAGATTATTCCGAAGGATGAACAAGTGGAGAAGCATGTGTATTTTCTGGCTGATGCGACACGCAAACACTACACAAATATCCAGTGATATGGTTAAGCAATTTACAGATCGCGATTTAATCATAGCGAAAATGAAACGTATGATGCTAAGTGGCTGGGGTCCGCCATCCTCTGATGAGCTACGTCCGTTTTCAGTTGTCGATTAAAGCTGGGACTGTATGAATAACGTATGCTGCTTGGATCGCCTATCGTTTTTTCCATCGGGCCTGAGCTCAACCGGGAAGCGTCCTCATGAAAGCTCTAGCCGGATCATACTGCTGGTGGCCGGTGATCGATAGAGATATCGAAACGCTTTTGGATACTTGCACTACGTGCCAGAAGTATCAAAAAGACAAACCAACCGGTCCCATCTCACTTGTGCTTTGCTTAATAGTCCACGAGAACGCTTCCACGCTGACCACTTGCTCAGCTTTGCTGACCTTAACCGGTTGTGCGTAACCAATACACACTTCCAGCATCCCAAGAAGTATCTTCTGACGTGGTACTCCAACGACGGTCATACAGCAGGCCGGATAAATTACACCTTAATCCAACCCAGGTGGATGTCCACCATCGATGCCTGTCGAGCGTATAGAAGGGATGAAAAAGGAAATAAACGTGATTTGGACCATGTACTCCTGCGCGCCAAATTCAGACTCCGATTGACACCGCGCCAAAAGACCCTTCCACCAAAGGATATCAAGACTGCCCCACTGGAAAATACTGAAAACTGCAAATCCCTTGAGGCAGCAACAGAAGCAGAAATTGCTGCCAGTGCACCACGCCTCGTACTTGCTGAAGGTGCATCTGTAGACGCTAGTTGGTCTAGGCTACAATCGTCAGTTCAACGCGCCGCGTTACCTGCCCTGGGTTCTACCTCTAAGCATGCGAAGGACTGGATCACTGAAGACATTATCGGCTTGTCCACTAAAGCAAGAGAAGCAAGTCTTACAAATTTCCCAAACTACCGTCGCTTAAGACATGAGGCAACCCACTCAGCACGGAATGATCACAACCGCTACTGATCTGATATCGCAGACAAGATGGAAGTTGCATCTACTTCTGACAACTTTGGTCATCTCTTCGTCTCATCCGTTAAGCTTCCGGCAGGCGCCATTCACTCCAGCAGATATTGCGCAATTCGGAAGGCGAAATAATTCCCGATACGGAAGCAAAACCTTCCAGATGGGTAGAGCATTGTAGCAACCTCGTAAACCGCCCACTACACACCACCGCATCTATTTCAGCATTAACGTAGCCAAGATATGACCCGGATGGCTCACCGCCATCTCCCAGAGAAAATGCAGACATCGTTCATCACCTGAACCCGAGAAAAGCTCCGGGAGCGGATGGGATTCCAGCGGAAATCTGCAAAGCTAGTCTACCAGCTCTCCTTGACCATTTGCAAGAGTTCTTCCGCTTGGTATGGGAAACAAAAATCTGTCCTTCCTGGTGAAGTACCTCAGTACTACTGCCATTTCCCAAGAAAGGTGACCGAACTGTGTACAGTAATTATCACGGGATTAGCCTAATCGATTTGGCTGTCAAAATCTGCGCGCGAATCTTGCTTTCCCGCTTTGCCACTGAGCTAAATGTGCGAACTCACCATAACCAAGGTGGCTTTCGTCCAAGCAGAGCCTGCACTGACCAACTCTTCACTCTACGTCGAATACTCCAACACCGCTACCAGTTCCAGCAGCCCATGTTTGTGTGCTTCGTTGATTTTTGAGCGGCCTTTGACTCAGTTGACCGCAAAGCAATGTGGAGAATCCTACTGGGCGATGGCGTGACAGTTAAGCTCCTTAACTTGATGAGATCATACTACCGTTGCACGAAGGCCCGGATTCGGGCCTATAAAGAAGAAACAAAGGAATTCAACATCATTACTAGATTACGGAAGGGTTGCCCACTTTCTCCAGTGCTGTTCAACCTCTCGGTCGACTGGGTTACGCATCATGCCCTTGAGGGCTATCGTGGTGTTCAAGTCAGCCCTGAATTCTGGTTGTTATATCTAGAATTTGCTGACGATATCGCTATCCTTGCGAAAGATGCTATATCACCACACTCATTGCTAACTCGGGTCGACAAACCAGCCTCTATGATTGGCCTCGAAATTAACATCAGCAGAAGGAAATATTTCTCACTTTTAGCCACCCAGTCAGCCCGTCGCTATCCTTACATAGACAAATCATCGAATTTTTTCTTGAGTTCAACTATCTTGGATGCACTATACTCCCCATACGATTCCGAAATCCGGAATCGTATGGACAGAGTTAAGACAGCCTTCTTACAACTGAAATCACATTGCGGCGAAGGACCGAAATTAGTCTGGGAAAGAAGATCCGAGTATTTTCAGTAACCATCCTTGCCATTTTACTCTGTGCTTGCGAAACATAGCCGCTGCGGTCCGAAGACACCCGAAGCTGGAAGTTTTCTACTATTAGCGTCTAAGCCTTAACTTGGTAACACAGTGGCATGAGCGTATCACCAATGACGAAATCCGTAGGCGCCGTTACGGTCTTCCGAAACTCACAACGCTAACCCTAAAACGCAGACTTCAGTGGTTTGGTCACGTCCCTAGCAAACCAGACACTGATTTCTCTAGCGTCTTGGTTTCATCCTCGCCTTGCCAGAGTTGGTCTCATCGCTGTGGTAAACAATTGAAAAGGTGGCTCTCTGCGGTGTAATCGGATATCGCTCTTCTGGGACTCCATGTTGTGCATGATGGGCGTCACTAGAGGAACCATTGGATCAGTATCTGCGTGGACTTCCCGCCGAGCGCCGCACTTGGGCAGCTGCAATTCGCGACATTCATGAAGCTTGCTCATCCTGTCGCAGAAGCTAGCGACAGTAAAGTAATTAAGTAAGCAAGTCGACGCTGACTATTGCGGTATGGTTAAAGCGAAAATGTCGCTACCCCTGGTGGATACGTACTCCAAGTGGATAGATGTGCATGTCGTCGCTAACGGTAATGCGGAAAATGCAAGCACTATGTTACGTTTTATCCTACCCATGCACTGTATAACAAAATAGTCAATCACAGATAACGGTCCGCAGTTCACCGGTGCAGCGACTAAACAATAGCCGCAAGTTTATGGCATCCACCACAAGACTTCCGCACCATACCAACCAACATCAAATGGTTTGGCGAAAAGAGCTGTGCGAACCTTGTACGCCGGTCTCCAGAAGCAACCTCGTGGCTCTTTGCGCACCAAGCTTGACCGATTCCTATTAGCGTATCCTATCCCACCGCTGGTGTACATCAGAAAAACTCCGGGAGTGTGTATTGGCCTCAGCTACGTATGTGGCTAGACTCGCCTTTCTCTGACCCCTGTCAAACCAGGCATTGACAAAGATAGAGCATGCCTCAGAGTGGGTGCACCAGCTAAACCCCAGGATCTAATAGCAAAACAAGTTGTGTATATGAACCACCCGCACGCACTAGCAGATAGGACATTCAGGAACAGTGCGTACAAGTTCAGAAACTGAGGCCGACACGCAACTGGAAATAAAGAAGCAGTAGGCAGGCACAATTACTTTATCCGTCCCCGCACCCTGGTCGCACCATAATCTGAGGAGGAGTGATTTGTTACAAAAGAGCGTGAAGAAACGGATAACATCTAACTTATGTAACCTATCATCGATCGCGATTCGGGAACATCAAAGTTCATCTGAACGGATGGAAATGCATGTTATACAAAGCTAACTTAAACTGCCATGTGAGGGGATGTTACAGACACACGTATTGAAGTTACCCAACCATCCACACACTCGCGCGATTTGATCGGACAGTCATGTCACATTGATCAATACTAAATGGCCTTTTGTCCTAATTGGATCGGTTTACCGCTTTGCCTTCCGCTTCGATTCAGGTGTCAGAAGGCAATTCCGCGTGTGCCATACACTACTGGCTTCTCCCTCGGAGTTTGGGACTACGCGTCACAAACCGCAATAGGAGTAATTGTGCAATTCGTAGCAAATATCTAGTCAACATGTCTTGGTTTTTCAAATAGCCTAGGTGACTTGGGTAGCTCTGACACCGGGCAACATTTAGTCTAGGTAACCGAACAAGGAACGAGGACGCTTAACATGATAAATTTCTGCCATTACAACTAAGCCATCCAGACAAATAAACGCGAAGGGGAAGCATGTGGACCAAGCTCTGGTCCGACCTACTGCGGTGTACCGCCATTGATTGGTTCAGTGGAGCTGTACACCACCGAGCGTGTCCCCAGGTTACAGATCGAGGAATGCATTCCTTGCGAAGGTAAAGGTGAAGAAGGTTCAGCTGTTTGCAGGTGGGATGAATATGCAGTCGCGGACAATCAGCGGCAGCGTTCTGGAGCTTGCCTGGGTTCTAGGTTGGCTACCTTGTTACTCACTACATATCACACGAACTCCTAAGACGCTGTGTCAAAGCTAGTGTGGCCGGATATGGTGTCACTTACCAAACAGCGCTGGTCACAGAAGTGAATACTTAAGAGGTAACGGATAAACCACCTCAGTGCTAGCCAGCTTGTATGAAGAAGTATGAGCACGCCCCACTTGCATAGCGGCAAGTTCGGTGGTACAGTGAATTCTGGGCCCCATTCATGCTTCACCCAGTCTCTTTGGGCGCCATGAGTAGTTTTCCTGTACATAAAATCCGTGTTATTCACAAAGATAAACGCCTCCCAACGCTTCGCGGTGTACGTCAATTGTCTCACTGTCTCGTAGGTTAGGCATTTTCTGACCCAAGGCTCCGGGTGGGGGTCCCCAATTTTAACCCCTCCCATACCTGGACACCCAGGAAACACCATGCTTATATAACCTATGGAACTATGTCTCAACTAACCCCCGTTTGCGCTCTTTCTCTGCTCTCCTGCCCTGTGGCTGCGCTCCTCGGATGAGGTGCTGGCGACCGAATCTGCCAAACCTTCTTCTACCGCACCACCGTTTAAGCACTTTATTCCAAGTTCGTTCATTCACCCTTCTAAAATCTTTCCCCACTGTTTCCGAGTCCATAACACCATGTCAACTTAGGCGAGCCTTCTTTCTATACGGATCTGGATCTTAGGTCCGTGCATGCGCCACGTCGTGCTGGCAAGCCACTTCTAGCGGCACGTTTTCAATTCAAGCTAGCAACCTACAATGTCCAGACGCTGATACAGATCGGATCACAGGAAACCATTGGTTGCACTATAGGATCTACGGCCTTTGATGCCTGCTGCCTTAGTGAGGCCCGTTTACAGGACCCTGGAACTCGCTACGACTGGCTTCACAGTCTGCGGGTTTCACAGGCGCTTTCACCTTGCGTCTATCTGCACACTTCACCGCGGATGAAGCTGAGCATACTTGCCTACGGATTGCTTTGCGCACACGTTCCG
This sequence comes from Dicrocoelium dendriticum, assembly GCA_944474145.2. Classification (NCBI taxonomy): domain Eukaryota; kingdom Metazoa; phylum Platyhelminthes; class Trematoda; order Plagiorchiida; family Dicrocoeliidae; genus Dicrocoelium; species Dicrocoelium dendriticum. Next base: position 76,846,532 of record OX104070.1, on the reverse strand, counting down.
AGGCCACGCCAGTAGATGACATGGTTGTCAGCAGTCGAACCTACGATGAGACTTGGAACCACATTAAAAATGTCTAGGCGCGGAGCCAGCAGGCCCTATTTGTTCATTATCGCAGTGTACGCACCCATAGACTGCGGGCCAAACTCAGCTGAAGGCGAGTTATGTCGTTGAATGACCGAGCTTGTAAGTAAAATGCGCCGGACCGACATCGTAGTGCTCGTCGGGGATTTGAAAGCGCGGCTCGGTAGACTTGAAATTGACGAACGTGAACTCGGTGGTCAACACCGCCATGGCCGATCACCGCCTAGTTTTCGTGGATGCTGGCGCCAAAGCACAACATGGTGACCCTATCTCCTGCCAAATTGACTATATTGCTATCGCTTGTTGTTGGTGGGAATAAATACAGCATTGTAGACTAAGCTGGAGTACATATCACACCTTAGATCATGCACTGGTGTGTACCAAGTTATCGCTACAAATTGGTGGCTCCTAACAGCGTCGCAGGCGATGGAATGACGTGGCTACTCTTTTGTTTCCAACGTTCGCGTATTTTAGGAAGCTTTGGCTCCACAGGTGAAGACTACTTATGCACAGACATTGAAACACGTTGGGCACACACCCGCGACGCTATGTACAATGTTGCAACCTTGGTCTCTGAGTTCACCTGTGTGGCTGTCAGGCACTAACTCTCCGCGCAATGTCTCCAAATTCTCGATTCGAGTAGAGCAATTCCTGCCGGCGTTAAATACCATTCAATGCGCAAAACTATTAGCCTTGAGCTAAAACACCACTTTCGGGTAGCTTGCTATGCCTAGTGAGCGCGCCTGGTCGTTAAAATGAAGGAAGCAGGCGCCGCGTTTAATTTCTGTATGTTTTAAGTCCTGATCCAAAATACTAGTTGCGGAAGGCCAAATAAAAACATTTGGATGCCAAATGAATTGCAAGCCAATCCACTGTAAAAAAAAGCCGAATTGAGCGTTGGGCCGAGCAAGCTAGCAGCAGTTCAAGTAGGCTGTTTATTTGACCCAGACCTGAGCAATTTGGTTGCAAACTTTCCAAAACCACGCGAGTTGGCATGGTTAGTGCAGTGGGACACAGTGCGTAACCTTGCCGATTGCATCGTCGGTTCCTGATCCACGTACAGGTGACTTTGAATGGAAAAACCTCGATTTGTGTCCCGTCAGCCTTACCCTTTTTCCTCACGACGGAAGTCGGCGTCCTCGTACTGCTCTGTTTTAAGCTTCACTATAGAATCTTCCTTCTTTCTTTCTGTTAGAGTGGTTAGTATACTGAATCGATGTCGATGCGAATGTTGATTGAGTTCTTTGTGAAGAACCAAGCTTCCAGTAACTCCCTTGCTCTGCTTGTTTCGCCTCCTGCCAGAACTGCTGTTTTGGTCCAATCGAAGCTTTGCCATTCATCATCCACCTGTAATGAAATTCGTGACGATGCATAATGTTTTACATCGGCTCCTTTATGTTCTTGTATCCTGTCTGCCAATTATATTCCTGTTTGGCCAACATGTTTCATTTCGCATTTTCTATACCACATTCCATAATCCATGCGCCTCCAGTTTTCTTTCGGTGTTGACAGAGATTTGCTCAACGTGGCATTTGTTTTTTGTGGTACGAGGAGATGGCGCAGTTTGAGCATTCTGGTTGCTATTTTTTAACTGATTCTTATATATTGCAACGGAACCCGTCTTTCCGTCTTTGGTGTGTACGGTCTGTTTTTGTTGTTGTGATTCAGGCATCTTCGGGGGAATCTTTGCGGGTATACCTTGAGTTAGGAAGATCTAAATAGATCCTTTGCTTCTTTTTGTTTTGTTTCTATTTTGCTAGTGTGTGTTTGCACCCTGCGAAATTGTGTTCGCACACAGCTGCCTTTGTGGCATTTGCGATTTATGCTGTTTAAGTTAAAAGTTCGCTGTACATGGGTGCTTTTCCCGTAGACCGACGTTTTCAGCTACGCTTCCATGCTTCTTGTTACTAATACGTCCAGGTAAGATTGGTGGCTTACATTCGCCAGTTTCAGTGTATATTGGGTGCCTTTCAGGGCGCTGTTCAATGGATGTTGTGCGATTGTTAATTGGTTGCGCTTGATTATCACAAAAGTTTCTTCCACATACCAAATCCATGGTATCCGATTGTTGATTGGCAATACATCCTTCTTCAATTTCTACATAACCATCTCCCAGATGTGTCATGGCACACGTGGTCCCATTGCTGAGCCTTTCAATTGCTCATACATCTTCCCATTGAATGAGAAGTAGGTAAGTAGTCGAAAGCGGAGTAGTTTGCATATATTTCAGGTCGTCCTGTTCCTGCTTGGTTGTTCACTATTGTTCAAGCGTTCTGTGCTGGCCGCTGCTACCATCGGCAACTTAACAGACGTAATGAGCGCATTCACGTTGAATGATATTAATGTTGTTTGATGATTATCTATTCGCGGGTTTTTGATTTTAGTAGAAAATGTTGGGCATTGGTTATGAAGATTTGCGACACGAGGTGTCTGAATCACAACCACCCAAACAGACCGTACACACCAAAGACAGAAAGACGGATTCCGTTGCAATATATATGAATCAGTTAAAAAATAGCAACCAGAATGCTCAAACTGCGCCATCTCCTCGTACCACAAAAAACAAATGCCACGTTGAGCAAATCTCTGTCAACATCGAAAGAAAACTGGAGGCGCATGGATTATGGAATGTGGTATAGAAAATGCGAAATGAAACATGTTGGCCAAACAGGAATATAATTGGCAGACAGGATACAAGAACATAAAGGAGCCGATGTAAAACATTATGCATCGTCACGAATTTCATTACAGGTGGATGATGAATGGCAAAGCTTCGATTGGACCAAAACAGCAGTTCTGGCAGGAGGCGAACCAAGCAGAACAAGGGTGTTACTGGAAGCTTGGTTCTTCACAAAGAACTCAATCAACATTCGCATCGACATCGATTCAGTATACTAACCACTCTAACAGAAAGAAAGAAGGAAGATTCTATAGTGAAGCTTAAAACAGAGCAGTACGAGGACGCCGACTTCCGTCGTGAGGAAAAAGGGTAAGGCTGACGGGACACAAATCGAGGTTTTTCCATTCAAAGTCACCTGTACGTGGATCAGGAACCGACGATGCAATCGGCAAGGTTACGCACTGTGTCCCACTGCACTGACGATTCGAACTGGCATAGTAGTGTAAGGTTTGTAATCAAACTACTGAGATCATAAAACAAATGATCAACGGAATAATTAACCTGACCTATCAGTTTATTATTGTTATTATTTAGAAGACCTCGTTTGTGTTGTGGACAATGGAGTGTGTATGGAGGATCTGATGGCGCACTTCAACTTCCCGCATAACAACATAACGTTTACTCTCGAACTAGAAAATCGCGACTCTTTGGCCTTTCTAAACATCCAGACCAATAGGGTAGTACACGGGTCAATGCGGAGGAGAATGTGCAGAAAGGGAACTTGGAATGGGCAATACGCCCACTTCCATAGTTTCCTTCCTATCAGCCAGAAGCGTAAGTTAGTCCGTTGTCTCACTGAGGGCGGGACGAATATACACAGAAGACAAGCTTGTTGAGGAGCAAAGTTTCATCCGAAGGGGTTCAAGCGTATTGGATATCCAAAAAGTTCATCCAGAAGCACATGGAGACACAACAAAGTTTCTTCCGCAGAGAAGTGCCTAATATATTTATCGCTACCGTTTAAGGGTGACGCGCTTGCGCAACAAAGCGACCGAAGGCCTACCCTAGCCACTGCCAAAACGTAGTTTGCGGCCGACTTACGTGTAAGCTTTAACGCAACACCAATTGCGCGCCGGCAGCTAAACGACAAGACACTTTGGTCACAATTTGCTTTTTGTGTGTACGATTTCGCTTGCTGGTGTCGAGCAAGGTACATCGGAAAACCGACCAGGCGACTGTCCGTAAGGGCTCAAGACCATTGGCCCGCTTGGCTATACCCGAGTTGTGAGGATGAATGCGACGACTGCAGTATAGTCACATTTTGTGGATAAGCACCACCAAATAAACTCAAAATATTCATTCCAACGACCTACTGTGTGTGTCAGGAGGCCACAAGATTGCTGTCAGATACCGTCTGATGTCGACAGTAGACGCAATCGCATTTCGGCTCTATAACTCGGAGTTGTGGGCACAGAAGAATTTTGTGCTGTCCCTGTATCTACCATGGCTCTGACCTATCATGCCTTTCCACCCGAGTCCACATAGCTAAAGCTAATGACATAGCCTAATTGCTGAGATACTTTGATTTATTGACGCTTATAAACTACGTGTGGATACATAGTTTTGGGTGTATCAACCGGATTATGATCCAATGAAAAAAAGCTTGTTCACTACGCTCCAATTCTATAGTAGATACCTTAAAAGCTTCAAGTTTCACCTCAGGAGATTGGCTTAATAGTGGCCAACATCTGTAAAGTAGTGATATATATATATATATATATATATATATATATATATATATATATGCCCTATGCTGAGGCTGATGTTGCATTCATGATGCTTCTTCACCGCAGTTGGACTAAACCAACTTACACTTAAACTAGGTCTTTGTAATGTGGATAAAATTCATTACCTTTTATTTGGTTTGTTCTGCGTACTTGCACACGTCGCACATGCAAATTGTAGTAAAATTGCGTAATTTTATCGCGTGGTATTTTTGAAATATCTTTCGGACATTTGTACTTATCATGTATTCACCTTTAACTAATTTCTTCCATATGTTCATTTAGCGAGTGTTTATGTAGTCATATGCGTTTACTTTATTCGATATCGGCATTTCGAATGATTGGCTGTTGTTTGACATCCCAGGTGAGGCTGCGCTTGATGTGTATGTTGACAAGGTGCCTATTTGTCTATTACCCACTACCCCGTCCATCTGGCTCCAGGAGACAGTTGGTCGTTGCTGGAGGGGACGGGGTGCACGGTCGTTGTGGTCGTGCTAGGCTCAAAGAGTGGTTCCATGCATTCAGTGTGGAGCGGACTACGGTCCAGCCACCGCCTTGCGTGCACTTGATTCCCCAAATACTACGTGCTTGTGTTTGCTGTGAAGGAGTGTGAGCCGGCTCCGTTGATGAAAGGTGGCTCCCATCCGCATGCCTCCCTGTCTTATTCCTTCGGGTTTACAGTGGATATGGGGTGTGTGGTTGGAGCTGTGGGTGGTGCAGCGCAAGCCATCCATGGTCCCTCTGTAGGCGCAGGCGTCTTGTGGCTGGCCACAGTGACAGACAAATCCGAAACCGGATGCCGCCAACCACATATATATATATATATATATATATATAGTGTGAAGGAAGAGTGGTGGTAAATGAATGGCTCATGTGTGACTGTTGTCTGACACGAATGGTACATAAGCATCATATAAAACATAGAAATCCCAGAAGTATTGATTAAAAAATGAGGGGCTCAAAGGAATAATGGGATGGCTGCGGCAGATGTAGACGATCAACAGTAAGTGACTGAAGACCCAAATTCCCTTTGCAGAACGCTCAGCGCTGTTGCAAGTACTCAAATGGTTACCTCCGAGGAAGAAGAGAAAACTGTTAGCAGTGTAAAGCTAGTGCAAAGAATGATCTAGATTTTAACATTAACGGATTGGACGCGAGGTTAAACGGATATTGGTCTCACTGATATTGACGCGCTTCACTAGTTACCTACAGAAAACTGTTACGCATTTGCTTTTACATCCGTGATAAATCCATTGTTCCAGAAGCATTTAGGGGAATGGCTTGGATGTATCCAGACGGGAATTACGTACCACACCGGTCCAGTGAAGCAGCACGTAAGTGAGCGCTGTTAGTTCCAGTTTATTTTTAATTGCTTCCGGAGTAAATGAACTATTACTACACCCCATATTACTTAATGTGTACACTTTCAATCCCCATTTCATACCATCGTCAATTCGGTAGACTTTGAAACTGAAGATTCTCTTACGTTTACTTCTTTTAATTTCTACTCAAATAATCTTATGGCACATGTGAAATACCTTCATTTTACCCATTGTAAATCATTGTTCAGTATAAAGCGAACTCTGACACAAACAGTTATAACAGTTCCCTTTAACTTCTGCACAAAACTTGCAAAATATGCACCCACATTAAACACCATCTTCACAGAGCTTTTTTCTTAACTCCATCTCTTCTTTGTCGAAAAGACAAAGTAAAAAGCAATATGTGCTCACACGAAGGCATTTGGTTCGTCTGTAATTCATCATGCAGACAGATATTAGGTGAGCAAAACGCTAGTATCCAAGAAGTGTTCAATACATATCAGTGAGTTTCTGTCTGCATTTAGCTTATTCTCTTGTTGTTCCTCTGCCGCTAATTAGTTACTTTTTGTTCATGTCGCTAGCCTGTGCTATTGCTGAAAATGTTCCCGTCATGTATGCATAAAACTACATTCTTGACTTGAGTTGACTTGATTCTATAAGCCAGGAATTGTGCCAAGTTTTAGCCTCAGGGCAAGTAGAGTAGATGAAGATTCCGTGAGTGAATAAACACAACCTGTTACGGCAACCAGTAATAAAGCGTCGAGACCAGTGACCTTAGCTCAGTTCAGTCACCGGTTCGAATCCGCGTAGGGGTGGGCGTCCTCGCGGTATACTCAGCCCGCGCGCGACTGGTGGTGGTCGGGCGGCAACGAAGCGCCGTTACGGTGTACAGCTGACACATTGTTATTACATTAGTTCAGTTCAGTGACCACAGTATGGGTACTTGCAGGAGCTGATCAGGTGAAAGAAAGCCTAACAGAGATGGTGTCTTGTTACGAGCTGTATGCTACTCTCATTTTGTTGAAATTCACTGACGAAATCTCCCACAGCGACTGTAAACTCCTACAAAAAGAAATGCAGTCACGATTACACCGAGGAAATTCGGGATAATAACAATTACACCCAATTCTCGAGGACTTTACTGTAGAAGAAATCAACCTAACCAGCTACATTTATAGACACGTGCTTCTATTCATCTAGGGTGCTTTAATGGCTTTGAAAAAAATGCTATTCATCAGTGAGTAAATGGTTTTAACAAGCTAATGAGTGAACGTAGTGTTCATAATGTATGTGAAGATTTCCATTCGGGAAAGTAAAATATTGGTCGAAGATAACATCAACTGGACCGTCGCGATGTCATTCCCTAAGCAATACTCTTCGCTGAGGACCTTAAAGGGATTTTTAGATAAAGAGGAATATTTGAGTTGACGGAAAACCTCAACGATTAACTTTATCGTGCGGCCATATGCTCTGCTCAGAGGTACCGAACTTTGTGCAGAAAATATATTGATACTTTTTGTGAGGGTTAAAGCAACTGTGCGGCAAGGTTGATCGGGAACCTCACTTACTTATTCAGTTCAAGTGACTTGATGGATACCGTCTCCTTCTTAGGAAGGACTCCAGTACCGACGTAGAGAGAGAGAGCACTCAAACGTCAGTTGAAGTCCGAATGCGATTAATCGTTACAATATTATTGACGCATTTTCCTGTTAACCAAAACATATTTGATGGCTACCCAGTCTACATTTTGGCGCTTTGGATACACATAGACAAGTGGTGTGATCCTGCTACGGAACAGATGTGCAGTGACCGCGACCTCCTGTGTAATATGTTAGCAGTTATGGGATACTATTAACAAAATAACATTGTTGGCGACAGTTGAGGCGGCACCTGTGTTGTTGCGACGAACTTGCAACAGCATTCTGTCCTATGTTGCGGCGAAGGGAGCACGGGCGTTAGTTACATCGTGTTGAGATTTATACCCAGTGACATCCACGTAGACTCCGGCCTGTTTGTCGAATGAGTTGACGTTAGCACCACTCTTGTAAAAATTGTTTCGAATGTTGGGGGGAGAGTGGATAATCTTAACAGGTGATCTATTCTTAACTTCAATTTACCCGCCCACATGAAATCAATATGAGAGATTTGTTACTTGACGCCGTCTGGTCTGATCAATCAGAACTTTAGCATTTACCAATTGGGTTTATGAACAGTAATGAAGTAGGTAATTCTTGTTCTCCACAGCAGTGATGTCAAGCATAACTCATCTAATCGGAAAGTCCGACCCTATTGCAATGTAATACGCGAAAGCAGGCAGCGATAATATAAACAAAGCCAGATTTTTACTTCATATGCGCGTTTCCAACATCGCTTCGGGAACATCTGACTTTACTCCAAATAAGATGCAACCGAATGGTCGGAGGAATCGTTGCGCAAATTTTACCATTTGTATGATATCCTAACCTTGAGAAATTATAACATTTGAAGAGTTTGGAAACGAGGACCGAAATATACCGGCATATTTCGCGTCATGTTGTACCAGGGAAAATAATATGCATGGGCGTAGCTTATAAATCGGAAACAAAACCCTCTCCGCTCTCCTTGGGTTTGTTTTTGCTCTCACTAAATTCCTATTGATAGCTGTGGGCTTCCAGATTCGTTACTGAGGTTTGTTCAGATGAAATTAGATTCGAGGGTTTCACCACAAAACGAACATCTGTGCTATCCATATCAGGCATATTTGTCGGATGGACTGCGGATGTGTAAGGGATTGACGTTTGGCCCCCAGTCGACTGTTGAAGTGCGACTGGCGGATGTCCAGGGCAATTAGCAGAACACAGATGGACTTTTGGAGCGTCTTCATTTTCACCATAACCAACGGGTGTTGAGGTGCGTGAGGTAGATGATGATGACGAAGAAGAGGAAAAATCGAGGTCGGATGCCAGGTAATTCTCTAGGGCAATATCGGGATACACTCCACAGCAATTCACTTTCCGCCGACCCATTGCCGAGTTAATGACAGTCCCCGCTGACCACACGATTCTGGAGCGACGTGCTGATCCGCTGTAGATTTCGGAACCATGTGAGCTAATAGACGCATCTGGTGTGTTCAACGCTCGCAACAGTAGCGGCTGAGAAAGGAAAGGGAATGCGTTGATTATTAGAACATAAATATGCCTTGTACTCCCCTTGTATGCGAATTGATATCACATAAATATGTATACATGTTTAGTTCAATTGGGCTGAATTGTGTTGGCTCTAGTGACTTTACACGACGATATTTACTTAACTAGGCACCATATAGATTGGAATATAGCTCTGAAACTGGACGGCGTCCGGTTCGGTCCCAAGATTATACAACGATGTATCTCAGTAACCACAAAGCAGTCAACTGTTTCGTATTGAATAATGCTTGCTCTATCAAATCCTTCTGTTGTGCAGTTGTAATATATTGAGCAACTCTAACTCGTTGCTCTTCAAGTGGCACTGAGTGCGGTTGCTTAGTAGTTGTTCATCTGGTAAGTTGAACCATACCTGGACTCCTGACCCTAATCTCGTCTGGATGGTTTAATACTAACTTGCTCTTTTCATTTTTAGACTTTGTACAGAATACTTTAACCGCTATTTCCTAGCATGGTGACAGGTTAAGGCATTTGACTTCTTTGAAATACTTGTTGAAATTTTCAAATTGTCACTGCATACACAATGTTTCTCTGTTTACTCTGGTTATGCATTGTACACAGCTGCAATCTGATACTGATACTGTAGTTAAGAGCAAGTAGAAAGGTTTCTGTACAAGTCTATCGAATTACGAAAAATCAAAAACATTTAGTTGTGAATCATCAGCGGTTGTGTCTGGTCCGTTAATCGTTTATCCTGGTTCAGCTAAGAATTTGGATTAGTGCCATTATTTCCGGGCAAACCATGTCTTCTTTTGGCATTTTATGTGCATTGTTTCACAAAAGCACAAGTTTCCGAAATAATCGTCGATACGGGTTTTAAAACACTTCACAGAATCGGCCTCTATTAATCCTTCTGGTAGTGTATTCCATAAGTTTACGATTCTTCCTTCGATACAAAGCTGATGTGATACTTTTTTCATGCTGGGGACCCTGAGTTTGTAACAGTGTCCTCGGGTGTTACAGGGTTCCCGCAGGTGAAATATTGGTCGCAGTATGGGGAAGTGATTTAAGTGTAGTACTCGATGGGTCATAATAAGGTCAATTCTTACTCGGCGGTAGGATAGTGTGTAGAGTCCGAGCCCTTCACAACGTTTTTCATACGGAAGCATTTGTAGACTCCGTATCATTCTAGTTGCGACTTGCTGTATTTTCTCTAGCTTTTCATTTTCCCATTGGGTTATCGGATGGTAAGCTATGGCACCGTATTCAAGAATTTGTCTAATGAGTGAGGTGAATAGACGAGGGACGGTTTCTTCGGACCATGTGGAGAAAATGCGTCTTAATGCCCAGAGTATACGATGTCCCGCACGGTACAGTTTCTCTGTATTTTCTATTTAATCTCATATCATGTCGTGAGAGAACTCCTAAGTCTCTGACAGATGTGTTGGGATGGAGCAACTGGCAGTCCAAGGTGTATGATCAAGTGGTTGGACGTCTAGTGATACTGATGAACTCCGACTTGCTTGCCTTAAGAGGGAGTTGCATTTCAGTGGACCAGGCTGAAAGTCGCTCTAAGTCATGCTGGAGGCGAGCGCAGTCATCCTGGTTCTTAATGATCCTCCAGATTTTCAAATCATCTGCAAACAGGGCACATGGTGACTGGAGCTGCTGCGGAAGATCGTTGATATGAATAATAAATAACACTAACCCAATTACAGTTCCTTGAGGCACGCCACTAGTCGATGGGAACCAGTCTGTCAGGTAGTCTTTGATCTGCACTCTAAACTTTCGTCCCACAATAAACTCGTGTTGCCACTGAAGTAACGTGCCACCGATTCCGTATGTCTTCAATTTACCAAGGAGTACCTCGTGGTTCACTCTGTCAAACGCCTTACTAAAGTCAATGTACACCACGTTAACATCCTTCCGTTCGTTGAGAGCTCGTACACACTGGTGGTTTGCGTACATCAAGTTAGTGATGCAGGATCGCCCTTGCGTAAATCTGTGTTGCATTGGCGTCAATACGTCCAACGATTCGAAGAACGACAGCAAATACTTTTCCACAACCTTCTCGAGAACCTTGGATAATACCGAAGTCAAATAGATCGGTCTATTGTTCTCTATTTTACTCGGACCACCACTCTTGGGAAGTGGTCTCACTATCGAGCATTTCCAGTCGTTTGGGACAGATCCTTCAGTGAGCGATTTTTGAAAAGGTTTGTCAGGGCTGGTGAGATGATAATCGATAAGGACTTGAGTATTAGTGGGTGAAGTCCCTCTGGTCCGGGGGCTTTGCACCATCGAGTTTGCGTGCTTCTGTAGTGGGATTCAATTAAACATACGGATCGTGTACTTCTCCTTAGAGACATCGACAGTAGGTCGGCACAACGGACCGACGCTTCGTTGCCACGCCACCGACACCAGTCGAGCTCAGACTATATGTACTATTTAATCGCACGCGTCTACACAGATTCGAATCGGTGACCACCGGTTTAACAAACAGATGCCTTATCACTGGCTTACGACACACTTAACTGGATTGCCACAGGATGTCCAATACGAAAGTTTTACTTCAAATGAGAGGTGCTCCATTTCCCAGGAACGTGGAAACTGATACGCAGTCGAAAGCGCGAATTCTCTACGCAACCCTTACGTTAACTCGCGCACATGTCGAGTTTGCTCTTTTGATGTAAGCGGTGGGTGACTACGATGTGAATGTAGACCAACCACCCTCAAGCACAATGTTGACACTACAGTGTGCCAGATCATGAGAACCAAAAACCCCGTTAGCCGTCAGCTGCTGGCACTGAACCATGACAACAAGATGAGAGATCATCAGTTAAAGCTGACAGTACATATTATCCGGCTGGAATGCCGTCAAATGTTCTTTTTGCTCCGAGAGTATCAACCATATAACACTCTTGCAAATTATGTTGTTGTATCTGCCCCCAACCAAACGATTTTTAAAAACGGCTGAATACGCATTGTCTCACTCGCATTTCATTTTGGAACTAACGCCCCCTGGAGGCTACATAACGCAAGAAAACCGTGTTGTTAAAATTCTAAGCAGCTGGCTTTAAACATGTTATCATTGGAACATCGCGCCTTTTTACGCACGTCCTAATAGGAAAACCATGGTGATTCCATGAAAACACTTCATTCTATCAACATAATTTCTTTTTCAAACGTTTCAACCCACCGGAATTGCTAAGCAATGCTTTCTAACCCGTAAATATCATTGTCCCACTGTTCCATTCGTTGCACGGAACAGCTCCTTGATGTTCGGGGGGAGGGGGAATAAATTACCAAATAACGATTCGACTATTAAAAACCCAAATTTCGGTCAATGTTTGACGCAGTTAGGGCATCCTTTCACCTTTCCCATTGGTGAGTAATTACCTGTGCCGATGCTGCACGACCCAATATTCATCAATACATAAATTCCATGATGGGTACTCTGTATCCGCCGTCTCGAAACATTTGCACACCTCTGTGGTACAGTTACGCAAAGCCATTTAGCGGCTTGCGACCGGAAAGTTATGTGGCAGTCGTCGCATTCTCCGGTGACCTCGCGCTCTTACGAACCAGAAATTGCAAGTGGTTTTGTTGGGTTTAACTTCAAAACTTCCCGAAGGTTAGAACCACCGTTCAGCGACAGGTTGTGTGGATCGTAGCCATCTGATTTCAGCGGTCATAAATTTCATCCAGCGAAAGCATCTGGTTTTTCATATCACACTCTTGGAATTAAAACTTGTAACACAATGTAATTGCTTATACAATAAGTTGGGCTCTTTTTACAAACAAGTTCATATAGTGCAGTTATTCGGAAATCTTTAACAAATATTCCGAAAATCTAAAGTCTGCAACGAACGATGTCGCTATGGCAGATTGGTGTAATTATCGAATAGTAAAAATAATCGCCGATTTTTACTCCTCCAGGGAATACAACAGCACGGTTAGTGGAAAGCGTCTTTGTTGTTTTTTTTCAAACGGTTGCTATTGCAGAACTCTGCATTTGACAGTGAATGTCGCTGAGTCTAAATAACCTTATCTTCAGCTGGACAGCAAATATTTGAAAGATGGCATAATACTGGGGAAAATGTAACAAAGAACGTGGACCGTACACAATGGGTGTTGCGTCCGCCAGAGGCCGGATAGTGGAAATAAATAAACAAACCATTTATTCCCCCACTGTGCGATGCGCAGTCCAAATGAGTTGTCTGATCAGTTTGTACATTGAGATTGCATAAAACAGGCAATTGTTCATATTTTAAACAGTGGATCGCAGCATGACTTTTGAAGAAATTATCAGTTTGGAGGTATTAGATAGAGTAGGAAACTAGGAACAATAGCAAATGCAGAATTAAACAAATGTTCACGTAAAGTAATAAGGTCACCTATGAAATTTTCTCCAGAGGACCGGCTTCCATGCAGTGTATTCCATGGAAACATTTCACCCACACTTCCATGCTCTTTCTGGCTCTGTGATGGTGTGGCAAAATGGCAAGTTGGCCGTCACCCGTTTACTGTTTTTAAGACCATATAGTAGGTATCATTCACCCAGTCTAAACAAGGTACTTCATTGTGTATGTTAGTGAGATGACAATTCGTTGTACTTCATAAGCAAACACTCCACTGAGTCAGTCGCAATACGCCTTGAATGAGTATAATATTTAGCTTGAAAGCTTTATTCCGTCTGCTTATGAAATCTACCCAGTCGTGGCCGACCGTGAAATAATGAGGAATATACCGTATGAAGAATTAACAATGTTAACAATTACAATCATTTGCAAGTAGGCCAATCACAATTAGCTCGCAAAGCTTGGAGAGTGAGGATAACTGTACAGAGACTTTGAGAGAAAGGGTAATTTACAGGGTCTGCCTAGGTGCGGGTGTTTATCCATTATCCTTATTCTGCGCACAGCCGGTGGTGGTCGCGTGGTACCAAAGCGTCAAGATTGTGTACAGACCTACAGGTTACGTTTGCTATCAGATGGTTTGGCTGAGAGATACGAATTCTGGAAACATTTATCGGCAACATACTAGGCCGGTTAACTGCGGGCTCCCCTTGGTTTGCAGTTTGATACAAATGCAAATCCCAGTAGCAAGAACAAAGATGACTGGGGTGTACGAACATTTATCAGGGAAGTATGACGTCACCCAGTAGACGAGGATATATCTCACTCTACACTCCTAGGTTTTAACTCGCAGCAGACAGGGGAGAAAAAGCAAACGCTTTACATTGTAAGTTTTTCTTTAGTTGGAAGAATGGGGTGGAGCTCTCTCACGATTCTGCTCGAGTTTCATAATCCACCCGGTGGTCTCATGTATGATTTGGGCATTTAGATGTACGTAAACGTGTAAAACTGTCAAATAACACTCCTTGACATTCTAATGTTTTGATTCATGCCCCGGAGATTTTCACAAATTTCTCTGAGCAGCGGAGGCCATCCCAACCCACTATCCATGAGTAAGATTCCTGGGAGATATTTTGCAAGATGTGCTCACAATGCATATCTATGCTACTGAGTTTATACCACCCAATAATCCTTTTCCTTTTATTCACGTTAACTGGCACAGCCTTATTTGGAACCACCGTCCATTTCTCGCCTCAGCAAGTCACTATCTTTCGAATACCGATCGCTCGCTAAATTTTTACGTCATAAACGAAAGTCGAGAAACTCTGCTCGAGGACACACACGAAGTCGTGAATGAAAACCATCACTGCACACAGCAATCCACCTCGATCCGAACAGAAAATGAGCCACGAAACTGCAGCTGCAGCAGCTACTGTAGGTGGAAGTCACCGTTGCACCAAATTACTGAATTAACGACTCCCAAACTTTGCAGATTAAATGGAGCCAGAAAGACGAAAGCGATTCCGATCCCGCTATTTCCGTCAGACTATTTCACCCAATCCGTAGGTTGGTGGCATATGAAAGGCTATGAGGTAAGCCAACCTGACCCAATACTTCTAGAACCCATCGGTATATCAGTGGTTATCGCCCCAGTCATTTGCGATAGCATTAGGAAGAGGGTCCTAGATTGATGGTCTCTAGCCGCCGTTCTTAAAAGCTGACTAAGCTTGCCACAATTTCACGGAATAGAGACAAGTGGTTCATCCATTTTACCTCAGAGAAAATTGCGATAAATGCTGATAGCCTCGCAGTGCTATTATCAACTATCGAGAAATTGTGGATGAACAGTGTAGTAGCTTGTTCTGGGCAGAGACTGAGCTCTGCATCACTTGGGCAAATTATGACGCCAGGATATAGATGTAGGTACGTTACAGGAACTGAGAGGAATTTGAAATGATGAACCTACGACAGCTATGGAACATTTGCCGTTGCAGCGTTGTCTTGTACTCGTACTTGCTGCTGCCGGTCGCGAAGCATAGGAGGTTGCCAACGGGTCGTGACATGCTAATTTATTACATACTTGGTTGCTTATAACCCCATCTGTAAGCAACGCTGGCACGATTATTGCTCTTCGCGCACGTATGTGACAGAGCGGTTATGCTGCACCAAATATTGGTCTCAAGAACTAAAACTAGGGTTGAGCAGTCAAGTCATTCTAGACTTTATGAACCCTGATTGCCCATTATAAATGTACAAAAGCAGCACTAAAAAGAACAGAACATATGATAAACAAGTGATGGCTCATATGCTACTATGCTACACCGGCACACGGCCAGTTCTTGCATGGAAGTGCGAGCGAAACCTTTCGAGGGAATACCTTGCATGGAAGCAGGTCCCCTGGGGATGGTTCTACGAGTGGCCGTATTAGTTTAACTGGACATCTGTTTAAATCTGCTTGCGTTATTGTTCCTGGTTTTTACTTTCTTTAATGCCTTAATCCTGCCAATTAGTTTAGTACCTGTTTTGGATCCATTGTAAAAAGTGTGAACAAATTGATTATGCTTTTGTGATCCTGTTGTACACATTGATCAGACCACATAGTTGGGCCGCACCTCGAATCACCGAGGAATATACCATTTAGTTATTTAGTTATTTATTTATATATTTAGTTGCAAGTACATCGATGCATTTTCGGGTTTTGTCCCTGATGTGGCATGGTGCTGTAGTCGGAAGAAGACGGTTTCTGATAATGTTCTTCTACGATTGTTAGACTTTACAAAACTCCTTCTAGATGAGACAAGTCCAACTACTATTTAAAAATTTTCTGATGGCCTCCGCACTGAGTTCCAGTAGGATAAGGTGACCAAGTGCACCGTCAGTGTGGTGCAGCGGCTATTCCGCTTAAGGCAAACAGTCACAAAATATGGTGGCGTGGTAACTCTGACCCAGCGTACCCAATCAGTGTCAGCGTCATTAAGGAAGGCTATTCAAAGGTATCAAACTTTGCTTAGTAAATACTAAAGCTGTTTGGAATTCCGGGTCGAATCCATGGGGCGTGCATGCCCGAGTCAACTCAGGTGCCTCAGCAGAAGTATGCAGTCCACTGTATACATGCCACTGCGTCTGTGCACCACTGCTTCTGTAACTTGGTCACCCCAGCCGATGCTCAGAATAAGATGCAGACACAGTTAATGGAGTTGTTTCGGAAAACTGACATCCTTACGATAAAGCGTCCATGTTTCACTGCCATATAGTGCAATGGACAGCCTCATAGATTTGTAAACCATCAGTTTCGTCCAAACAATGAGCTGGTGGCTGTGCCACACACGTTTTTGCAGTTTGTCATCGGCAGCAGTAGCCTTCGATAGGTGTATGCGCAGTTCGCTCTTTATCTGCAGGTCGGTAGACATTACGTTGGCTAGATAGAAATAGCTATGCGTGGCTTCCAAAACCTGGTTGCTAATGTGCATATACGGCATGCCCAGGGATTCCACTTCTTGAGAAGGCTGTAAAAGGCGAACGGTCTCCCTTGTGTTGATGGCGAGCCTGTAGCTGACCGCTATAGAAGCGAGAGCTGGTCATGCGCTGCAACTCAGCCGCGCAGTGTGCAAACAACGCACAGCCGTCAGCAAACGGTGACATGCCGTTGGTTATCTCATTGTTACGTATGCATTTGAGTATCGATTCGTAAACAGAGGCCGTCAGACGATTGGTTGACAATATCCTTGCCTTACTTTCCTTAGTTGCTTGGTTTTTCTTTCCGGCTTTTCCAGCCACTGTAACGTAGGATGCTTATAGTAACTTGGTTCCATACTACGCGTGCGCGTTCTGTTCCGTTTATCGGCTAAGGGCCATACTGAAAATGCTGGTGACGATGTTAAACTACCTCACTGGTGCAATGTTCTACATTACATCGGAAGTTTCCTTCTGAGAAACCAACGCTGGCTACCTGGAACCACTGGAAGCAAACATTTTTGGACTATTTGAAGCTACTATCCGTCTTGCAACCAAACGCGGTACTCTTAGAGAACCATAAACTTAAATTACTAAGACATTTTCTGGGGAATGAAGTCAAAAGACACTTTCGGACCTTCATGTCAATGAAAACGCGACAGTCAATAGCGCGATAGAAGTTCTCACCGAGCTATGGTGTTCACGACTGAACACATACACGCGTGGTCTTCTTTCAGGACCTTGAGGCAATACCGTAAAAAAATTATCATTGATTGCATTGTGCGGATTCAACAAGCACTACCAGAGTGTCAGTATAGTGAAATCTCGGCCACCAATTTCGAAGGGGCGATAGTTTTACAGTGCCTGATCTCTGGCATCTGTAACGAACAGACTCGTGAAAGGCTGTTGTCGGAAGATGTGATTACCATGAGCTGGGAGAAGGCCTGCAATATGGTTCGGCAGCTGGAGAATCTTCATAAACAACTAGCAGCTTTTTCCCCGCAACCACATACAGACACAATCCAAGCAATCGATCGAAAGTGTGTTGCAACGATACGGCCCGAAATGCCTTTTACCTGTTACTGACGTGAAGATCAGCATTTATCGGCCCATGCATGTCGTCATAAAGAGAGTATCCACCGCCGATGTGGAAAATTAGGGCACTTGGCCCGATCTGGCACAGCTGCGTATTCCCAAGTAGCCCGTGAAGGTCGTCCAGTCTTCAGACATAGGTGACCAGCTAAACACGATTTAAAACACAACGTCCAGCATCTGTAGCATCCACCCACCATAAAATGGAGGTTGATGCCGGTGCCTCAGTTACCGTATTCTGTGCTGCCTCAGTTACAATCTTAAGTGCTGCTTCAGTTAAAAGAGCACCCAAGTTATCCCCCTGTGAACCGAATTTGTGGACGTACACTGCGCAGCCGATGCAGGTTTTGGGAAAATGCACAACCCATGCTAATTATCATAGGGAGAAGCGGATCTCACAGGCATGTGTTGTGGCGAATTATTGCCCAAACTTACGCGGGCGCGACTAGATTAATTGCCTTCCGACTAACCTAGAGACTGTGATGTTCATGTACAGTGACCAACGCTTGGAAGAGTTACTCAACAAATATTCTGAAGTTTTTGCTGAGAAACTGGGAAATTGCACGCATTTCGGGCTAGTATCAAATTACGCCGGCGCCTCAGCCTCGCTTTTGCAGGACACGTACCCTAAATTATTTCCTGAGATCAGAGGTGGAAGATGGGATACAGAGAATGCAAACTGCAGGAACAATCGAGCCAGTCCAATACAGTGAGTGGACAAATCCGATAATTCCAGTCCGGAAGTCGGATGATTCTGTGCGCATTTATGCTGACTATAAACGAACTGCTAATCGTTGTTTAATTCTGGATAAGTATTCCTTTACTCGGATAGAGGATTTGTATGCAACGCTGGCCCGCGGGCAAAGGTTCATGCAGATCGACCTCAGTCACACGTAAGTACAAACTGAGTTAGACAAGACCCCTCGCTCAAACACCACCATAAATACCCACATGGATCTATTACAGAATAAATCTCTGATATTCGGAATCTGTTCAGCCCTGGCGATATTCCAAAGTATCATTGAAAACCAGACCATAGTTGTTCCTTACACTTGAGCGTATATTGACCGACATTCTAAGTATAGAAAGCGTAGAAGCTGAACATTTAAAACGCTATCCACTATGCTCGAACGCCAACATCAGTGTGGACTCAAACTGAAGAAGTCCAAGAACACGTTCTTCTCAAAGTTCGTTCGGTACCTAGTTTGCCGTCTCAATAAAACGGATTGAACTTGTTAGAAGACAAAGTCAAGCCCATCCTTGTCGCACATGAACCAAAGAACGAAGCCTTAACACCGTTCATTCCTTGTAATGTTTTCCCAATATCGTCGGCTCTTACCTAACGCCCCAACAGTATTCACACCATTATAAAAACTGTTGCACAAGGGGTGGTCCTGGACTTTATGTTCGGATCAAACAAATATCTGCACAGATGCATAAAGTGTGCGCAGCGCCTCCCCGTGTCTCGGGCATTTCGATCCGAGTCGACCCCTAGTGCTGCAGTGTGATGGTTTCCCACGCGGAGTATGTGCACTCCATTGCCACCGGACGGATGACCGCTCTATTCGTCCAGCCGCTTTTGCTTTACGTACCCTGTAACCCGTTGCAAATAATTACTCCCAATTGAACAGAGAGGCTTTTGCGATTATTTGCGGCGGCAAGCATTTCCACCAGTACGTCTGGGGAAGGCAGTCTGATATCCACGCCGATCATAAACCATATCTTTTGTTTCTGGGTGAAGAGAAAGAAATCCAAACGATGTGTTCGCCTCAAATGCCAAGGTGGGGACTGCTTTTGTGCGCTATTAACTACAAGCTGCAGTATATAAAATGACCAAATAATACCACTGTCGATGCAATTAGTCGACTCCCGCAGCAGCATGGCACAAAATGTACAGTGAACCCATAGGGTTTATCAATCAGATGCAACACCTTGAAATGACACCCATCCGAATGGACGTTTTGGAGCGCCTGGAGGACTGGGACCATTTGTTTTCTATGGTTAAACGGTTCTTGCTGACCGTAGAGGCTGCGAGTACATCAAACGAACGGGAACAATTCGTCTGTCGGAGTAATGAGTTAAGTCTCTGAAACGACTGTATTTTACGAAGTTCCCGCATATTTCTACCAGGAGAACTACGGCCCCAGCTACTGAGATAGCTGCATGACGCACACCCTGGCTGAACTGGATGAAGGCTCTGGCACTTGGTTACTGATAGTGGTCGAACATAGATCAGGATATAGAGCGGCTGCTGAAAAATTGCGAACTATGTAAGTAATACCAAAAACAAAATGTTCCCGGATCGACAAGTCAATCAAGTTGGCTGGAGAGGTCCTGCCAGTGGGTACACGCTGACTACTTTGGCATAATCAATGGAATGATATATATACTTTTGACTGATGCCCACATTAAATGGATAGAAGTACATCCAGTTCCACGTGTGACTTCCGCAGCGAATGTTGCAAAGATGAGCTCCATATTCGCTATTTACGGTATCCCAGAGGCTGTAAGCACCGATAACGGAACCCCATTTGCCAGTGAAGCTTTACAACAGTTCCTGAGTAACAACGGAATACAGCATATAATGTCTGCGCTGTACCATTCCGCGTGAATTGGAATGGCAGAATGTGCAATCCAGACTGTTAAGCAAGGCCTACTCAAACGGACTCGTGGAACTCTACAAACTAATTTGGATGGTCTCCTGTGCACTTACCGAGCGATACCAACTGAGTCGACGAAGAGTCTCTCGCGGAGTTAATGTTTGGCCAGCCACTACGAACGATACTGGACCTACATTTTCCAAACCCTCGAAGGAGAACGGAGGCAAAGCAAGTGCAGATGTGTGAGCATTGCAAGATTCCAGAGGAATTGCGTCTCAACGATTTTGATCCAGTAGACACAAGACTGCTTCACGAAACCATTTGGCAATCTGTAACATTTTTGTCATCAACGAGTAACCAGGCGGAACTACAGCTGGAGTGCGGCCGTGTGGTACGCCGCCAATTTGACCATATTCGGCCACGGTCAATCGAACCCGCATTAGCATGATCAAAATCGACTGCTGCTGACGCAAAAACGGACGGAAAAGCTTTTCTCTAACCAGGAGCCGCAAACGCATGCGGAAAATTTTCGATTAAAAAGCTTAAACCGCACGCTTTGTCCAGTTTCTCGGTAGAAACCCACAGTCAGCGATCTGCACTATGCGGTTGCCTTTTGATTCCTGAACGCGGGCGCTCGCATGATTGGTTGACAATGAAATAGCCCTACGTTCCGCTTATTTCAATGGTTTTTTGTTTCGGTATTTCTAGCCACTGTAACGTAAGAAGCCTTCATTAAAACAGTCCCATACAACGCCTGTGCGTTCTGTTTCGTCTAATCGGCTAAGAACCCTACTAAACACTCACACACTAAGATTTACGCCTCGAAACGATGAAGCTGCCGGAATCCACCGTTAATGATTGGCGGCATCCGGTTTCTGATTTGCCTGTCACTGTGGCCAGCCACAGGACGCCTGCACCTACAGAGGGACCATGGATGGCTTGCACTGCACCACCCACAGCTCCAACCACACACCCCATATCCAATGTAAACCCGAAGGAATAAGACCGGCAGGCATGTGGATGGGAGCCACGTTTCATCAACGGAGCCGGCCCACACTCCTTCACAGGCAAACACAAGCACGCTGTATTTGGGAATCAAGCGCACACAAGGCGGTGGCTGGACCGTAGTCCGCTCCACACTGAGTGCATGGAACCACTGTTCGAGCCTAGCACGGCCACAAGGATCGTGCACCCCGTCCCCTCCAGCAACGACCAACTGTCTCCTGGAGCCAGTATGGACAAGGTGGTGGGTAATAGACAGGTAGGCACCTTGTCAACATACACATCAAGCGCAGCCACACCGGGGATATCAAGCAACAGCCAATCACTTGAGAGAAAGATAGCAAATACAATAAATCGAGTAATGCATAAGGAAACGGTGACATAACTCTTAAATTAATGGGCATATGAAATAAGTTGTTTACAAACGAATCTGAGATAAATCCCGAGGTTAGGAAGTTTATTTTACGGAAATGCTACAAACACGAAAATGTTATCGAAATTAACTACAATTGGCTTAAGCGACGTGTGCAATTTTATAGAAGAGAGTACTGGTAGACATTTGTGAGAAAGAAAAGCATTAGGACAAAATTGAGAACCCACCAGCTGAAATAAAGAGACTTAGCATGCAAACACGCGGTTAGTAAGTGGAATGCAGCGTACCTACAAACGCTGCGCCGGTTCCGCCTACGTTCTCAGCAGGACCCGTGGTCGCTTCAGTACTGGTCCCGGGTGGCCTCGCTAATGGCTCACTAGGCCTGCCTGACTCAGGCACTCGCGGCCGCACGTGCTACAGCACCATGCGCTCGATGTCGATGGAGTACAACCCATCGGTGCTTGCCGCTTCCGCACTTGTCGCTTCATCTCTGCATACATGTGGTCTTTCTCCTGCACTTCGGCAAGTGCCTTCGTGATCAGAACACGCCATGCACGCCGATCAACCGCCTTCGCTTCGCATGACGTGCAAGCAAGATTAGAAAGTGAGACGCTCAGTTTTTAATGTCCTGGTAAGGTAATTTTGGTTTCCCAGTAGGCCGCTTCCCAATACTCAGCTGGCCATATAATACTTGTGTCGGTATCTGCGTCGAATCCATATTTCCTACATGACCAAGCCACCTCAGGTGTCTCAGCAAAAGTATGCAGTTTACTGCAAACATCCCACTTTGTCGCAAGTCTTCCGTGTCAGCAACTCTGTCGCCTCAACTGATGCGCAAAATCCATCGCAAACATTGCTGTTGGAACCGCTCGAGATACCACACATCCCGCCGAGACGTCGTCCAAGTTTCACTGCCGTATAGAAGAACGGACAATACCATGGATTTGTACACCATCAGCTTCGTGCCAATGGTAAGTTAGTGGTTGTTTCACACTCAGTACTAAAGCTTTCCGAATGCCGTCGCTGCCTTTGACACGCGAATCCGCAGCTCACTGTGTAGCTTCTGCTCAGTCAACATCACAATCCCACGGCAGTAGAAATAGGTGGTAGCTTCTAATGCTTTAGCACCAATGATGATTTACGGTAATACTTCAGATTTCAACACCGGGGAAGGCTGAAAGAGACAGGCAATTTTGCTTGTGTTGATGGTGAGCCCGAATTTGGCCGCTGTCGAAGCCAAAGCGCTAGTCATGTGCTGCAATTCATCCGCGCTGTGTACAAACAATGCACAGTCGTCAGCAAACAGCAACGTGCGGATAGTTGTCTCACAGCTTAGGGTTCTCGCACCGAAACGACGGATGTTCAGCAACCCACCATCAATACGGTGCTCCACACGAACAACGTAAGCACAAGCCGCATCAAAAGCACAAGACATCATGTCATAACGAAATAAATAAAACAGGGCAGGAGCTAAGACACAGCCTTGCTGAACACCAGAGACAACTGCAATGTCATCCGAGGTCTCTCTACTCAGCTACACCCTCGCCTGCATAACGCTGCGCAGACATTCAATCAAATGTAAATACCTACGCCGGCAACCAAACTTGCCCAACACCAGCCATAATGCCTCGCGGTTCACTGTACCAACTGCCTTGGTGAAATCAACGTAAAGCGAATACAATGGCTGGTGTCGTTCTCTGAACTTCTCCTGCAACTGACGAGCCGCAAACACCATATATATAGTGCTACGACTCGAACGGAATCCACACCGCTCTTCCGCCACGTTAGGTTCCACAACGTGACTGACGCGGCCATTGAGCAGAATTCAGACAATCACCTTGCGCACACAACTCAGCAAGTTGATACCACGAAAATTCGTGCACTAAGTGGTGCAGCGCAATCACGAACGCGGTTCCGCCGTGTTTCAATACTTAAGGCGGAATCCCGTCGGCCCCAGCACACTTGCCTTTTCGCAGCTGAGCAAGTGCTCTCTGCGTCTCATCCAGTGTCGGCGCGTTCGCCAGACTCGCCTTCACACAGTGCTGCTTCAGGCCGTTCAATGTAGGCCAGTCGATCTCTGAACGGTTATTCAAGAGACAGTCAAAGTGCTTTCGCCAGATCGGCATTATAACTGCAGTTTGTGTGCAGGTAGCGCATGAACTACCATAGATCAGCGTCCTTAGCGGCTCCCATCTCGGTCCATACACTGCTTTCAAGGAGTCAAAGAATTCTTTGTGTTGGCGGCCTTCCGCGTAGCATTTTATCTGCTTTACCTTTCCCGTCCATCATGCATCTTTAATTCGACGGGGCTCTCAGGTCAGTCGCCGTCGTAGTTTGCGAAGCTGACTACTCTACACCAAGTCCCTGGGTTCTGCCATGTCTACAGTCAATGCTGCATTCTTCTCTGACACCAATGCGGCAATCGTCGCATTGTTATCATCAAACCAAACAGGACTCACACAAGTTGCGCGCCCGATGGTCTACTCGGCAGAAGCTGTCACCTGGTCGCGAAAGTGTTGTCACAGGTCGCCCACTGTGGCTATGCAGCCCACATTACACAGGCGTGCAACCATCGTCTTCTCCCGCCAAATACGTTTCGCCACAGTACCGAGGGGCAGAATGTTGAATTTACGCCGATTCACGGCAGGAGTACAATACATAGATTTACGGTGCTCCATACGGACATATGAACCACAAGCATTATCAACAGCACAAAAATCATTGTGTGAAGGTAAATGTTACACGGGGCAAACAGCTGGAAAGTGGCCTTGCTTCACTCCAGGGACAACAGCAATTCATCGCAGGTTCGTCCACTCAGCTGCACCCTCGCTCGCATACTACTGCGCCGAAATTCGATTAATATAAAAAGGTTCTCGGAAAACCAAACCTAATACCAGCAGCAAAGCGCTGTGGTTCACTGTAGCTACTGTCTTGATGAAGTCTACAAACAGCGAGTTCAATGGCTGGTGTTTATCTCCGTAGTTCTCCTGCAACTGCTAAGCCACGAGCACCATATTGATGGTGTTTCGGTCCGAACGAAACCCACCTTTCTCTTCTGCCCAGTTCGGAGCAACGACCTAAGTAAGCAGTCGGTTGAGCAGGCTTCGGGCAATCACCATCCCTACACAACTCAGCAAGTTGATGCACTGGTCATCCGTGCAACACTGCTTGCTGCATGTGCCCTTGTACAGCGGTAGTACAAGCTCATCCTTCAGTTCTGCTGGCACTCCCTCTCCAATCCTTACGTGTTGCACAAGGTGGTGCAGCGCATTCACCAACGCGGGTCTGCCATGTTTCAATACCTCAAGCGGGATCCCATCAGAACAGATACACTTGCCGTTTCGCAGCTAAGCAACTGCTCTCTGCGTCTCATGCAGTGTCTATGTGTCGGCAGGACACATCTTCATCTCTAGTTGTTACAGCTAGTGCAATATAGTCCAGCCAACCTCCGAAAAGTTTTACAAGTGAGTCGAAGTGCTTTCGCCAGAGGTGCATTATGTCTGCAGTCTGCGTACAGGCAGCGCCTGCGATATCTCCAACGTCTGCAAGCACGGTACACACACCAAATCCAAGGGGTCAAAGAATTCCTTATTCAGCCGGCGTTCGGCGTAGTATTCCAACTGCTTCACCTTCTCCTTCCACTATGCATTCTTAATGCGACGGAGCGTTCCAGTCAGTCGCTGTCGAACTTTTCGAAAATGACGCGCCTTCTTGCAGTCGTCAAGGTCATCCACCTACATGACGCGCATGCTCCTGGGTCATTTAGACTATTCGTCTCTATGCTCTCTCCCTCTTCTTGCAGCCTAGTCACCGTATGCTCATTCGAACCGGATTTACCAACCTACAATGATCCACCATACTTGAAATTAGCTTTGACCACTGAGCTCCTAACCATCACTAACGGATTTGACTGTCATCCGTGCTTGAACACAAGCGGATAACTCATTCACCTTGTACCTATTGCCCGTTTGTGTAGTACCATTCAGTGCAGAATTCTCGAGGTAGTCCGAAAAGCTTAAGCTTGTTACAATCTGGTGTTTCTCAACCCATCTGGGAACAAATTTCTGATCTATCAATTTGTATTCAGTGTTGTGTTTTGATTCATTAACTAACTCCCAAACCAGCTGGTCCTAACCTCGATCGATCAACCGACCGATACTGAAATTTGTGTTTACAAGGAAGCACTGGCGACAGCGAGCGCGCTACAACTTCTGATTCACGCTTACCTTTGACGCAACAAACTGCACTAGCTGAACATCTGACGAACGCGTGACCATAAAACTGCACGCTCTCTGTGAACATGCCTCACGTTAAGAGCAAGTGTGAGTCATGTGTTAACATAGTGAAGAGCGGGCAAGTGTGCAGCAATTGCATGTAAACCTATCACATGATATACCTTGGAACGGAGCCGATAAAAATGACACATTCGTTTTAGTTCTGTTAAGTATGCAGTGCTATCCAATTTGTTAACTGTCTAACTGTGCTACTGAAAGTGTGGAAGACCAACAGAAGCAGTCGAACAACTAGGGAACGCCAGCATTATATCAGTGGGAGGAAACGGACCTGCAATTCTAAGTAAAAAAAACACAATCCAACTTCCACATTCAGGCCGAAGAAGAGAGTCAGGCGTCCCAACCTTACTCCAACGTCTCAGTCTCCACCAGTACCAACTGCCTTCTCAATCTCTCATAACTAAAATCACTGCCTACAGCGTGCTCGCTTAACTTCTCTACGGTTCGTGAAACCTACTAGTTTGTTCGCTAAACAAAGGACCCTAAGCTGCAATCAACCAGCCATGTTGGGGAAATAGGTAACATACGCATCGGTTGCCGCGAGGCACACACCGAAAATAACACCAGTAACGTTGGCGGCCGGACCAGAAAAAACTGAAGTTTCGCAGCACGGATGGCTGCCATCAGCGACGTTCAGAAATTCACCATAAGTATGAGATATTAAGGCACAAAAATCGTAGCCATCAGGACCAGTCATGGTGCCTTAAGCCATAGATGCACCAATGTCCCCGAATCCAAATCCAATACAATTAATGCTAGGCTGACAGGAGATCGAAACCAATGGAATTCCATCTGTACAAAGACCGGCGTACATGCTGATCGCAAGACATTAAAACGCACATTGCGTCACCCAGCCACACTGCACTACGGTGAAGTCCAAGTACTTAGGGTGACACTAAACCCAGAGGATGAGACAGAGGCCATAATGTTGGCTGCAGATCGACACTGCAACGCCCCAATTGGGGTGCGCATACTACCTAAAACCTCGTGAAAAGAACGTGCAGTGGATCCCAATAACAGAGAGAGAGAACAGTAAAAGTCAAGACAATAATACCGTGATTGCACACGGTGCCCCGAGGTTAGAGGTTCCTCTTCCAACGACGTTCACTTACACGACCGTGAGCAATGGCACTACATCTGTGAGGCACTTTTTCTCGAAAATGTCGTCGCCACCTCGTTGACAAGGATCTCCGTATCACCGACCTACAGGGGTGCGATCTGAGGCGGTGGGAACTGGTGTTTCAACCGGAACTAACGGCACAAACCATTCTAGGGAATTGTACTAAGTTCCGCAGCAGACTGCCAATAGAAATGCGTCTGAAAGTAGCAGGAACACAGCCACCTTCTAATGACAACCTAGTGGGGGGCGTAAAGCTCAATAAAAATATCAACTGTAGGACCTGACTCGTTGGCGGTCACGACAGTAGCCATAACCTTAAAAGGGACACAGCAGAGCACGAGCAAATAGTGGGACCCGGCGCATCTGACAATTTCATAGCTACCAGATTCATCTCGATGGCCTAAAACCCAACTAAAAAACGATTAGCCGCCCACCTTTCACCGATCGGCGTAACCTGACTTGCCTCATCCATCACATCAAACACACTTTTATTCTCTGAGAAGCTCTCATGCATGTACACAAATGCCGAAGGCTTACTCATCAAATTAGCTGAACTACGGCTTCGACACGCGTCAGTAGCTTGGGACCTCATCGCTATCACGGCAACATACTTGCGCAGTGAGATAACGGATGCCGAAATCGTGCTAACGGGTATCTCCGTTGTCCAGAATTATCGAGCCATCAGAGGTGGAGGGATAGCCCTCTAGTTTCGTAACAACCTAGTGTCAACTCATACACGATTCGGAAAACGAGGAGCCTGACTCCATTTAGGGCAGCTTACGGCTAAGAGGGAACGACCTTGGCCTAGTGGCTGTGGTTTGTCGCCCACCATCGGCTACACTTCAGATGGACTGCAACTTGGTGGCTGCATTGTGGCAGGTGATAAAGAGGAAGTACAGTAACATTCTAGTCGCCGGCGATTTTAACTTACATGCTCTAGAAGCCCAGGACATACCAGGAGAACAATCAAAAGCAGACATGCAAAAGTTTGTCTCAAGCTTTCCGCTTTGCGGCCACATCAATTCGCCCACCAGATTCAGGGAGAATAATAGAAAATCCATATTGGACCGGATGTTCACTAATGCAGAACTGATGATCAAGAGTGTGACGTTCGATACTCCTCTAGGTCGCAGTACTGATGCGACTTTGCATTTCATGTACACTTATTATGCTGAATACCTCGAGGACAGAACTCAAACGACGCACACTATAACCAGGTATGACACCTGCACCCGACTTGTTGAGGCGACACTGGAATGTCCTTACGCACGATGCACCGGACATTGTCTGGGAACTTTTCGTCAGTAAGTTTAACACCTTGGTTAATAGAGCCTCGGAAACCAAGACTATCGGTTCGAGAAACATTTCGTCGTTTATACCGATTAGAACACGCCAATGCATGGAGTTGCGCAACGCGGCATGGTATACCACATAACCGATCCCAGTCCGAGCACCTGGAATGCCTATGTTGTCCAAAATAACCACTGTACCCAATTAGTGCGCGAGGACAACATGTCTTAGCCGAGCGCTTAACTTCAAATTCTAAACTTCGGCACAAGTGCGTGAACAGTCTCTACAACACGAAAAGTGGATTTCTCCCGCTTCAAGCAGTGGATGGTCTAACGAGGACTGCTAAAGAAGCGGCAAACGTTCCGCAACAGCCATATGCAACGTTTCTTTGCGTCCTGTGGTCTCTTGAAGCGTTGGCAAATATGGTGCTTCCACCAGGTCCCACTCATATACCTTTACAGCAGATATTGTAATGAGAAACCTGCTATCCATGCGCCTGCACACTTGTCCAGCAACTGATGATATTCGCCCAAGGACGCTAGTTATGGCGGCTAACCTTTTGGCTGAACCCTTGGCGCAACTGTTCCAGCACTGCCTTGAGGAGACGCATGTTCCTGTAATGTGAAAACACGGGATCGTAAGTCCCGTCGTTCCCACCCAGCAACTTATCGACCAGTGACTCTACTGCCAGTTACTTCAAATATTATGGACGCTATTGTTACCGGCGCACTCTTGGCTTATCTGGAAGACCTTAGTCACATTGCTCAGCAGCAACACGGCTTTCGCCAGAACCATTCGCGCACAACCAATCTATTGTTAGCACAAGACAATTGGACCGAAACGGTTGATGCTGGCACAGGAGTTGATGTGGCTTACCTTGATTTCTCTAAGGCATTTCACCGATTGGATCATAGTATCCTTCTTGCTAAACTTCAAAACTGTGGCATTGGGGACCCTCTCCTCTGGTGGACCTGCAATTTGATCCCTCACAGGCGTCTGGAGGTGAGAGTATGTTAATCCATGTCAGACCCAATTCAAGTAGAATGCTGTGTGCCACAGGGTTCGGTACTGGGCCTCGCCTACCCTTGGTCTTCATAAACGAGGTAAGTAAAACTGCTTACTATACGCCGATGAGATTAATGGACGGTGAGGGATCCGAGCTCCAGAAAACCGGATCCACCTTCAAAATAGCCTTGCCAAGGTTTATAGATGGTCGGTCCAAAATCGCCTTCCATTCAATGTGGCTAAATGTCGAGTGCTCCATTTACGACACTGAGCGGTCCATTTATCTAAGCTGGGGGCCAGGCTCCGCAGCACCGTTCTCGGGAAAAGGAGACCGGCATGCTGGTGCAGGAAGACCACGACTGCTCGGAGCAGTCCAAAAAGGCATCGAAGCAGGGGATCCCAATCGTGGGGCTTTTACGGAGAGTTTTCGGGTTATTCCAACCGTCTGTGTTCCGCCAACTACTTCCCGCTTACGTTTGCTCTGAGGTTGCGGATGCAATACAAACATGACACTTATGGCTAAAGCGGGATCTCACAACCTCGGAGATTCTGCCACGTCGGATGACAAAAAATGGCAATAGACTACGCCACTTGTCAAACGAACATGGTCCCAGAGTGCTTGACACTTTCGGCGAAAGTTATCGGCGTTTGCGTGTTGACCTAATCATGGCTTACCAAAGTTGTAACAACCTTAAGCACCAATGCCATCTCCTGTTGAAGCTGAGTCACAACAACAAACTGTAAGGTCGTCATCTGAAATTGGCAGAATAATACAGTCGGTTGGATTGGCGAAGGGATTGCTTCACCGCTGCTTGTTTGCCACACGTGGAATGCCCTCACTGAAGGTGTTATTTCAGCCCCCACGTCAGCTGTGTTCAAAGCAGGTGTCGACGGTGCACTGATCATACTACATCATATCACGTAATCCAAACGACCTATGCAAACAGCAGAAAAATAAAAACCAATCAACACGCCTTCATTTTTGTCCGGAAAAAATAAATCATAACCTAGGATAACACATAAAACCAAACGTGAACTGCACAGACGAGAACAATGGAACCAGCTAGTTCGCAGTGTGAGCTTTTGCATTATTTACTGTTGCTATTTTTGCTTCCTTTTTGTTTATCCCAAACCGATCATCAGGCAGGACATATCAAGGTTTGATTTTTTTATCTCCGCAATATAACGTTACCCATTGCACAAGCAAATGTGCAGCGAAAGCTACTACCTTCTCGGACACCAACGTGCTAATGGTCGCACTGTTGTCATCAAGCCAATCGGGCCGCTTACAGTTTGCGCATTCAATAGTTTCTTCAGCAGCCGCATCCAGCTTTTCACGTAAGTGGCTCCACAGCTCGCTCATTGAGGCTATGGATACGAAGTCAGGAATACGGGTAACGTTCGCCTTCTCCAGTTCCATCCTATTCCTTGCAGTACCTAGGGAAAGAACGTTACACTTCCACCGGTTCATGGCAGGAGTGTAATACATAGATTTACAAAATATATGTACAAGTTGGTCTGCACCAACTTGTGATCAGTGCCACATTCAGCTAAACGCAGTATACGTGTCATGCGCACTTCGCGCATATCACGCTGGCGTACGATGACATAGACGAGCAAGTGAGCATGACCACTCCGTGGGTACTTCCAACTAGCTATATCACTCGTACATGATGCATACCGTGTGTTTGTAATTTTCAGCCTGGGCTTGGCGCACTGAGTACAGCCGGTCACTGTTCCCATTGGCTGCGCCAATACTATATGGGCTGATTAAGTCCGATCACACGGAAGCATCGCGACCAACGCGCGCGTTGAAGTCACCCAGCAAGAGTTGTCGATCGCTCCTGGGCACAGGCAGTGTCACGGGGGATAACTAAGAGTCATGATAACTCGTTGAATCTACCACAAGCCGGTCCAAACCAACAAGACACATCCAAGGATAGACAATCTTATGTAATTCATGGTCCACTGTTGCCCAAGGACGACTTCTCCAATCCAGGGATCTGTGTCTTTAAAAAGCGCATGGAGAATAAATACTCGGTCGCACCCAAAATTCCCTACCGATCAACCTCCTAGAATCACCAGGGCAAACAACCTACTATGTTGAATAACACCGATAACAACTGTCTCTTGGCTACCCCTATTTACCATCCTACAATGGAAGTGCACAAATAATGGAAGGACATCGGCCACTAGACTATGGTACCACCCGCTCCTTTTCATGTTCCTTCAACCTCTTAAGCGGCTTATTCCAACAACCATTTTTAGCGACGACAGGAAGGGACTCGCACCCATTCCCATCTGAGTTACCTCCAACTGAGGTCAACATCTTGATTCCACTCTTCCTCCAATTTGTCCACATGACAAAGCTAGCCAATTGCCAAACCAACGGCAACCTAAGCATGGTGCCTCGGTTCCCGTCGTGCCTCCAGCTGTCCCGATATCCATACATGACATGCTACCCTTTTCAAGAAACGTTCTAATGGTTAACTCAGACCCAGCATACTTGCACTTACCTACCAGATGCACCATACTCGAACGCAAACATTGAGATGATCAAACAATAGACAGAGATAAGTACCCACTACTTAGTACATTTTCAGTGATTCTGAGTAATGCCAGGTCCATAATCAACAAACTTCTTTTTACAAACACACTTGCACATTTCAATGACCCACAAGCAATCCTCGTCACTGAAGCATGGTGTTCTTTAAATACGCTTGACTCTATTCTAATGATTCCAAACTACCACCTATTTCGAAAAGATCGCTGCGCCAGAAAATATGGAGGGTGTGTTATATACATGCGCAAAACATTTACAGCTAAACCTATAGACCACTCACAGTTGGAAAACATCCCTGCATCTATTTGCCTGTCAGTTGCGCGTGTCGCATCTTACACACTGCTCACATGTATCTCCATCACAGCGAATGCGTCCAACGTGAGTATCGCCAACAGCACTTCTGCACTTGAATTCGCACCAGAGTTGGCACACAGCCAGAACAGTATTGCAAGCGAGTGCAGTCTACCGAAAATACACTGGTCATCCTATCCAACATCGATCTTTCACGTCTCATTTCTTTCCTTCATCAGAGCCGGGGCTGGACACAATGGATTATCAGTACTATCAGATCCGCCAATGTACTGGACTTAATATTCACATTGGGGATACCCAACCCACAGACAGAGATCTTAAACAATCTTCTTGACAGTGACCACAAAATGATCAGCTTCAGTTTCCAAATTAAAATGGTCACTTAACACGCTTCTGTACCACCAGTTACAACCCATAAGATATGCTGGGAATGCTTGAGTAATTCAATCGTTTCCGACTTGGATGTATATTGCCTCTCTACCAGTGTGTACACCGCTGTGGAGCAGTTCAATAAACAAATGCATCACGCTATAGCCCTCCTTGCTCCACAATGTATTCATACCTCTCATTTCTCCATAGGTTCCGCAGAACACTTAATCAGCAAGAAAACCCAAAAGCTAGCTTCAAGCTACAGAAGGAGCCATGACTTTGCAATTGTCTTACAAATTCATGAACTTACCAACCGAGTCAAAATGTTCAAGTAACACGAGGAAAAAATGAAGAACATGTAGGTCTATGGACAAGCTGCAAAGCTATGGAGCTTTTCGAAATACTTCATCGTAAAACCAGTGACCGTTTTCCCTTGATTATCGAAATTGTTGAGGGTCACCTACTCCATGACGCAGATGAAATCTGTGAAGCATTCAGCGATCTTGTTGCCACTACCATGAGTCGCGAAGCTGACCCGGTGCCTGTGTGCACAGAGCTCACCGAAGCAAACCTCTTAAGCAGAGTCCATCTCTCACTCAAGGGTGTCCATCAAGTTATCAACTTGATCAGGCCATCTTCCAAGCTGCGATCTGATGACATTCCACCAACCACCATTAAACTAAGAGGGCCTGAGATACCATTGCTACCGATGAGCATGTTCACTCTATCGCTGAAATCTGACCACTTTCCAGACCACTGGAAAACCTCATTTATCATGCTTCGGCATAAAGGAGGTCCAAAACAAAAGATTGATAACTGTCGACCGATCCACCACACTGCGATTATCGCTCGACTATTTGAAAAACTGGTCAGAATGGAGATGAGGAACTTTGTTCCTTCTATTAGCCTGATCACTAATTTGCAGCATAGTTTTCTTAACAAGTGCTCATGCACCACCTCACAACTACAGTAGTTTAACCGTTTACAGAATAAGTTGATTTCGGTTATAGAGAGTAATCCTGTTTCTTGAGATACTCCAAGCATTCGACCGAGTACCGCACAAGCGACTGTTTTAAAAACTGGACAAGTTTGGGATCCGGGACCCGTTACTAGGTTGGCTATCGTCATACCTGAGTGGTCATCATCAGGTGGTCACTTTAAGTGATTATCGCTCTTCTCCATGCTCAATCCCCAGTGGGGTTATTAACGAGAGCGTGCCCGGTCCCTCCTTCTTTTTTCTTTACGCCAATGGCATCATCATATCTGTAAAACATGCTACACCATTTTTTTGCTGACGATATGAAAATCGTCTATAAGCTTCGGCGTGGCGAGACGGGACACTACTTCTCAGTCAAACGGACTTATATTCCCTTGAGTCATGGTGCTGCACATGGGTGCTGAACTTCTCGGCTAAGAAATCAAGCACCATGTTTTACGGCTGCTGTACCCCGAAGGATCTATCACCCTAAACAATGAACACGTCCCTACAGAGTTGTCCCCGCGAGATCTTAGAATTAGGTACTAGTCTACTTTCAATTTCTCCGAACAAGCCCAATACCAAGTAGCACGTGCCAAACAGTCTATGTTCAATATATCAAACATAATACACACAACTCGTGTTAGAGTGGAGCTTTTCAACTTACTCACTCGCCCCATCCTCGACTACTGCAGCGTACTATACGGCAATATGAGAAAGCGTGACAGAATTGCTGTGCGGCACCTGCAGTCGTCATTTACTAAACCTTTGATTGGTACACACCCTAGAATGAGTTATCGAGAACGTTGAAATGAACTTCATCTCGAACGATTTTGGATTCGGCGACTGAAGCACAACTTGTTGCTACTTTTCAACATGTTACACAAAAGGGCCTATTCCGACCTGTCCACATTCAATTTACAACATTGCTCAACTTGAGCGTTTCGCAACAAAGGTATTACACATAACATACCAAAGGCTAGAACGAAAGTCCCCTCTAATTTCTTTTTGGTTAGATGTAAGTTTCTGTGAAATAGATTACCAATAACACTCAGGTCATGTGACAATGCGGCAACATTTAGAAACGAACTCGCCAATGATTTTGAGCTGACTACCATAATCTCTATAGTCACATGGGAAAACGCTGGACGAGCTATTTTAAGAGGGGCCCAAAAACATGTGAACACGAATGTTTTCATAACTCGGCTCTGGCCTCAACCATCCGCCAGAATATTAATCCATGAAACGCTTATCCCAATACTCCACCTATGCATGTCACCCATGCAAGATCATGGATACTTCAGTAAAAAGTTGATCTGTGCCGCTATAGACACAGTTTCTTTCATCCAGAGAAATATACGTATTATTGTTATTACTATAATTATTATTATTATTAAAACTGATACCTTGTTTCCTCAGGATAGCACAGGATGTACCGTAGGTGCTGACAAAAGCGGCAAACTTACACATTTCAAGTTGCAGACGGCGAGTCAACAGCTGTTGGCTGATGCCAGTCGGCTCTGCCGCAAGCTGGCCGTTTAGGAGGTCGGATAGTGCAAATCCGACTCCATGTTTAAGTAATTCTGGGCTATCGTTCCCCACCCGATAGGAAGTTTAACCAGCACTAGACATATGCGGTTTGCCTTGGTCAGCAAGCGGAGTGAAGCAACATCGATCCCATAGCTCAAGAGTTCCATCGCGACCGGTGCAGTGCGTCGCTCGGAACGTTCACTCGGATTTCGGTCAACTAGTGTGCGCACATTCCAACATCCGATGCCGATCGCTTTATACGGAGGCTTACGATTGCGTTGGCAAACAATCGTATGTGTTGTGACGACATGAGTTGGAAGAAGTTGTGAGCTGGGTGAAACGTGGTCGGGGAAATCATATGCAGGGGAAAAAAGGGAGGCACCAGCAGTAGCATATTTTCGCTTAGCAACCCCGCTCTATGCAGCAGATAAGGCGACCGTTTTTCGTAAGTCTACTGATCGACGTCTGATATAGCATGGATTAAGTATTATTGGAGTAATTCGTAGTCGGGGTTGGACTAGGATAATACTAGGGCGTCCAAACCTGACAGGAAAACGGCTCGGATCTTCAGACGAAGCCTGAGATAAAGTATACACCCGAGAGGCAGCGGACAGTGCGCCATGAGTCAGTGAACCGACTCACGCGGAATTGTGTCTTGGATCTTAGCTAGAAGTAGGTCGTAACCCAACTCCAACCCAGCGGTCGCCACGAAGATGCATCTAAGGCACCAGCCCACGGCACGACATTAGCAACAGCGGGTCAAAGATTCGTCAGCATCTAGTCACCACAAGCCTTAGCGCACCATGGGCTCTCCTGCCATCAAGTAAAAATTACTAGTTCAATAGTGTATGATGGGATCGAAAGCATAACCTACCAGATCCCCAGGATGGATGTGCGAAAGAAAATTAAAATCAAAATGTTCCAACGTGGAACATGAAGTATCAGTGTTTAAATCAGTGCACTTTACCAAACTGTTGTGTGGCGTTTATCATTAAAATGAAAGTCTAAGAGTCTTTCAAATGTCGTCATGTCTGGTGCGATCACCATATATCTTGGCAATGCATTCCATTATGAACACATTCTAAGTGAGGAAAAATACTTTCTACAATTCAGGCAGGAGTGTTGCGTCATTAGTTACAGGCGGTTGCCTCGGCTTTGTTTGGAAGGGTCTAAGGTTAACAGTGATGTACATGGATGCTCCCCTTCAGTTAGTATCCGGTATGTGAAAAGTCTCCTCGAAGCCGTCAGTATTTTTAAGAGAACGCACCGATTACACGAAGACGCAGTTCGTAACTTAGACCGAGTAATCCATGCGTTACCTTTGTGGCTCTTCTTTGGGGTTGTTCCAATAGAGGAATGTCTCATTTTACTCATGGACACCAGGCTTGAATTTCATATTTAACGTGAGGGCAAATATAGGAGTTAATCAATATTGGTACTAGCCGTCGCTCAAAGGTAGCGAGAGCTCGCTTTGAAATTCTCAAGCGCAACTTCACCACACTTGCTGCTTTCGAACGTTGGAGCGAATTGCCAAGACGCTCTTGCACTATTATACCTAAGCCGCCTTCACTAATCACTGGTTGTAGGACTTGTTGCCCCAAAAGGTATGTGTTGACGAAGTTGCTGCGCACTGTCAGCAGGTGGCACTTTGCAGGGTTCGGTGGGAGCACGTTCTTTTATGCCAAGTCATCAATCCGAGTCAGACCTTCCTGGAGGTACACACGGTCGGATGCTTGGCGAATTGCTCTCCATATTTTAGCATCATCTGCAAATATTTGTGTCGGAGAGAGAATGTCTGCTGGATGCTCATTAATGTAGACTAAAAACCGTAGCGGGTCGAGGACGGATCCTTGTGGTACACCACTGGAGACGCACAGGCTTGCAGACTGAGTGCCGGCTACACTTACCCTGATTGCTCTGTCGTGTAAGTACTCCTCTAATCAGGTGAGCAGGAAACCGTTGATACCGTAGCCAGCAAGCTTTTGGAGGAAAAAGCAGTGATTGAACCTGTCTAATGCTCTAGAAAAATCTAAGTAAATCACATTTATGTGGGCTCCTTCATTAGCCGCCCTGGTTCATGAGTCCCGAGTAAGCAGCAAATTGGTGAGACAAGATCGTCTGTGTGTGAAACCATGTTGGGCATTAGAAATTATATGTTGGCTTTCAAACTATCGCGTCAGTTCATCTGCGATTCCCGATGCTATCGCTTTTGATAAAACAGGAAGGAGAATAATAGGTCGGTAGTTGGCAGGATCCGATCACTTACTACCTTTGTATATGGGAGTGATAATTCCATTTTTCTACTCAGATGGGACTTTATGGGAGTTAAGCAGACCCTGGAAAAAGTTTGCAAGTGGTGCTGCTATGGTTGGAGAAAGGGTTTTCAGTAATTTTGGGCAGATCATGTCGATTCCAGGGGAACTGTACTCCCGGAGAGACTGTACTTTGCTTGCAACACCTGCTGGAGTGAAGATGGCGCTGGATAAGCCAACGACATTTGTTGTGAGTTGATAGGGCGAAGGTTCCATGGTATTTGTAGCTACCGAGCCAAACTGCAGGAGTAGAGCGTTCGCGGCATCCACAGCAGTAGTTGTTAGGCCACTGGCCGTCTTGTGTGGTGGTATTCCGGGCTTAAGCTTTCTTTTGCCATTCACAAATCTGTACAGTAGTTTGGTGTTACTCGTAAATTTCAGCAACATGGTCACCTGCCATTCGTACTTATCGACTCTAATGTGCGACGTGCAGTAGTTTCTGATTGCTTTGTAATACTGCCATGTGATAGCACATGGGTTTAGCAAATGTTGCCTCCAGATTTCATGTCTTTTGTTGATCTATTTACGCGTTCTGCCTCGGATCCAACTATTGTTCCGGCACGATGCTTGTAATGGTACAACCTTCGATGCTGATTGTGTGATCCAATTACTTTTGTCTTTCCGTTCATTCCACGCGTCATTCGCTAAACTGCGCCTCTGTAGGTCCCAGTCAACGGTTGCTGCTAAGTTATGCAGCTTAAAATAGTCCGTAATAGTTCGTTGAGTCGCTCTTTCTTTATCAACAATACTGACATAAGTTGCGATAGGTCGACATTTCGATTGTTGTCATCAGTCGCAAACACAATACAAGTAGATTCATAAACAGTTCCGAATTCAACTCATTTAAACCTATCGGTGTCCCATGAGTTGGAACAACACGATAGTCTGCAATTTTTGGATATACTCCTTAAGAGACGGACCACCGATGGTACACTACAACGCACGGTTCATCGCAAGGCAACTTGGAGCAGGCAGTACCCCCACTTTTCTTGCTTTGCCCGGTCGCATACAAACGTGGCCTAGTGGAAACGCTCTTCTATTGAGACAGACGGATATGTAGCCCCGAAATGTTGCAAGCTGAAGAAGTTTTGTCCAAAACCAAGGTGTCATATGGGTATCCTGGGAAGTTCAGTCAGATCCATAGCAGGCCTCGCAAGGAGAAAATACCGGTGTTAACAGCAGAGAAACAGAATGTTTATTTGTTCTTACCGTTCCAAGGAGACCATGTAGCAACTAATGTCGGACATAAACTCCGGTCCTCCCTTACGCGTACCTACGCGACCGCCCAGTTGCGGCTCATACGTGAAACGCGAAGCCTTGTTCTTCATGACCTTCAGAGCAACTCATCAGTCTGTTCGGCCTCTCACGCCGTGTACCAGTTCTCCTGCGTTTGCGGTGACATTTACATAGGCAGGACTGACCGTCAGTTAGCTCAGGGGGTAGCTAAACCTGTGCTGAGGTGGTTGGAGATGAACACGTTTGGTTGGACACACTTGCTGATATGGCTAGGAGCCGACCTCAGTGACGTTCGTGCTGTGAGTTTCTTTGTCTCACCCCATCCATCTTAGCCTCCCCCTCCAACCACGATCTCATTACTTAGCCTTATATAATTTTGCATAATAATTTTTTTTGGGTGCACAGCAGCCGGCTGGTAGCTTACCAGAACGATGCCCATCCGTTACCGGTAGCTCAGCCAGCTTTCACCAGTTGTTTTTTTCCTCCCCTTTTTTCTTTGTATTGCGGCACAGTAGCTGAGGTGTTTCCCACCTCTAGCTAACGTGTATGATGATGATGATGATGAGGTGGTTGGAACAACTGATGACGCAACAAAAGGGAGTCGATCCGAGGATGAACCGGTGTCCATCACCATCTATCACCAAGCATCCCTAGGCAACTCGACATCAGGTGAACCAGGAGACTGCGTTCAAGGTGTTATTACGCAACAACAATCCGATAATTTTGGCAATTAGTGTGGCTTTGCCAGTTAGGGCTTATAAATCTGTGTTGCGTTCACAGAAACTATCAAGACAATCAATTATGTTACCGTGGGCGTGATTTTGCCATTTTGATTGGTGCGCTAATTTTCCCCTGTATATAACTGTCTATGAATCTTGCTTGTATTGTGTTTGCGACTGATGAGAACAGTCGGAATGTTGACATATCGCTACTTATGTCTTCTCACTGCTCTGATGAAACGGCTGAAGAGGACCTACTGTTTTACAAAACTGGCATAACCCACGTAACCAAACGTAAGGACTGAATGGTCGCTATGGCTCATTGGAGGATCGTATGATACTGTCCCAATTATCAACTCTTCACTAGTCAGGATTAAGTCCAGGGGTGGTGGCTTGTTTGAACCGCGGTGTCTGGTTGGTCGATGCACATGGTTATACAAAAGTGCCATATCCATGAGTTCAAGGACTTTCGATTTAAATGAGGGCCCATTAGGGAAAATTGACGTTATTGAAGGCACATTATAGTCGCCCATTATGAGATAGTGAGAATACTTTTGTGAAATAGCATAGCGGAGGGCGTTTAGCACAATGTTGTCGCTGTCTGCTGACGTGTTCGGAGGCCTATAGATAACAGCTAAGAGGCAAGCATCACTCGTCTTCTCTGAACCAACATTATGACTTGCTAGGCGTAGTCGGCAAATTTGTAGCGACCTGGAGACTCCCCTGTATGACTGTGTAGACTATTCTAAAATGTTCAAATTATAGCTTTCTTATGTATTAGTGAACTATTCGGTTTGCCTGTTGGAACGTTGTTCCCGTTTGTTGGAAACACGAAAACGACCTCCACTTTTGGCGCACGACTCGACTGCGAAC
The DNA here is from genome assembly GCA_944474145.2 of Dicrocoelium dendriticum. Classification (NCBI taxonomy): domain Eukaryota; kingdom Metazoa; phylum Platyhelminthes; class Trematoda; order Plagiorchiida; family Dicrocoeliidae; genus Dicrocoelium; species Dicrocoelium dendriticum. The sequence continues at coordinate 76,806,128 of OX104070.1, read as the reverse complement.
AACGCTATGTCAACGCACTCGACGCCAACGACATTCTCCCTAGCTAGCTCTCTCCGGGTGCCCTATTTTTAGCATTAGCTAACGCTCCTCCCGTCCAATAAACTTCTTCCCTAGCTCACTCTTGTGTCTTCTACCCATTGCTTTTGGTTGACCGTCTAGTCGCGTACCGGATATATAGCGCACGAGCATCGCGCTATAATTGGTGACCCCGAAAAAGAAGTTATTTCGTGAGTTTGATACTAATATTTCTTTTCAGATCCAGTAACTTACTCTGTCTACCTTTCTACTTTTACTCTTTACTACTTGCGTTCACATTCACACGCTCCTGAATTATTTCACCATGAAGATCATTCGCCCAGATTCTGACGATCAGGTTATTGGGTTTCGTTTCCCTGTCCCGCCTTAACGAGAGACTAACCCTAAGGCCTGGTTTAACCAGCTAGAATCTATACCTTCATTACACGGTGTTAAGTCTGACAGCGTAAAATTTCACTGCGTTGTTGCAGCACTTCCTCCGCCAGTCGTCGATGACCTCGACGACAACTTGGAGTTTCCCGAATGTCAGAAAAGTTACGATGAGCTTAAGGCCGTCGGCTTAAAGCGATTTGGCATATCAGACAATTCTCGCGTTATGCAGCTTCTTAACGAAACCGAGCTAGGTGATCGAAAGCCTTCGCAGTTGCTGCACAAGATGCAGGCTCTAGCTAAGCCTCTATCTGTTGGCGACTCTTTTCTTAAAGAGATGTGGCTTCTTCGCCTGCCACGTGCTATGCGTTACCCTTTGTATGCAAACGATGCGCCTCCTCCTCAGCTCGCCGACATTGCTGATCGTATTTGGGAATCCAATGCCCAAGTATCTCAGGTTCAGTCTACTTCCAGTACGGAGGTAGCAGAACTAAGAGCGCAAGTAGCGGCACTTACCAACCGACTAGAGAACCTAACACTGTCCGGATCCAACCGTCAAAGTCGTTCCAGTAGTCGCACGCACCCTAGTTCATATTCGAAATCTCCCCCTAGGTCAAGTTATTGTTAGTACCACGAGCGATTTGGTCAGCAGACCAGATCCTGTCGCCCGCCCTGTTCCTTTAAGCGCAACACGCAGGGAAATGGGTAAGCCAGCACGTAGGGGCAACGGACGTTGCTGGCTGCCCCAGTCGCATTTTCTTTGTCAATGATCACAGTACGGGAGTATGCTATCTCGTTGACACCGGCGCAGAAGTCAGCTTTATCCCCCGTGATGCTAATGATGTTATCGAAGAGGCGACTAGTTCATTACGCGCAGCAAACGGTACCACCATTCGCGTGTATGGTCAACGCTCGTGCAGGCTTAATTTAAGCCTACGACTTTCATTTAAATGGATCTTTCTCGCCGCAGATGTCCACACGCCAATTCTTGGCCTTAAATTTCTGCAGCACTTCGATTTGCTGGTTGATGCGAAGTAACGCCGTCTGATCGATCGTCAAACAAATCTGGCAGTTATAGGTACTTTGACCGACCTTGAGTCAATCAGTACTGTGTACCCCAACCAGTCAAACTCACCTATCGGTCAGATGCTTAATACCAAATTTTCGCAAGTCCTTCGTGCAATGGCACCCTTTCCATCTGCCACTGATGCTGCAAAACATCATATCGTTACCAAAGGTCCGCCTGTTTTTGCCAAAGCAAGGCGAATGACCACTGACAAGTTAACAATTTCTCCCGCAGAATTCGAGCATATGCTTGAACTAGGCATCGTTCGCCCGTCCAAAAGTCCCTGAGCGTCGCCACTCCAAATGGTGCCCAAAACGTCAGGAGACTGGCGTCCATGTGGTCATTACCGCGCGCTCAATAGCCTTACTGTTCCCGACCGATATCCGATTCCTCACATTCAGGACATCACGGCAAGCCTGCGCGGCACCCGTGGGTTCTCGAAAATCGATCTGGTTCGCGCGTATCACCAGATTCCAGTCGCTGAGGATGACATACCGAAGACTGCCGTAATCACGCCGTTTGGGCTGTTCGAATTTTTGCGTATGCCGTTTGGTCTTCGCAACGCAGCCCAGACTTTTCAACGACTCATCGATTCAGTCACTAGAGGTCTAAATTTCGTCTATGCATACATAGACGATATCCTAGTTGCCAGCGCTTCTAAAGAACAGCACGCAGAACATCTCAAAATACTTTTTGATAGGTTAGCCGCTAATAGCATCACTGTCAACCCTGACAAATGCGTATTTCAGCAGCCTTTCGTCGAATTCATTGTCCACCATATTGATCAGTATGGTATACGGCCTCTAGACGATGGAGGCCTCGCCATCAGAGACTTTCCGGTCCCGACTACGTTAGCCGCTATTCACCGTTTTAACAGCACGCTCAACTACTATCGACGTTTTCTTCCACACTGTGCCAATTTGCTAAGTCCACTAACCGACCTACTTCGTGGACGTAAAAATGGTCAGGTGGAACTGACTGCCACTGCTGCTGAAGCCTTTAAAGCCAACAAAGAAGCCTTAGCCAAAGCCGTTATGCTTCATCATTTCAATCCGAATGCACCGCTCAGTGTTGCTGTTGACGCATCCAACACCGCCATTGGCGCCGTCCTACAGCAACATACAAATGGCGGCTGGAAACCTCTTGCATTATACTCTAGGCGCCTACAACCTGCCGAAGTCAAGTACAGCACGTTCAGTCGCGAACTGCTGGCCGTTTACTCTACCGTTCGACATTTCCGACACGTCCTTGAAGGTAACACCTTCATTATCTTCACCGATCACAAGCCGCTTACCTACGCATTCCGAAATCAATCAGCTCGACAATCACCACGTGAGATTCATCAGCTGGATTACATTGCCCAATTCTCGACTGATATCCGACACATTTCTGGTCAACAAAACGTCGTCGCTGATGCTCTTTCAAGTGTATCTGTGATTGGTCCTGCCGGGCAGGCAATCGATTTGTCTGCTATGGCCGCCGCGCAATCAAACAACCAAAGTTTTTCGGAACTCCGCGATTCTTCTTTGAAGATATCCCCGCACCCTTTGCCGTCATTTGATGGTACCATTTTATGCGATACACCTACCGGACGACCTCCACCCGTCGTTCCAGAAACTTTTCGTCGTATCGTTCTCGACTCCCTCCACAATATCGCCCACCCAGGCATTAAAGCTAGTGTTAAGCTTGTCTCTGAGAGATACGTTTGGCCGGGGATGCAACGCGATCTTACATGTTGGGCACGCAGCTGTCTCACCTGCCAGCAAGCCAAGATTCAGCGGCACGTGTCCGCTCCGCTTGGTCGCTTTCCGTCCGTTTCAGCGCGATTTGCCCATGTCCATCTCGACATAGCGGGACCTATGACCCCGTCTAAAGGAATGGTCTACATTTTGACAATGATCGATCGTTGCACCCGTTGGCCCGAAACCGTTCCCATCCCTGCCGTAGCTGCGGAAACCGTAACACGCGCTTTTGTCGAGCGCTGGGTCGCTTCACACAGCTGTCCAGCCACAGTGGCTACAGACCGCGGTCCGCAATTCGAATCTACGACCATTAACGATCTCCTTAAACTCATTGGATGCCAACACATTCGCACGACCGCCTGTCATCCGCAAGCGAACGGCATGGTGGAACGTCTCCACCGACAGTTGAAAGCCTCACTTAGCGCCGCCAATGCGCTGAGTTGGACTGAGGTGCTGCCTATGATCCTCCTTGGGATCCGATCAGCCCTAAAGGCCGATCTAGGTACGTCTATCGCCGAGTTAGTATATGGACAACCACTGCGTTTATCTGGCGATCTATTCTCTGTTAGTCCCAGAATTACCCGTTACGACGCAAATTATGCACGTCAGCTAGCCACGAGCATGCGTCAGTACAAGCTTCCCGACGTTAGAGAACAACAGCGTAAATCTTTTATTCCACAAGACCTGCAGCATTGTCCGTTCGTTTTTCTCCGCCTCGATGGTCTCCGCAGACCACTGGAGCGACCTTACGAAGGTCCTTTCAAGGTCCTGCAGCGTAAGGACCGCGTTTTTATCATCGACCGTCACGGTAAACGAGAAGCCGTTACGATTGACCGTCTCAAGGTTGCCCACGTGGAACCTGAGCTCGATGAAGACCCTTGCTCGTCTTCTGAAGAATCAACCCAGCCTATGATGGAAGACTCGCATGCTTCCAACATCCCTGAACCCAAGCATCACGTTCCATCCAAGCCTTCCACTTCAGCTCCGCCGTTTCCCATCGAACCAACCGCCACTTCTTCAGCAGTTCCTCCAATTTTGCGATCCGATAGGATGTCTAAGACGACGCCTTCCTCTGATTCGCACAAGTCGACTAGGTCGGGTAGACGCGTTCATTGGCCAGCGCGATTAAGGGATTAGTGTTTCTTTCACTTTCCTTATTGTTTTCTTTTCCCTTTTGGCCAACCACGTACGAAAACCCCCAAAAAATCGGCAAAAGCTTTTGAAAACGCTAAAAAACTGACAAAACTTGTTAAAAACCTACAAGAACGCAAAACGTTTTGAAAACCCAAAAAAGAAGAAAACGTTTTGAAAACACATGAAAGGAGTTACGTTTCGCTTGACGCCTACCTCATCCGGTAAGTGTCACTCTTATTTTTGCTCTCGCCTTCATCGTTATCACTCTTGTTCCCGTTTACCTTCCATGTATGAACCGGAGGAGATGACGAGCCTGAAGCGAACATTTGACCTTCACGAACTCGCGAACATTTAACGCTTACGAACTCCCCCCATTTTTTTGGCACCGTTAGGGAGGACACGGGTGGGAGCCCGCTAGGGTCCGATCGCCTGGTTCTCCCCCAGCAGCTGCATCAGGTTTCACTACCTGGTCTCGCAGAAGGCTGGCCCGCGACGGACAGTCCTCACGTAGATCGAAGGGTCATCCACGGTTTCCCTTCTAAGAGGTGGACTGTTTAGCGACCTGGAGACTCCCCTGTATGACTGTGTAAACTATTCTAAAATATTCAAATTATAGCTTTCTTATGTATTAGTGAACTATTCGGTTTGCCTGTTGGAACGTTGTTCCCGTTTGTTGGAAACACGAAAACGACCTCCACTTTTGGCGCACGACTCGACTGCGAACAACGCTATGTCAACGCATTCGACGCCAACAACATTCTCCCTAGCTAGCTCTCTCCGGGTGCCCTATTTTTAGCATTAGCTAACGCTCCTCCCGTCCAATAAACTTCTTCCCTAGCTCACTCTTGTGTCTTCTACCCATTGCTTTTGGTTGACCGTCTAGTCGCGTACCGGATATATAGCGCACAAGCATCGTGCTATAAATTAGTGCGTCGGGAATAAAAAGGGAATTTTTGGTAAGGGCCTCACGTTTCAATTAATCTCGATAGTGGAGAGCAAAACCTCCACCGCGAGATGGAGGACCATTTCGAATGACTGAAATCTCACTGAGTTCAATCTCGGGATCAAGGATGTCGTTTGAGTGCCAAGATTCAGTAACTGCTATGAGGTCCCAAGTTGTTGTTTTATGTCGATGGCGCATTTCCGAAAGCTTAGAATACAACCCTTTATTGTTGGTGTAGCGGCATTGCATTTGTTGACGCATTAGGAGCTCGGTTCGCTTTGAGTGACCGGCATAAATAGTGCCGGTCTGCTGAAGTCTTTGAAACAGTTGTTTGCACGGTTAGCTGCTTTGAGATAGGTACAACTGAGGCTGGCTCGTCTGTATCTGAGGTCTGTACTAATTGAAGGAATGATCTTAACCGTACTTATGGTGGCCTTAATTTTCTGTTGTCATGCGATGACTGGATTGCCACTGCTAGCATTTCGGACGCAGCCAAGGTAAGTTTAAAAATTCGTGGCCCGCTATCTTGTTAGTTTGTGGAGGCAGTTAGACCAGTGCCGTAAAAAGCCAAGACATTCTACATGTCGTAGCGCTCTGCCATTTACCTGCATTCTACTACATGCATTTCACAGAGGAAATGTAACTTATAGCTGAAACCTTCTTCTTCCCTGAGATGAATACAGCTTATATTTCAAACTGTAAGATGCAAGTTAAGGGCAGTCGATACTCACCTGATGGATGTCCAAACCACTGGAACTTGACTGAATAGATGGATGAACTTCCATCGTCCCGGTCCAGGATCTCCCATTATCCATCCCTTAAGTTATTAGAAACAGACACCGTAACAACCAGTGAGATTAGGATGTAAATGCTTGAGCGTAACTTTTGTACCGCTCAGGTACAAACACACGTCACAAACTAGGGCTCTGTAAAGAAGAGCGAATTTGCTTACTTTAGGTTAGAGACATGTTAAACGATTTAATTTAAATAAGATTTAGTCCATCACACTGCCATTCCTGCATATTGCTTCACACTTTTCTTCGGTTTTCTCGAATTGAGCTCCTGAACTATAAGATTTCTCTCGTTCTTTATTTATTTATATGCAATAAGTACAATGTGATCTCGGAGGTAGTATAAACCAGATGCGACACTAATCTGCCAAACATATTTGAACGCGGAAAATGAGGGTATTTTTCAAGTGATATTTGTTGAATAATTTCTATGATGGCCATAGCTGTAACGACACCACTGCAGGCTATACCCATTGGAAGTACTGATGTCTCCAATGGGGGGTAAAGTGCAAGTGCTTTAAATAAAACAGACCCAGTTAGCGTAGAAGTGGGCAACCTGCTCAACTAATCCGAGTATGTAGCGTAGCTATGGCTTTGAAATGCTTTACACAGTGTTGCAATCAGGTTAAGTAATCCGCAGATAGTCGCATGTGGGTAAAGTGGTTGCAGACCATAAGATTCATTGCCAGACATGCTACTAGAATGGCTTACGTAAGTCGCTGAACATAGTCCATCGTTCAGAAGATTGCTTGACAAAGTAGGGGTAAAGAACTTAGCAAAAAGCAAACATTAGCCCTACGGCTTGTGGGATTTGATGAAATATGGACACCAGCAAACATTTCTGCTAGTTTCGAGCCGTGCTTGATAGAACCAGGCTGCATACGTCCCGTTGGTCCTCGACGGCATACATAAGATAGAAAAGCAAATCGATTCGTTTTATTAAGTTGTGGACATGCCAGCCTTCATCCTCAGACGCGCCATTTATTAACCATTGTTAATATTTTTTCGAATTGCAAGGCTAGAGGCCAAAAACAAAGGCCGGCATTTTTGTAATGAAATTAAGAGCATTTTGCAGGAAGGCAGGGTGGTTAAATACTAGCTAAGTCATTTTGACTCTATGCTCCCAGAGATATCTCAACTTAGCGCAGGGCTTTAAACTGGGCGTTCACTAGACACTCATTGAGCTAATGAAATTTTGTGTTCCTTATGGCCCTGTTATGTAAGAGCGCATAAAAGTACCAAGCGTACTGCACAGATTGGCACTGGCTGTCATCCGTTTTGGACTGTGCTTTAGACCCTCGCTGCGAAAAGATTTTCTCCAAGATTGTCAGGGACCGCTACCTGCGCTGTCCGTTGGTAGGGCTCAGGTGGACGTTCGAAAATGCAACTACCCCGGTAGTTGCGTCAGCATCAATAGAATTGAAGGCGTCGCAAACGGCATAGCAAAAGCTGGAGGCGCTTTTGCTAACCTTCGCCATGTATGTCGCCGGCGTGCCATCAATTTCTCTTTAAAGGGTAGAGTGTACAATGCAGCTGTACGTTTGACTCAACGGCACGGTTGTGAAAACTAATCCATTAGATCGGCAGACTTAAAGAGGCTTATTAGGTTCTACCACCTGTGTCTTCGCAAAGTGACTCAAATCTGGTTGGAAAACCGTGTGAAAAATGAGTGTGTTCGATGGCTTGTTGATGGAACAGGAAGATGAAGCAAACCTCTGATGGCTGTGCCACGTAGTGTTATTGCCAGCTTATTGAGTTCCGCGACTGCATTGTTTGCGCGCCGGGGGTGCGGATGGAAGAAGAGAAGGAGTCTCCAAGCGGTGAGGCGGTCAATAGGAATGAAGGCCCTTAGGTCGAAGTTAGCCTCGGTTGAAGCCTTTCGGCTCCCTGGTTGGATCCGAAAGACGATGATCACGTTTGGCTGGATACACTTGTTGACATGGCTAAGAATCAACCTGAGTGGTGCTTGTGTTGTGAATTTATTTGTCTCTCCCTCGCCCGCTTGGCCTCCGCTTCTAAGCCCGATCTCATTTACTATACCTAATGCAACTCTATTTCGCGGCACAATGGCCAGCTGTTATCTCTCCGGAACCATGCCTATCCGTTACTGGTGACTTTGCTGGCGTGCCTCTGTTGCAGGAACTTTTGTCTTTTCTGCCTTATGTATTGCGGCTCAACAGCCGAGGTGAGTTCCACCTCTAGCTAACGTGTGTAATGAATGAATGAAGGAATAACTGTCTAAGTAATGTGTAGCTTGATGGAGTATGCTGTGCGAGGTTACGATGCAGCTGGATAAACAGACGCACCGTATAGCACGTACATCAACCAAACCGCTCGCAGTACACATATGAAATTGTATGGCAATATTTCAGCAGCATGCTCAGCAAAATAGTTTGCAGTAACAAACTGAGTTTCGCATTACTTCCATAATTATGATAATCCATGAGAGCCCAAAAATACCTCACCCGCTCTAAGAGTAACTTATCTGGCTACATGGGGTGCTTAGGCTTTGAGACATAATGAGACACTATCGCCAAGATTTTTCCCTTTGTATTTATTTGTGGCTGCTGCCGAAATGCCGAGTTTATCTGTGATTAGGTTAGAATAGATATACCAGGAAAAAGTTAATGCAATTCTCTGCTGAGTTACTTATGTTGATTCCGAGGCAGACCGCAACGGTAGCGTAGCGGTTAATACGTGTAACAGTCCGGAGATTCCCCGGTTGGTCTGTGTGAAATTTTAAACAAAATCGTTATTTCATTGTATATTTAGGCGACCGGTGCGGAATATTGAGCTTCTTGCTGACTTCGATTGTTTGAGTTGAGCATCCTCATTTTGCTTGACGCTCGTTTCGGATGCAACGTGCGACAGCATTGTGTGCTGTGCTTTCCACCTTACTCTAGCTAGAGCGTCAACGGTGTCGATTTTACAGATAGGCAGCAGAGAAACTGCAGCTATAAAACTAAAAGTTTTCCTGCAACCCGACCTGTCTATTAAAATCGCTATCAGGGCCTCCGCTCAAGGCTACTAGCTAAATTTGTGACCCCGACCGCGAAAGAACTTCCTCACCGGCTATTTCAAAATTGTCCGTGAGCTCGTTCCGGTTAATTTATAATGTTGTTTGTGTTATTTTTCCATACAGTTGCATGATTTTGTCTTTCAATAGATTCTGTAGAGCCTAAGGTAGTGACTCACGTTAGTACTATGCCACTCTGTCACAACTTTTTGGGACATGGATCCCGTATTATGATTTGCTCAGTTAGAAGCAGACTTTTATGAGCCCAGAATCCCTACAGACCATGCAAAATACATCAAGCTCATATCCTATCTCTCTAAGGAGAAAGCAATGCAGGTGAGAGACGTTATTCTTTCTCAGACCGAAAACCGCAATGACCCTTTCAAGAAGGCCACGATTAAGCGTCATGCCGTCTAAAAGGTTTGCCTGCAGCAGATTTTCAGAGATCTGCGGTTTGGGCCGCAAACTGCCGTTAACTCTGCTTTAAAATATGCAACAGCTCCTTGGTTCATCCACAATGGACGATACCCTGCTTCGTGAACTATGGCTACAGAGGATCCCAGAAAAATACGCATGCGATTCTCGCTATAGTGAGCTCCGTATCGCTCAACCAACTAGCTGACTTAGCAGATCTGGTCATCGAACGATCAAAGCCACAAGCTGACACTAGCATGGTTAAGGCCGGCGCGTTCCAGAGCACTTCCATTACTAGCTTCGAGTCAACTATCCATACCTTACAACCACAACTTGCGACACTTGGTCGTCAAGTCCAGCAGCTCACAATGAGCTGCTGCCGTCACAGCCGATCAAAATTGCCTTCAAAACGCTCCAAGTCCAGCCATATGCAGGCGTGCTGTTGGTACCACCCGCGCTTTGGTGCCGCAGCGAGTAAGTGCGTCAAGCTTTGCACCTTCGCCGAGAAGCCGAGAAATTTCGCGGTCATCCCGTAACCGCGACGGATGTGACCGGCCAAAACCAAAGTCACCTCATTTGCGTTAGGGATTTAGCTTCCCGTACCGGAGCCGAAGTTAGCGTTTTACTCCATAGCTTAGATGAGCTCCTCTCATCCTAGCCGACAATACTTCTTGCCGTCAATGGCACACCAATCACAACTTCTGGTGCAAAGCTGCTAATGCTCAATTTATACTTCCGGTAAACCATTCGCTGGCCTTTCACTGTAGCTGCCCTGCCTTTCGCTATCCATCATCATCAACAGCAGTACATCAGCCATTTGAACTGATGCTTCACTGCCATACAACCATGAGGACCTATGAAATAAAGAATAAGAAGAGGGAGAGAAGGGGGACTTACCTGAAAACCTTAATGCCCTAAGCAAACATTCAGGGTCAAGGCGCCTACACCTTGTGTTAACAACATACCGTCACAAACAGCTGGCTATCGTGCAAAGATAAGGCGGTATCGGCGAGACAGCTTCCTTGCGGCTTTCACTGCCACGCGTCATAATCAGCCATTACCCCGCAGATAACTCAGCACCAAACACACTTTAAACAGACAATCCGGTTAGGAGACGGCAGCAGACGCGCCACTGGTGTCGGTTGCGAGCCATGTCCTGTAAAGTCTCGAGCCAAGCACAAGGTGAGTCACGTGGACCTCAACCCGGAAGGCGAGACGGACCAACGGCACCCAGTTGGGTCGTCAGTGACTTCATTTCCCGCTGCCAAGTCAACTTCTGTCCACCTCGAGCCTTGCGCCATCCGACACCTGGTAGACTGAACAAGGCCCTCCTAGGTAAGCGGTGACAAGGCATACGTAGCACGTGCCCGAGCCAACGTAACTTATTCAGTGCAATCTGTTGTTCTAGGGAGCTAGCATGATCATCACCACCTAGTACTCGCCTACGCACATCATCGTTGCGGACACGCTGGTGCCATCCGACATCAGCAATGCTTCGCAAACAACGATGATCAAAGACTTGAAGGCGCCTCAGATCTTCAGACCGAAGGGGCCAAGTTTCACTACCATAGAGCAGAACGGCCCTCACTGTGGTCTTGTATACACGGCCTTTCAGACGAAGGGAAACTCCCTTCTGTCGCCAAAGATGACGCAGGTTCAAGAAGGCAGCTCTGGCCTTTGCAATGCGTGAGCTAACGTCAGTTTCTATGCGCCCATCATTGCTGATGCAGCTGCCAAGATAAGTGAATTGATCAACCACATCGAGTTCCTCGTTAGCAAGCGTCAAGGGGTCATCGAGTGGCTGGTGGTCCTGCAGCAACACTTTGCACTTTGAAGGTGCGAAGTGCATACCAAATAATGGGACCACTCTGGATAGGCTATTCAGGGTTGATTGTGCCGCCTCAACATTGTCGAAAAGCAAGACGATATCGTCCGCATAATCTAGATCAACTAACCGTTCACCAGGCAGCACTTCAACACCTACATCGTGAGATTCCGCAAGGGAACACTCCATGATAGAATCCACGACGAAATTGAACAAAAATGGGGAAATCGGGCAACCCTGTCGAACGCCACTTGTAGTCGAAAAGCTATCTGACAGGACACCATAGACCCTGACGCGGCCTCTAGTGTTCGAGTATAGAGCACGAAGGATGTTCACATATTTCGTGGGAACACCTTTCCGCGCAAGTATTTCGAACAGAATTGATCGATCGACTGAATCGAACGCACTCTTGAAATCGAGGAACACAGCTATTGTCGGTCTGCGGTATGCGTGGCGCTGCTCTAGCACCTGCCGCAAAGTAAATATATGGTCTATACAGCCACGTCCTGGGCGAAAACCGGCCTGCTCTTCTCTAATCCGAGATTCCCGTTCTGCAGTGAGGCGACGAACGATAATCGAGGCCAGTAATTTTGTCACAACTGGCGTTAGGCTAATACCCCTGTGGTTCGCACAGTCTGTGCGACTGCCCTTCTTGTATATTGCCACTATAATCGATTCGCTCCAATTAGCCGGCACACTCTCTTCGTTCCAGATACGTTCGAATAGGAAGGTCAGTGCTTTGCAGAGGACCTCACCTCCATCATTAAATAGTGCAGGTGGGAGGGAATCCGGGCCAGCGGCACGAAAACGATTAAGGGCTGTGATCGCGTTTCGGACTTCGGCCCCCGACGGAGGCTCTAAACTAACCGTCCATGGCTCGTCCTGCATCACCTGAGTAGGAAGAGGTCCGGGAGCAGGGGGCCAGCTGAACTGATGTTTAAAGTGCTCAGCCCAACGAGCCATACGGCGCTCCTTATTGTGTATCAGCGCACCCGCGCTCTCTCTGATTGTCTCACTGACGCCTGGTTTTCTCGGACCATTGGTGCGTATTAGCTGGAAGAGCTTCCGGTAATTGCCTACTGCTCCTGCCTCCTCCATTTCTTGAGCCCGACTGGTCCACCAGGCTTCCTTGTCAGCACGTAGGCTCCGCTTTAGTTCACGCCTAATAGCCCGTCTGGTCACATTGTGTTCAGAACCAGCCGGGAGGTGCCTTCTAGCTTCCAAAAGGTTCACGGACCTCTCGGATATCCAGTGACTGGTGCGATGACGACTGATAGTGCCACAAGCAGATGCTCCTGCGTCGTGCATAGTGGCCGAGATCTTATTCCACTGAAGTTCAGTATCATTAGGACAAGACAGCGAGAGTTCGCTATGCAGTGCTTCTTGATAGGCTTGCCTGACAGAGGGCTGGGACAATTTCTCCGTTGCCAATCGGGGGAGACGCTTTGTGCGCCCTCCGGTAAAGTTCATGGAGAAACGACAGCGCACCAAGGCATGGTCAGAGTCGACACAGGTACTCCAGTACGAGCGGCAATCCAGAATGGAACCGCGCCACCTGTAACTTATGGCTATGTGGTCAATTTGGGTCCATCGCTGGCCAGCTACAGGTGGACGCCAAGTGGCACTTCGGCGCCCACTGTGTCTAAAAGCAGTGCTAGTAAGAAACAACTGGTGCTCCGCACACAGTTGCAGCAGACGCTCGCCGTTGTCAGTCCGTTCGGAGTTAAGTCCATACTTACCACCCAGCTGAGCTTCTGAAGAGCTCAGACGCCCTACTTGTGCGTTCATATCCCCTGCAAGTACTATAATATCTGAACTAGTAGCACTGCGTAGCAGCGTGTTCAGTTCGTGATAGAAAGTGTCCTTGACTGCATTAGAACTGCAGTCCGTGGGAGCATAAGCAGAAATCACAAACAAACAGCGTTTTGTTTTACTTCGCGAATTCACCTTAGCTGATGTCGTCAAACGGGCTGCACATAAACGACTGTTCACCGGAATCCAATCCACCAACAACAACTCAGCCTTGGAGCTGAGAATGATACCTACACCAGCTTGACCGGTGAGTGCCGCATCGGCGTCACCGGATGCGTGCAACCAATAACGAGAGGATAAGCCGGGTGCAGTCAATTCACTAACCCCGTTAGGGTCATTAATCCTAGTTTCGGACACACAACACACATCAACACCCAGTGTGTCCAAGGTACGTGCGAGTGCAGCCTGCTGACCTGTTTGTCTTAGAGTGCGGACGTTGAAGGTCGCCATGGAAACGGGACAGCGTGGTCTTATAAGGGACTTTTGCCGATAGGCGTCCGATAGGTGCTGTGGGATAGTGGCTGCAGATGGTTCTACTCCAGTAGCACTTCGGTTGCTGTCAATTAAGCTGGGAATTATAGAAGGAAGGTTAGTAATGGGGGCCGGGATGGGAGTAGGAGCAAAAGGTGGAAAAGAAAGAAGGGAGGCGCCAGCAGTAGCATGCTTTCGCTTATCCGCCCTGCTGTATGCAGCAGATAAGGCGACCCTATCCTAGGCATAGACATTATTCAACACTTCGATCGTATCATCGACGCTACAAAGAAGTAGCTTGTCGACTCCAAGACACAGCTCAGTGTTAGCGGGACTAGTGCCAAAGTGGTTGTTATCTCTCCAATGCTTGTCCTGCCTAAAGTTTCAACAACCATCCTAAACTCATTCGCGTTCCGAACGACTTGCCTCCCGTGACCTCAAACGTCATGCATCACATCTACACTATGGTTCCGCCTGTTTCGGCTCGACCTTGCGGACAATCCCCGAACAGGCTAAAAGCGACTTAGGCGGAATTCGAACAAATGCTCTAACTGGGAATAATCCGCCTGCCCAAAAGTTCATGGGCATTACCATTACACACGGTACCCAAGAAATCCAATGACTGACGCCCCTGTCGTAACTACGGAACTCTCAACAAAGTTCCCGACCCGGACAAGTATCCTATTCTGCATATGCACGACTTGACCTCAGCTTTAGCTGGTAAGTCGATCTTTAGCAAAATTGACCTAATGCGAGCCTATCATCAGATACCAGTGGCGCCAGACCACGTCCTAAAAACAGCATTCAATACACCGTTCGGCTTCTTCGAATAGCTCCGAATGCCGTTTGCTTTCAGTAACACTGCGCAAACTTTTCAGTGTTTCATTCATGTGGTAACGCGAAGACTCGAAGACGTCTATCCTTACTTATACGATATTATTATCGTCAGCTCTTCTGACGATGAACATCGTTATCATCTAGAAGCTCTCTTTCAACGTTTAACGCAACATGGGGTTATTGCCAACCCCGATAAATGCGAGCTTGGCCAAAGCTCCAGCGACTATCTTGGCCACAGAATATCCGCCTCTAGCATTGAAGCGCTACCAGAAAAAATCCAGGCACTAAAGGGCTATACTGCTTCTAGTTCCTTCAAACAGTTTCACCGATTCCTTGGCCTGGTTACTTGTTACCGACGTTCCATACCCATCTGCGCAAACATAATGCAACCAATGACTGACTTGCTCCGCGGTAATAAAGGCTCTCTGTTCTTCCCAGATGACGCCAAACTGGCTTTTGAGTAGCTCAAAGATGCTATCTCCAACATAGCGCCTCCCGCTTAGCAATACTCAACTGCGCCACTTTTACAAATGACGCAACAAACACCGCCGTCGGTGCAATTCTTCAACCACTCATTGACCATCAAAGGATACCCCTAGGTTTCTTGTCGAAACGTTTTCATCCTGCCGAGTCACCTTACAGCACCTTCGGTAGGGAATTACTAGCAACCTACTTAGATTTCCGGCATATCCGTCACCATCTCAAAAGACGACATTTCACAGTCTTCATTGATCAAAAGCTATTGATCTAAGCGATCCATGGCGCAACAGACAAGAACTTCCTGCTGGAAACTAGACACTTGTACTACGTCTCGCATTTCACGACAGATGTACGATAAGTCTCAGGTGCTCTAAATCTCGTCGTGGGCGCTCTGTCACGAATACATCAGATCAGCTCAGCTCCATGGTCCCACATCGACCTAGCCGCTATGACTGTTGCTTAACAAGCTGAGCCCAAAATGGGCAAGCTTCCGCGCAACACCTCTTTGAAACTACACGGTTTCACTAGCTGCAGCTGAGGGGAATATGTGACGTCTGAAAATTCTCCTCGCCCTGTAGTTCCTACGACAATGCGCTGGCCAGTTTTTAACGCTTTACAAACCCGGTCTCATCCCGGCAAACGTGCTTCGCTGAGGTTCCTAACCGAACGCTTCGTAAGGCTTAGTGTCATCCGTGATGTCCGCTTTTGGGCACGCGCATGCTTAGAGAGTCAGCCAGACAATGTATACAGACACACCAAAAGCCCACTCCGCGTCTTTCCCGCTCCTGGCTCTCCCTTTGCATACATCCATGCCAACCCGCCTGGGCCTTTGTCACCATGCAAACGCTACGTGCACCAAGTCACCTGTGTCGACCGATATACCCGTTGGCCAGAAGCGATCCAGATAGCCAACTGCTCATCTGAAAGAGCAGCACGAACTTTTTAGAGGGTTGCCTATTCCGGGAGCCCAGAGAGCGATTCCAGAAGACGGATCAATTTGCAGGGAAACTTTTATTGGTTCAGCAAAAGATTCCCTGTTAGCTAGCTATAAATGAACGACACCGTGGACGCTCTAGCTAGGGGAACAGATCAAGCACAGCACACAGAGCAGTCGCGCGTTGCAACCGAAGCGAGCGCCAAGCAAAAATGGCGATGAGCAAGTAAAGCATTCGAACTCAGCAAGCAGTTCAACAAACCACACCGGTTGCCTAAGTGTACAATTAAAGAATTTTGATTAGAATTTTACACAAGCAAACCGGGGAATCTCCAGACTGCTACATAGCCCTCTCCCAGAAGGGACTGTGTAAGCAGTCCTTCGATCTACGTGAGGACTGTCCGTCGCGGGCCAGCCTTCTGCGAGACCAGGTTGTGAAACCCGATGCAGCTGCTGGGGGAGAACCATGCAATCGGACCCTAGCGGGCTCCCACCCGTGTCCTCCCTACGGTGTCGAAACGGTAAAAAAACTGTTTGTGGGGGGGACAGTTATTAAAGTTCACGTAGGCAGTTGAGCAGGAAGATTGTTGAAAAAGTCTGAAAAACGAACTGGAGGCTTGAGTTTCCTACCGCGTCGATTGAGAGTAGGGCGGGTAGGAGTGCTGTCGGTTGTGTTCGTCGGTTCTGCTGGAGCGGGCTGACTCGTCTGCGTTTGCGGTGCCGGCTGTGATGGCACGGGCTGTGAAGGTGCTTGTTGCACCGGCGAGTCAGACTTGTCAAGGTATGCTGGCTTGAGTCGATCGACGTTGACCGTCTCAGTCTTACCATTGTAGTCAATGGTAAACGTTTTGTCGCTTCTACGTACGACACGGTACGGACCAGAGTAAGGAGGCTGAAGTGGTCGGCGTACGCTGTCAGTGCGAACGAACACGTGCGTGCAAGTAGTTAACCGTTCGTCCACGTTTGTACGCAAGCTCTGTGCTCTGGGTTGCACAGGCTGAAGCTGTCGCATGTGATGAGATAGGCGAGCTGCGTAGTCGCCATAGTCGAAAGTTGTTGGCGCTTTTGGTGAGACGAGTTCACCAGGTAAGCGTTGTGCGCATCCAAAGACTAGCGACGATGGAGTGGCGTGCAAGTCCGCTTTAATCGTGTTTCTTATGCCTAAGAGAACGAGCGGAAGTGCTTCGTGCCAGGATGTGCTAGATTGGGCACAGAGTGAGGCTTTGAGTTGCCGGTGGAACCTTTCTACCATCCCATTAGCTGCGGGATGGTATGCGGTGGTTCGGTTATGTTGGCAACCAAGAACGTTGAGCAATTTGCTGAAGGATCCGTCAAAGTGTGACCCTCTGTCAGTGATGACTACGCTTGGGCAACCGAATTGAGCTACCCAGCGTTCTAAGAAAGCTTGCGCAACTGTCTCAGATGAGCAGTTGACTAACGGAATCGCCTCTGGCCAACGAGTGAATCGGTCGACACAGGTGAGTAGGTACACGTAGCCTTTGCATGGAGGCAAAGGTCCGACCAGATCGACATGGACGTGTGCAAAACGAGCGTCAGGAGCGGGAAAGACGCCAAGTGGGCTTTTGGTGTGTCTGTAGACCTTGGCGCGCTGACACTCTAAGCATGCGCGTGCCCAAAGGCGGACATCGCGATTGACGTTGGGCCATATGAAGCGTTCCGTTACGAGCTTCTGCGAAGCACGTATGCCGGGATGAGACAGGTTGTGTAAAGCATTGAAAACTAGTCGACGCATTGAGGTAGGAACTACGGGTCGGGGAGAAGTTTGTGACACGTCACAAAGTATGGTCCCCTCAGATGAAGCTAGTGGGACTTCACGTAGTTTTAACGAGGTATTGCGTCGTAGCTTGTCGATGTCGGGATCAGCTTGTTGGGCAGCAGCCATAGCGTCTAGATCAATGTTGGTGCCAGACGATAAGCTGATCTGCTGAATGCGTGAAAGCGCATCCGCGACGGGATTGAGAGCACCTGAGACATGACGTACGTCTGTCGTAAACTGAGAAACGTAGTCTAGGTGTCTAGTTTCCCGCGGCGAGTACTTGTCTGTTGCGCCATTGATTGCGTAGATCAATGGCTTGTGGTCGGTGAAGACGGTGAAATGTCGACCTTCGAGGTAGTGACGGAAATGTCGGATACCTAGGTAGATAGCTAACAGTTCCCTACCGAAGGTGCTGTATCGCGATTCGGCAGGTTGGAAGCGCTTTGAGAAGAAACCTAGGGGTATCCATCGATGGTCGATGAGTTGCTGAAGAACTGCACCGACGGCAGTGTCGGATGCGTCAGTCGTCAGGGAGAGTGGCGCAGATGTGTCTGGATGGGCGAGAAGCGCTATGTTGGAGATAGCGTCTTTAAGCTTCTCGAAAGACAATTTAGCGTCGTCTGTAAAATGAAAAGAGCGTTGTTTACCGCGCAGCAAGTCAGTCATTGGTTGAACAATGCTCGCGCAGTTAGGTATAAAGCGTCTGTAATAGTTGACCAGACCAAGGAATCGGCGTAACTGCTTGAAGGAACTGGGAGCAGGATAGTCCTTCAGTGCCTGGATTTTGTCTGGCAGGGCTTCAATACCAGAGGCAGATATGCGGTGGCCAAGGAAGTCGATGGAACTTTGGCCAAACTCGCATTTATCGGGGTTGACGGTAACCCCATGCTGTGTTAAGCGCTGGAAGAGAGCGTCGAGGTGACGAAGATGCTCCTCGTCAGAAGAGCTGGCGATGAGTATGTCATCGAGATAGGGATAAACGCCTTCGAGTCCTCGTGTTACCTCATGAATGAAACGCTGAAAAGTTTGGGCAGCGTTGCTGAGGCCGAAAGGCATTCTGAGGTACTCGAATAGGCCAAATGGCGTGATGACTGCTGTTTTAGCAATGTCATCTGGCGCGACAGGTATCTGATGATAGGCGCGAACTAAATCGACTTTGCTGAAGATAGACTTGCCAGCTAGAGCTGAGGTCAAGTCGTGCATGTGCGGGATAGGGTATTTATCCGGGACGGTAACTTTGTTAAGTGCCCTGTAGTCACCACAAGGGCGCCAGTCACCGGATTTCTTCGGCACCATGTGTAATGGTGATGCCCATGGACTTTTAGACGGGCGGATGATTCCCAGTTCGAGCATTTGCTCGAATTCCGCCTTAGCAGCTTTGAGCTTGTCCGGGGCTAGTCGGCGAGGGCGGGCCGAAACAGGTGGGCCCTTAGTGCAAATGTGATGCGTGACGTTTGACGTCACCGGAGGCAACTCGTTCAGGACGCGAACGAGTTTAGGGTGCTTGCTGAAAAGTTCTAGAAAAGACTGTGAAGCTTGAGGTAGGACACGAATGGGAGTGATAGCAGCCACGTTGGCGCTAGTCCCGATAACACTGAGCTGTGTCCTAGAATCGATAAGCTTCTTCCGTTTAGCGTCGACGATGAGGTCGAAGCGTTGAAGAAAG
The DNA here is from genome assembly GCA_944474145.2 of Dicrocoelium dendriticum. Taxonomy (NCBI): domain Eukaryota; kingdom Metazoa; phylum Platyhelminthes; class Trematoda; order Plagiorchiida; family Dicrocoeliidae; genus Dicrocoelium; species Dicrocoelium dendriticum. The sequence continues at coordinate 76,786,815 of OX104070.1, read as the reverse complement.
TCTATGCCTATGATGGCGAAAGGCACAGCAGCGATTATGAAAGGCCAGCGAAAGGTTCGCCGGAGGCCTAAATTGAGCGTTAATAGCTTTTCGCCGAAAGTTGCGATTGGTGTGCCATTGGCGGCACGCAGCTTGGTCGGCGATGGCTAGACGACCTCATCTGAGCTACGGGGTATGACGCTAACTTCGGCACCAGTGTCGACTAGAAACTCGATGCCGGAAGTTAAATCCCTAACACGGATGAGGCGACTTTGGTGTTGGCCGGTCGCGTCCGTCGCCGTTACCGACCGGCCGCGAAGTTTTCCCTGCTTCTCGGCGAAGTTGCAAGGCTTTACACATTTACGAGCTGCGGTACCAAAACGTTTATGGTACCAACAGCTAGCTTGCCTGTTGCTAGACTGAGAACGTTTGAAGGGCGATTTTGAGCGGCTAGGACGACGACGGGTTCTAGTAAGCTGTTGCACCTGGCGACTAAGTGTCGCAACTTGTGCTTGCAGGGCTTCTATAGTTGACTGTAAGTCAGTGATAGAAGTGCCCTGGGACGCGACGGCATGGACCTTGCTGGCGTTGGCTTGTGGCTGTGCTCGTTCAATAACTCGATCGGCTAAATCTGCTAGTTGAGTGAGCGAAACGGAGCTCACTGTAGCGAGAATCGCTTGCGTGTTTTCCGGTAGCCGTTGTAGCCATAGTTCGCGAAGTAGAGTCTCGTCCATGGTTGATGAACCAAGGAGTTGCTGCATCTCCCGTAGCAGGGTTGAGGGCAGTTTGTCGCCCAGCTGCAGATCCCTGAAAAGTTGCTGCAAGCGAACTTTCTCAGAGGGCATAACACGCTTAATCGTGGCCTCTTTGAGAGCCTCATAGCGGTTTTCGGTCTGAGAAATGATGACGTCACGAACCTGCATTGATATCTCCTTGGGGAGATAGGACAGGAGCTTGCAGTACTTCGCATAGTCGGAAGTGATTTTGTGGTTATAGAACTCGGCCTCAAGAAGAGCGAACCACAAAACAGGATCCATATCCCAAAAAGGTGGAACTGAGAGAGATACAACACTAAGCATAGACTCTACCTTATGGTCTACAGATTCCATGATTTGAAAAAAATGACGCGAAAAATAGGCTATCGTATGCAAAAATAGACCGGAAAATATGAAAAATAAATGGAACGAGCTCACCGGAGAAAAGTTCGAAATATCCGGCGTTGAGATTGTTCCGGATCCGGGGTCACCAATTTAGAGGTTGCCTATTCCGGGAGCCCAGAGAGCGATTCCAGAAGACGGATCAATTTGCAGGGAAACTTTTATTGGTTCAGCAAAAGATTCCCTGTTAGCTAGCTATAAATGAACGACACCGTGGACGCTCTAGCTAGGGGAACAGATCAAGCACAGCACACAGAGCAGTCGCGCGTTGCAACCGAAGCGAGCGCCAAGCAAAAATGGCGATGAGCAAGTAAAGCATTCGAACTCAGCAAGCAGTTCAACAAACCACACCGGTTGCCTAAGTGTACAATTAAAGAATTTTGGTTAGAATTTTACACAAGCAAACCGGGGAATCTCCAGACTGCTACAACTTTTCTAGAACGCTGGGTAGCTCAATTTGGTTGCCTAAACGTAGTCAGCACCGACAGAGGATCATAGTTTGACGGATCCTTTAGCAAACTTCTCAACGTACTTGGTTGCCAGTACAGTCGAATCACCGCATACCACCCAGCAGATAAAGGGTAGGTAGAAAGGTTCCACCAGCAAATCAAAGCATCACACTGTGCCCAATCTAGCACCGCCGGGCACGAAGCACTTCCGCTGGTTATCTTAGGCATAAGGAACATGATCAAAGGGGATTTGCACGCCACTGCTACTTCTCTAGTTTTTGTATGCACACAACACATACCTAGAGAACTAGTCACACCAAAAGCACCAACAACTTTGACTGTGGAGACTACGTAGCTCGTTTATTTCCTCACTTTTGACAAGTTCAGCCTGTGCAACCAAGAGCAGAGTTTGCGTACCAACGGGACGA
>OX104070.1:76661955-76784638 GCA_944474145.2 Dicrocoelium dendriticum | reverse complement strand
GCATATCTTTAATCCGATCTACCGCTTCTCGACACTGCTGACCAAGTAAACTTGACCTCTTTCATGAGTAATGCGTTTAGAGGTGCTCGCAGTTGATGCATTTCCGGGAGAAAATTAGAATAGTGGCTAACCATGCCAAGACAAGAGCGTAGCGAACTGACGTCTGTTGGTGCAGGCATGTTAACAATAGCTGAAATATTGGCTGGGTCGGGACGACGTTCATTCTGATCGATAATGAACCCCAGATATTTAAGTTATGGCTAAATTAAGCTGCATTTGGCTGGTCGCAAGCGCAAGCGGTACTCCTTTATGCGATCCAAAACTTGGTCGAGCCTCACTGCTAGCACTTCTGGACTTGTTCCGACCACTAAGATATCATCTAAGTAAGCTGCAACTCCGTCAATGCCCGTGAGCATGGTATCCGTAAGCTGCTGGAAAATAGCTGGTGCTGTTTTAACCCGCATGGCAATCGGTTAAACTGAAAAAGTCCACGGTGTGTGTTAATTGTCAACAACTCCTTTGACTCATAGTTGATGGCGATTTGTAGATATGCCTCAGCTAGGTCAAGTTTGGCAAACAGGCTACCGCCTGAAAGTTTGGCAAAAATGTCTTCTGGGACTGGTAGTGGATAACTGTGTGTCTGAAGGGCGTCAATGAGACCTGTTGAAAAATCTGCACACACACAAATTGAGCCATGGGCCTTTCATACTACTACCACTGGAGCAGCCCAGTCCGAGTAATCGACTGGTTGTATGACATCTGCTAGCTGTAGGCGAGCCAGCTCCAGCTCTACACCGGTTAATGCAGAATAAGGCATCGGACGTTTAGAACGAAAAACGGGTTTGGCATCTGCTCTCAGCTGCAATTGTGCCTTCATTTTGCTACAAAGACCAAGTCCTTCCTGGAAAACTAGTGCATATCGCTGAAATAAACGTTGTGGAATGGACTGCTGTAGCCTTGCATCGATTATTACGGGTTGGGTCCCGTATACGACCGCTTCAGTTGGACTTAGCTACTTACAAGTTGCTCTATCTGAGTCATCAGCAGGTGAGCGTATACAAGCTGGGAGACCAAACATTGCGGAAGTCCTCTCAAGATCCTGACCTGGGTGTACGAGTAGCAGGAAGATCTCGGGCGTGCAAAACAAGCAGGGAAGGCGAAGTGTAACGACAATCAACCCTACGGCCTGTTTCACAGAGAGTTCGGTCGGTTTGTCTCCGCACTCTTCCTCTAAATGATTAACGCCTACGTGCGACAGCGCGCGGTATTTACCTTCTAGGTGTGGCAGTCGTGGCAGCAACGGGAGGATCTCGTTGTTCTCTAGTCTCCTGAGCGAAGAGCAACCAAGAACGCCAGGGCCCTTTCATCTGCCCTATCAGCTTAGACTGAAACTTATAAGGATCTACAGCAGTCTATATCGCTTTTTGCGGGATAACATAATGGTTTCCCAGATCCTTGGCTATGGAAACAGTTACACTTACTTACATTTGCAGGAATCCCAAATCCAATTTGCAGAGAATGGCGTTTTTACCTATTAAGGACATATTCAGCCACAAGAAACAACTTCACTCACCGACCCCATGACAAGTCCAGCGTGGATAGCTGGACACGGTTTGCAAGCCGAGCAAGAATATAATAGAAGAGCCGGCCTCTATTAACAATGTGTTTACTCACCTGCATCATTATCATTCGACTCTTCGAATCTTGCATCATTGACCGGCTTCAACGACTGCTGCCGTATCAGTACTGAGCCATTCGGCCAACCAAAGTAGAATTTTGGCTGTCAACCGGCTGCGAATAATAGAATGCAAAATCGGTTTATACGATGCATAACCGACTTGCACTACTGTTCAACGAAAGCTACGGCAGTGTTCCAGGACATGGTGGGTTTTCGCCTGGCAAGCGTTCTCCCTATAAAAAGCCACAAATGTCCGCTTAACAACACTGCAACGTGGCGGATGTGACTCGCCACAAAATAAAGTCACAGCTAAGCATTTCACATTGACACAGTCCTCAGACTTCTACATCGAACCTGTGCAACTAATTCTGCTATGAAGAATGCTTCGTTGGAGCACAGATCATCTCTATCTCGTAATGGTTATTGGTTGCAACAAAACCTTGTTTAGGCTCCTGTGCTCACGAATCACTACCTAGCGAAATTACCCCCAACTTGTGTTTTGACGGATTTTTGCGCGCCACAGCGCCATAATGTCCCTGGGTCTGACTATTACCTGACAGTATGCTCACTCGTACGGCGACACGCACCAAAGGAATTGTCCACCGTTGCGACAACAATACAAGACACAGTTCCTTTACCTGGACAAGAGCGGAAGATTATCAACCGTTTCACAACTTACTAACCAGACAAATCATTCGATATCTTGCACTGATACAATTCTTCCGAGGCTTGAACCATTGGGTTCGATTTGCCTAACACAAACTATTTCACATATCTCTTGCCTGGAGGACTTTCAGCTTTGGAAGGCAAATTCTCCTGCCAATACAAAGCCTGAGAAATCGGTCATTTTGAGCTCTTCAAGTTGCTTTGACCGCTCAAACGGCCGTGGTTTTCTATATTTCTAATCAACTTCACTACATACCCCGGGGGATCTGCGATTACTTCTTACAAACATCCTATCCTTCAGGACTTCAACCTATTTCAATGTATATCCTTCAGTGACTTTACGTGGTTCTGCAGCTGATCAACACATCATATCCAGAAAGAATGTTTAATTCCCGACCTACCGATCTGGCACATGACTATACACAAGCACGCAATGGCCACTCGCCTAACGCATCAGCCAGCAGAAAAATGGGACGCAACTTGACTGCGAATAACGGAGCAAACAAACGTGCAACAAGAAACAGCCAGTTACAACTTGCCATTCAATGGATCGGCGGCAATGTTTCAGGACGTGGTGGGTTTTCGCCTGGCAAGCGTTCTCCCTATAAAAATCCACAAATATCCGTTTAACAACATTGCAACGTGGCGAATGTGACTCGCCACCGAATATATTCACAGCCCATAACATCACATTGGCGGATCAATTAGCGTTATCATTTTGGCGTGCTCTTCAATTATCTTCCAATTGATCATACAGGATTCTCAATCTATTATTTTTCGAGGTACGACTGCAACATATGGCAGAGCATTATGTCCAAACAAATGTGTCCCGATCCCACTAAAACCAAATCGTTTCGCATCTTCACCACTGCACAGTTCCAAGCACGGACATATGAACAATTATCTACTGTCACTACACTTGCCATAAAATGTCTGTACAGCTGTACATACCTAATGATGCCTCAATTGGCGTGCCTCGCATAGACGAGAATAAAATATTTATTTATTTATTTATTTATAAAGAACTTAAACCACATTTGCCGTCCGAGGCTGGAAATGAACCACAACACTAACCTAAGAGGTCATCCTTTGAAACTGAGAACGCAGTACAGCCGGCTGAAATGCCAAGAAATTGCTTTTTCCTCCGCTTGTACCAGCCTAGGAACTCCCTCCCTAATTATGTCGTCCCTGCTCCCAATATGGCAATAAATATAAAAACGAATTGAATGTGCGTTATCACACTTGCAGTTCATTTTATAACTTGTTAGCCAGGGGCTATAAAAAGCAATCAAACGTTGGCTTACCGAACTCATGACTAATGGGTTTATTCCTTTATAACGCTACCATCGCCTCTAGTCTACATAAGGCTACGGGGAGCTCACCAAATCGCCTTTACTTTTGCACGCGATTCAGTTTTCGCAATAATTTCCATCTCGCGGGACATGTTAAGCATGTCATTTTACCCGAAATACACCCTTGTTCCATTGTTCCATAAGCAAGTGTTCAGGATACGTCGGGCACCGTAGAAGTTGCACTAATCGAGTACCCAGTCATATCTCCGTTCACAAGTTTCTTTTGTTTCGGTTAAGGCATGGCGGACAAGCTCGGGTACAAGGTTCTAGGTAGGGTAGGACAAAATACGAAAATAGCTGCACAAACAAGCCGGCCGTTTGGATTCCGTATAAGCGGTGGTTAAACAATAGCATAGGTAAACCCCGACAAGCAGCCTTCTTCCATTTTTCGCCAGAATGAAGTGCTGCTGAGAGTAAAACCCTTAAATCAGGCCGCTGAGTGAAAACGGGGCTTTCACTACTGCTGACAACAAAACAGGTGGGAGGACCAACAGCTCGGATTCGGAGAACAGAACACTTGGCCCTATTTATGGGCATCAACCATAGGTTTCTCATTCCCAGGGCCTATCGGAGGCACTCATAACTGTCTCAAGTCCCCCGGGAGCTCTACAATATTCAAGAATATTCCAGGAAATCCTTGAGATGACAAACCTAGCTTCCACTGTAAGTCATGTATATAGATCGCGGACTAAAATGGCCCCAATACCGACGCCTGCTGTACGAGATTAAGGAAAGCTTGCGTGACTCCCGTTTCAACCTTTAGTAACCAAGCCGCAGGTCGTGGTAAAACTCGGTGGTGCAATGGGTCATTTCCCCGTGCTTACAACAGGAAAATGTAACTACCTGCACAAGGGAAAATAATTGTCTGTAGTAATACGCAACTAGCCGTACGGTGTACTGTAGTGGACGCCATAGTCTGCACGACAAGACATTTTCCGTACCGCGGTATTTTATGTCCTGTGCAGCGATGTGAGCGAATACAACATGTAGTATATGCTGCGTTGCTTATGTCATGCTACGGCCATGAATGTTATAAAAATGGTTCACCCGCATGCGATAGTAAAAAACGGAATGATAAACATATCCATTGCTGCTGAATCTGGTTGTTCAGCAACCTGGGCACAGTATGTACCATCTATGAAACGGCCAGCCGTAGGGGAATAAGCGGTTAATTCGTTCACGATTCCTATAGTTGTCTAAGTAGCTCCAATGAGCTTTTGCGACACGTACCTATGTATGTAAACTCATGCTAACTCACAGCGTCAGCGTTAACACCGTTGCTGCAAAGCGAAGAAGGCGCGTGGCCTGCATCGCCACAAAAAGCAGATATCGCGGAACATGTGACTGCAAAAGCAATGCACTACCATCAGATGACAAGTTACTGCAAAAGCTGCCACTTCCAGCACCTAAGCAACAACAGAGACCAAAGCAACACTAACGTCTGCTCGTGACAACAAAAGGAGTCGGTAAACTACGGACGCTAAACTCGGTTTGTTTGAAGTCCAACAGTTCAAAATAATGCCGGTTGGAAATTCGAACAAGGTAAACGGTTACGCACTCTCGAAACATTCATTTTCGAAATATTAGATTCATATACATCTAAATGATAAACAACCAGAGAATGGGTACGGAGTCCGATCATTAGGCAGGTTCGATGTTTGGCCACGACTTTTCCACGGTAAGTCAAGTTACAAGCTTGGCACCGTGCTAGCAGGAAAGGAGCATTATTCAGTTCGATGCTACGTAAACATATGTGAATATTAGCTAATACAATTAAACAGTAATAATAAGTGAACTCTACGACTATCTGGTATAATGTTATATTTGCAATGACCAATACATTTGTTTAACTGAACTCCCTATCGCCTTGAGCGACTTTTTGTCTTGGCCGTTAAGTCGCTTATTTCTGCTTGCTGCTGTTGTGCATCCTCTTCCTCTGATCGTCCTGTCGGATTAATCATCTCTACTTCTCTGGATTTCATATACCTTTTCTATTTTGTGTGTGTTTGTTTAGCGATTTCGTTGTACTTCGGAATTCTATGATGAGCTTGGCGTCCCGACATGCTCCTGCCGCATCCGGAACAGGACATCCTTCCATTGCTCCGGTTTCTAACGTAGTGGTCGTTCCACCGGCTGCCGCACATATGAACGTGCATGGGACAACAAACCATTTAACTAATACGAGAACTGGAAGCAACAATCTTATGAACTTGCTCAACAGTGGCCTATCGGTTCCCCGTCAGATTGTTGTTCTGGCTCGTAGTGCGCAAGACAACCTTCACGTTCACATTAATCTTAATTTCACTGGAACTATAGGACAAGGTACATTTGGACAAATAGAACGTGCTACACTGACAGTCCCTACCGATCCTAACGGTGAGGCGAAGGTTGCTGACAGGTCTTCCATCCTTGTTGCTGTGAAGCGAGTTCTACAGGATCCAAGATATAAAAACCGGGAACTGAGCATCATGCAACGGTTAAATAACCACCCCAATGTGGTAAAATTTTATTACTACTACTATTCCACAGCTCCCAGAGTGCACAAGCCTTCAAATGGACGCAACGTATCGACACATGGAGTCGATGTGTTCCTCCATCTTGTTCTCGAATGCTTCCCGGAGAGTCTTTGCGAGCTGATTTATCGACATCTGCAGCGCAACATTAAATTGACCCCACACATGGTTAGGGTCTTCACGTACCAAATGCTCAAAGCATTAGCTTACCTTCACAGCCATCAGATATGCCACCGGGACATAAAATCATCGAACTTACTAGTCGATGAGTCTACCCTAGTGCTCAAGGTTTGCGATTTCGGTAGCGCAAAGGAAATGGTTCCTGGTGCGGCAAACGTCTCTTACATATCTTCGCGGTGAGTTATGCGCACTCAATCTTTCTTATCTAATTCATGGTCGCATTGTTATTTGCAACTTAGCGCATCAATAAATTGTCTTGTATTTGCCATATTTTACTGCAGCATTTCTTTATGTTCAGGAATGCACATGCAACTAGTATAGTTTGAAGCTTTTTGTTCCTGTCCCTGAATGCTCAATTCGCACAATCCTTTAGCTTGCATGCCCTGACTACTGGTCTCATCGACATTGGTCATATCGTCAATCCCGTCAAACACCATAGCGGTTTATAAATGCTTCAAAATTCAGCATCGGTTTACCGCTGCATACAGCGGTAAAGATGAACTAAACTAGTTCACTACTGACTGCTGTGCGGAAGCGTAGCATCGGTACACATCGCTAACGCGATACTCTTCGGTATGCTTTACGGGCCAAGTGTGGCTGTCATATTGTAATTGGTACTACCCACTCGCAAGAGCCAATGAAACGGCCACTGGTTGCGCTGAAATGGTCATTACTCTGTTTCATGGGGTTTACGATTGACCATCTGCAAACAGCCCGTTGGACAACATCGAGTAAAATTAGTGCATAAAGTAGCGCTAACTACCCTTTGCTCATACCGCCACTTATGTTCCATTTTTACAATTCTACTGCGACCGAGGATGCCTTTTACCGGGAGAATTGCGCCTCTAAATGGAATGCTTAAGGTAAACAGTTCTGTTTACCGATCGCATACTTTCGCAGGTACATTACCTGTGCTCTTCACGGATTAACTTTTGTTGCGTTTACGCAGGCTTGTGACACGTGAACCGTCATCAGTTTTTTGGCTTTGACTTACCTGCGGCCAGTGTATAGGGTGTCTGGCTCGCGATCCACTTCGCTTCTACACAGCTACAGATGACATCGCAGTATCCACATCTACCACGCCGTTGTTGGTTATGGTGTGTTAGCGGAACGCCGGTACAGTGTTATTGTATTGCGTTGGCTTCTTTTCTCTCAGCATCACTACGTGCGGTAGCAATGAATGCCGATGTGTTGTTTCTCTGCTGACTACTGATCAACAGTGGACCTGAACGGGCCACTATAAGCGTTAGGTTCCTAATTGTCCCAATTACTGATATATTTTCTAGAGCATTGCCGTGACTCTGATCACGCGTTACTTTACTATTATCATTCCTTGACTCGCATCATAAGGCAGAGCTATCAGGTGTTGTGCGATTTAACTACGTAGTCTAGTGAGCCTAAAAGGCCTAGAAAATGGAGGACCGATGAGCGGTTGTTAAGTATCACACGTTACTTAATAGTCCACCGCACACGGTCCAGAAACTCATCCGTCGATTAGGCCATCAGCAACATTACCGGTATTGTCATTCTCAAAAGGGAAAGCCCTCTGGCAGTTCAGTTGTTTTCCTTCTTTTCGGACACTACATATATGACGCGTCTAACCATGGCTTCTTATCTTTGAGCCCTCATCACTATTTGGAATTAGCGGCACAGTTAGACCGTATCGTTGTCTAGATGCCGATCCGAATTACCTCACGTCATTTCCGTCTAATCATGTTGGCTAGGCCTTCTGCACACAGCATAAATGTTCGAATAGGTGTATAAGTTGGAGTCCGTTCTGACTTGTGGTGACGTTTCAGTCGTTGTGACGGCATACTTTTGTGTTGCCAGCAAGATAATCGACCTCGCGTTTAAGGACAAATGAATTTTTCTGTTTAGCGGAATGGGCATGCGATGGGTACTGAACTGAAAACAAACGTGCATGGCGCCGACTGTATCAGTGTCCCTCGATTTCGCGAACGCACTCCGCTCAGACGATCGCTCAGTTATGTTGAAAATACTTTCTTTGAAAGATGCTCCCACTAACCATGTGGGTATTTTACGCACCCTATGGATGCTGGCGTTTAGGCTTCATATTAGATTCCAGTCTTCTCAGTCCTCATTAGTAAATTAATCGGGGCTGTAGGCAATCAAGCACCTGCACGAATTACCAGTGGCATTCTGACAACTATGTTGGTGTTCACCGCCGAGTTGAGTTCGAGTATACACCATCAACGGCACACAAATGCTGATTAGTCACTCCTGGCATTTAATGCCACGGATTTCTTACCTGTCTGTTGGTTTTAATTGCGGGTACTTCCGTTTAGGCAGTAATTTCAACATACTGGAAGTGCTCTAAAGCAACGTGGGTTTGTGATGTTTATTACTGACCGGAAGTATTGATGGACGGCGATGATCGATGACATGAGCAACATGAGCAATCAACGGCGCCCTATCTGCTGCATCGAGCAGGGTGGATAGGGGTATGGATGCTACTGCTCAGGCCTTCCCGTCTTCTTATACCCCTTCTTGCGCTCCTTCATCCTTATCGTCCCGCTCCAACTTTACTTATATCCCCCCCATTTTCAGTCCCCCAATTCTTGGCCCTCCCCCAGCTTTCTTCAGTAGTCGCTTGTCTTCTAATTTCAAATCACACACAATCCCAGGGCCTCGCTCCAATCCAGTTGACAAGTCCATGTTCAAGCAAGCGGACGTCAGTTCATCCGTTTCCCTTTGGAGTCCTCGTGTCTCGCTAAGATTGGCATGCCTCAACGTGCGCACTTTGCTGCAGATTGGCCAACAGGCAGCGCTTGCCCGCACACTAGAGACCCTATCGATCGATATTTGCTGTTTATCAGAAACCCGCCTGCAAGGTTCGAGCTCCGTGCTTACCCTGAGATCCCTCACATGCGACACTGGCGGCACATTCTCATTGCGCCTGTCTGGCGATGATGCAGCTTCAAATGCCGGTCAAGCTGGCGTCGGCATTGTTTTGAGTCCCCGGGCTGAAGCTGCCCTGCTTGATTGGATCCCAATAAACAGTAGGATGTGCGCCGTTAGATTAGCTGGTTCGTTCCGTGCTTCGAAGTCGCGCGGGGACAAACGGTGCCTGTTTGTCATTGCGGCCTACGCCCCTACAAACTGTAGCACTGATTCGGTAAAAGATGATTTCTATCAGCAACTTCACGAGCTCCTTCGTTACAGAAGAAGCACGGATACTGTGGTGCTGGCTGGCGATCTAAACGCCCAAGTCGGAAAACTGTCCTCTGATGAACTTCATCTAGGCGGCCAACATGGTGTAGGCTCCCGTAATGATAATGGTGAGTGATTGCTCCAGCTGTGTGAAGATGCTCGCCTGTTTCTCGCGAGCACTAACTTTCGACACAGCACCCGCAGAAGTGTGACTTGGCGACCACCAGCCTCTGGCCAGTCATGGACGCAAATCGATCGTATCGCGATCAGTTACCGCTGGAGAGGCTGTGTCCAAATCTGTTGCTCGATTTGGAACACGAGTGTGGACTCTGACCACGCACTTGTATGTGCCGACCTGGTGCGTTTCGGTGGACGTCCGCTACGTCGATGTGAACGGATTGACACTAGCCAGCTGGCGAAGCCAGATGTTCTGAATGTGTACCAAGATGCGCTGACATCTAGGCTGAGTAAGCGCCCACTAAACACCGTTGAAGATCACTGGTCGCATACTCGTCAAGCGTTGCTATTAGCAGGCATGTCTTCATGTGGCAAAACAAATTGCAAAACCGAACATTGGGTCTCTACACAGTTTTTGGAACTTATGGATGCTCGCCGACGTATTCCGGCTGGAAGCGAATACAATGAGGCTCGCAAAAATCTCAGGGCAAAACTAAGTGCTAGCCTTAGGAAGGACCGCGAAACCTGGTGGTCTCATCGTGCCTCTGAGATGGAAACAGCCGCTGCCGTGGGTAATCATCGTAAGTTATTCCGTCTGATACGGGAAACAGGCAGCAGGAGACCTGGTGTTAGCGAGACCATACGCGACGAGAGTGGGCAGCCGATCCACAGTTTGTCAAAACGCTTAGAGCGTTGGGCCGAACACTGCAAGGCAATTTAACAAACCTGAATTATCGCTTTCTTCTTCGGGCATTGAGCGCCCTTCTCCTTGGGCCGTCTCCTCGGATCCGCCCTCACGCGTAGAGGTCGAACGTGAGATCCGGCTGTTGAAATTGCATAAGGCCGCAGGGGCAAATAGAATTCCCCCAGCCCTCTTCAAATTCGGGGGACCTGCTCTAGTGGATGATCTACACTAGTTGCTAGTAAGACTTTGGGAGCAAGAGACAGTCCCGACAGACTGGAACCGCTCCGTCATTGTCCCAATTTTCAAGGGAGGCTCTCGTTTGAAATGCGGCAATCATAGAGGGATCAGTCTGATTTCGATTGCCTCTAAATTGCTTGCCTCTGTCATTCTCCACAGACTGACTGGCACTCGTGAAAGCCAGATTCGTGAAGAGCAAGCCGGATTTCGTCGAGGTCGGGGCTGCATCGACCACATCTTCACATTGCGTCAAGTGTTGGAGCACCGTCATGTTTATTGGCGACCCACCGTTGTCGTGTTTCTTGACATAAAAGGTGCCTTCGATTCGGTCGATCGATGTGCCCTTTGGGACTGTCTGCTGAGGAAAGGTGTGAGTGATAAATATGTAAACATTATCAAAGCGCTGTACGCGCATAGTTCGGGCAGGGTGAGGGTTTATGGCAAACTCTCGCCACCCTTCAGTATCACCAGCGGCCTGAGATAAGGATGCCCGCTGTCACCTTTCCTCTTCAACTTCGCTATTGATGAAGCCATAGAAACAGCGTTCTCTGGACACGACCTAGATGGTGTGGAGCGACTTCTTGACTTGGAGTATGCGGACGATATTGCCCTAATCTGTGACAGCCTCCAAACAGCACTGAACCGATTAGCACTGGCTGCCAATCGTTTTGGGCTATGCTTTGCTCCATCGAAATGCGAAGTACTTCTCCAAGATTGGCAGGGACCCACTCCTGCGCTAACGCTTGGTGGTGATCTGCTAGAAGTCGTTCAGGAATTCAAGTACCTGGGCAGCTATATTAGCACCCGTGGGATTGAAGATGAGGTTACGAACCGCATAGCAAAAGCTCCATGTGCTTTTGCCAATCTCCGCCACCTGTGGCGCAGACGCGACATTACTCTCGCCCTGAAAGGCAGAGTTTATAACGCAGCCGTCCGTTCTACTCTCTTATATGGTTGTGAAACCTGGCCCATCAGGCCGACTGACATGAAGAGACTCGTCACATTCGATCATCGCTGCCTTCGCAGCTTAGCTCATGTCTGGTGGGAACACCGTGTGAGCAATGAGCGTGTTCGACTTCGCGTATTTGGTTCAGGAAGAGCGAGTGAACCGCTCAGCACTATTATATCACGCACCAGGCTCCGATGGCTGGGCCACGTGTTGCGCATGCCAGCACACCGATTCCCGCGACGTGCATTGTTTGCGCGTTGTGGGTGCGGTTGGAAGAAGAGGAGGGGAGGCCAAGCGATGACTTGGTCGAGAGAAATGAAAACCCTCACTTCGAAGTTGGCGTCGGTTGGTGCACCCCGACTGCCTGGCTGGGGTCCTAAGGACGGTGAACACGTTTGGTTGGACACACTTGCTGATATGGCTAGGAGCCGGCACCAATGGCGTTTGTGTTGTGATTTCCTTTGCCCTTCCCCCTCCTGTTTAGTATTCCCCTCCAATCACGATCTCACCTGTTAGGCATAATATGATTCTCTTTTTACGGTAGCTAGCTGTTAGCTCTCCGGAACGGTCCATCCGTTACTGGGGACTCAGCGGGCGTGCCACTGTTTGTCACTGTTTTCCTTTTTTATTTTGTATTGCGGCACAATAGCTGAGGTGTTTTCCACCTCCAGCTAACGTGTAATGATGATGATGATGAGCAACTGCTTGGCGCCGACCGTCTGCTGCTCCAACTTTTCATTGCAGTATCTGTGAAAACCTGATAGTTTATCTGCTCTTTGACACATCTACTCGAAATTGAATACAGCATTTCAAAGCTAGTTTCACCCAATTTGACTCTATCGCCTTTGTCATTTACTTGAGACCCTGTGCTCCTTTGACCTCTCGCCATTGCATGTCTACGTTCACTGACTTTGTAACAGTGCAAGTCGTCTTGCTCTGACAACCTCAATTTGGATATATTCAGACCAGCTATCCTATTCACTACCACAGGAAACGCTGTTGGTCTGCATTGTTGCATGGCAGTGGAGAATGGATCGGGCTATATAGCAGTTAGTTTTCAATCCGTCCCATGTTTCAGTGACATAAACTGCTAGCTAGTGGTGCAAGACGCTAACAGTCATGTGTTCCGTTCCATGGATCGGACCGAGGGAATGCGCACCACTGCTAAGACTCAATAGGGCGAAATGATCATTCGCTGCGTTTTTCAGATTGGTAGTTGATTTATTTGACTAACTGCGATGAACAAAATAATTATTACCAAATCTCTACTGTTGAATGATCTGACACCATAAACGTAGTCATCGATGTCGCTACTGTCGAAAGCTTAATCCCCTTGATCGTTACATTGTTTGATGCATTCTTCGACCTATACCTCAGCTTATGGTTAGTAACATATGTTCTTTATGACGCGATCACGCTGAGGTTGTATGGTTCTCATGCCTACATTATCTACCGCGCTATGTTGGACGGTAGTCCCATGTGAATTCAGAGCAACTCGTGGCATGTGGGTCGCTGATTAGGAGTCATGCAACTCAATCACAATATCCTATTTATAGGTTAAGGAAGGATTTAATCCACCCTCCAAACTTTAACAATGAGGCAAACGGTCCACCGGTTGTGAGCTCAGCTCGATTTACGTGTGTCAGCGATCCATTGAGCTATGCTGGATGGTGCTTTTTAGCACCTTCAGTGCCACTCATACCAGTATGGTCAATGGTTAGAGGCCAGACTGTCTCCTAGCCTTCTAGGTTGGGGGTTAGAATAAGAGTGGCTCCTTATTCCTTCAAACGGACTTATTGTAGTCCACTGCCAAACGTGCTGCCTTGTGGTCAGGTTTTTGAACCAAAGACTGAGAAGCCTAATCATTCTCCTGTTTAGGTCTGCGCAACCTGACAGTATCCTGCCCTCGGCCGGTGGCCGAGTGGTTGGCACGTTTGCTTTCCAACCATAAGGTCACGGGTTCGAATCCGCGTAGGGGTGGGCGTCCTCGCGGTATACTCAGCCCGCGCGCGACTGGTGGTGGTCGCGCGGCAGCGAAGCGCCGTTACGGCGTATAAGCTGACACATTTCATTTTTTTTCGCACGATACTATGAATCTTTCCTCACAATTTCCTGATGCACTGACCACTGCAGAGAATAATCAACGGCACCCTATCTGCTGCATTGACCAGGGTGGATATGGGTTTGGATACTACTGCTCAAGTTTTTACGTCTTATTTTCCCTCTCGCGCCTCCATCATTATCGTCCCGTTCTAACTTCACTTTGATCCCCCCTTTTCAACCTACCAATTCTTGGTCCTCCCCAACCAAGCTTTGATAGGCGTCTATCTTCTAGTATCAATACAAATGCAAACGCGGAGCGTCACTCTTGCCTTGTTGACAAGCCCTTGTCTAACCATGACGTTAAGTCCAGTTCCTCGGCTCCTGTTTTGAGCCCTTTATCTTCCCTCAGATTGGCATACGTCAATGTACCCACATTGTAGGTAGGTCACCAGGCAGCACTTGCCCGCACATTAGAGATCATCTCGATCGATATCTGCTGTCTATCGGAAACCCGCCTACACGACCCAAACTCTCCTCACTGTGATCCCCTTCAGGTGACACCAGTAGTGCTTACTCACTGCGCCCATTCGGAGACGATTTAACTTTGAATACCGGCAAATCGATCAACACCAGCAGTACACCAGCAATTTGAACTGATGCTTTGCTGCCATACAACCATGAGGACCTATAGAATAAAGAATCATAAGGAGAGAAGGGGAACTTACCTGAGTACCTTAATGCCCTAAGCAAATATTCAGGGTCTAGGTGTCTACCTTGTGCAGACAGCTTACCGTCATAAACAGCTGGCTGCCGTGCAAAGATAAGGCGGCATCGGCTAGACAGCTTCCTTGCGGCTTTCACTGCCCCGCGTCATAATCAGCCATTACCCCGCAGATCACTCAGCACCAACACACATTTTAAACAGGGAATCTGACTAGGAGACGGCGGCGGACGCGCTACTGGTGTCGGTTGCGAGCCATGTCCTGTAAAGTCTCGGGCCAAGCACAAGGCGAGTCACGTGGACTTCAGCCCGGAAGGCGAGACGGACCAACGGCCCCCTGTTTGTTCGTCAGTGATTTCATTTCCCTCTGACAAGTCAGCTTTTGTCCACATCGAGCCTTGCGCCATTCTCCACCTGGCAGACTAAACAAGGCCCTCCTAGGTAAGCGGTGACCAGGCATACGTAACACGTATCCAAGCCAACACAACTTATTCAGTGCTATCTGTTGTTCTAGGGAGCTAGCATGATTATCACTAACTAGTACTCGCCTACGCACATCGTCCTTGTTGACACGCTGGTGCCATCCGACACCAGCATTGCTTCGCAGACAACGATGAACAAAGATTTGAAGGCGCCGAAGGGGCCAAGTTTCACTCCCGGCCAAGCCGGTGTTGGTATTGCTCTGAGTCCCCGGGCTGAAACTTCTCTGTTTGATTGGATCCCAATCAGTGGCCGGATGTGTGAGGTCCGACTGGGTGGCTCGTTCAAGGCTTCCAAGTCGCGCGGGGCTAATAAGGGTTTGTCATCGCTGGTTTGCAACCATAAGGTCACCGCTTCGAATCCGCATAGGGTTGGGCGTTTTCGCGGTATACAGCCCGCACGTGGCAGCAAAGCGCCGTTGCGGTGTACAGCTGGCGATTTATCTCATCTGTCTATTCTCATCGCTGCCTACGCCCCCACAAACTGTAGTGCTGACTTGGTAAAAGACAATTTTTATCGTTAACTGAACGAGCTCCTTCTTCACAGAAGAAGCAGGGACACTGTAGTGCTTGCTGTGGATCTGAACGCTCAAGTTTGGAAGTTGTCCACTGATGAGCTGGCTCTTGGCGGCTAACCTGGTGTAGACTCTCGTAATGATAACGGTGAGCGGTTACTTCCCTTGTGTGAAGATGCTCGCTTATTTGTTGCCAGCACTACCTACATAACACCCGCCGGAAGGTGACAAGGCGCCTACCAGACATGGACGCAAATCGATCA
Source organism: Dicrocoelium dendriticum (assembly GCA_944474145.2). NCBI lineage: Eukaryota > Metazoa > Platyhelminthes > Trematoda > Plagiorchiida > Dicrocoeliidae > Dicrocoelium > Dicrocoelium dendriticum. The sequence goes on along the minus strand of OX104070.1, from coordinate 76,769,009 downwards.
CATTGCGACCGGTTATCACTAGAGAGGCTACATCCATAACTGTCGCTCGATTTGGAGCACATGTGTAGACAATGACCATGCACTTGTATGTGCTGATCTGCAGGTGCGTCTGGCGATTGCCCTCGACGACCCGGTGGAGGCATAGACACCAGCCAGCTGAAGTTGCTAGGTGTTCTGAATGCGTATCGAAGTACGCTGTCCCGCAGCCTAGAGGCAACGTGCTTGTCTCGTAATCTTACGGCGCGGGTTCGTATCCGCGTAGAGGTGGGCGTCCTCGCGGTAAACTCAGCCTGCGTGCGACTGGTGGTAGTCGCACGGCATCGAAGCGCCGTTACGTCGCACAGCTGATATTATTGTTTATTGTTACACTGGCGTTCGAGTTGAGCAAGCGCTCACTGGTCTCATTTTCACCAGACCTTACTAGAAGCAGGTAACTCATCATTTGGTAGATCCACTAGCCAAAATAGACATTTGGTCTCTTCGCCGACACATTCCGGCTGGAGACGAACACAACAAGACTCGCAAAGACATGAGGACGAAATTTAGTGCTGTCCTCAAATGAAACTGCGAATCATTGTGGTCTCGTCGTGCGTCAGAGATGAAAGTGACCGCTTCCCTTTGGTAACCATCGGAAGTTATACCGTCTGATATGGAAAACGGGTAGCAGGAAACCTGATCTTAGTGAAACAACTTATGACGAGAGTGGACAGCCTATCCACAACTTGTCAAAACGTTTGGAGCGTTGAGCTGAGCATCTTGACAAGCATTTTAATTGGCCAGAATTGTTAGTTTGATCACCGGCTAGTGATTGCCCTGCTCCATGGGCTGCCAGTTTAGATCCGCCCTCGCTCAGAAGTTGGACCTGAGATCGGACTGTTGAAGTTGCATAAAGCCGCGGGACCAGATGATCTTTATTCAACCCTCTTCAAACTCAGATGCTCTGCTCTTGTTGATGGTTTACATGAGTTATTGATGAAACTGTGGGAGCAGGAGACTGTCCCAACCGAATGGAGCCGCTCAGTTATTGTTCCCAAAGGAGGTTCGCGTTCGGAATACGGCAATCACTCTGATCCCTATCGCCTCCAAATTACTTGCCTCTGTAATCCTTCACAGACTGACTGGCGCCCAAATTACTTGCCTCTGTAATCCTTCACAGACTGACTGGCGCTGGTGAAAGCCAGCTTCGTGAAGAGCAAATCGGGTTTCGTAGAGGGCGGTGTTGCATCGATCACATATTCAACTTGCGCCGTTTCTTGTAACACCATGATATCTTTTGGTGGCCCACCCTAGTCGTGTTCCTCGACATCCAAATTGCCTTCGATTCGGTAGATCAACGTGCCCTTTGGGACTATCTGTAAGGAAAGGTGATCCTGGGAAGTATGTAAATATTATGCGAACGCTTTACGCGCGTAGCTCGGGCAGAGTGTGGGTTTACGGCAAGCTGTCACCCCCTTCGGTATCTCTAGCGGTGTAAGACAAGAGTGTTCGCTGTCACCTTTCCTGTTCAACTTCGCTATTGACTAAGTCATGGTGGTTGCGTTCACAAGACATGACTTAGGTGTGGAGATGCTCCCAGGAAAACGACTTCTTGACTTGGAGTATGTATATGATATTGCCCTCATCTGTGACAGCTCCCAAACGTGCCAATCGGTACTGGACAGATTAGCACTGGCTGTCAACCGTTTCGGGCTATGCAAAGTTTTCTCCAAGATTGGCAGGGACCACCTCTTGCGCGGACCCTTGGTAGGGATCAGCTAGAAGTCGTTCAGAGCTTCAACTACTTGGGTAGTTGTGTCAGCGCTGTTGGAATTGAAGACGAGGTCACAAACCATATAGCAATAGCTCAAGGCGCTTTTGCTACTCTTCGCCACCTATGGCGCCGGCGCGACCTCACTCTCGCTCTGAAGGGTAGATTGTACAATGCAGCCGTGCGTTTGGACCCTACTGTGCAATTGTGAAATCTGGCCCATCAGATCAGCTGACATTAAGAGGCTAGTTACGTCCGACCACCGGTGCGTTCGCAGTTTGGCTCATATCTGGTGGGAACACCGTGTGAGCCATGAGCGTGTTCGACGCTTCGTTTATGGCACAGGAAGAAGAAGTGAACCACTCGGCACCGTTATATCACGCACCAGGCTCCGATGGCTGGGTCACGTGTTGCGCATGCCAACCCACCGACTTCCGCGACGTGCGTTGTTTGCGCGCCGCGGGTGTGGATGGAAGAAGAGGAGAGGTGGCACTGAAGAGACAACATGAAATGCTTGCATCTACCAAATGTCGTCTCCTTGCTGTACTTTTCGAAGAGAGGAGGTGGTCAAGCTGACTTTGTCGAGAAGAATGAAGGCCCTTACTGCGAAGTTGTCTTCGGTTGGAGCCTCACGGCTCTCTGGTTGGGGACGGAAAGACGATGAACAGTTTTGGCTGGATACACTTGTTGACGTGGCTAGGAGCCGATGTCAGTAGTGTTCGTGTCCTGACTTCCTTTGTCCCTCCTCAGCCTCCGCTTCTAACCGTAATCTTACCTCTTAAGCATACTAACTCCTTTTTTGCGGTACAAGAGCCAGCTGTTAGCTCTTCGGAACGATGTCCATCTGTTACTAGTGGTTAAGCCAGCGTGCTTCACGTCTTTCTTTTGTACTCATGCAAGAGCTGAGGAGTTTTCCACCTGCAGCTAACGTGTATACTGTATATAATGAGTGATGATTTACGTGAATCACCACAGTGAACAGTTTACTACCGTCTTCCTCAAGACCTAACTCCATTTGCGGCTTCCCGTAGCGGCAGCTGCGTAGCTTATTGCGATTGGATCACACTTAAATCTCCCAAGACTGCATGGGACTAGTCTCAAACCGATGTTAGTGAGATTCTGCAACCCAAATCCTGAGTTGAACCTGATGTCTACGGTATTGTGGGTCATGCTATTGAGTCGAACGCTGTGGATGTAGCCTGTCAAGTAACTTTCTGTTTACCCAATTGCCTTGCGTGTCAGACAGGACACCTGAAAATTGTCCCTCTCTAGGAACAGCCTGCCGAAATCTCCCCCAAGACAGTACCCTCAGCGATATTTCCTTCCGTTTCCATTTTCATTAATCTTCATCTCCTTGTCCACCAGTAGAAGACCATTACAGACTCGTATGAACCGTAACTATAAGGCTGCTTCATTTTACAAGTCTAGAGCGTCATTCTGCACATATTCCTTTAAGGTCCGTACACCACCCACCAGACGACTTTCCCTCGGAGTTAATGTACGCTGTATTTCCGAAATACGCACACAACACCGGCGTTCTACTTCATTTACTCTTACCAAAATCTGATTCAAATGATAGAGCTTACAATAATTGTGTCTCAGGTGATGCGGAACTCAGCTCGCAGTATTTCCAACGTCGCGTCATTCCCAGTAGATACTTGCCTTCTCGAATGGATCCTTGCGAGTAGCCGCGTATGCACCATTAGCTTTTGAGGTTCCATCAGGGCGGATAAGCAGTGGCTAAAGTCAGTGGGTTATGTTTCAGCTTTCGCTCCTGTTATCATCTGGAATCGGTCAAGGACAAATTATAGAGGTGGCTCCCCCTCTTCTCCGAATGCCAAAAAATCGTCGTGATCGTTGCGCGTGACATGAAGGCTTTGGTCAATCACTTCTGGGTGGATGCTTGTCGTCCTGACCACTTTTTTAACTGTATATTGAGCAGCTCTCCAATACAAGCCTTTACACCGAGCCACGTAACAACATCGAGACAACAGTCCGCTTTGGGCTCGATTTGGTCACATCACCATCAGCTGTAAGTGACTCACATCAGTGCTAACTCGTAGCATAGAGGATCACAAGCCTACCTTGTAATCAGAGGGCGCGGGTCCGAGCCTGCGTAGGGCACCAGGCGACCCTCGCAGTATTCTTAGCCCATGTGTGACCGTTGATTGCGCGGCATTGAAGAGTAGATACTGCGCCCGACGTACTGCTGATACTTTTTATCCATGCGTGATCGTTATTTGAGTTGGAGCACTTGTTTCACCACACCTTTGCGCAAGCCCATAGCGCTCACTCCTGCTTCTTCTACTTACGCAACTTTTAAGCTGCGCGTTGGTCAACTGTATTCGCAGCCTGCGAAGCATCGACTTCAGTTTGTGTCCAGGAGAAAGTAAGCCCTGCCTAGAAGATCCACTATTTCAGCGATTAATTGATTATTAACGATTATCACATCGATTTCGAACGTTCCGGAATGTTCTAGTTTCTGTATGTGACTAAAAACCACCTGATACCTCGGCAAAGTTATGGGAACCACTAACTTTGGTAGCTGACCTTCCAATTCTAGACGCCGAAGGTCAGGAAGACCTATAAATGCAGCCAAGGTCCGCAATAGTTGTGTAGCGTTTGTTGACGGTGATTAATACGTCATTTTGTCAAAGTCATTGGCGTTCTGCTTTTTTCCTTCGGTTGGGCTAGAAGTTTTATGGAGCAGTAGTGTCAACTTCGGAATCTCGTCTAGTGAGATTATAACAGTTTAGATTGCGGTAAACTACCATTGACGAATGAGGTAAGCTAACCGAATTTGGACTGGAATTGGTGAGCAATGCGAGAACGTCCCAGCCTTCTATTAGCCTGGTTGCAGCGCGGAAGGCAGTTCCATCTTGATATCGGTTCTAAAGTCTTCTGAAGCGTCTTCTTACTGAGAATCCTAGGGTCGACTGAAAGTGTTGATGGGTGGTGTGGGTCAGCAAGCTAGAGAACGTTGACGCCAACTCACTCGATGCACGGGTCTGTGAAGGACTCCTGGGAGTAAAGCCATAGTTAAAATGGTAAACAGATGCTTCGATCAGTCACGTCGGTTAAAACTCGGTTGAGCAATTCTTGCTACCTGGTGCATCTGAATTGTTGGTCGGGAGGTTGGTCTGGGAGGTTGACTTAACAAGTTTCACTATCAAAGGGATCGGACACGAGTTGCTACTGCTGAGCCGGAACAAGGCGCCTGAATAACGAAACTAAAGAGCTAATGTATATACATTTGTGTTCCATCGTAGTTGGATCGGGCAAGTGCGCGGAATAACGCACCTGATTCCTGCGCGTTTGCAGCTTATTACGGCCTCGCCGTGTCTTATTCGGGTGCGATTTGCACCCCAAATCTAATTCATAAAATGGACATGTAGGAATGACCTGAATCCGGGCATCGACTTTACATCAATTATTGTCTCTGGCAACGTGCTCCAATATTTCATCATTCAATACTCGAAGCGTAGAGAGTGAGGTACACCTCTCATATCCGTCACTACGATCTTGTACTGGTGTTCGCGAGTGCTGCTTGATGTGCGCAGGTGCAGCATCAGCCTCAACTTGGGGGAGTGACCCAGCTATAATATCTAGTGCATCATAATCAGGTCAAATCTAAACCAATGATACGACATGGTGTACAGCCCTAGCCTCCTGCATCGGTCTTCGTACGACACCCCGTAAGTTGGGATAAGTCTGATAGCTACCTGGGAAGATGTAGCAGCGCCCTTGGGATTGAAGATGAGATCACGAACCGTATAGCAAAAGCTTGGGGCACTTTTGCTAACCTTTGCCACTTATGGCGCCGGTGCGACTCATTCTTACCCTGAAGGGTAGATTGTACAATGCAGCGGTACGTTCGACCCTACTGTACGCTTGTGAAACCTAACCCCTTAAAGCAGCGGACCTGAAGAAGCTAGTTACGTTCGATCACCGGTGCTCTCGCAATTTAGCTCACATCTGGTGGGAACACCTAATAAGCAACGAGTGTTTACGGCACAGGAAAATGAAATGAACCACTCAGCACCGTTATATCACGCACCAGGCTCCGATGGCTAGGTCACGTGATGCGCCTGCCAACCCACCGACTCCTGCGACGTGCGTTTGCGCGCCGGGGGTGTGGATGGAAAAAGAGGAGGGGTGGCCAAGCGATGACTTGGTCGAGAGGAATGAAGGACCTCACTTCGGAGCTGGCCTCGTTTGGAGCGTTCGTTGGGGTCCGAAAGACAATTACCACTTTTGGCTGGATACACTTGTTGATATGGCTAGGAGCCGACCTCAGTGACGTACGTGTTGTGAGTTACTTTGTCCCACCCCATCCCTCTTAGCCTCCCCCCTCCAACCATGATCTTACTATTTAGCCTTATGTAATTATGCACAGTAATTTTTTATGCACAGTAGCCGACTGATAGCTTATCGGAACGTTGCCCATCCGTTACCGGTAGCTCAGCCGACTTGCACCAGCTGCATTTTTTTCTCCTTTTTTCGTCTGTGTATTGCGGCACAATAGCTGAGGTGCTTCCCACCTCTAGCTAACGTGTATAATGATGATGATGATGGCTACATGCTGGACCCGTTCCAGTTTCTGAACCTCATCACGAGTAAGCGGACCGTATGTCTTATGATGGAAGAGAAGAGGCATGTGGTAATCTCTTCAGACCAAATGCAGAACTTGTGTTTGAGCGCCAAAGGTATGCGCAGTCCAAATCCACATAGTTTGTTTCTTGTTATCTACGGACTTCAGACCGCAGCGTGAGAGTGTGCCTAGGTGGGATGCAGCGTTTGGCCGGCGAGAGTGTACAGATATCTATCACCACTTTCTCAGGCTCCTAAATGACGACTAGATTGGATTGACTTGTTGATTTACCTATAGAACACTGGGACAGACGATCGAGATCCTGCTGCAGAACCTCGCAGTCGTTGGGAACTGCAGTTACCCTCCAAATCTTCAACGCATCTGCAAACGAAGCACAAAACGACCGAAGAAGCCGAGCTGCTCGTTGATGTGAGTCAGAAGGGAATGTGTCCTAGCATTGTGCCTTAGCGTACGTCACCAGTGGAAAGTTGCCATTCCATTAGATGGATCCTTCACTCGTACCTTACATTTACATCCAATCAGGTCACTGATCTAGCGGTGTATCGAGCCACAATACCTCCGCTTGTTGAGGAGAACCTCACAGTTCACTTGATCGAAATCATCCACTGACTTCTCGATTCAACGCTTGTAACCATTCATGCTGCCTCAAAAGCAGATTGGTGACACAGAAGCTGCCCTTCATGAAACCGTGCTATGCGGGCCTCAGGTGGTCTTTCGACTCCAGCGGCTGCAGCAGACATTTTTTGGCCATCTCGAGTACTTTGGCCAAAACGGAGGTCTGACAAATCGATCAGTAATTGTCCGCCTTACTTGGGTCAGCGCCTTTCGTAATCTATTTCACTACCGGGCATTTCCAGTCGTTCAACAATGCATCTTCGGACAGCGATCTGTTAAACGAGCCATTCACGGCGGGCAAGATGAGGGCTGACATCAACTTAGGAATCAGCGACTGGGGCTCCTCGGGACTGGCACGCTTCATGCCTTCAAGAATAGGAAGTAAATTGCGGATAAATTTCGCAACGCAATCCAGGCTCTCGAATTCAACAGGCGCTGCATGGATTCCGATGTTTTTTGTACACGTACTCGTCGGCAGAGCTAGGCAGGAAAATTTTATTCCAAAATACGCGTCACCGTCGATCCAATGTGGCTTCACTAGCCCAGCTTCCCGATACTTGAGGGGTACAAAACGAGCGCACAACGATTTCACGCCCACTTATGACAGAACAACATGCCTCAACAGATGAATCCTGCGTCAGCGACCAGTCCATTTGACTAGCGGATCGAGCGAGATTATCGAAGTCAATCATACAGTGGTTGTAGGATAGACCCAGCGGACCATAGCTTGCAGTGAAAGCTCAAGTCTGACCATGATCATCTAGTGAGGCTCCATGACAAAACATCACGCACGCGCTATTCGCAGATAATCAACATCAAGTCCAGGCACGATGGACTTGAGTGCGATGTAATGCACGTCGGTTGGCAAATGTGTTGTGCTGCCGCAGTCCCAACTATCATCTCCGAGAATTCTGCCTTGACTTCACAGTGCTCGGGGAGAAGTTGTACTTCGGGCCAGATTTGAGGAAGTTACAATCGCCCTTGAGCTACCATCCGGCTGTTGTGCTTTAGAAACGCGGTCGTACTTGGCGGGGAGGCTGTGGGAGGGACAAGGAATGTCACAACAATCACCACTGAGGTCGGCTGTTAACCATGTCATTAAGTGTATCTAACTAAACGTGTTCATTGTCTTTCGGACCCCGGCCAGGGAGTGGAGTGACTCCAGCCGAGGCCAACAACGAACTAAATGTGTTTATTCCTTTAGATTGTCGTCGGTTGACCTCACTCTGCTTCCATCCACACTCCCGGCGCGCAAACAACGCATTTCGATGGAGTCGGTGGGTTGGCATGCGCTGCACGTGACTCAGCCATCGGAACCTGGTGCGTGATATTACGGGGCTGAAGCAGTTAACTGCTGCATGGTCTCGCAAGAAAAAGATGACTCTTGTCAGCTTTCCGCAGTGTTTTAATCGTCTTTCTTAGCTAATCCAGTAGGTTAGCATATATATATATATATATATATATATATATATATATATATATATATATATATATATATATATATATATATATATATATATATATATATATGTGGTTGGCGGCATCGGTTTCGGATTTGCCTGTCACTGTGGCAAGCCACATGACGCCTGCGCCTACAAAGGGACCATGGGTGGCTTGCGCTGCACCACTCACAGCTCCAACCACATACCCCATATCCAGTGTAAACCCGAAGGAATAAGACCGGGAGGCATGTGGATGGGAGCCACGTTTCATCAACGAAGCCGGCCCACACTCCTTCACAGCAAACACAAGCACACTGTATTTGGGAATCAAGCGCACACAAGACGGTGGCTGGACCGTAGTCCGCTCCACACTGAGTGCATGGAACCACTCTTTGATCCTAACACGGCCACTAGGACCGTGCACCTCGTCCCCTCCAGCAACGACCAACTGTCTCCTGGAGCCAGTATGGACGAGGTAGTGGGTAATAGACAGGTAGGCACCTTGTCAACATGCACATCAAGCGCAGCCGCACCGGGGATATCAAACAACAGCCAATCATTTGAAGAGAGAGAGAGACGAGACGAAGAAAATAACTCGATTAATGCATAACGAAACGGTGACATAAACCTTAAGTTAGCATAGGAAATAAATTGTTTACAAACGAATCCTAGATAAGTTCACGAGCTCAGTAAGTATACTTTACGGAAATGCCACGAACACAAAAATGTTATGGAAATCGAATACAATTGGCTTAAGCGAGGTGTGCAAGTTAATGGAATAGAGTACAGGTAGACATTTATATGAGAAAGAAACGCATTAAGGCAAAATTGAAAACCCACCACCTGAAATAAAGAGACTTAGCATGCAAGCACGCGGTTAGTAAATCGAATGCAGCGTATCTACGAACGCTGCGCCGGTTTTGAATACTTCTCTGCAGGATCCGTCGTCGCTTCTGTAGTGGTCCCGAGTGGCCTCGCTCATGACTCACCTGAAATATATATATATATATATATATATATATATATATATAACACTAGACTAACCGTGCAATCGGTGGAATGCCACAACGTATGGGCAAAGATAATGCAACAATACTGAAGGAATAGAGGGGTTACGAAGGATTTTTTTAACTGCAGTTATGAGGTTGAGCCTCACGTGTTCGCTATTGCTCACGATTTTCTGACATGTCGGACAGGGTTTTCAGCCATGTGTGCTCGTGATCTTTGCGCTCCCAACCAGGGAGTCGACAGCGCCCGACCGCGACCAGATGCGTGGTCGGCGCCTTTGCACTTTCGGTCTAAGTCGTTCGCTGATCATCTTGTCTTCGCTTCCGATGCACAGTGAGACAGGCACCCAGTAGGCATACGAAGCACATGCGCAAGCCACCGAAATCCTTGCAGTGAAATTATGCAGCTCAGCGGCCGGCAGTCTGTATGGTTTAAAAAGCCGACGAACATCCTCCTTGCTAATGTGATTATGCCACTCTACACCAGCAATGCTCCGAAGATAGAACTGATCAACGGCAGACAGCCTCTCAACATCCTTTGCGTGAACTCGCCAAGTCTTACTATCGTAGAGCAGGACAACTCTCACCGTGACATTGTAGACTCGGTCCTTCAAAGATATACTCAGGTCGCGTCGACGCCAGAGATGACGGGGGTTTGCAAACGCACAGAGAGACCTCATCTGTTAAAACGTTAGAGCTGATGCAGCTTCGGAGATAAGCGAACTTGTCTACCACTTCCAGAGAATACTGAATACTGTATTTTGGAGCAAGTAGAAAATAATTCTGTACAACTCCATCGGGTGATAATCAAAAACATTAAAAAAACAAACACGTCCGATGGTTATCCTGAGATGGTTCAGCAACTCCTTCTGTAGCACACAAAATGCTTGTTTACACAGTGAGTCACAAGTGGGTGATATCGTTGTCAAGTGGCAACCGTTCTCTGAAACGTATGTTATCGAAGTGTAAATCCAACAAAGATTTGTATTTCTGCACAGATTCGGCCTCGACGACGCGTTCTGGCAGACTGTTCCAGGCGTGCACAACCCTCCGCTCGAAACACAGGGGGTGTGGGATTTTCTTCTGAAAGGGTAAAAGTGGGCGCAGTTCTTAGGCAGTTCACTACGAAAGCCTTGCACTTCGAACGGGCGAAGGTTATTCCAAACTGTGGGACAAACACTCCCAACCTGCACAGGATGCTTTGGATGGCCTATGAGGTATCGCAAATTACGGCGATGTCATCTGCTTACTCCAAATCAGGAAGTCGGTCCCGCGGAAGCAGCTCAACGCCGCTGGGTCTGCATTTCTCCAGAACGCTCTCCAGGATATCGTCCATAGCGAAATTGAACAGGAATGGGATGCTTGGTAGACCTGTCTTACGCCACTGGCGATAATAAAGGAGGACGGAAGTTCGCCGTACAGCTGCACGGTCCGAGATTCTAGAGTGGATGGCTCTTAGAATATTGACGTACCTCACATGCACTCCTCTATTCAAAAGACGGCTCCAAAGAACAGCTCGGTTGACTGAGTCAAACGCAGTTCGTATGTCTAAGAGGACAACGATCTTTGGCCGGCCGGATGTTTGACGACGCTTGAGTATTTGACGGAGAATAAAGATGTGATCGATACAACTCCGGCAATAGCGGAACCCAGTTTGCTTTTCGTGTATGTTCTGTTCGCGTACCAGGCTGAGCTTCCTTGAAAGCAGGGTGGCGATCACTAGATGCAACGCAGACGGAACTAATCCCTCTGTAGTTAGCACAGTTTGACCGGGCACCGTTTCTGAAGACCGGCACGATGTCCGCTAGGCTCCAATCGGACGGGATTGCTTCGGTGTTCCAAACCTCTTGCAGCAGGGAAGTTAACTCCCAAACAAGTGATGGATCGGATCTCCATCATTGAAAAGTGCCGAAGAAAGTCCATCTGGGCCGGCTTGTAGCCTTAAGGATCAAAAGCCTGCCTTGTAATCTGGGGGCGCGGCTTCCAGACTGCGTAGGGACCGGGTGAATATCGCAGTATCTTTAGCTTACGTGCGACCGGTGGTGGTTGCGCGGTAGCGGAGCGTCGCTGCTGCGTGCCGGCGTATTGCTGATGCCTGTCTGCCATGTAGGCCAGGTGCTTCGTTATGCTTTAGGAAGCGAAGTTCATTGGCATAATGCTGTCCGGTGATACTGGATCCCTGCGAAAAGTAGTTCACGGACAGAAAACCGTCTTTGTCCCAGAAAACAGACACCATGACTTTGGCTGATTTTCGGGTGCGATACTTCTTTTGTCGCGGGAATCCACTGCAACGTCATTACTTTGGCTTTTCCTTAGTTTCAGCATCGTACAGATAAGACCAAATTCCGTCCTAAATCACTAACCTAGTTATTAAGCCCTGTGCATTTTCAAAATGAAAAAAATGATTCAACTCGTTTCTGTTTCATATCAGTGGCCAAACATTTCAACACCTGCTTTACTGAAGCCTTACGCATGTCCTGGATAGTAAAGGTAAAAAAACCCAACATGCTCTCTTGGAATGCCCAATATCTGGTTAATCTTTTTAACGGCTATTTTCTGGTCGCTTTCTAATCAATTCATGGACTTTTTCGTTGCGGTGTCAGTTGAGATTTGAAGACGCTTATTGCGGGGCTCATCTTGAATGTTGTAATGACCACACTTGAAAAGGGATATCAAAGTTTTAACAGTGATGTAGGAAGGATGCTTATCCACAATCTTTGCCACCTCACTGTAGATTTTCTTCGCGATCTTCTGAAGAAGCAAAAACTTCATGACATCCCGCCCATCAAATGAGGAACTTATTCTGCTCTCCAGAGCTTCCCACCAGAGGTGATGTTTGCCAGGGTTGTCTTATGTTTCCTTTCCTATTTAGCTTTGTTATCAAAATGACCATGTGTTGTGGGTTCCGTCGACTTTTACGGATAACCTACCTGAATCAGTTGTGCCGCCCCCAACTAGTACAATGCATAACGAAATGAGGATCCCAAGACCAACCGAACCATGGGATTCGCATTGTATGAGAGCATAGCGCAATAAGTAGGTTGCAGGCAACTACTAACACAATATTGGAGCTGCTACTTAGTGTTAATTAACACAACTCAAACGGTTCAAGTTCATCGTCCAATTTGCCGCTGCTTCCGCAGATTCACGTTTTGATTTCTACTCGAGTTCGATCTCCAGTTGTAGATCGATCTAATGTTGCGCCAAGGTTTCGCGGCTTGTACGCTTACCGTAAGCCGGCTCTACGTAACACCATAAATTACTGTTGTTGCTCGATAGCCAACTGTTTGTGACTGTTCGTTGCTGACAAGGTGTAGGCGCTTTGACCCTGAGTGTTTGTTTAGAGCATTAAGGTTTTACGCTAGGTCCTACTTCCTACGTTTCGTAGGTCTTTGTGGTTGTACGACAGCGAAGCATCAGTTCGAATGGCCAATGTACTGCTGTTAATGATGATGATTTTATGGAGTGGAAGTTCTATCAGGTTACCGAATAATAAAATTCGAATGTGCGGACGACAGTTCTCCTTGGGTTTGACGCAGTACTTATGCAAGCAACGCTGAATAGACTGGTACGTAGCGCTGCATGCTTCGGCATGTTCTTTGCATTATCAAAGTGCAAGATATTGTTGCAGGACTGGACCGATACGTCATGGGTTTTAGCTATCAGTGTAGAGCCACCGGGAGCTGCGGATCGCTTCGCTTACGTCGATTGTTGGTCCTCTTTGATAGTCACTGAGGGGTTACTTCACAGATCAGCTAAGTCAACGCGGCCGTCGCTAGGCTCCACCATCTATAGAGATGGTGGGATATCAGCCACTCAGTGAAAAGTAGGGTGTACAACGCTACGATAAGACTGGTGTTGCTGTATGGACCAGATATCTGGCCAGTCCACAGTGAAAACTAAACCGTTGGTCATGTTTGATCACCAGTACTTACGGGATATTGATCATCTCTTGTGGGAACACCGGGTGAGCAATGCTAAGGTCTGCCAGTCGGTTCTTGCTTCACTCGAGTGTTTGCTGAATCTTAATCGCTTACGTTGGCTAGGTTATATCATCCGTATATCCGTTGACCGACTTCCTGTGTGCATTATACGCCGTGGCTGCGCTAATTTGAGCGAAATTTCGGGTCAGTCAGTCAACGTGGCATAAGGACATGAGGAAATTGATTGCGCGTCAGGTTGGTGCATGCCGTCTGCGTGGATAAGAGCCTCAGGATGGTTCGGATTAATGTTTACAGACTCTATTTGACATAGCAGAATTGCGCTGTCAGTATTGCTTCTGCGTAACGCTTCTTACCTGTTGCTGTTAACCATTTTTTCCGATTAGTTTGACTCTCTTCCTCTTTGATGCAATTTTCGTTGTCTAAAATTTACGTCCCATCTCACTTTTTTAGAGTTGCTATATATTGTTATCCTGACTACGTTAGTCTTGGCAATCAGATCCATTGCAGTTCGCTGCCCGGATCATTTCGGTAACGAGCTTTTTGCAATCTAACGGCGCGAGTTCGAGCATGCGTATGACCAGGGCAACTCGCAGTATCCATCAGGTACTGCTGATGGTGGTTGGGCGGTAGCGAAACATCGGTACTGTGTACCGGCGTACTGCTGAGGGCTTTCTTTCAGATCATAGTGGTTCTGATATGGCGAGGCGAATGTAATCCAAAGCCTTGTATCTTTGCAACACGAGGGTCTTAGAACGTGGGCAGTGCAACATCAACTTACCACGTTTGATCGATTATTCAGCAAATGGCAGTCGCGCAAGCTGGATGAACTGTTCATCAAAATACTCCACCCCATGCCATTGCCTATGCAGCTAAGGGTGTCAGCTGAATACTGTACTTTTGAGCAAGTAGTGATCTAAATTTGTGCGACTTCTTCGGAAATATTTTTATAAAAATACCTCTGCCGTCTCTTAATATTCTAATCTTGCCATAATGACACTGAGATCCGGTGGACTAGGATCTCGGCCGCCATGTATGACGCAGGAGGCTCTACTTGTGTACTGTCAGTCGTCACCGTACCATTCAGTGGATAGAGGAGCAAGTCGGGTTTCGTAGAGGGCGGTGTTGCATCGATCACATATTCAACTTGCGCCGTTTCTTGGAACACCATGATATATATTGACGGCCCACCCTAGTCGTGTTCCTTGACATCAAAATTGCCTTCGATTCGGTGGATCGACGTGCCCTTTTGGGACTATCTGTAAGGAAAGGTGGTCCTGGGAAGTATGCAAATATTATGCGAACGCTTTACGCGCGTAGCTCGGGCAGAGTGTGGGTTTACGGCAAGCTGTCACCCCCTTCGGTATCTCCAGCGGCCTAAGACAAGAATGTTTACTGTCACCTTTCCTGTTCAACTTCGCTATTGACGAAGTCATGGAGGTTGCGTTCACAGGACACGATTTAGGTGTGGAGATGCTCCCAGGAAAACGACTTCTTGACTTGGAGTATGTATATGATATTGCCCTCATCTGTGACAGCTCCCAAATGTGCCAATCCGTACTGGACAGATTAGCACTGACTGTCAACCGTTTCGGGCTATGCAAAGTTTTCTCCAAGATTGGCAGGGACCACCTCTTGCGCGGACCCTTGGTAGGGATCAGCTAGAAGTCGTTCAGAGCTTCAACTACTTGGGTAGTTGTGTCAGCGCTGTTGGAATTGAAGACGAGGTCACAAACCATATAGCAATAGCTCAAGGCGCTTTTGCTACTCTTCGCCACCTATGGCGCCGGCGCGACCTCACTCTCGCTCTGAAGGGTAGATTGTACAATGCAGCCGTGCGTTTGGACCCTACTGTGCAATTGTGAAATCTGGCCCATCAGATCAGCTGACATTAAGAGGCTAGTTACGTCCGACCACCGGTGCGTTCGCAGTTTGGCTCATATCTGGTGGGAACACCGTGTGAACCATGAGCGTGTTCGACACTTCGTTTATGGCACAGGAAGAAGAAGTGAACCACTCGGCACCGTTATATCACGCACCAGGCTCTGATGGCTGGGTCACGTGTTGCGCATGCCAACCCACCAACTTCCGCGACGTGCGTTGTTTGCGCGCCGCGGGTGTGGATGGAAGAAGAGGAGAGGTGGCGCTGAAGAGACAACATGAAATGCTTGCATCTACCAAATGTCGTCTCCTTGCTGTACTTTTCAAAGAGAAGAGGTGGTCAAGCTGACTTTGTCGAGAAGAATGAAGGCCCTTACTGCGAAGTTGTCTTCGGTTGGAGCCTCACGGCTCTCTGGTTGGGGACGGAAAGACGATGAACAGTTTTGGCTGGATACACTTGTTGACATGGCTAGGAGCCAAGCTCAATGGTGTTCGTATCGTGAGTTTCTGTGTCAATCTACCTGCGATCATGCTGTCAATGCATACGCATAAAATGATTCGTCTGTGGCACAATAGCCGGCTGTTGGCTCTCCGGTACCATGTCTATCCGTTCACAGTGACTGTTGTCTTGCCTTTGTTGCCATTTTTTCTTTTTTTATTGTATTGCGGCACATTAGCTGTGTTTTTCACTTCTAGCTAACATTTATTGTTATGATTATGAGTCAGTGGATATGCGAAATGCCGGTTAGCCTTTTGGAATCCAGAAAATTCACGACCGGCTGTGCGCACGTGAACAGATAAACTATTACGCTAGAGCTAAATCGGAGCCTGTGTACTGACAAAGAAGCCTGGTGGACCAGTCGGGCTCAAGAAATGGAGGTGGCGGGAGCAGTAAGAATTATCGTAAGCTCTCCCAACTGATCTGCACCACAGGTCCCAATATACTAGTCGTCAGCGAGTCCACCAGAGACAGCACCGATGTACTGGTTCACAATAAGGAACCTGGTATGGCGGGACACTTTCAAGCTCATTCCGGGTCTCTTCCTACTCAGGTGATGCATGACCTGCCATGGGTGGTTAGTTTAAAAGCTCCATAGGAGAATGAGTTCCGAAACGCGATCGCAGCCGTTAATCGTTTTCTTGTTGCTGACCCTGATTCCCTCGCACCCGCACTATTTAAGGTTAGTGGTGCGGTTCTCTGCAAAACACTGTCCGAAAATACTAGTTATCTCCTTTAAAGTATGACCGTTTGGAATTTACACAGTGGTCCCAACCTTTTCCCACATAGCAATACTGAGTCATTTTCCGTAAGATGTTTAGCTCATTGGTTACAATTTTTTGATGTTTTCCACGGTTCCATGATGATGACCTCGCAACTTAGGGAAGAGGTAGAAATCTCATGGAACTAGGGCTTTGTTATAGGAAAGTTGTGGTAGTGTGGAGATGTTTCTCTTCGCCAAAAACCCTCGAACTGAATGCGTTGTGTGAGCAAGCGCGTTATCATGGTGCAGCACCTAATCATCTGCAATGTCCCTTCGGATTTGCTGGGCCCGCTTTCGAAATCGTCCCAAGACACTGTAGAAGGTCTGATTAGATGTCTGTCATGGAGGTACAAATTCTTTGTGCACAACTCCACGACTCGAAAAATGGGTAGTTATCGTTTTCACCTTGGGTCTGCTCCTGCGTGCTTTTTCAGACAAGGAGAATTTCTCGTGTACCATTCTTCACTTTGCCATTTGGTCTCGGGACAATACTCGAACATCCATGATTCGTCTCCTGTAATTACTTTATCCAAGAAATTTGGTTCAATTGCAGATCTTTACAGTAAATCCTGACGAATTTCCAACTAATTCTCTTTTCCCTCCACAGACGTCTTTGGGTACAAGTTTAGCACTTTTCGCATGTTTAAAACGTCTCTTAAAATTCTATGAACTGCATATTTATCCAAGCCAGTTTCTTATGCGATCATTCTGACACTCAATCGGCGGTCTTTCGCCATCACAGTTCGCACAACTATCACATTTTGATCGTTTGTTGACAACATTAGCCATTCGAAACGAGGTTTGTCTTCAACATTTTCTCTACCCTCTGTGACAGCATTGTGTCATCTATAAACCATATTTCTCGATAGTGGCATTTTTATAAGCTTCCGTTAAATTTTCAAATGCCTCGGTGGCAGACTACTTGAGTTTCACAAAAAATTTGATAGCGTCCCGTTATTCGAAATTTTGCTTCATCGCAAACGTAACGCGGTATTAGAACACGACCTTACACAAACGGCTGTAGCGTAGGAATGACTCAGCCGCTCGAGTTGTAAGAAGTCTAACGTGCAGCTAAAATCACTACCCATGCACCGATCTCCACCAATGAGGTGTTACTTTGACTAATAATACATAGGAAAATCAGTACACTTACTTTTGGGACAATGTAGAACAACCATTCATGTCTCTTCATGAGCAGGTTGGTTATGCACCAGTCGCATAACATGAATACTTACGCGGGCATCAATGGATTTTTTGCTTGGAGCAGTTGTAGTGGAGTCTTCTTCACGATCATCTCAGTTACCTTGGCTAATATAGGTGCCAGACAAATTGGCCAACATTTGTCCACTCTGTTGGAATAACTGCCTTTTGGACTCGACTTACTTACTGAGCATTTACTTTCGCTTGGCAGTGAGCCTTCGGACAGCGATCTATTGAACAATTGAGTCAGAGCAGGCGAGATTATATCCGACTGGAACTTATGAATTCGTGCGTGGAGCCCGTCATGCCCACCAAGCCTGGTGCCAAGGTTGGTAAGTGGTTAACGCACTTCTTCAACATCACTATCCGTATTGTCGATTTAGGCAACTGCGGTACACGTCAAACTCGAAGTATGTTCCCAACGTGGATTCTCGCTCATTGTTAGAGGTTAGGGACTGTCCATCCGCGCTTTCTGGCACTAACAGATCGCCTGGCTTCAGGCGCCACTTCACATAATCAAGAATTTCTCTTCGAGGCAGTCTTTACAGGATTTACGAACTGCTGTTCAAAATGCCTTTGCTTGCTTACTTTCGTACTGCTGCAAAAATTACGCTGCCTCTTATACGGTTTGTAGTCGTTGCCAGCCACAAAATCATCATCATCAACAGCAGCACATCAGCCATTTGAACTGATGCTTCGCTGCCATACAACCATGAGGACCTATGAAATAAAGAATAAGAAGAGGGAGAGAAGGTGGACTTACCTGAAAACCTTGATGCCCTAAGCCAACATTCAGGGTCAAGGCGCCTACACCTTGTGTAGACAACATACCGTCACAAACAGCTGGCTATCATGCAAAGACAAGGCGGCATCGGCGAGACAGCTTCCTTGCGGCTTACACTGTCCCGCGTCATAATCAGCCATTATTCCGCAGGTAACTAAGCACCAAACCCACTCTAAACAGACAGTCCGATTAGGAGACGGCAGCAGACGCGCCACTGATGTCGGTTGCGAGCCATGTCTTGTAAAGTCTCGAGCCAAACCACAAAATATAAATTTGTCCCACGATCGGCACCACCACAGATCCATTTTGCCATGTTCCACGTCGAACCAATGCCATCCAACTTACACTTCAGTAGGACAAACCGAGAACGCAGGAATGCAACTCTTGTACAACCGTCCAACGGCCTTTCACAGATGCTGTTTGCGGTAGTGACCGATTCGTTTGGTTCACGGCTCCAGTTAGACTGTCGAATTCATCCTTCCAGTAGTTGTAAACTGTGTCCAGCGGAAGGGGAATATGACAAAAAAAGTTCCACACTGACAATGAGCACTTCGTGTTCGCTTGTTGTCAATGGCTCCAGAATCTTAAAATCATGTACTTGTTGTTCACAGCTTGTTAACCTCAGATCCAGACACAACGGAGTTGAGCGCTTCCTTGTTTGATCGGCTGACATGTTTTCCGCTTCTCGAGTTTGACTCTCAAAATCCACGAACTTCCCTTAGATCTCACCATTTCCGGGCATGGGTTGGACTCGAAAACAGTTTAATCATCCATGGGTGGCTAATGGGGACGACTCTTGTGGGTTAAAAATTTGTGGCTGCTAATCTTCACAACAGTTCAAGGAACTACGATAAACTGCACCCACGATCAGATTGCGCCTGAGGGGGATCGAGCACCACAGCTTCTATCACGGTTCATCGTTGTTCGGTGGGGCATCAGCAGTTCACCGGTACGCAGTACCGACGCTTTGCTGCCGCACAATCACCACCAGTCTCACGTGGGCTAAGGCTACTGCAAAGGTCATCCAGTCCCCTACACAGGCTCGAACCCGCGACCCCAGGTAAAAGGCAGGTTTTTGATCCTTAAGGCTACGAGCTGGCTTCGGTAGGCGCTCACAAGTCTCCCACATAGAGAAGATCGGATGTAGAGCGAAACGCCATCGCGGACAATCTGTCACAGCGTAACCAAAAGTAGCCATTGAGCTCTATTTCCTGGGTGATCATTTCAGAACTCTGACGTTTTTGCAAGTCACACTACTTCTGACCCCTCAGAGGCAGCGAAATATCATGGTTCATCGCGCTTGTTCATCAGATTGCAAACGCTCGTAGAAGCCCAACGCAGCTTGAAGCAGGAACCACCGAACATGCCCGAAGTGTGAGCAAGCTGTTTATCTTAATCGTGGAAACTTGGAATCTACCCGAAAAGTTGCGACACGGAAATTTGTTTTCCCATCAACCGTACTTCAGCTCAATTACAGTAGATTTGGAGTATTTTCTGCCCACTGTATGTAGCAGCCTGGAGATTCCCCCTGATTGCCTGAGTATGTTGTGTAAATTATTAACTAAAATTGCCTTCTCAATGTACACTTAGTTGTTTGAAGAATGCTGATATGTATATTACATTTGTTTGTCTTACCAACACACTCAAAAAGCACGGCGCCACGGTTCGATTCAATACGGCGCTCCATCGCGCGCTCCCTCACATCCTTAGCTAGCTTTGTCGTTCAGTGTCATATTTTCAGCTAATACACAGGAATAGCCTGTACCACAATACACTTTCGTCCTGTCACTTCCGTGTCTTCCCTTTTCCATCACTGGAAACGGTACTCACCAATAGTCCATTAGCGTGAGTCGGCCACTCTCGCTACGTTGGTGAAAGTTGGGGACAACCTCTTCAGCGGTAACTAACCACAATATGATCGAGTTGTGGCCATAACTAGTGCGCCATGTCACTTCTGCGGGTGCTGTTCATAGTGCTCGCGAGAAAGAAATGAGCAGGTGGAGCAACCAATCACTGTTCTCATTACGGGAGCCTACACCATGTTGGCAGCCGATGCAGTTCAGCAGTGGGTATTTTCTTAATTTGAGCATTCAGACGTCAACAAGCACCACAGCATCCGTACTTTCGTGTACCGAAGGAGCAAGTTCCGATGGTGATAGAAGTTATCTTTCACCGAGTCGGTGCTACAATTTGTGAGTGCGTGTGCAGCAGTGACAAACAGGCCCCGTTTGTCCCCGCGCGACTTCAATGCTTTGAAAGAGCCGACCAATCTAACGGCGCCCACTCGGCTGTTGACTATGACACAATCGATCACAGCAACTTCAGACCAGGGGCTCAAGAAGATGCCTACACCGGATTGATAAGCATCTGGAGCTGCGTCATCTCCGGACAAACGTAAATACCATCAGTGTCGCATGTGGGGAGTCATGGGGTAAGAACAGAAGTCGGATAAACATGGGAACATCTTTTCGCACAGGTATTTCGAACAGAATGGCTAAATCGGCTGAGTAGAAAGTACTGTTGAAGCCGATGAACACAGCTATTGTCGCTCTGAGTACGTGTGGCGCCGTTTTAACACCTGCAGCAGAATGAGTACATAGTTTAAACGGCCCTGTCCTAAAAGGAACACTGGCCGCTCTTCCCTAATCCGGGATTCCCGTCTCACAGGGAGGCGACGGATGAGTATTGAGGCTAGTGGCTTTGTCACCACTGGCGTTAGGCTAATATTTATGTGGTTAGCACAGTCGACGCGGCTGCTTTTCTTGTATAATGACACTATAATAGATTCAGTCCAGTTAGCTGGGATGGTCTCTTCCTTCAGGTATGTTCGAGAAAAGAAAGGCATCAGCAGTGCGCCGTACCGACGCTTCGCTGCCGCACAACCACCACCGGTCGCACGTGGGCTAAGGATACTGCGACCGTCACCCTACCCCAACGCAGGCTCGAACCCGCTCCGCCAAATTACAAGACAAGCTCGTTACCTCTAGGCTACGGGTCGAGAAGTATGTTCGAACAAGCAGCACAGTGCTTTGCACAGGACTTCGCCACAATCCTTCAACAGTGCGGGTGCGAGGGAATCCGTGCGAGCAATTCAGAAATGATTAGGAGCTGTGATCGCGTTTCGGACTTCAGCCTCCGATGGAGCTTCAATGAATCACGGTCAATGATTGTCTTCAGTAAACCAAATATTTTAATTCCATTAGTAGGAATCAATATCACAAATCACTTCATTGTAAAGAATTTTTTCGGTAAGCTCTTATCAAACCCAAACCTTGACATAGCACTGATTGTGGTTTAATGCGTCAACTCCGGCTGTGATTAACTTCTGGGCTGTTTGAACGATCATAATCGATAACTTGAGCCAGGAATGGTAAACCAAGTGCACAAAATAAACACGCGTGCACAAAGCTTAGTAGCCCAAAGTAACTAAGTCGGTAAGGTAACAATCAAATAACTAAGAAGCGGTGTCAATCGGCCAAGGTAGTAGTATCGGCCGTAGGAATCGTTTTTTGTGCACATAATTCCGGCTTCAGATGGTGGATGCAGATAGCCTCGGCGATGGATAAGAGCTGCTTGCGGAATCCTTGGGATAAGTGTTCAGATAGTGAGTAGATGACTTTGAAGTCATTCTCGGAAGCTGTATGGCCACAATTAAGGAGGAGCGATATGATCGAGCTGTCTTAGGACCCATTTCGTCTTTGTAAAACCATGCCGGGATGTGCTCACGAATCCTGTGAGATAAGCGCCTCGTAGTGCGACCCACGGGTCGTGCACCACAGGAGCACGAGTACTGATAAACGATCATTGAATGGGTCAACGACGGTAGTCTATCTTTCAAGGGTTTTGTAAGCAACGGCTGGTTGTGATAAAGCATTCTCAGGCGAGCCGCGAAATACGTTTTCTTAACAGCATCTTTCAAGTGTCGAGATAACATATCAGCTGCAGAATCACCCTTAAATGGCATATGTATAAAAAGCTCTTTCTTAGGAGCAATGCTCCTAAGTGGCTTCCAATTGCGTTCCTTCAGATGTTTCATGATAAATTTATCAGGATAACCATTTTTCCTGAGGGCGTCGCTGATTCTCTGTAGTACTTCGTTGACGGTATCCGGTGTACAAATACTGCGCGCCCTGAAGGCGAGAGATCTGATTAAACTCCTCTTATGCTGTAGAGGTACTGCGCTGTAGAAGTTAGTGTACTGCGCAGTCCATGTGTGTTTTCTGTGTACCGTTCTGCTACATGGTCCGTCCGAGTTAAGGATAACGTCTAGATCCAGGAAATAACCGGTTTCTGAATTCATGTTCACAGGTGAAGTAGAGATTCTCGTGTGCGTCATTAAAAGCTTTTAGCAATTGTTCCGCATGCTTTTCGGATTTGCAAAGTACGAAGGTGTCCTCAACATACCACACGTACATTTCGGTTCCACCGATGTGCGTTGTAAGTGGGCCATGTTTTAATTTTGCCATGAAACTATCCGCCAGCAGCGGCCCCAATGCAGATCCCACGGCCACTCCGTCAATCTGACGGTACATTTCATTATTGAAAATGAACTGAACATTTAATGTGCAACGAAGTAGTACTTCCTTTAGCAAATTCTGCAAGAGTGGTTCCATGCAGTCAGTGTGTAGCGGACTACGGTCCAGCCACCGCCTTGTGTGCGCTTGATCCCCAAATACAGTGTGCTTGTGTTTGCCTGTGAAGGAGTGTGGGCCGGCTCCGTTGATGAAACGTGGTTCCCATCCGCATGCCTCCCGGTCTTATTCCTTCGGGTTTACACTGGATATGAGGTGTGTTGTTGGAGCTGTGGGTGGTGCAGCGCAAGCCATCCATGGTCCCTCTGTGGGCGCAGGCGTCCTGTGGCTTGCCACAGTGACAGGCAAATCCGAAACCGGATGCCGCCGACCATGTAAGTAGTTGTGTTGTTTGTGCTTGTAATTGTGCTGCTCTATTCTTGGATCTTTGATATCGTCAGCAATATGCCAGTTGGTGTCTGTGCGTTAGAAAGATTATCAGGATATCCACGGAGCAGTGACTTTATTTTGTGGCGAGTCACGACCGCCATGTCACAGTGTTGTTAAGCAGACATTTGGGGCTTTTTATAGGGAGAACGCTTGCCAGCCGAAAACTCACCACATCCTGGAACACTGCCGCCGAACTATTTGCTGGAACGGGCTAAACCCGTACCACCCGACTGGCACCACGAGGAGGTTGTTCGGCTAGCCCCCCGAATGATATCGTGGTGCCGCATGGGTGGTTTGGTATTTTCCCTTCCCAGCGAATGGTTCGCCGCAATGTTTCAAAACGTGGTGCGTCTTTGCTTGGCAAGCGTTCTCCCTATCAAAAGCACACCACTATCACGTGGTGGCTGTGATTCGACACTAAGTAAGGTCACTACCCATTGCTTCGCCATAGTGGAACATTGTATTCCAGTAGCTTGCTGTTAGAGTTGCTTGGAGAACTAAGCCCCTGTTTGCCAACCGACCAAATGAAAGCCGTATGAACTGAACTATTGGTTACCGGCTCCCATTGGATGCGATTCCTTGGTTTCGCTCCACTACCTTGCGAGTTGATCATTAACCAAAGGCTAAAGTTGATCTTCCCTACGGCAACCTCTGTTTCGGCCTGGGAAACTAGGTAGTATCTCGTCAAAACAGCCAGTCAGTAGCTGAAAGAATAAGGCATCTGCCTTGCCATCCCGAGGTCGTTGCTTCGAACCTGCATAGGTGACCGAGCGACCCTTGCAGTATCCTTAGCCCACGCGCGACCGGTAGTGGTTACGTGGCAGCAAAGCCTACGGTGTACGGTGCTGATGCCTTCTGGCAAAACCGCAGATTGCTGTACTGTGTCTCCATTTCTTCTAACGATAACGACCTTACATTGTTTTCTATGGTTTTGATGGCTTCGTGTCCATCCATAGACTTGATTTGTATATTCAGCAGACGGAGGAAGCTCGCCGGGTCCCGTAGTCTCGTTTCGTTTCAGCACAGCGAGTTCATGTCGAACATCTAAAGGGGTATGTGTGAAATCATCTGCCCACTAGCTCAAGTGATTCAGCAGTAAGCAATGCTTAAGAGGGCCTGCTGATCTGATCTCTAGAATGTTTCTCCTAACGAAACTAGTCGACGCGGCTGAAAATGCATCAATTATCCATCTATGTCAATTATTCTCATCAACTGAGGATTTTCTTGGAATCGTGTTCCGGATGAGCTGGAACAGTACTCGACTGTTTCTAACAGCACCCCATGGGCCATTGCCACAGCCATTTCCGTTCATTACTAAAACTCCTTGCCAATCGTCATTTCGAGGTGTTGCGGACACCTCGAAACACACTACTCAACGGAAACTGTTTGCATGTTTCGACCAAACGGACCGCTTCCTCAGATATCCACCTACAATCCGGACGTTTAAAGTTTGCCTACATCCGGCTTCAAAAGCATTTTTAGCATTTGGCTCATCAGTGGCTGTTGGTGGGTCATTTCGTCGTGATACTTTTGCA
The DNA here is from genome assembly GCA_944474145.2 of Dicrocoelium dendriticum. NCBI lineage: Eukaryota > Metazoa > Platyhelminthes > Trematoda > Plagiorchiida > Dicrocoeliidae > Dicrocoelium > Dicrocoelium dendriticum. Next base: position 76,744,022 of record OX104070.1, on the reverse strand, counting down.
ATGTGGTATGTGAGCTCAGACTGCAAATGAATGACTTAGTAGTTATCCGCTTCTTTGAAGCGACCCTAACGATTCGTGTCTTCTGGTTGCATCCTGAGTGAACGGTCATCTAGTCAGCTCTTGTACCGGATTTTGCGCCTTTGGATATGAGTTATTTTCTGTTTTCTTTATACTTTCGGTCTGAACAGTGGACTGTAGCGCACAGCATCTAAGAACTGCCATTGGCTGGCCATTTCGCAGTTTTGGTCTCTACTCTATTTTCAGCATGCGATTCTGCTGGCACACATTAAGTACCTTCCCCTCCCGTAATCGGTTCTCCTGCGTCTCATATTCAAGTGTTCTGCATGTAGAATATTCCATCCGTTCAGGCCGTCATCGATTTTATTTTTCTCCACTGACTTTTATTTAGCGTTTAGCCACAACTATCCTTTTTTCTGGGGTCTCGTTCTCATCTTTCCACACTATGATATATATTCGTTTTTTCTTCCCCCCCCCCCCACTTCTACTCATCTGTGCAGTCCAACGCGGAGCAACGCAATCTGTTTCGACGTCATAGCGCTTCCTAATAACTCGGTGACGATCTTAAACAAATGTTTACTGGGCCTTCTATTTGATCACGTTTGGGGTAGTAATGGGCGTGCGTACACCCTGGCCGGCCACCTGCTGCATCCTACCAGTTCCGTAAAGGATCTAGGCGTTCTCTCACGCTGTGATCTGAAGTCTGTCGACAACACGAGCAGACTGTACGCAAACGCACTACGCCTGCTTTGGGCACTTAAACGCAGCTTCTACACTTGATCTGAAGAAATTCCCACCCGTCTGTTCACTTCCATAATAAGACCGGTGCTTGAGTACAGCTCACTCGCCTATTGCCCGAGCACAATAGGTGAGGTGCAGAGACTGGAACAGGTCCAGCATGTAGCTACCCGGCTTATCCCCAGTTTACGGGATATGTCGTACGAGGACCGATATAGGCGACTGGGACTTTATACCCTGTCATATCGTCGGCTTCGAGTTGATCTCATTAGGACGTACCGGATACTGTACCAGGGCCACTTCCCTATGTTAAAGCCGCTGCTGCAGGTTCGCGCAGCAAGCAACACACGCGGACACCGATACAAACCAGTGGTACCGGATTTAAAGCGCGTCACTCACCCTTTATGCTTCGAGCGTCGAGTAGTGAAATATTGGAACAAATTGCCGGCGACGCTAGTCGAGGCGAAATCGGTGTCGGGAATTTAAGGGATTCCTTTACACTCACTTTGTGGACTACAGGTATAGGGATAAGGCATAATGCGGCTGCATTATGCTGCCACCGCACAGGAATCAGCTATGTGATTTCGCGCATATGCCCAATCCACCTACGATGGAGCAACACAGATTTTTATCTTCTCGCTATCTGTTCTCATTATTCAGTTTACCCCGTTTCATTGTTGGCCAGTGGTCGAGTGGTCTGCGCACCTGGTTTGCAATCATAAGGTCACCGGTTCGAATCCGCGTAGGGGTGGGCGTCCTCGCTGTATACAGCCCGCGCGCGACTGGTGGTGATCGCGCGGCATCGAAGCGCCGTTACGGCGTACAGCTGACACATTCTCCTTCTTCCCGCTTCATTACGTTAAAACACCTTTGCCCCCGACCCGCTACATCGGTTTCGGATTTCTGTCGTGCGCAACCATGTGCAACAGTTTTACATATGAGGCTCGTTATTGAAAGCGATTCTAATCAATAATACATTCTGTCCTCACATTAATTTTTCTCCAACTTGACTTTAACCTTTTCCCCCTCATTCGTTTCCAGGTACTACCGTGCTCCCGAACTCCTGTTTGGCGCTCAGGCATACACTTGCGCCATCGACACTTGGAGCGCCGGCTGCGTTCTTGCTGAAATGCTCCGACAGCATTGCCTTTTTATGGGCGCTGACTCAGTGGATCAGTTGGTGAAGGTGATTCGGGTTCTTGGCACACCTTCAAGCGAGGATATCGCTAGCATGAATCCTTTGTATGTATCGTACAATTTTCCCGATGTACAGCCTTGTCCCGTAAAGCTATTTTTCCCCCAGTACACTCCTCCCGATCTGCTAGCTCTCATGAGCAAGATGTTGGTGTACAATCCTGCCTTGCGTATCTCCCCGTCGGACGCCTTATCCGAACCTTGCTTCAACGTATTACGTGAACTCAATGGGGACAAATTCTCCTCCGGCCACGCTTGGCTTCCACCTCATCTGTTCGAACCCAATGCAGAACCTCGACCTCCAACAACAGTTGCACCAGAAGCTCCTTCTAACTCAGAGACTTTAAACAATTCCAATTGTTTTCCACCTACCGATTCGTCGCATTTGCACAGCGCAGTTAGTAGAAAAGCTAGCGACAAAAGCAATGTGTCTGATCAACAGAAAGTTGGAAATAACAAGCCCTCTGCTGATTGGTCCAAGAAGGGTAAGGTACACTCGTCGTTTTCTTTTTGAATTCTTCTGTTTTGTGTATTCTTTCAAGCGTTCCCATATACGATTATTCAATCTAATGTTCATAGAATCTAGTACTCAGTCTCTTCAAACGTTGGTTATCCGGTTCTCGCTTAAAATGTGACGTCATTCCCATTCCTGGAGGGACATGAGCCACTTTTAAACGATTATCGGCTTTTCTCTCGTCCTTTAAAATTCCAAACCACTTTCTTCACCCCTCCGTGGGTTCAATTTTTCGCTTCTCTTTGGAGCACGATTCAGAATGGTAATCCTGGTTGCTTCTTCATATCACTTTTGTTCACCTCTTCAGTCCACCAAGTCATTGTGTGGGAAACTATTCCACGGCCATTTGTCTCCGTTGTTATTTGTTTTCCCGCTGATTACCTCCTCGCATGTTTAAATGTGTCCTCTGACTTTGTTTGCTTGCTTTGTCCCGAGTCGTCTGTTGTGGGAGCCTATTTAAGCTCTCACAATATTGGGCTACTCTTAGGTGTGCTGTGCGCAAGATCCATGGGTTTTTGGTCAGCTTGTTTGAATTCGTTTGTCTGTTTTACCTTTCATTCCCTCTCAACACCCGGAGTGGCTATCTTGCAAGTAGAACTTGTTGTCCCACGGTTAATTGCAGTGGAGATAAACAATATCATCTGTTCTCTACCATCATTACTTTTTTTCTATAATTTTCTATCTCACTGTCACCGCAAGACTGAACTTTTAAGTGGTGATGAGCGTTTGTGTCCCCGATCCATTAGACTATTCTCCGTATTACTTTTACTCGTCCCGGGGGCTAATCCCCGCAGATTGATCATTTGTTAGAGGTCAGACACAGCCAGTGTCATGATCCTCCAGATTAGAGCAGCACCCATTTCTGTGAAAATGTACTGTAGTTATATCCTCTCTGCCTTGCGATTATGCTTTTGCGAACCCTTGATCGTCTAGGCTTAGACGCCATGGCAATATTCCGGCTCACATATGGCAATGACGGTGCCTTTGTCATATATCGTTCGTCACGCATTTTCGGAAGGGTTGCCTTATCTGCCACGCACAGCAGAGCTTACAAGTCTACCGCTGCTCCTTTGTCTTCCACATATGATTTGATGACAGCTCCTGACCTCTGCCACTTGCCGCTCCGCCTTGACTACCGATTATCTACCACCATAAGGAACATCGCTATCCTATTTCCTTGCTTTCTGTTAGCATCCGTAATGTATGACAGAGACACCAACAGATTGCACTTACACGTACACTGGGTAGTCTTCTTCTTCATAACTTAATGCACCACCGTATTTATCCTGCCATCTCGCTGGGGTTGCACGCCCCCGGAACTTCTGGAGTGGACATCGTTCTCAGATGCGAGGTTGCATCTTAATTGGTTCTTTCGACTCCGACTGTATGTTGCCGTGGTCATTGTCAACTACAGGGCCAGCAAGTGGATGCTTCTCGTAGGTGGTTGACGCCTACATCCTAACCTATTGTCGTCTAGTGTTGCCCATGTCAAGTTAGAAGCTACTGCACGATGCTACCAGCTCAGGTATAATTATGGCTGATGTGGTACGAGAGTGCTGTTAGGTTATCCAAGACTGTCAAAATTCCGGTTTGTGGCCTGTTCGACTCTGGCGCATAATTATTGGTGAGTATTTATTGCAGCTGCGCATCAATCAGCTACCCTCTCTTCAGACGCAGTGGCCATTTGGATTTTTCTAGCTACTAGCCAATAAATCAACAACAGCAGTACATCAGCCACTTGAACTGATGATTCGCTGCCATACAACCATGTTGACCTATGGAATAAAGAATCACAAGGAGAGGAGGGGGCTTACCTTAAAGCTCTAAGCGACCATTCAGAGTCAAGGCGCCTACACCTTGTGTAGACAATATACCGTCACAAAAAGCTGCTTATCGTGCAAAGATAAGGCGGCATTAGCGAGACAGCTTCCTTGCGGCTTTCATTGTCCCGTGTCATAATCAGCCATTAGCCCGCAGATAACTCAACACAAACACACTTTAAACAGGCAGTCTGACTAGGAGACAGCAACAGACGCGCCACTAATGCCTACTGCGAACCATATCCTGTAAAGTCTCGAGGCAAGCACAAGGCGAGTCACGTGGATACCGACTTGGAAGGCGAGACGGACCGAGGGAACCCAGTTTAGTCGTCAACGACTTCGTTTCCCGCTGCCAAGTAAATGTTTGTCCACCACGAGCCTTGCGCAACCATACATTTGGCAGGTCGGTCGGTGGCCGAGTGGTCTGCTCGCCTGGTTTGCAACCATGTGCTCATCAATTCCAATCCTCGTAGGAGTGGGTGTCTTCGCGATATATTCAGCTCGCGCGATGGTTGCGCGGCAGCGAAGCACCGTTACGGCGTACAGCTGACATATTATCATTTTTTATTGTCTACATCTGGCAGACTGAACGAGGCTCTCCTCGGTAAGCGGTGATCGGGCATACGTAGTAAGTGCCCAAGCAAACACAACTTATTCAGTGCTATCTGTCGTTCTAAGGTACTAGCATGGTTATCACTACCTAATACTCGCCTACGCACATCGTCGTTGCGGACACGCTGGTGCCACCCGACACCAGCAATGCTCCGCAGACAGCAATGATCAAAGACTTGAAGGCGCCTCAGAACTTCCTGTCGAAAGGGCCATGTTTTACTTCAATAAAGTATGATGGCCCTCACAGCGACCTTGTAAATAGGGCTTTTCTGACGGAAGTAAACCCCTGTTTGACGCCAAAGATGTCGCAGCTTCAGGAAGGTACTTCCGGCTTTTGCAGTACGTGAAATGCCTTCCGTTGCTATGCGTCCATCGTTGCGGATACGGTTGCCAAGGTGGGTGAATCGATCAACCACCTCGAGTTCCTCGTTATCAAGGGTCGAGTCATCAGTTGGCTGCTGGTCCAGCGGCAACGCTTTGCACTTTGTAGGTGCGAAGCGTATACCTAATAATGGGACTATTCCAGAGTGGCTATTCAGGTTTGATTGGGACTGCCCAACATCGTTAAAAAGCAAGATGATATCGTCCGCATAATCAAGATTAACTAATCTTTCACCAGACAGGACCTCGATCTTGAACTTCCGCAAGCGAACACTCCATGATAGAGTTCACAACGAAATTGAACAAAAACGGGGAAATCGGACAACCCTAACAAACGCCACTTGTTGTCGAAAAGCTATCCGACTAATCACCGTAGATCCTGACTCGGTCTGTATTGTTTGAGTATAGGTCATGTAAGATGTTCGCATATTTTATGGAAACACCTTTCCGCGCAGGTAGTTCAAACAGAATGCACCGATCTTCTGAATCGAAAGCACTCTTGAAATCCAGGAACACAGCTGTTGTCGGTCTGCGGTACGCGTGGCGCTACTCTAGCACCTGCCGCAGAGTGAATGTATGGAAGAGGTCCAAAAGCAGGGGGCCAGCTGAACTGATCTTGAAAGTGTTCAGCCCAACGAGCCATACGGCGCTTCTTATTGTGTATCAGTGCACCCGCGCTGTCTCCGATTGTCTCATTGACGCCTGGTTTTCTGGGTACGAAGATGCGGATTAGCTGGAAGAGCTTCCGGTAATTGCCTATTGCTCCTGCCTCCCCCATTTCTTGGGCCCTACTGGTCCACCAGGCGTCCTTGTCAGCACGTAGGCTCTGCCTTAGTTCACGCCTAATAGCCCTTCTGGTCACATTGTGTTCAGAGCTAGGCGGGAGGTGCCTTCTAGATTCCAACAGATTCACCGACCTCTCGGATATCCAGTGACTGGTGCGGTGACGATGGATAGTGCCACAAGCAGATGCTCCTGCGTCGCGCATGGCGGCCGAGATCCTATTCCACTGAAGCTCGGTGTCATTAGGACAAGACAGCGAAAGTTCGGTACGCAGTGCATTTTGATAGGCTTACCTGACCGAAGGCTGAGACAATTTCTCAGTTGCCAATCGTAGGGGACGCTTAGTGCGCCTCCCGGTAAAGTGCATGGAGAAACGACAGCGTACCAAGGCATGGTCAGAGTCGACACAGGTACTCTAGTATAATCGGCAATCCAGGATGGAACCACGCCATCTGTAACTTATTGCAAGGTGGTCAATTTGGCTCCAGCTACAGGTGGACGCCAAGTGGCACTTCGGCGCCCACTGTGTCTAACAGCAGTGCTACTATGAAACAACTGGCGCTCCGCACACAGTTGCAGCAGACACTCACCGTTGTCAGTCCGTTCGGAGTTAAGCCCATAATTACCACCCAGCTGAGCTTCAGAAGAGCTCAGACGCCCTACTTGTGCATTCATATCACCTGCAAGTACTATAATATCTGAACTAGTAACGCGTAATGATTTCCATCCGTTACTAGGGACTCAGCGGGCGTGCCACTGTTTGTTTTCCTTTTCTTGTCTTTTGTGTTGTGGCACAATAGCTGAGGTGTTTTTCACCTCCAGCTAACGTGTTACAATGATGATGATGATGATCCCCCTATGAAGTAATAGAATTTCATTGGAGTGAGTTTCTACTGTCACACATGACGCAGGAACTTTTGCATACGGTACTGCCAATTTTCACTGTACGGTGCACTGCATCTCCGGGAAGTCGATATACCTGCTGGAGTCTAGAAGTGAACTTCCTGTGTTTTGTTCGGAAAATGTTGACTCATTCTTAGCTTAATCCGGTTGCAATCCTTGCTGATCACATAGCTTTACGATCGAACTGAACATTCTTGTCGAATTGCGCAGTTGCGTGTTAACGAGTATCCAGTCTAGCAGCGCTGTTTGTGTGTTCAACACAACGTCCACATCGACTTGACCAGCTTCTTCGGCTCTCGCATCTTTTGTAAGGCCCAATGTGGAAGTGTCACCGGAACTTGCAGACGACGAAACATGTCGTAACATCCTGCTAGTGCTGTAAGCAGTTCTCAACGGGGTTCCTGGTCTGTGTCAGCTTCCATGCACTGAAGATAGCTCCTGGGCACTGTTGCTGATTGTCCGCACTTGTTTCCAATCATCTCTACAAGGAAGACGTTTCCCTCTCCTCAGCATGTGGAAGCATTCGGCGGTGCACAGCTCGGTTGCACCGGACCTCTACAGCAATGTGATAGACTCTTCGATTTAGTAATTTCAGACGCCTGTGTGCTTCCGATTATCGTTGCTCATGTCGCATAACACCAGTGTGTCTGCATCGACAAGATGCATAGACGGGTACTGGTTGATGGTGATTAGCTTAGTTGGTTAAGTCAACAAATAGGACTGTAAGTTAGGGTGCTTGTTACGTATGCTAATTTTTCGTTTATCAGCCAGCACGTAACCTTAAGGATCACAAGCCTGCGTAGGTACCGGACGACCCTCGCAGTATCCTTATCCTACGTGCGACTGTTGGTGGTTGAGCGGCAGCGAAGCGTCGTTACTGCTTACCAGCATACTGTTGACGTCTTGTCATTACCCAATGTTGAATAGCATCCTTCTCTAAGGGACGACCTCTGACCTGTCAACAGGGCTCACTTTCCTGATTAGCGGTATCAGCAGTATACTCGAATTTACCCGACGAGGCGAATACTGACACGCACTTAGATGTAACCTCGATTGGCGATGGGCCATCTGCAAGCTAATTGCCCAATTCGGAAGACGATCCAACATCTCAGCACCATACATCCTACTGCGTACTGATAATTCACTTCCATGCTGCCGCAATCGGTCTCACGCGGGTTTGAAAACCGCGATGGGGATTCGAACCAAGGACGCGGATGTTGCAAGCCGAACGCCTTAACTAAGCCACCACGGTATTCCCTTCTCTGATCTCCAAATTGGCTAACGTCGGTCCTACAACTCTAGGCTCCCTAGAACTCATACCGTACTTAGCTCAGGATATTGCGGAGACTGACCCGCGACTGGCACTGCGGGCGCGTTTGGTGTAGTCCCGTAGCCAGCTAGTCTGTTTAAGGTTGTTTGACGCTGAGCTATATGTAGAGTAAGGTTGATTGTGACTCGTGATAGTATAATTTTCAAGGAAGCTGTCTTTCGCTGTCACCTTATCTTCGTTTGGTGACCAACAACCTGTTCGTTTTGTACTGATTGTATGTGGATGCCTTGGTCCGAGAGCATTCGAGATTTTCCGTTTGACTCCCTTCCCCCGTCTTTTATTCATGTTGTGTGCGGTATGAAAACTGCCACACATGGTACCTATGCCTCCGTTTCTTGAGTTGTCTCCCTCTTCCCCTATGCGTCCAAATCGGTTTTTCCGCAAGTGCCAAGAACCCACTCCCGATCGCTGCCACTTTACATGTACGCACTTTGTTTGTTCTATTCCTGTTATTTTATCCGACTAGTACAATCCGGATGTTTCCGTTTTGGTCATCTCGATCCGTCTCTACTCCGTTTATTAACTTTCTGATGTCTGATTTTCCCGTCATCTTTTTGTTACTACATTGCCAGCTAACACGTTTACTCGTCGGTCAGATAGTGTTAGGCTTCAAGTAACGACCTATGTAAACTTTCTTTCGGAGCATTATTACCGACCTTCTTTTACCCCCTTTTTATAGGTCGACCGTCTGGGTCTACCAACCTAACCAAGCCGAACAACATAGCTTCCGATCCTCCAGCAATCGAAACTACCACGAGTTTCCCCTCAGTCGGGAATTGTAGTTCCAGTAGTAATCGTGATGTGTCCAGCAAATCAAGGCCACACGCAACCAACTCTAGTCATCAAAAGAAGTCCGGTGATAAAGACGATACTTTGGACAATGGAGCACACAGTTATGGGAACCGGGTCGAATCCCAGCTTTCTAATTCTTCTCATCGCTCATCGCAGCCTGTTACGGCTGGCGACGTAAACTCGACCGCAGTGCCTGAGTCAACAAATCCGTCTTCAAGCTAGCACTTTCCTCCTTACCACGTTCCGTCTGTTTACGTGCCCTTGTAATGTGTCGCCGCAGTGTCGCAGTCCAAGTATACTGGTCCTCCTTTCCCACTGCGTCAGCTCTCGATAACTTCTGTGTCACTCCACTGTGAGACCACCCTGGTTATCTGCGTCTTTTTTCTCTCGCATGTGTGAGGAGGCTCATCATCTTCACCCTCCCCACTCTTGATCGACCAACTGTGTGTCCCTCTCCCTCCTCTCTTTTAGCGTTTTGTGCTGTGTACATATGCTTGCATACAAGTTGATCGCAGTATTTATCTCTCCGACCTATCCTGATTACCATTTCTATCACACACATACACGAAGCGTCATAGTTATGTCGCGTGCCACAATCGTCTTCTCTCTATACTTTCTACCTGTGCACACATATTACCTCACTTATTCCATTTTTATGAACGTTTGTCGCACACTTGGGCGACATGCTGTCCTTTTGGCTATTAGGAATTCTGCTCCAAAGGTTATATTGCCCTCTGCACACATACACGGCCATCTCGAACCGGCTCATCCGAATAGTAGCCAATTCTCTTTTTGATAGTGGTTTTCCCCGGACGCTGTCGTCATATAACTTCACCTCAGTGTACTCATTTTGTCAGACCAATCACCAGCTCCGTGTCTTGTATGGGGGATGATCTCAACCACGTCTTGATAATTTTGTCTTTTCTCCCACTCGGATGGTGAGTTATCGGCAACTCTTCCTCCCAACTGACGCGACTCTTACTATTGTCAACTTTTTCTGTGTAACAATTATTCCCCGTTTTCATTCATCGTTCTCTTAGCTCTGTGATGCTCCCTTTTCCGCCGTTGTGCGGCGAATGATGTTCGTTCACCAGGTTCTGCTCCAGCCTGCGATCATTCTCTCTTTGATGCACGCACACACTTCTCATCGATCCTGTGTTTGGTTTCTCTGTTGCTATTGCCAACGCCACCGTGGTCGTCGTTGTCCTCATTCTCTCCAGACAACCGGCCTTGCTCACCGGAACCGTCTGTACTCTCGCGTGCATTCGAGCGTAACCTTTGTGTTAACACACTTTTGCCGTCGGTTAAATTTAACCAATTCACCCGCCCAGTTATTATCGTCAAACACTGACTCGTTGCTACCATCCTTTCATCTGGTTTGTCCGTGCGTATGACGCTGATTCTCCAGGTGCCCCTATAATCCTTCTCTTTGCTCTTCCTGCCTACTGTTGATCGGTTTCTACCGTCGCTTTATCTCTTCCTTCACCAAGCAATTTGCTAATTTTCTAAAGGTGAAGCTTTCAAGGAATTGTTTTATCTTTTTGATTCCCGTGTCCATTGGTTGTCATGGTGACCAATCACGCACCATCGCCGAGTCATTTGCCTACTTCCGTACGTTTTTGTGGTTGAACGAATTGATTCTAACGTGATTCACTTCTTCACCGGTCCGTTAATTAATCGAGTAGATTAATGCGTTGGTCGCCGCCTGTTTTGGACTTTAGATCTACAGCTACCGAATTTTTGTACCGCTGATGCATTCTTATGATTTTATCTGCATAGCCAAGGATCAAGTCCTTGTGCTGTGGATTCTTGAAATTCGTATCAGAAGCGATTGATGTTTTGTGGAGATAGCACTATTGGTCAGTCAGTTAACGTGACCACTAAAGGGAAACACTAGGCATAAATACATGAATGATCTGTGTCATGTTAGGGTCCGCGAAGCCATGCGAACTGATTAGCCTTCATAGCTTACACGAAGTTGGTTGAGACGATCAGTCAAGTAATCGTCGTACTATCCTCCGCATGCGACTCACCGTTTTACACAATCCAACAGACTACCTGCAACAATTCGGTATGCAGTGGCGCGTTTAGATTATCCTCGTCGACTCGGAATCATCTGAACTCGAATTCAACTTGTCCGTTAGTTCAAACAACTTCAGAGACGTTATTTTAACAGCTTTCCAATTGCCACCACGATTTCAATCTACCTGATAAACGTGATTATTTCAATTGCCGACTGCTCCGTGTTCTATCGAGGTAGTGTTTCTAACGGGATTGGCTAGATTGAATTAATTATGAGCCTGTTTCGAAACTCATCCATCTTCTTCTTGATTCTAGTTCACGCTATACGTAGCGTGTGTGAACGATGCTGCGTAACCCACCCGTGGTCAATGTAGATAGGCATCCTGCATAAGGATAAGTTGGTGTATGAGCGGGTACCACTGACTATAGTATTGCTGCTTTGGTGACCGTTGTACGAATTCACCGATACTGGTCGTGTTCGCTTCCCCATTCGCTTCGTAAGTCTGGTACATAGCTTGTCTCATTATCATAACCCATGCGTTCGTTGGACGCGCTGTCCGACCGCGCATTCTACGACCAGTGTGTGGATATCGCGGCAAACTCGGTACCGTTTACACTATGTTACAAAGTATGTGATGATCGATAGTTCGTGCGACTATCTGGGGAACCACCAAAACCCGCTGTCTTTTTCTTCAGTACATTACCAACAAGTCCGATAAGTTCAGTGTCTGGTTTTCGTTTCTGACAGAGGTGATCAGCAAATATCTTGAATGGATTTTCATACCTCTGAAAGAACGAATCTCACCCACTCGGAGATAGTGTTACTTTTCTTTGAAAAAGGCTATAATGTCAAATGTGACCACTACTTCACGTCTGTAATTTTAAAAATCCACAAATAGTAGTTGGAATAAGCATGTATAGGGATGCAGTCGTCTCGATCGGTCTCGGGTGTTACAGTTAGGGCGGCGTTGTAATCTTTCTAATGTGTATTGCCCCCTCGAAGACCAGTTTCGACCTAATTTGAGCTTATCAGGTAAACATGGTGGGACTGCATTAAAACCCGGATTGTCAGCCGAGCATCTATCTCTAAACCGTCGAATCGCGGCAGGCAGTGCTTATCACAACTTCTGACACGGATGTCTATGGAACTTCTTAACCATCTATTTCCACAGACAATGACTGTAAGCTGGATAGATTTGTCATCTCCAGTGGCAACTTTAATTCGCGCTACCGTTTAGTTTGTATTCTTATCAACCAGATACTTAGTTGGTTTCTACCCAGCTATGAAGTGGCGACATGTGTGCTACACAACTACTGCTAACACCGACAGCATAGGGGTATTCGCTCCATTTAGGAATTTTCTTTTCCGTGGAGAAGCCAGTTTAGTCTGTCAATCCTTAGATGAAACTAATAGTGTAAACGATAGAAATCGCTGACGTTCTCATGTTCACTTATCAGTCGGATTAATTATTCCGTGTCGACGAGCCGTTGTGTTCCCCGTACGTTTACTCTTGGTTTTCTATCAGAGCCCGTTGAATCAACAATTTTTAGTCTCCCAATACCGTACTTATCATTTCTGTTATCAACGACACCTAATTGACCCATGTGCAAAGGTGTGCCATTGGCCTATCCCTATCTGTGGACAGCAAAAGTGAATTCCGTAATCGGATAAGTCCGTTATCTCCGCTGTTTCTTATACGGAATCGTCATTCGAAACCGATGCTATCACAATGATGATTAGCTTGTCACTGTGTAGCAAGAACGATGGGGCAATAAAGCACGATCCGTTTCACACGCCCACACACATATAGTCACATTTTTACACCACAACGCACCAGAAATGCGATGCGGTCGACGGGCACCTTCGCCCGCCAATTGGCTACAATTCGGCAACTCAGCTTCGCCTGTTTTGCTTCGTATCTCCGCTCCTGTACGTCGCTTTCCGACCAGCCTGGATTTGTTCGAAGGCTCTCGACTTGCTTGATCTCCCAGGCGTCACTCGGCTTGGAGTCATTCCTTGGAGCATAACAATCAGCGTCTTTGTCTGAATTCTTGGCCTCCTCCAATATCGTTTGAGATCTTCCGGGAGCAGACTTTCTTCCCGTTGTCGCCCGCGGTCCCTTTTCCACTCGTCCGGTAGGGTCTGCCTTATGTTGACTGATTCCGGTACCTCTGTAGGATACTCTTTCTTGCTCTTGTCGTTTTCTGCTGTTCCGTGTTGTCGAAGTCCTCCGCGCATCTACAACTGGACCGTATCTGATTGGTAAACCCGATCCATCGTGAGATCGGAACGGCAATCCATCTTGATATCTGATTCTGAACAACGGTCTATTTCGGGATAAAAACAAGTGTTTGATAGGTCCCGTAGGTTGTTTGGGCTGAATACGATGAAATCAAAATAAATGTGAGTCATCTGCCGAGATGAATACGTTGATAAATAATGTCATTGTAAAATAAATCTAGAAATACACGGGGTGCAGTGGTTGTTGATGTATATTATATCATTATTCAACATCTGACCAATACGTAATTGGCAGTACCACAACACATAGTTAACAACAACAACAACAAAAAGGGAAAACAGGTAGACGATGGTAAGGTTTGGTTTACAAGGTTACAGTGTTGTGCGGGCAGAGATCTTCCCGGTTGCCCAAGCCGAGGAACAGGGTTTAGTTAAGGGACCCCATCCCGAGACTGGTCATAAAGACCTGACCCGCGGGGCGATTAACGGAGACCATTGACATCCGGGTAGCTCGTTCGTCTTCTTTGTGTTCAGTAGCAGTCCACAGAGAAGCCGGTGGCCAACAAGCTTGTTCATCCGCCCTTCGTTAAGTGACGTCTGGTTACAGAAGTGAGTGGTCAGTGACCCTATAGTCGGACACATTGGCTTTGACACAGCGCCGTACGAGCTCTTGTGGTATTTGATGGAGAACCAGGTGACCAGCCCAGAACTCCCCATGCTCTGAGCCGCTGTCGCTGATGATCCGCGACTGCCTATTCATCTCGTCTACAAGGCAAACGAGACTTATTCACAGTTACCTCCACAAGGAAGGCATTCCGCGCTCCACAACCTGGGTACGTGCCCGATAGTGTACACCTCCGCCACGGGGTCGTTGATGTGTGAGAAAAGCAAAATATGATCACTCATGCGTCTTCTTGGGTCCACGTGACACATAAATCCTGTAGAAGGACATGATTGGCGTAATTTAGGTAACAAGATGTTGGGAGCTAAGGGCAACCTAGTCGTTTTTTGAAAATATCCAAAGTAGGGAAGGACAACTGCGTCTGGGAATGCGTTCCAGGGTTGGCAAACCCGAAGGGAAAAGCAATTCGTCGACACTCTAGACGGCTATATTGTTCCTTCAATTTGCAGCACTTACTCCTGAGCTGCGTGCTTTGGCTGTTTCAGCAAATGGCGGCATACATGGTATTTTGTACCTTACTATGAGATCTCCGCGCAGCCTTCGGTAGCGTCCGCTGAAAACCCAGCAACTTCCGTCTTCGTTGGTAAGAGTGATAGCGCATGCCTTTTACATTCTTTGTTGCTCTTCTTTGTGGGGCTTCAATCAAGGTTGCCAAGCTTGAATAGCGTACTCAACGTGTGGGCGCACGTAGGAATTGTGCATCATTGGGGAGATTAATGGGTCAAATCTCCCGAATGCCCTTCGCAGCATGCCGACGTGCTGGTTGCCTCTTTTCGCAGTTACCTCAGCCTGTTTTGGATTGTTGAGGTCACTGTACGAGCACACCAACGTCACGTTCCTGGGAGCTGGTCTGCAATTCGTGTGCCCCAAGCGAATACGTGACGTAATTGCGCAGTGCGACATTTGTCTACGTTGCATGATAGGGCGTTTTGGACTGACCAGTTCGACACCGTGTCAAGATCGCACTGGAGCCGTTTGTGGTCGTCCGGTCCTCTGATTATTCGCCATATCTTGATATCAATCGCGAAAAATAGGAAATCGGAAACACTTGTTCTTGCCAAACCATTAATGGGCACCAAAAGTAGACGAGACCCGAACCTTGTGGTATACCACACTCCACATCAGTTGCATAAGACAGATTCCCGGACTCACGTTCGGGTAGAAAATTGATCATTCAACTCACGATTGGGTCGCGAATGCGTTGTTCCGAAGCTTGTGAAGGAGAATTTGGTGGTCTAAGCCAGGGGTGTCCAAACTTTTTGCAAGGAGGGCCACATTTTGTGAGGTAAAAATAGGTCAGGCCATATTCAGTCTGACGTTAAGTAACAAAAATTACACATGTACGAAAAACGTCCAAGCCTGAATTTAGTATTTTAAAAGGAGGCCGCGGGCCAGTTGAAATGTTAACGCGGGCCGCATTTGGCTCACAGACCGGACTTTGGACGCCCCTGGTCTAAGCATTCAAATCCTTTTGAGAAGTCCAGGTATAATGACATAGACGGCTACAGTCCAGCTATTACGTGCAATTAATAGGATAGTAGTACATGGATGTTTTTGACGGAAGCTATCTTGCTCTGAGGCTATGAAGTTGTGGCTTTCCAGGTACTGCATTAACGCATCTGCGATGATTAATTCCATAACTTTGGATAGTATAGAAAGTTGGTAGGGTCAGTATGGCTACTTTATGTATAGTAGTGATGACCCCTCGCTTTCATATTGGTGGAATATGGTTTTCCTCTAGACATCGCTGATAGAAAACGGCTAGAGGTACTGCTACATCACTAGCTTCTGCCTGCAGAGCGTTCGGTCGAATGTTGTTGACTGCAGAATTGCTATGGGTACGCAAGGATAACAACTTCATCACAGCTTCCGTAGTGGTGATATGTAAACCCGACGGTGGAGAAATAGAAACGAGGATAATAAATGGGTTGGGTATCTGCTGGAAAGTTTAGAAGTACTGAAGCTGTATGGGATCGGCTGCTTCCATTGCTGTCCGCGTGCATTCATTAGCCGTGACCAGTGCTGGTTTCCCGCACTTCACATTTTGAAGGCCGTTAATGTGCTTGTACAGAAGTTTGCGGTTCGTGCAGAATCGCTTCATTAACTGCGGATGCGTGGCCTTGTCCTCGCGGAGTAATTTCACACAGAAGTTACGATATGTCACGTATGCAGTCCAGGTTTCGGCATTCGGGCAGTCCTTGTGAACTCGCCATGCCAAATTCCTCAGGGATACTACGTGTTCTGCTCCTCAGAAATGACTTATGGTTGCTTTTGGATTGGAAGAACTTCTGTTCCGATGCGTGCACAGTGTGCTAAACGTACTTGTGAATGTTTCCCAGGTAACGTCTGGGGTGCATTCGGTTGAGAAAGTCCAAGATGTATCTTTAACAAGCGTAGCCAACAAGCTTAGATAACACGTTGTAGTGCGTGACAGTATACACTTTATCATCCTCCTTTTCAGGATATTCCGCATAGCATATATAGTCATAGTTACATGCTCACTGCGACACAGTGGCGTGCTTGTAACTATCCCGTCCACCATGAGTTCTTCATTAGTGGGCACAATCTCCAGGATCGACAGCTTGTCAGCAGTTCGAAATCTGCTGGGAGAGGTTACGTGGTTGTACACGGCGTGGCTAGCAGTTAGCTCTTGCAAGCAGGCTTTAAACTGCGCACCATCGGTTGCTGGCGTTTCCGGGTCATGCACGTTAAAGTGTCCAGCGGTAAGAATGTGGGTGTACGACTTGTTCAAAGTAAACTGAAAGCTGTGTTTCAGTTTGGAGTTCATTCCCGACGTAAATTACGGCTAGTAGACATGTGTCTCTATTCCGCAACCGTAGGCGGCACCAAAGCGAATCAGGTGCGCGGATTTCCGGATAATCGATAACTTCACATCGGAGATTTGTATTATAATAAAGAATCACACTACCACCCCTTCCAGTTCTACGTTTCGAAGCAACAACATACCGGGTAAATTGATCTCACAATCGGTTATCTCGATATTTAACCAGGTCTCTGTAATCATGACGAGGCCCCATGATTGTGAGTTATGGATTTCTCTAAGTTCGGTCAACTTACTTAGAAGGCCTTTGGCGTTTGTGTACATACAAGATAGTGTTTTCGTTGTTAGGAGTGCGTTGGTGGATGTCAAATTTGTTTGTTTTTAAGGCGACCGTAAGGTGGCCGGCCTTTGATCGTCTTTTGGTTTATGAATTTCAGTCAAGTTACATGGCATCGTTGAGCGTTCCTGAACAGAAGTTTCGCTCCTACTGCGCTCTGTCCAGTTGTTTGCCGTGGGTGCTGTTATGTCAATCTCTCCGCAGGACTGTGCAGATAAAGAATTTGCGGCGTTTGTAAGTTCCATAGAACTACTTACGACTCCTGGCTGTGCGACTGCTGCCTTTATCCTGATCTCGGTTGGCAACCTGGCTCGAAATTTTGACCAGTTATGCAATAGAACTTCGTCATTCCCTTGTAGTTTGATGATGACGGAACTCTTGTCAAGGATTTGGCAATAACATTGTCTAGAGAGAGTGCTTCTCGGAGGTAGCACCACTGCTGTCGGTCATGTGTTTGCACATCGTGATCAGGCGAATCCAGAAGCTCTGGAACATCATGAACAAATGTGGTTTTCATGCTATCGTTATTAGGAATGCCGCATTGGTCACCTGCTTCCTTTGCGCGATCTTTTCAAGGGAGATCGGGTAATATGCACACTCCTCTCGGTGACTTACGAAGACGAAGTTCTGAGAGCAGTACAACCTCTGTCTCATCCACTAAGGTCAGTGTTATTCGAAGAATTCAAGCTTCACCGGCGTGCACTGAGTTTTGGTGGCACGCTAGGCTTCTCAATATAGTAGGCTCAACCCGAATACCAATCGCATCACAGATAGAACTCCACTGGTTGCGAGCGTCTAACAACCTGCCTTTTATTGTTCCAGATTTGGACTCGGGAACATTGGTGCACACGAGTTAACGCAGCGTGCTTTTGTCTAGCGTGTGTCGATTTTAAAGGTTTTGCTGGTAAGTTGGGCTATTTAGAAGGCACCACTGTAGTTTATAGTGAAAGCGGTGTCGCCCGACGTGTGCTCGGTACAGACGATGCACCTACGTATGTCGCTCCCGGTGTGTTTGTCGAGGCAATAGATGCGTACGTTACCTGCTTATTATATGCACCGGATTGCCTCTGGCTCTGAGCTGCCGGTGTCATGGCTGCACCTCCAGGTAAAGCGTCCATGATTGAAGGAGTGGAATCAGGATGCTTTGAGGCTTGTCCGCTTATAGGAGTGAGATGACACGGAGGATTTAGTGACACAGACCCCGCAGTGAAGTCATAGCGTCCAGCTCTCTTCTTCGGCTTACAGTCATAGCTTACGTTGGCTGGTTGAGGTATTAGCGTGGCCGTATTTACCTCCGAGTGAGCGAGCTTAGTATTTACAAAATGCGCGATTATCTCAGTCATCCTATCGCACTTTTTCATGAGCAAAGATAAACAGTTGACAGCTGGAATGACTTAACATGTTGGGCGAAACCAAAATGTTGCAGCAACTTTGTTTGTCTGTCTTACTTCTTGGACGGGTTTGCCTGTACGTTGTGGACAGTACGATATAATGCGGCTAGAACGGTTTACCCCGATATTAAGGACTTTACCGCAATTCTCGGCGGAACATAAGCGACGCACCATTGGAATGATGATTGCTCTGTTATCGTCTGTAACAAGGTTTATCCGAGCAACGTACATGTATTCTCTGCCACCTATGTTAGTCCCAAAATATTCGATGCCATGTCGAGTGCCTTTGTTTAAATTGATAACCAACCTACACCAAATTTCTGCGGTCCGCCTCGGGCTGCTTTTACGTCACATTCAGCGTACCCATCCGTGAGCTTGATGCTGAAAACTAGTTGACTTTGTAAGCGGTAGGGGGATTTATTAGGTTTTTTGTGTAGGTTAGACACAGTCGTTCCTCTAGGGGCTAGCCCTGTCCTCTGCACAATCATAACATGCAAGACAATGTAGGATGAACCGCGCTATATCGCATTTGGATATCATTTATGGCAGTCCACTGCCGTCGCCCATGGCTCAGTGACATAAGTCGCTTACTCGCAAGAGTAAGGTCATGGGTTCGAATCCGGAAGGATTCAGCGGCTGCGCGCTACTGGCGAGTCCCAGTAAAACGAAACGGTCGTCTAGCGCTTTCCTAGATGTGTGGTGGCTGTCTGCCTGTGTCTAACTGCGACGAACCTACACAAAAAACTAGTTGACTTTCTTCGTGAAGTGTATGGACTCACCGCACAGTAATTTTATTCTTGCACTGCGGATCGAACCAGCCTGTTACATGATATGTGCACTCCACATTGTCACATTTCCGGTACTGCTCGTGTCCATCTACAGTGCCTAGATGATGGGTCAGTAGATACTTTTCAACCTGACCCATGGGGTGCAATCAGACCCCATTTCCTTGGGAAGTTAGGCCTATCAACTCTGCTGAAGTACAAAATTTGGCTGATTCTAGTTGCGATGGACTCGTCGCACTGAGCAGGGTATCCTCATCATCATCATCAATACACGTTAGCTGGGGATGTGAAACATACCTCAGCTAGTGTGCTGCAATACAAAAGAATAAGATATTAGACCTTACTGGCTGCTAAAACTACAAAAAGCAAGTAGTAAACATCACAATGGTATTATGTATTTAGAATGAGGTCGTAATTAGACGGCGAATTTAAAGGAAGGGAATGAACGAAGAAACTTGCAACACAAATACCATTGGGGCGGCACTTCGTCATATCAGCAAGTGTGTCCCACCAAACGTGCTCATTGTTCTTGGGACCCCAGGCCGACAGTTGAGGGGTAATACAGCACAATGACTCCCTTCAAACTGAGTAGGGTGTACTTACTCTCAGGATTAGCGCCTTGTAATGTGGTCCCAGTGAGGCAATCAGGTGTTCATCATCTTGAAGGCGTTGCATGCCATTCTAATGATTACTGGTTAGAAGCAGCGAGTAGAGTTTGCTCTGTGTAGCTGCATCAATTGTCACTCATGGACATATACCCGTTATGTTGTATTCCGCTCAATATTTTTTGCGACAGCAAAGTATTTGTCAAGGAACTTCCTAAATTGCAACACTGAATTTGCCTCAACTACGTGCTGCGGCAGGTCGTTCCATACATTCACCACCCTGCGTTCGAAACAGAGTTGGTGAGTTACCCGCTTTAAATCCGGTACGACAAGCTTATACCGGTGTCCTCGTGTGCTGCTTGGTGTGCGCAAATGAAGCAGTGGTCTCAACATAGGGTAATCACCCAGATGTAATATCCGGTGAGTCATGATGAGGTCAACCCTCAGTCGACGATAAGCTAGGGTGTACAGCCCTAGTTTCTTTTACACCGGTCTTCGTACGGCAAACCTTGTAATTTGGGAATCAGTGTGGTGGCTACATGCTGCACTCGCTCAAGCTTTTCTACCTCGCCCCGGGTGATAGGACAATACGCGAGGGAGCCATACTCTAGTATTGGTCGTATTATTGAGACGAAGAGGCGAGTGGCAATCGCTTCAGACCAAGTGCTGAACCTGCGCCTGAGCGCCCAAAGCATACGAAGGCTGTTTTGGTAAAGCCTATTCGTGTTGTCCTTGAACTTTAGGTCGTAGTGTGAGAGTACACCGAGGTCGCGCACGAAAAGCGGGGGATGCAACGGTTGACCAGCCACCGTATAGCTTCGACTGTGCTCACACTTACCCAGCCTCATGAATTGCGACTTGGTCGGGTTGATCGGAAGGTTGATCTCTGTAGACCATGTCGAGAGGCCGTCGGGGTCCTGCTGAAGCAAATCACAATCATTGGGTGTGCGGATTACTCTCCACACCTTCCAGTCATCTGCGAACAACACACAAGGTGATTGGAGTAGATGAGGCACATCGTTTACATGGATCAGAAACAAAATCGGCCCCAGTAGTGTTTTGGGACACGCCGCTGCTCAATGGATACCAGTCGGTTAAATGGTTGTCCACCTGGACCCTCCACTTTCGACCAACAAGGCAATTCCTGATCCATTGGTGCAGCGAACCACCAACACCGCACACCCTCAGTCTGTCGAGGAGCACTGCATGATTTAGCTTGTCAATAGCCTTACTGAAGTCAATGTAAATGACGTCGACTGCTTTGCCTTGGTTCATCGCTTGTAACCTGGTGTGAGCATCTACTAGCCTGACTGAACAGCTGTATGCTGCTGAGAGGAATCTGTAAAATTTCTTCAAGTTTTCTTCAACTCTTTAGTGGATAGCCGCAGTTTTTTCCCCCGGATGTTGGTAAATCACAATGTTCACAGCTATCCTCATCATCACCAGTAATGGCTGGCGGTGGCTTGTTGAGTCTTCCTAGTTCATCACTGGTCATTTATGTGTCGAATTGCTGTGTGTCCAGTCGCATCGAATCACGTCCTTAATTTGTTCCACACTGTTGTGACGCTGCTATTCGCCTCTGCCTCTGCGCTGCCAACCAGACGGGGAAAACAAAACGCCGAGCCTGCTAGACCGAAGTATCTTAGGCACAGAACATGGTTACTTTTATAGGTCACATGCGCTCACCTCGCCGCTATCACTGAGGTGACTCACATCTCTTGTCTGAACAGATTTGACTCTGGTAGTGGTCTTCATTGTCTGACTGTAGGTAGGATCACGTCCGCAACATAGCAACCCGTGCGGAGATGACGGTCTGATTTCGTCAGCTTCCGGTTTGACCATGACAACGAGTCTGTCAGCCGCTCACGTGGTCTGGCCAATCTGGCCCCACTAATGCGCACCATCGTAGTCAGCTGTTTCGCCTCAGTGACACACACGTTGGCTAGATATGAGTAACCTCTCAGCTATTAACTCGTAATGCAGGTTAATTGGACCGTAGGATATAATCAAAAAACGATACTATGCCCTGCTTTATCACGCTTTGGTACTGATGTCGTTGTTAGAAGGAGAGGGCCAAAGGAAGTTCTAGTACAAACACGATTGAGGGCGGTTGTTCGCATTTTCAACAGGTGCCCTCAACCACACTTGTACATCGTCACTAGGATCAAAACCTGACAGTCAGTAAGCACCAACCGAGGGTGAGATCGGAATGAGAGCCTATGCTTTTCTTGACCAAATTATCAGCCGGACTCCATCCTTCAATCCAAATCATGGTCGCGTAAACAATCACGTTACGGGAATTGGTGTTCTGCCGTGAGGCTGATGCAGCAAATAACGGTGCTGAATGATTCAAATCCTTTCCCTCTCAACGGACAAGACTCCAAAACGCTCGTTGCTGACGCCGTGCTCCCACCTGACAACCCAACTGTGAAGATTCCAGTGGTCGCAGAACCCCACAATACATTAATCTAGCAAGTTTGTGGGATTAGAGAAAAAGCTCGTTCAATTTGAATAGGGTCGTATATTTTGGGTCAGAAACGAAGGGAACAATGTACAAAAGTAACTGACAGTAGGCCTTAAGCTTCCTTGAGGTTCATGACCTTTGCCTCAGCGCTACCAGCTATTGCTTTGTGTTTGTGTGCATTTTTGTGACCAATTCAAAACAATCGTTTCCTTCCCACATGTTATCTAAATAGGTTGTTAGTTTGAAAGTGAGCAGATAACACGAAATGGTACCGTCTTGCGGTGCTCCTCCTCTTATTGTTTTCTTTAGACTGCTACAAGGAACTAAATGTTTTAAATACACAAATGTTTATTCTGGGAACAATTATATGTATCTGACGTAGTGGTGGAAACCCATGAAATTATGCCAATTAAAACACTTTTATTCGACTGGAGAGGCGTGATACCTGTTCGACCTAAGAAAACAGCATACGTTCTTCATCTCCACTGTAGCTATATCTGTTCTCAGATTAGTATTGCTTCCTGCTACTTCTGCTTTACGAGTGCACAATGTCTATAATTATTATTATAAATTTTATTATTATAACCATAGTAATAAACGTCTCTTGTCTACCCCATGGTTGTAGCTAACCTATCATTGACTTACTTATTCCCACCATTGTTCTGCACCTGATTTACAATTAAATCTGTCAGTACACAATTTTATGGCAGACTTATCTTTTTCCCACAATCTCTTGGTCGAATTTTGTTGCATCACAAAATACAGTGCATACAACAGCATTGGATGCAGTAGCAGAGACCAGAATTTCTCAAAGGCATTCGACTGTCTGGATCATCGTATCCTACTGCACACGCTTCGGAATTATGGAATCGGCGATCCCATTCTGGACTGGATAAATGACTTACTCTTTCAACATCACCTGAATGTGTGTTCGCAGCATTCTAACCGAAGTTCAGTGCGGCGCACCTCAGTGCTCGGTACTTAGGCCCTGCCTGCTCCTGTTCTTTGTAAATGATCTTCCGAAGATGCTGTCTTCAAACTGTTTGTCGATAATCTATAGATTTGAGGCGCTATCACTGCATTGGAGGATCACACAGCCCTACGAAATAATCTGCATAAAGCGTACACATGATCCATCTCGAACAGGCTGCAGTTCAACGCTACCGAGTGCAAAATTCAGAGCATAGGCTATCAGCATACTCACAACTACCGGCTAGAGCCACAAATTCTACAACGGGCTTCTCATGTGTGTGATCTCGGCGTGCTCGTATAAGATTACCTTGGATGTGTGGTGCAGACTGAGGGAGCATCAAAGAAAGCAATTTAACACTTCGGTCTCCTTCGTAGAACGTTCGGGAAGTTTGACACCTCAGTCTCTCTAACTTGCTTGTCGCCCACTTGAAACCGCATGCGGAATACGCTTTCCAATCGTGGCAATTCTAGCAGAAACACCACCTCGCTGTGATCGATACGTCACAATGCAGAGCGATGAAGTATGTCAGATGTTTGTCCCGCCTTCCCTATCCTCTCAGGTTGCGAACTCTGAAAATGTACAGCGGATGTCATCGGCGCCTGTGTGGAGATCATAACGAAGTATAATAATGATAACCTAAAATCCCAACAACACATGCCATCATCATTGTAAACTCAACCAAAACATATCGCTGATGAGTCATCAGTTTAATTTGGTCACGCAGTACAGCTGGCGGGAATGTCAAAGAAACCTTTTCTCCCCGAGTCTCACAGCCATGGAGCGCCCTTCTGGCGCATGTAATTAATACTCTCACCTATTCAAAATGCGCCCAGACGATACCCTGTCACATTTACACAACGTACTAGAGCCCATAACCATCAGATGATGTTAGGGTGGAAAATAACTGGACAGTTTCATACTCCTCATAAACACACATCTGTGCTAACGCAAACCCCTTGTTTTGCACTGTTTTTCTAATGTTCACCCTAACCGTCCTAGAGGAGTTGTCAGGCATTTACTTTTATACCCGTCATAAATCATTGCTCCATGTGTACGACTATGTATGCAAATCTGTGCCGGTCCTACTCGGATAATTCGTGGCCTACGTCGGTCATATGAGTTGACCTCGCCGTCCGGCTCATTCCTAACCAGCTGGATCAGGAGAACATTTAGTCGCATTTACCCTAAGCAAGTGTAGCATTTTGGCTCAAGTTGTGAACTAACGCCTTCATTCCCTGCGTTCCCACTAACCACATGCATGCAGCCAATCAGAAGCACACGAAGGACAAGGTCGCGTAGGCCCCATTGGTGGCTAGTTGCTACGTCTCGCGCTACCACACAGCGTTCAATGTAACCGCTAGCTGCTTTTGTGCGTAGAGCAGCGGGTGTGGTCGATCGATAACGAGTACTTCAATTAGCTTGAGAATATGAGGTTTTTGCCACAGCGATGAGTGGATGAGACGTGGTGCGATGGTTTGTGTGCCTCAGTGATCCATTGAGCTATGCTGGTTGGTTTTTTGCACGCTTATAGCCACTCGTGTCTGATTGGTCAATGGTTAGAGGCCAGACAAACAGTCTCCTGGTCCTCCAGGTTGGGGGTTGGAATGAGAGTGGCACCTTATTCCTTAAAACGGACTCCTTGTAGCCCAATGCCAAACCCGCTGCCTTGCGGTAAGGTTTTGAACCAAAGGGTTTGGTTGAGAACCCTAATCGTTCTTCTGTCTAGGCCTGGGCAACCTGATAGTATCCTGCACACGCAACACAACGACTTTTCCTTCTAACAATCTCTTGATGCTCTGGCAACCGCAGAGAATAATCATCGGCGCCCTATCTGCTGCATCGAACAGAGTGGATATGGGTTTAGATGCTACTGCTCAAGCCTTCCCGCCTTCTTATTCCCCCTCGCGCTTTTTCATCCTTAGCGTCCAGTTCCAACTTCACTTTCATCCCCCCCATTTTCAATTCCCTAATACATGACCCTCCCCCACCTTGCTTGAATAGTCACTTATCTTCTAGTTTCAACTCTCATACAATCACAGGGCGTCGCTCCACTCCAGTCAACAAGTTCATGTTCAACCAAGCGGACAACGTCAGTTCATCCGTTTCCCTTTGGAGTCCTCGGGTCTCACTAAAACTGGCATGCCTCAACGTGCTCACTTTGCTGCAGATTGGTCAACAGGATGCACTTGCCCGAACACTCGAGACCCTCTCAATCGATATTTGCTGTTTACCGGAAAGCCGCCTGCAAGATTCGAGCTCTGTGTTTACTCTGCTTCCTCCACATGCGACACTGTCGGCACATTCTCACTGCGCCTGTCTCGGGATAACGCAGCTTCAAACGCAGGTCAACCTGGGGCCGGCATTGTTTTGAGTCCCCGGGCTGAAGCTGACCTGATCGACTGGATCCCTGTCAAAAGCCGGATGTGCGCCGTTAGGTTGGCTGCCTCTTTCCTGCCTTCGAAGTTGAGCGGGGACAAACGGTGCCTGTTTGTCATTGTGGATTACGCACCCACAAACTGCAGTCGTGATTCGGTGAATGACGATTCAGAAACTTCACGATCTTTGTTACAGAAGAAGCACGGATACTGTGGTGCTTGCTGGCGATCTAAACGCCCAAGTCGGAAAATTGTCCTCTGATGAGCTTCATCTAGGCGGCCAACCTGGTGTAGGCTCCCGTAATGATAACGGTGAGCGATTGCTACAGCTGTGTGAAGATGCTGAAGTATTTTTGCTAGCACAAACTTTCGACATAGCAACCGCAGAAGCGTGACCTGGCGTCCACCAGCCTCGGGCCAGCCATAGACGCAAATTGATCACATCGCGATTAGTTACTGTTGGAAAGGCTGTGTCCAAAAATGTCACCCGATTTGGAGGACCAGCGTGGACTCCGATCACGCTCTCGTGTGTGCCGACCTACGGGTGCGTTTCGGCGGACGTCCACAACTTCACTCTGAGCGCATTGCTACCAGTCAGGTGTCGAAGCCAGGTGTTCTGAATGTGTATCAAAGTACGCTGGCATCTAGGCTGAGTAAGCGTCCACTGAACACCGTCGAAGATCATTGGTCGCATATTCGTCAAACGTTACTACCAGCAGGCATGTTTTCATGTTTCCAATCAAAGTATAAATCTAGACATTAAGTCTGTGGAGTCACTGAAACTTATGGATGCTCGCCGACATATTCAGGCTGGAAGCGAACGCAATAAGACGCGCAAAAATCTTAGGGCAAAACTGCGTGCTAGCCTAAAGAGAGACCGCGAAGCCTAGTGGTCTCATCGTGCATCGGAAATGTGAACAGCCGTTGCGTTGGTATTCAGCGTAAGTTATTCCATCTGATACGAGAAACATTCAGCAGGAGACCTGGTGTTACCGAGTCAATACGTTACGAGAGTGGACAGCTGATCCACAGCTTGCCAACTCGCTCGGAGCGTTGGATCGAACACTTTGCAAGACAGTTTAACCGACCCCAGTTATCGCTTTCTTCTTCGGGCATTGAGCGCCCTTCTCCCTGAGCTGTCTCCTTGGATCCACCCTCACGTGCTGAAGTCGAATGTGAGATCAGACTGTTGAAATTGCATAAGGCCGCAAGGTCAGATAGAATTCCCCCAGCCCTCTTCAAATTCGGGGGACCTGCTTTAGTGGATGATTTACACGAGTTGCTAATGGATCTTTGGGAGCAGGAGACTGTCCCGACAGACTGGAATCGCTCCGTAATTGTCCCAATTTTTAAGGGAGGCTCCCGTTCAGAATGCGGCACTCATAGAGGGATCATTCTGATTCCAATCGCCTCTAAATTACTTGCATCAGTCATTCTCCACAGAGTGACTGGCGCTCTTGAAAGGCAGATTAGTGAAGCGCAAGCCGAGTTTCGTCGAGGTCGGGACTTCCTCGACCACATCTTCACCTTGCGTCAATTGTTGGAGCACCGCCATGTTTATTGGCGACCCACCGTTGTCGTGTTTCTTGAGATAAAAGGTGCCTTCGGTTCCGTGGATCGATGTACCCTTTGCGACTGTATGTTGTGGCGTGCCTAATAAATATGTAAACATTATCAAACCACTGTACGCGCATAGTTCGGACAGAGTTAGGGTTTAAGGCAAACTGTAGCCGCCCTTCACTATCTCCAACGGTGTAAGACAAGGCTGCCCGCCGTAACCTTTCCTCTTTAACTTCGCTATTGATGAAGTCATGGAAACAGCGTTCGCTGCACACAACCTAGAAGGTATAGAGCTACTTCCTGGTGAACTGCTTCTTGACTTGGAGTATGCGGACAACATTGTTCTCATTTGTGACAGCGCTCAAACGTGCCAGGCTGTACTGGACCGATTAGCACTGGCTGTCAATCGTTTTGAGCTATGTTTTGCTCCATCGAAATGCAAAGCTCTTCTCCTAGATTGGCAGGGACCCACCCCCTGCGCTGACCCTTGGTGGTGATCAGCTAGAAGTAGTTCAGGAATTCAACTACCTGGGCAGCTGTATTAGCACCCGTGTCGTCAAAGATGAGGTTGCGAACCGTATAGTAAAAGCATAAGGTTCTTTTGCCAGTCTCCGCCACCTGTGACACAGACGCGACATCACTCTCGCCCTGAGGGGCAGAGTTTATAATGCAGCCGCCCGTACAACCCTCTTGTACTTTTGTGAAACCTAGCCCATCATGTCGACAGACATAAAGGGGCTCGTCATGTTCGATCATCACTGCCTTCGTAGCTTAGCTCATGTCTGGTGGGAGCAGCGCGTGAGCAGTGAGCGTGTTCGGCGTCGCGGATTTGGTGAAGGATGAGCGAGTGAACCGCTCAGCACCATTATATCACTCACACGGCTCCGATCGCTGGGCCACGTGTTGCGCACGTCAACACCGCGAGGTGTATTGTTTGCGGGCTGGGTGCGGTTAGAAGAGGAAGAAGTGAGGCCAAGGGATGAATAGGTCGAGGGAAATGAAAACCCACATTCCGAATTTGGCGTCGATTGGTGCATTCCAACTGCCTTGCTTGGAAGATGAACAGGTTCAGTTGGACACACTTGCAGATATGGCTAGGAGCCCGTCCCAATGGCGTTTACGTTGTGAGTTCCTTTGTACATCCCCTCCAACCAGACTCTCATTCACTAGGCATAATACAACTCTTTTTGCTGCACAATAGTCAACTGTTAGCTCTTCGGAACGATGTCCATCCGTTACTGGGGAGTCAGCCGGCGTGCCACTATTGCTTTTTCTTCTTGTCTTTAGTATTGCGGCACAATAGCTGAGGTGTTTTCCACCTGCAGCTAATGCGTATAATGAATGAACGTGAGGTTTTTGATGATGAATGATACGTCGGGGTCAACCTAATACAATGGTTCATTCGACGTCTGTTGATTGCTGAGTCAGCCCTATTTTTTATTCATCCAACTCAGCCTTTAAGAACTCTGTGTAATTTGGGACGTTCTCATTCATTCGAACATCCGGACTTCGGTCAGTGGGCCAACTACAACTTTCCTACAGTTAAAGATGAATTCGTTTAAAAACGATTAAGCATGCATTGCTTCGAGGTTGATATATTCGCTGAGCTTGTGAGTACTGGTTTCTTGGTTGGTAGGGTGGGTTGGGATTTCCCCGAAAACATTCTTCCCAGCCACTGATCTAAAACAATAGATTGCTGATGTCAAATGTGATACCATCTGGGCTGCAAATCTAGGAAACACAACAGCTGCAAAAATTTTATTATTGGTAATGTGATATACCTTGCGCGTTGAGAAAAGAGCTGCGTTCCCATAGGGGCTTCTTGCATATTTAGCGAAAAAGTCAGGCTAGACATCAAAAATATAAAAATGACTTACCCACAAAACAAATTTAGTACCTGGAGACTCCCCAAGGTCTTGGTATAACAGACGTTAACATCTTGTTTATGTGGGTTCCGAACGCGATCGATACGAAAAACTCTTGTTCGCTCTCATCGCTTCCCGATGAACATGAGCTGAACTTTGTAATATATGGGAATCCATATACTATTTGGTCACTTTTCAATAATGCAAAGTTGTGTACACTCTAGACTAATGCTGTTGAGGAGCAGTTCTGATACCATCCAAACCGATTGTGTTGGATTTTAGTTATTTGTATTCCAACGACGAATTTCAGCGGACGATTTCCTGGGACTGCTATTGCGGATCAAAAATCCACGACTGCTTGAAATGCTTATTTCTTTCTCTCTTTGATGTCAATAGAGTAGCAATACCAAATGTTACCGGGCCTAGATAGCATGTTCAACGTGGCAACACCATTAAGCATCATCTGTTGAAACCTCTAAGATTTATTCCGTTCTAACTTATCCTTTAATATGAAATCCCATGCGGTTTTAGCTTCGGTTGCTTGTCGGGATAATTCAACCTGGCTGAGACCACCCTAATTCATTGGACTGGCATCACCATCCTGTAAGCATTCTTCACGATCCGGTACCGAAGTCTACAAACACTACTTTGGTAGGGGCACACATGAGCCGCTTTACATTGAGCCACGCAAGACAGAAGCAGCATTAAACACAGACTAATCCGGAGAAATGACCATGTCACGTTGGTGTGTTTCATAGCCATTTTTTATTCAGTAACTCACCA
Organism: Dicrocoelium dendriticum; assembly: GCA_944474145.2. Classification (NCBI taxonomy): domain Eukaryota; kingdom Metazoa; phylum Platyhelminthes; class Trematoda; order Plagiorchiida; family Dicrocoeliidae; genus Dicrocoelium; species Dicrocoelium dendriticum. Next base: position 76,714,071 of record OX104070.1, on the reverse strand, counting down.
TACTTTGGGGTCTTCAGTAAAAATGAAGCTTATGTTCACTACAGAACATCAGAAGAAAATATGATAGTGGTCCCTAACCTTGACATGCGTAGCGTGTGATCTTGAAAAATTGGGTCGGTAAATCTCGAATGCATCCTTACGCCCGTAGAAGAAGACTGAGTTGCTAATTCAGTCAAGGAGAAACGACACAGTTCAATCCACTGCTCCCTCTTTAGGCTGCTCCGATTCAGTCGGATCTTGCCATCGTAACATTAACACGTGCATAGTGCATCAGTACATATACTACCCCGGTTGTGAGATGTCGAATCATTCTCGATGCTTTACTATTGCCATGAGACTGACGATGCGGAGGTTCCACACAGCTATCGGCCAGGACAAAGATATGTTTACTCGTGGTCTAATCTCGTTTCTCATCCGAGAATCATTGAAAGTATTGGGCCATCTAGCTTCGCAAAGGCCAATCAATGGGGTTATCCAAGAAAGTGTCTGATCTATTCTTGACTTAATAACACCTGTATGGTTGTTGAACATGACATGTCATCCCTATTTGCCTGCAAACTGAAATCCAGAACACATTAGTTCTCATTTAGGATAACTTTTAATTCCTTTAACACATGGTATGGCAAGTAGATGATGAAGTTCCTGGATTCAGTTGTTCGCCGAGCTTCGCGATTGGTATACAAACGTTTCATCACTACACCAGGGGACTTCCTCAGTTCGTTGCTGGGTCAAACGTAATCCGCTGACTTGGTCGTCGATTTGTGATTGATTAGCAAGTGCCTTTTGAATTGACCTTCTCGATCTGTGTCCCGTGACCATCCGCCTACCGAACTTCTTTGGTAGACACGGACGATCCGTAGGATGGTTTTGTCCAGGCTGTTGCGACTGCATTGTTAATGGCTCACTTAGATGCTCGCGACAGCTTTTAACTTGTTTTAATTCTCTCCGTCTTAGCGTTTCGTAAACCGGGTCAATCTCGACGTGCATGTTTATCGAGTGCTTTGTCAAGTACCACGCCTCGAGGAACTCTCTTCCTTTTTGTGTCTCTCCTTGTGCTATAACCTCTGCGTTGTTCCAATCGAAGTGATCTCCACCTTCGTCTGTACGTATTGAAACCAGTGAGAGAGCGCAACTGTGAACTTCTCAGCCAAAGTATGAAGCATCATGTGATGCATTTGTTGGACACCCAAACGGCCTATCACCCATAGCAACGAATGTTTCTGTTTACAACTGTCTAAACACAGTCTAGGAATCAGATACTCCTGTACCCGCAACTTTTCTGAGCAGCTTGAACACCAGATAGCATGTGACAAACCATCCGTGGTTACTATATGTCATAAGGTCCATGCAATCCCAACCATAGTTGAACTTTGAAATCCTCACCCGTCCCATAATGGAATATTACCGTATAATCTGTGGTGACTTGAGGGAATCTGCTAGAACAGCTATAAAAACCCACAACGGTCACGTAATAAACAACTATTGGGCATATGTTCAACCCTGAACTATCCAGTGCGGTGCTAGCAATCCATTTCGATCCGCTTTGGCTGCGAAGACTAAGCCGTAAGCTGATACGACTGTTGCCATTTGCCCACAATAACGTTGCAGTACAGTCCTAGGTGGGATCTTCATAACAAGGACTTTCCCCCGGTTATACCACGATGTAGGACAAAGTTGCAGTTTAACTTCTTTCTAGCTAGATATACTTCTCTGTGGAATCCGCTCCGGGTCATGTGAGTCTGTGCATTTTTGTGCTGCATTTTTTAATGGAGCAATCGTTTATGGCGGGTATAAAAGCGAATGCTTAACATGTCGAATAGGATTGTTAGGGTGGAAATTGATAAACTACAAAATGACGGTGGCATTAAAAGTGCGTGTGAAGCACATGACTCATTAAGCGGTTAGGAGTCGCACACTTGCGATTATTCCTGCCTGGAGTTTGGGATGTTTATGACACCGTCCAATGTTTGTTATGCACCTATTCTATCACCTGATGGTGTAAGGGTATGATCAAGGCGTTTGTTGATAAGGGATATGGTGGGGACATTGATTGAATGTGCCAGGATGGCGTTCCAGATTTGTTACAGTCGGCTGTTCTGCGTGGCTAACTTAAACTTATGATCCCTTAGAGATGTGTCTTGATTGCGTTTCAAAAGAGAGTGGCGTAGGTGGTTAGGGTTTCTCAGGAGCTGATACGCCATTATGAGATCTCCATGTACACGCCGATAACGGCTGCTGTACACTTTGCGTGCTTTCAGTCTGAATGGTTGGGGAACGCTGGACAAAATTCTGACTTTTGTCGCCCTACGTTGTGTGGTATCGAGCACGGTGAGATGAGCTGGGAAGCTACCTCGACCTGGACATGATTATGACATTTTTTCTCGGGGTCATTTCTTGCCGATCTACTTAATGTAGGCCCAGATAACGTCTAACGGGTAAAGTAGTACACATTCGCGCATGGTAACCAGCCCTCAGTGTTTACAATATCCTCAACACACCTTGTTGTCATCGACTTTAATGTAAAACACAGACATGTGGAACATACATAGACAGAAGCACAGCAAACAACTGTATATTGCGCAATCGAGAGCATGATATTTCCTGTTCATATGTGATCTGTGCTAAATATGGACGCAGGTCCACACCTGATGGGAAACGTAGTTATTTTTATTATTCTTATTACTATTATTAATGGGATTGCAGTCTCTTCTGGTATCATGGGCTGCTCTAAGACAAATTTGTCCATCAGTAAATGGATTTTTATTACGATGGTTTCACTAAATGAACGAGCTTAGTCCCTGTCTCTAACAGTAAACGGAGAAGTATTGGGCAAACAGGAAGTAAGATGGAACGTATCGACATGGTTTAACGGCGGATCGTCAATGTATTTATCGGCACTCTGTGACTGCTCTTTTAGGGTATGTAGACAATTCCATGTTGAACTTCAACAACCTGCTGACCATAGTGCAAAACTACCGGTGATTAAATAAATTGAGCGCAATCTCCACGTCCGACCGGATTATTAATCTGAGCTACTGGACGTAGTACCGCAAACGTGCAGTACCCTTTTTTATCGCTGTATTTCATCTAATCCTAATCCCTATTATGATGGTGTCTGGTGGAAAGAACAGCTGTGATCTCTGGTTCTGTTTTACTTAGCCTATTAATGCGATACATCTTAGGGGTTACTAGCTCCAAATATCGGACCCCAAGGTCGGTTTCGACTTTTTGTGTCATAAATGCAGAGATAGTCGAACTGGGACCGGAACAAGGGACCAGAGATTGCTGACAACCGCCCTCAGCTTTATTTCCCCTAAGTTCGCCAGTAACACTCACAATGCTGGATTAAAACTCTCTCAACCCGATCAAATGTAAGTGAACAGCATAAAGGTAGGAATATTTTCTAAAAGTAGTATATCTTAAGCGCCTACCACTATAGTTTGCAGTTGAGAATCCATTGAACTGCCCTTGGTTGAGCAAGTTGCTCAAGGCCGACGTATGAAATGGATTAACTTGTAAATGGCAACTGCTGAATTTGAATGCTTTGAGGCCTAAAATGATTCCGCTGGGGCTTAACATGACTCGGGAAATGGTATACATGTGGATCCAATTGAAAGTCGTGTGATGAAATATCTGCAGAAAAGGGCGTAACTCCAAACGGCATCCATTCTGACATGGTTGAGACCCGTGGTGAGGGCTCATCTCCAGATTCCATTTTTAAAAGGTTACCTGCGAATATAAAGCCAGTCAAGAATAGCATTGAAGATGACCCATGTTCTAGCCGTCAAATATCTTTCACGCGATGCTCAGTTGAAAGCAATTCACTGCATACTATTGTACGATGGAACGTTCTCTATTCCTAAGATCGCTATGACTATGGGCATCCGTTATGGCTCATGGGAGCTTGTTTTAAAAAAACGTCTTGTGATTAAGATAGCTGACTACAAGATGGGTGCGAGGAATATTGACACCTGATCGGCACTTGAGCATCTCCGAAAATTCGAGGCAATGTTTGACCCGGTTCATTATGAATGCCAAAATTTTTCTCAAACGTTTGTTGCACACGGTGAAAGCTGGGTTCATAACTTTGAATCATAGTTAACAATTCAGTGATAGCAATGGAAGCATAATGCTTCCCCGAAAAACAGTTCGGTCAAGTGGCGTACGCAGGAAAGTTGATGGCGGCTGTCTTCTGGGGACGATGAAGTTGTACTCATGATGGACTTCTCGCTGTTTGATCAGGCCATCACAGACGAATATTACGTTTCAGCATTACACCAACTGAAACAGTCAATCAAAGGAAAACAGCGAGAGAGGCTTGCAACAGGTTTTTTGCATGACAACGCATCTGTTTACAATTCCCTGGTGGCCATGACAGAAGTAGCCGTCTGTGGCTTTGCATTGCTACTACACTCCGCTTAGGCACCAGATCTGTCCCTATCAGATTTTCCTCTGTTCCATTAACTGTACTCTTGCCTATATGCTCATAGGTTTGTCAATACTGATGAGTTGAAACCTGTTGTGAAGCTATTTTTACATCGACAGTATACAGCTTTCCTCCACATAGGGATAGCAATGCTTGAACCCTGCTGGACTAGGTGCATTCAACTTATGGGCGTTTTTTCGAATAGTGACAGGGCATGACTTGGATAACTGGCTTCTTTATAGATCTGTCCGAGAACGTTTTGAACCTTTCCCCATACAACAATGGTTAGAGGCTACTGTTTGGTTATTTGGGGCTCCATTCACGTACGCTGCATGCGGAGAACATTGCTGCAACCTCACTATCTATGAATCCAAGGGTTTTATCCACATTTCACTTTTTGTGCTAGAACGATCCAAATAAGAACTGAGGCGGTCGTTTGGTACAATCTTTGGATCCACTATTACTTCGCCCTTATCCGCCTCGGATTAGATCCCGCTGTCCAGGCTGACGGATATGTGCTTTGAACTATACTGTGATCCAGTTTGTGATTACGTGACGCAATCTTTCAAATAAAGAGTGTTTTAACTAAGCCCTCAATAAGCTTGTTTAAATTTATGCCAACTCTCATCGGTCAGTTTCATAGTGGCCTTTAATCAGAACTATCATGGTGAATAGAACTCGACTTAGCTCACCTAGTCACATCAAATTGCGGCATGTTGGCTGAGATCTAAAGGTGTTTTACTCACTGTGTTGTCAAACGCGGATTCATTTTCTGTGAACACATAGTCGGCTACAATGATTTATCCGCTGTTCCGCATCTTTTCAGTGTTATCTAAGGTAATAGAAAGTATCGTCGCAGAGGCGCTTATGGGAGAGCAACAATACCATAGTGTCATACCAGCAGAGACTCGGCCGAAATCGGTCTTTCACTACAAACTTGTTGCTATCCAAAGCAAGCTGGACGGAACAGGTCGATACCAGACATAGAGTCAACGTCGTCCACCTGGATTTCGCTAAAGAGTTTGATCATCTGGACCACCGCAATCTTCTTCAAAAGCTTCGAAAATTTGGAATCGGCGACCCTATACTTGCTTGGATAAGCAACTTTCTCATTCAACGTCAGCTTAATGTGAGAGTCCGCAGTTCAAGTCAAGTGCCGTGGGCTCCAAGGATCGGTACTGGATGCACGTTTGTTCCTAGCCTACATCAAAGACCTCGCCATTGTACTTCGATCGCACTTCTTACTATTCGCAGACAGTGTAAAGATATGGCATGGCACCACGACAGTGTATGATCACGCAGTTATGTAGTGGGATCTTGACAGGACCTATACCTGTCCATCCAAAACACAGCTCCAGTGCAACGTGGCGAAATGCAAAGTTGTGAGCATACGCCATTAGCGAAACTTTGAATGGCAACTTGGGAACCAGCAGTTGCAACGTGATCTCCAAGAAAGTGACCTCGAGGTATTCGTGCAGTATGATCTTGGCTGCACATGCCAGGCTGAAAAGGCATCACAAAGAGCCAGTCAGCAACTTGGACGCTTACGGAAGCCTTTCGGAAAGTTCGAGCCATCTATCTTTCCTTTTACACTAAGCGCGTACATGAGATCTCACTTGGAGTCCTCGATCCAAGCTTGGCGGCTCTCGCGCGAACACGGTATTGATGCCCTTGAAGCTCCACGATGCCGAGCGATGAAACGCGTTAGGCGTTTGTTCAACGTCCCCTAGCAACACAGACTGCAAGCCCTGTGTGTGTACAGCGGTGAATATCGGCACCAACAAAGAGGCCACACATGGATTACCTAATAATAATAGGTATATTTCTCAGAAAGGTGAGACACGTTCCAGAGACCCTGGACCGATCATTATGTACAAGTTTTCTCAGAAACTGAAATTGTTTATCGGATGCGAGGAGATTCGTATTGAGTGGGATTGGATTCAAGTTGTACTTTATTCTTATGCAGATCCAACTTTCTTCGGTAGCAAGTATCTCATCGTACCGTTGAACGAGTTGTGGTCCGGATCAACGTAAATGGAAGGGAAATAGCAAGTATTAGTAAGTATTAGTGCGATGGAGGCCGAAAACTTCCTAGGGAATTATGTACATGTGTGGAATCGAGAATAATATGGTGTGGGGAGGGTCTCGCAACCAAATTTCTGGACTCAGCATAAGGAACAGCAGTATGGGTCTGGCTAACAGGGAAAAATAAGTCCACATTACTGCACAGTGAAAAAGGGAAATATTTAAGCAACTACCTTATTATTGTATTGCAGATGTTGTTTACAATTAGGAGGCGCAATACGGATTTCGAATTACTTAAGATGTGTGGGTTGTGGGCTGTGAACAAGAATGCCGAACCTTTAGTAGTTTGGCTAACTGCGCTAGGAGTTTGATTTTGCAGGGAATTGGTCCAACAGAACGCCAGTGATATGTTTACGAGGTTACAGTAGTCCTGAGTGGCAAACATATCGATGTTGACAATGTGTCGGTTGATTCACCAGCAAGATATAGTCAAGTGAAAACCGAAGCTAAGTGTTGGGGAGCAAGGTGGGTTGAAGATGTAAAGAAAGGATCCGAGTGCTTTACCTACCAAAGCGTCAGTGCTTTCACAAACGAATGGTAGGTGTGCCAGCGGGTGAAACGGAAGTGAAGTTATGATTGGAAAGATAGATAACCGGATTTGGGAGTCTAGCTAACCAAGTTGCCAGTGATTCAACTGACACATGGTTGCAGTGGAGCCAAGTAAAATCAAGGGGAAGTATAGTGAGCCACGATGGGATGAAGAGGATAACAGAAGCCTGGACCTCCAACCCATCGGTGTATCAGTGGAGCCACTAATCAGCGGTGAGCTTTCGGGCAGGCAGATCCGGAGTGGGCAATAAAAGGGAAAGGTAAGCAAGGAATCAACGGGTGTTTGTTGATCTGACTGATACAGTCAAATCACGCCTGTCGCGACCTGCCACAACATCCGCAATACCAACCTGAGAGGTCACTGGCTCACACTGGCTATGCATTACAGTCGATTTGATTATCGACAAAAGGTTTTTTCCTTCCGGGTATTCAGAACATGGAACATCCTTCCAAATCACGTCATCTTGACTCCAACATTAGGTTTCTTTGAAAATGCGCATTGACGACATGATTTCCCACTTGCATTTGATGATATACTTCGTTTCATTCAAATGACGAAATAACTAAAAGCAAACTATGCGCTCATCAGTCTTTTCCGTAACAGTGAGGAGGAAATCTACACCAATGTACATGCGAATAGGTTGGTGAGTCGATTAAAACCCGAATGTACCCATCTTCCCATATATCTTTTAAACCTTGGTTTCATGCAAGGGTAATGCATAAGTTTCCGGACGCGCAACTATTTTTTACAACACTATAAGCATTACATTTACGCGAAATATTCTCCACCAACATTCATGCACAGCTCCATACGCTCAACCCAGTTGTAGAAGAAGCTGGATCATGCAGAACCGGGTAACCTCTCAAGCAGTCTATTAAAAGTCTCTACTACAGCTTCGGGAGATTCGTAGTGGATTCCACGCATCATGCGCTTGACATTTGGGAACACGCAACGTCACACGGAGCAAGGTCTGGACTTAAGGGTGGGTGACTAACCTACTGGATGCGTTCTCTAGCCAGTATCTCCACGACGATATGGGACCGATGTGCAGGTGCGCTGACGTGGTGCAGCAAGCTCCCTCGGACTCGACTCCGTTGACAACGGCTGGCTACAGCATCCAGCAATCGTGGCAGACAATAGGTGACATACCAGTCTCTGGTGACTGTGCGTTGTCACACGAGCGGTACAGCCGACACATGACCGGTCTTGGCCACGAACACAGTCACCATCTGCCTGACTACACTACACTGACGCTGGAATTTCTGATGCGGCGCCCCACCAACGGCCGTCCACTGAGCCGATTGTTGCTGGCTCACTAGTTTGCAACTGTACATCCAGGTCTCGTCACCACTTGGGATCTCCCAAACAGCATTGGAACTTTCACCATCAAACTGAACAAACATGGTGTGGCATCAATTCACTCGAGCTGCATTCTGGTCCTCACTGAGCTCATGGAGTACCCGGCGTGTGCAAGGTTTCCTGAGGCCGAGGTTCTCACATATGATGGTGTTGATTGATCTCGATGGCATTCTCTAGCTGTACCACAATCACCCATGCGTTCTTCTTCAGCATCGCTTGCACAAAAGCAATGTTAGCCGAGGTTGTGGCCTCCACAGTTCAGCCACACGGTGTCTCATCATCCAGGGATCGCCTGCCACGTTTGAATTCCGCAAACCACTCAAACACAGTGGTTCTTGTAGGCGCATCCTCACCAAATGCAGCGCACAATCTTTAAACACTGGTGCTGCTTTAAAGCACATTCGTAGTCATATAAAATCATCGCCCTCTAGCGACATCGACCAGGTTTTATGCTTACAGTCAGAGTATAGCGACCCTAATGAACGGTGAGTTATGCTGGGCCACTGATATAGGGTTCTTGAGTTAAAGCAAGCTCAATGTTCAGAATAAATTACCGTTCACCATTTGCTTGCTAGGTCATCTGCACCTAATCTGTGAACTGCGTATCAGCGTACGTACTCCCCACTCTGGTCGTCATACGGGACTCGTCAAGCAGTTACTTTTTACCCGTAATTATGCATTGTTTACTGTTCATCTCTTGTGTGACTTACCGTCTCTGTACACAGATTGTCAGCAATGTCCCGCCGCAATCTTGTCTTGGGTTGTCCTGATTGTGGTATAACACACCCGGGACGATAAATGACCGTAATTAAGATGCAAGCTGATTCGCATTACCATTCCCAGTCAGAAATCCATTTCATATGTAAATGTACGCTTTTGCTAGGCAACTGCTGCACTAGGTCTCGTTACCTATCAGCCACAGATTACCGCAAAACAGATAAGTGACTTACGGATCTCTGTCCTTGTAAAATTGCAGAATCATCCCAACTTTTCTACGAAGTAGATCATTTCGACCTAGTAACATCTCTCTATGGTGACTTGGATTTCAGTAACGGACCGCAGCAAACGGCCATCTGTTTTAATGGGTTGGTTTTATCATTTTGCATTAGAATTGGTTGGATTTCGTCCAGCTTATAAAGCTGATTTTGGCTACCATATTATTGGCAAAAATTTTTCAAATCGCAAAGATGGATTTGAGAATGCATGTTTTAGGTGTAGCATGAACTGACCAATAAAAGTGTCATATTATATTACTTTTTACAAATTAAGAGAACCGGCCTCGATCTTGTTTTATCAATTTCTTGTCGATTTTGTTACACACCTTAGGGGAGGTAGTTTAGAGCGATTCTTATTTGATACGAATAGTGTGAACTTCGCCAGCTTCAGAATGAAGGTTTTCAAGTAGGCTTTGATTTGGCGTAACGGTCCGCCACTATATTATTCCTGGTGCTCTTTGGGACTGTCCAAGTCTAGTTGCCCTCAGGTGGGCTTGCTCCCGTCGTCTCGCTCTCACTTTGCCAGTGAATACATTCCCAGTCTTGGTAGTACTGAGTTGAAACTCGTACCCAGTTTCGGAACAAATCGATGAATCTTCTTGTCTTTAGTCATTTATAAATAAATGGTATATTCCTCTGTGGTGCGAGGCACAATAAAACTGTGTGGTATGATCAATGTATATAGCAGGATGGCAAGAAAGTAGTTGTTTACGCTTTATACAAGGAATCGAAAAGGGATTTTAAATTGGCAAGTTTCAGGTATTAGCGAAATTGGTAATACACCAGGAAAGAATGACATAAACACAAACAACAGGATAAGGGCACATGTTCAACGGTTAAAATGATCAGAGTGACCAAGCAAGGTTAGTTGTCACACATCGATCAAGGAGTATGTGGTGCAGTCTACACAGTGTGTCAACGTCACATGGGGTCAGAGAAGATTAGCATCATAAAGGCCGATTGGCATCGCTTCGACCGATGTCAGTAGGCGACAGCTAACGGCTCATGAGTGACGTTTGGGTAGACGAAAGATAGTACGGAATGCACTCATGCGTTTTCACCTGGTGGTTGGAATCAACCAAATGCGCAGAAAATATGCTTGCCAATGCCCTATAGCATCTCCAGCAAACTTGCATAAAAAGACCAAATTTTTGCAAAGAAGTTGAAAACTTTTACAAAGAAGGTGCAAATTTTTCAAAATCCTGCTCTGTGCCAATCCTCTGCTTTCTAGTGTGTTCTCCTTGGCCGGGTGCTACGGTTTGGTGCGTTAGTCGTGAAGTGAGCGCGCTACCCTTTGATTAACGGAGACATATGAATGAACGGGAGGGGGCCCCGAGCAGATATGTGCCACACCCCTCACATCCGAAACCCTGGATCACAATTGATCTGAGAGCAATAAATGGTCGGAACACAATCGTACGACTGAGTGGATATCTTTCATTCCAGCGTGGTTAGCATGCCTTCTTGTGTTCGAAAGGGTATCTCGTCAGACATTCGTGACCGAGTTCTGGATGCCTTCCTCAACCGTGACGACTCGCAGCTAGTGGCAACCGTGAGCAATGTAAAATATCGGTCCGCCCACCCATCGCTCTCTTGATCAGAAGCGGGATACTACACAGGCGCGGTAGTAAGCGCATTCTGTCAGAGAAAGGGATTGCTGACATCCTGGAGTGGATCGCGAAGGACGCAACTCCAACAACACACGAAATGCGAGTCCGAGTACGTGCTCATATGGATATCATCATCATCATCATCATCACCACCACCACCAAAAGCAGTACGTCAGCCATTTGAACTGATGCTTCGCTGCCATACAACCATGAGGACTTATGAAGTAAAGAATAAGAACAGGGAGAGAAGGGGCACGTACCTGAAAACCTTAGTGCCTTAAGCAAACATTCAGCGTCAAGGCGCCTACACCTTGTGTAGACAACATTCCGTCACAAACAGCTGGCTATCGTGCAAAGATAAGGCGGCATCGGCGAGACAGCTTCCTTGCGGCTTTTACTGCTACGCGTCATAACCAGCCATTACCCCACAGATAACTCAGCACCAAACACACTTTAAACAGGCAGTCCAATTAGGAGACGGTAGCAGACGCACCACTGATGTCGGTTGCGAGCCATGTCCTGTAAAGTCTCAAGACAAGCATAAAGCGAGTCACGTGGACTCCAGCTCGGAAGGCGAGACGGACCAACAGCACCCAGTTTGGTCGTCAGTGACTTCATCCGCTGCCAAGTCAACTTCTGTCCACCGCGAACCTTGCGCCACCCTACACCTGGCGGAGTAAACAAGGCCCTCCTAGGTAAACGGTGACCAGGCATACGTAGCACGTGACCCAGTCAACGCAACTTATTCAGTGCTATTTTCGTTCTAGGGAGCTAGCATGATTATCACCATCTAGTCCTCGCCTACGCACATCATCGTTGCGGACACACTCGTGCCATCCAACTTCAGCAATGCTTCGCGGACAACGATGATCAAAGACTTGACGACGTCTCAGATCTTCAGACCGAAGGGGCCAAGTTTCACTACCATACCGCAAAAAGGCCCTCACTGTGGCCTTGTATACCCGGCTTTTCAGACGGAGGGAAAATCCCTTCTGTCGCCAAAGATGACGCATGTTCAAGAAGGTAGCTCTGGCTTTTGTAATGCGTGAGCTGACGTCATTTTCTACGCGCCCATCATTTCTGATGCAGCTGCCAAGATAAGTGACATGCTTAACCACCTCGAGTTCCTCGTTAGCAAGCGTCAAGGGGTCATTAAGTGGCAGGTGGTCCTGCAACAACACTTTGCATTCTGGAGGTGCGAAGTGCATACCAAATAACGGGACCACTCGGGACAGGGTATTCATGGTTGGTTGTGCCGCCGCAACATCGTCGAAAAGCAAGACGATATACTCCGCATAATCTAGATCAACTAACCTTTCACCAGGCAGCACTTCAACGCCTACATCATGAGATTCCGCATGGGAACACTCCATGATAGAATCCACGCCGAAATGAAACAAATATGGGGACATCGGACAACCCGACGAACACCACTTGTGGTCGGAAAGCTAGCCGATAGGTCACCGTAGACTCTGACGCGACCTGTAGTGTTCGAGTATAGAGCACGAAGGATGTTCATCTACTTCTTGGGAACGTCTTTCCGCGCAAGTATTTCGAACAGATTTGATCGATCGACTGAATCGAACGCACTCATGAAATCGAGGAACACAGGTATTGTCGGTCTGCGGTATGCGTGGCGCTGCTCTAGCGCCGGCCGCAAAGTGAATATATGGTCTATACAGCCACATCCTGGGCGGAAACCGGCCTGCTCTTACCTAATCCCAAATTCCCGTTCCACAGTGAGATGCCGAACAAAAATCGAGGCCAATAATTTTGTCACAACTGGCGTTAGACTAATAGCCCTGTGGTTAGAACAGTCTGAGCGACTGCCCTTCTTGTATATTGCAACTATAATCGATTTGCTCCAATTAGCCGGGACACTCTCTTCCCTCCGGATACGTTCGAACAGGGAGCTAAGTGCTTTGCAGAGGACCTCACCTCCATCCTTAAATAGTGCAGGTGGGAGGGAGTACGGGGCAGCGGCACGAAAACGATTAAAGGCTGTGATCGCGTTTCGGACCTCAGCCTCCGACGGAGGCTCTAAACTAACTGTCCATGGCTCGTCCTGCATCACCTGATCACCTGACCTGAGATCAGCTGAACTGATGTTGAAAGTGTTCCGCCCAACGAGCCATACGGCGCTCCTTATTGTGTAGCAGTGCACCCGCGCTGTCTCTGACTGTCTCACTGACGCCTGGTTTTCTGGGCCCAGTGGTGCGGCTTAGCTGGAAGAGCTTCCGGTAATTGCCTACTGCACCTGCCTCCCCCATTTCTTGAGCCCGACTGGTCCACCAGGCGTCCCTGTCAGCACGTAGGCTCTGCTTTAGTTCACACCTAATAGCCCGTCTGGTCACATTGTGTTCAGAACCAGCCGGGAGGTGCCTTCTAGATTCCAACAGGTTCACCGACCTCTCGGATATCCAGTGACTGGTGCGGTGACGATGGATAGTGCCACAAGCAGATGCTCCTGCGTCGTGCATGGCGGCCGAGATCTTATTCCACTGAAGCTCCGTGTCATTAGGACAAGACAGCGGAAGTTTGGTATGCAGTGCTTCTTGATAGGCTTGCCTGACCGAAGGCTGAGACAATCTCTCCGTTGCCAATCGTAGGGGACGCTTAGTGCGCCTCCCGGTAAAGTGCATGGAGAAACGACGGCGTACCAAGGCATGGTCAGAGTCGACACAGGTACTCTAGTATAATCGGCAATCCAGGATGGAACCACGCCATCTGTAACTTATTGCAATGTGATCAATTTGGGTCCAGCTACAGGTGGACGCCAAGTGGCACTTCGGCGCCCACTGTGTCTAAAAGCAGTGCTACTGAGAAAAAACTGGTGCTCCGCACACAGTTGCAGCAGATGCTCACGGTTGTCAGTGCGTTCGGAGTTAAGCCCATACTTACCACCCAGCTGAGCTTCTGAAGAGCTCAGACGCCCTACTTTTTTGCGTTCATATCCCCTGCAAGTACTATAATATCTGAACTAGTAGCACTGCGTAGTAACGCGTTCAGTTCGTCATAGAATATGTCCTTGACAGCATTAGAACTGCAGTCGGTGGGAGCATAAGCGGGAATCACAAACAAACAGCGTTTTTTATGACTTCGTTAATCAACCTCAGCTGATGTCGTCAAACGGGCTGCACATAAACGGCTGTTCACCGAAATCCAAACAACCAACAATGGCTCAGCCTTGGAGCTTAGAATGACACATACACCAGATTACCAGTGAGTGCTGCATCGGGGTCTCCGGATGTGTGCAACAAATAACGAGAGGACAAGCCGGGTGCAGTCAATTCCATAACCCCGTTAGGGTCATTGATCCTAGGTTCGGACACACAACAGACATCAATAACCAGTGTGCCCAAGGTGCGTGCGAGTACAGCCTGTTGAACTGTTTGTCTTAGAGTGCGGACGTTGAATGTCACCATGGAAACGGGATCGCGTGAACTTATAAGGGACTTTTGCCGATAGGCTTCCGATACGTGTGGTGTGATGGTGGCTGCAGTTGGTTCTACTCCAGTGCCATTTCGGTTGCTGTCAAATAAGCTGGGAATTATAGACAGAAGGTTAGTAATAGGGGTCGGGATGGGAGTAAGAGAAAAAGGCGGAAAAGAAAGAAGATAGGCGCCAGTAGTAGCATGTTTTCGCTTATCCGCCCTGCTGTATGCAGCAGATAAGGCGACCCCTGAAAATCTGCGCGACGGCCGATGCAGGAGGAAGTTCAGGTTTGAAGAAAATATCATGGTTGTATGTGGGATGAGATACTGTCAGGGCGCCGAGACCTAGACAGGAGGACGATTAGGGTCCTCATCCAAAGCCTTTGGCTTAAAAGCCCGTCTGCAAGGCAGCGGGGAGGCGGCATTGATATAGGTTTACAGAAATGGACGCCATCCCATTACAAAACCTCAACCTGGAGAACCAGGAGACTGGATTTGTCTGACTTCTCACCATTGAAAATCCTGGTAGGAGTATCTCTAAAGGTGCCCAGAGGCATCAAACAGTATAGCACAATCAGGTAGGCAAAACGTCGCAACGTGTTAAGGTCCAGTCTCCGTGCGATGGGCTAGTATGGATAAGAACATTTCCAAGTGCAACATCGCACGAAACATGGATGGCCGTTTGATAACAATGAGGAACACCTAGCAGACTCCAGATGCCATAAATCGTGAGCGAAACAAAGCGATACGAAAGGAGTTCGTTCAAAGTTTTCTGGAACTTACAAAGGAGAGAAAGTTCTTCAGATGGATCGACGAAAGAAACTTCAGCGTTTACTGCAAATGTACTCCTGGTCAGGCGTCCAGAGAAGTGAGAGGCTGTGTCAAATTAGCCAACAGTAGAGGCCCCAATTTGCATGTCATCGGTGCACTCACAATGGATGGAAATGTTTCGTTGACTACACGCGGAGGCACAATCACTGACCACCTATCACTCGAATGGCTGCGAGGCATTTTGGACAAGCTGAAACGGGAAGTGGAGCTCCGGCCGATGGTCGTAGTGTGTGACCATGCATCATGTCACACACGTTTGGAAGTACTTGTGTCAGTCGAATGATACAACGGGGTTACGATTATGAGATTGAGCTCATACTCCCCGTTCCACAATCACATCGAAATGTTTGAAAGGTGGTGAAGGCCCGAGTGAAGAATGAAGTGCGAATGTAGTGCGATCAACTTCCGACCGGATATCCCAGAACCGCATGACGCAAGTGGAATGGAGTTTGCAGGTTCTGGAACGCATTGCCAGAACAGCAACCAGTGAGATCAATGTTGCAGGATGGAGTAATGCGATTCGACACACCCGTAAACATTTTCCTGATTGCTTGAAAATATTGAAGTGCTTTGATTGCATTTCCAGCTCATCACTTTGGACATCTGGTTGTATAGCGTATAGCACTAGGAGCAGGTAGGGACACGAGGAAATTCAAAGTCTCGGCGAAATATGGATGCACGTAAGTATGGTTATATATTTGTACGGGGTTGCAGCGATATATGATATCCAGCGTTAGGGAATGACATGCGACTAGCTTTTAATGAGACATATGCGGGTGATATTTGTAGCGTATCGACTACTTCGTACTGGTGTGCATCGCGAGTTACTCGTTCATGAATAACCTTAGACAATGTAGACAGGGTATCAGAATTCCAAAAAACTAGGACGTCCGGAAAGTGAATTGTCGAAATA
The DNA here is from genome assembly GCA_944474145.2 of Dicrocoelium dendriticum. Taxonomy (NCBI): domain Eukaryota; kingdom Metazoa; phylum Platyhelminthes; class Trematoda; order Plagiorchiida; family Dicrocoeliidae; genus Dicrocoelium; species Dicrocoelium dendriticum. The sequence continues at coordinate 76,697,868 of OX104070.1, read as the reverse complement.
CTGAGAGTCATCGAAAGGCATCAACAAATCGACAAGGGATTGATGCACCAAAAATAATTGATATGAAACTCCTTGCGTGGTCAGCAAGCCACCGGTAAGTGGACGAGTGTTATGCTCATGTCATTGTGATGTCGGGTCAGAGTGAACTTTATACGCTGCTAGAAATCGCCGGTTCTGTATTCGGGGGAACAATGTGGCGCCCAGGACAAATAATGCGCCTGGTCGCGTCGCATAACCGGTTTCGCTGCCGCGTTGTAGTACAACCGCTCGAGACCTTGAGAAATGGATTCACACCTAAATACGGGTGCATGGCGTGCAATTATTATTTCTCGTCTATCTCTGTTGGCGTTTGGTGATCCGGTGGTTAAGGATTTAGACAAGGACGTAGCAGGCTTGACCGCCATGGGTCGAGTTTGTGATCGTTGATCGAGTGCATAGCACGTAAAACCGGCGCAGGTGAATGGATGCCAATTTGCCGCGCGGCATGATGATCATTGCGAAATGTCAGTGCGAACTGTTTCATAGAACAACAACAATAACCGAAAATTTCAGAATGCAGTTGTAGTTGTTGGTATTCGTTAATTGTTACAATGCTCGTGCACAGGTTTGCAAGCACATGTGGCGCGAAAGCTACCAATAACCCCAATCAAAATTCGGTCCATCGACTAAGTCCCTTTGTTATGGAGACAATGACCACGTCCGTGAACGTTTTCGGGTTCATAGGTGACCGAAGGTAGTTCTGTACAAGCGTTTGTGACGAATGTCATTGTCAGTCGTACAAATGCGAAATACCGCCAAACACTGTAAGCCACATATATCTCAGCGCAATATGGACGTGCAACAATCTGTTATTTCAAATGTTATGACGCTTGTCAAAATCATTCTACGTTGTGTCATCAACCAAGTTGACTTCCTTAACCATATAACAGACGACTGACTATGTTCTTCTGCACGCTGTCACCTTCCTTAACATACAAAATGTGTTTGACACAGTTCCCCAAAGGAAATATCATAATTACGAGAGAAGTTTACAAGAAAAAAGCTTCTAGAACACAGGTATACTGGTACTGCAAGCAATTTGGTTATATTTCGACACGGAAATGAACTCGTGAGACTCAACGGCGGACAACGAATTAAATCCGACCACCCAGAAATGCCTCCGCACCACGAAGGAGGTGCGATCACCTAAGTTCTCGAAAATTTGCGGAAATCAGTTTCACGGCTGTCTGCTTCCCCAACAGCTTCAATAAGTTATCGAACGATTCTACGTTGTAAAACGTGGTAATGATAGGACATCAGATTCAGACCAGCGAATTTTTGAATTTCCTATACCATCCATCTGGCAGTGTCAGACCGTCTGCGTGACTTTCCTCTTATCCACCCATTCGATATTATCTGGACCTTTTTGGAATTGTTCACCGGGTGTTCTTGTCCACGTGAAAAACGTCGTAATCCTGCTCCGATCCACATATATTCTCATCTTAGTGCGAAATAACGTTACAATGTTGCAAAACGTTATTGTGAATGGGAGCCTTTAAACTGGACCACATATCCGATTATAAAGAAACTGTACCGCGTTTTTGTCGTGCATCTTTGGCTCATCAGTGTTCAGTTCTTATTATGAAGGTCCGGAGTCGAGCCTTGTTGCAATCCTAATGTGCTTTACACTGTTCGGCGGTATTTCACACTTGTACGACTGGCAATAACATTTGAACCAAATGGCACCAGCATTCCCGCGCAGATCGTTTATCGCGACACCCGATCCTCTTGTTCACGGTATTGGCTCAGTGTCACACTTAGTCACGTGGACCCCTCCCGCTGGGGCTGGCGCAGCCCTCCGTGTGCAATGTAAGAAAATCCATATATCTACATCAACCGCACCCCATTCGTTTACGAGTGCTATTGAGTCAAACGATGGATTATCCGAACGATCAAAACGGTGCCCAAGTCGTGCTGGATGGCCATTCGGGCATTTTGATCAGGTAAATTAGATTGGATTTTCTGAAGGAAAAGTTGACTGGAAACATAACGTACAGCTTCTTGATATTCCATACTGTGATATATGTGCTGGTTACTCCACCCGGAAAATGCACTTCACAAACAGTTTCCGAAACACGCAACTGTATCTCTCTGATTGCAAGTGTGTTTCGAACACACTATCTGCGCTCACACCAGTGTTCCAAAGAGGTGCGGTCATCCAGACATTCGGCGAAGCCCGTGTGAGCTTCACTCAGACCATTGTCCAACCTGGGTTTTCGGATAGATAACTGGAGCATACGTCGTCCTACCTGTACTACGGAGGGAGTAACGGTGCCCTAATGGAGAACTGCGTGCTAACATACCAGATACCTGGCCAACATATGAGGTCAAGCACGCTAACATTTTGTCGGCGCCAGTGGCATGCTGGTACATGTCCCTACAGAGAGCAGAGTAAGTGCGTGAGGACCGGACGACCGGGTCGGAGTAGTGTGCGACGAGATGAATGATCGCTTGGGACAATGAGGTCAGCGTGGCAGTTCGCTCACAATGGAGACAGCTAAGATGGTAATGCATCCTAAAAACCGCTCTGAATTGCAGAAACTCTTTGAGAGTGAAATAAGTGGTATATTCGGGTGGATCATAGGTACGTTTGTCGGCTTAGATACGCAAAATATACAGAAGTCGGCATTCTTCGCCGAGAGGAAAAGCTTCCAGTATTTTGTGGAAGCGTTAAGAAAAGGAAAAATTCAGTGGACATTTAGACTCTTTACTGCACACGTAAATATCACCGCGGTGAATCCGCACCGCAAATTGGTATGTTCTGCGAATCTCTCATACATGAACTATCATCATTTCCATCGCTAAGTGCTGCCTTTCAACACCGAAGAAGGTACAGAACTACTTCGGTCAGCTATGAACCCGAAAACGTTTACGGACATGGCCAGTGACTCCATAACAAAGGGACTTAGTCGATGGACCGAATTTTGATTGGGGTTATTGGTAGCTTTCGCGCCACATATGTTTGGAAATTTTGTGCACGAGCATTGTAACAATTAACGAATACCAACAACTACAACTGCACTCTGAAATTTTCGGTCATTGTTGTTGTTCTATGAAACAGTTCGCACTGACATTTCGCAATGATCATCATGCCGCGCGGCAAATTGGCATCCATTCACCTGCGCCGGTTTTACGTGCTATGCACTCGATCAACGATCACAAACTCGACCCATGGCGGTCAAGCCTGCTACGTCCTTGTCTAAATCCTTAACCACCGGATCACCAAACGCCAACAGAGATAGACGAGAAATAATAATTGCACGCCATGCACCCGTATTTAGGTGTGAATCCATTTCTCAAGGTCTCGAGCGGTTGTACTACAACGCGGCAGCGAAACCGGTTATGCGACGCGACCAGGCGCATTATTTGTCCTGGGCGCCACATTGTTCCCCCGAATACAGAACCGGCGATTTCTAGCAGCGTATAAAGTTCACTCTGACCCGACATCACAATGACATGAGCATAACACTCGTCCACTTACCGGTGGCTTGCTGACCACGCAAGGAGTTTCATATCAATTATTTTTGGTGCATCAATCCCTTGTCGATTTGTTGATGCCTTTCGATGACTCTCAGTATTTCGACACTTCACTTTCCGGACGTCCTAGTTTTTTGGAATTCTGATACCCTGTCTACATTGTCTAAGGTTATTCATGAACGAGTAACTCGCGATGCACACCAGTACGAAGTAGTCGATACGCTACAAATATCACCCGCATATGTCTCATTAAAAGCTAGTCGCATGTCATTCCCTAACGCTGGATATCATATATCGCTGCAACCCCGTACAAATATATAACCATACTTACGTGCATCCATATTTCGCCGAGACTTTGAATTTCCTCGTGTCCCTACCTGCTCCTAGTGCTATACGCTATACAACCAGATGTCCAAAGTGATGAGCTGGAAATGCAATCAAAGCACTTCAATATTTTCAAGCAATCAGGAAAATGTTTACGGGTGTGTCGAATCGCATTACTCCATCCTGCAACATTGATCTCACTGGTTGCTGTTCTGGCAATGCGTTCCAGAACCTGCAAACTCCATTCCACTTGCGTCATGCGGTTCTGGGATATCCGGTCGGAAGTTGATCGCACTACATTCGCATTTCATTCTTCACTCGGGCCTTCACCACCTTTCAAACATTTCGATGTGATTGTGGAACAGGGAGTATGGGCTCAATCTCATAATCGTAACCCCGTTGTATCATTCGACTGACACAAGTACTTCCAAACGTGTGTGACATGATGCACTGTCACACACTACGACCATCGGCCGGAGCTCCACTTCCCGTTTCAGCTTGTCTAAAATGCCTCGCAGCCATTCGAGTGATAGGTGGTCAGTGATTGTGCCTCCGCGTGTAGTCAACGAAACATTTCCATCCATTGTGAGTGCACCGATGACATGCAAATTGTGGCCTCTACTGTTGGCTAATTTGACACAGCCTCTCACTTCTCTGGACGCCTGACCAGGAGTACATTTGCAGTAAACGCTGAAGTTTCTTTCGTCGATCCATCTGAAGAACTTCCCTTCCTTTTCAAGTTCCAGACACCTTCGAACGAACTCTTTTAGTATCGCTTTGTTTCGCTCACGATTTATGGCATCTGGAGTCTGCTAAGTGTTCCTCATTGTTATGAAACGGCCATCCAGGTTTCGTGCGACGTTGCACTTGGAAATGTTCTTATCCATATCAGTACGTACTCGGACTTGCATTTCGTGGGGTGTTAGATTTGCGTCCTTCTCGATCCACTCCAGGATGTCAGCAATCTCTTTTTCCTACAGAATGCGCTTACGACTGAGCTCCTGCGTATTACCTGGCTTCTGATCAAGAGAGCAATGAATGCAAGAGGGGACAGTTAGATATTTTACATATTTCGCGCTTGCCACGAGCTTTCATTCTTCACCGTTGAGGAAGGCATCCAGAACTCGGTCATGGATGTCTGATGAGATACTCGGTCGAACACGAGAAAGCATGTTGACCACGCTGGAATGAAAGACATCCATTCAGTCGTGCGATTGTGTTCTTGCCATTGATTGCTCTCAGACCAATTGTGATCCCGGGTTTCGGATGTGAGGGGGGGCGCATAGTTGCGCGGGGCACCGCCCATGTCCATAGACTCGAGGTTCATTCCCAAGTCTCACCTAATCAACGGCAGTGCTCTCAGTTCACGACTTGCTCACTAAACCGTAGCAGCCGGCCTATGAGAACGAACTTGTAGTCCGAGGATTGACTCCGAGCGGCTGGCGAATCGCACAGGCTTTTGCGACATTTCGCACTTTGTCAAATTTTGGACTTTGTATGCATTTTTATGGGACGTGCTCTATTCACTCTGCCATTCATTTAAGCTTGACAGTACTCCCGCGCTCCGTCTGACCGTATCCTGGTGGTCTTCCGATATACCTTGATCGACAGGAAGAAGTGAATGTTTATACAGGGAATTACGTACTTGACCTGTGTTAAGTGACACGGACACAATCAAAAAGTCACGATGGCGGCGGGCGGAAAACAGGCGTTTATTCAGTATAGTGTAGCCTATTTAAAAGAAATAAACACTGTTAATCTTCGAGCCTTCTCAGTGGGTCACCTGTTTTTCGGCTCACCTCATTGGTTGCGTTCCCCTTTTATTTCATTGGGTTATGTTATTCCTCTTCGGTCGCTGTCTTCCTGTCTCGCGCAATGATCACGTCTTTCGTGCTTGGCATCTGATTGGACGTATTTCTTTGGACCGCTCATATTTGGCTTTGCACTCTGAAACTTGCCGTTAATAGCGATTCTCTAGCTGCCAGTGCGCCCTCTATGTTCTATTGTCCAATCCGGTTTGTCGGTTTCTGGATACGAGTGCCGCTCGTGATTCGCTGTCCAACCATCGCTGTGTCTCCCGGTGGGTTCACGCGTTCTCTCGATCGAACTGATCCGCTGACTCCGGTAACCTCCGCTTAGGTGGTAAGGTCGAGCCTACTGGACTGGTTTCCTAAACCTCGTTACATCCTTTTCCTTTTGTTTTGTTAGGATTGCGCCGCAGTATGTCCCATACTGCTTTCCGCTGCGTATGAGTTTCCTTCCTTCTGCAGGGGTGACGCGTATCTGTGTTGGCTGCTGTTGTCGGTTTGCCATCTGGGTAAAACGCGTACAACCTGCTTTCCGGACCTGTACTCGGTTCCGATGAATTGTAGTGCCCCCAATCTTCACTTCGTAGCTTCTCTCTCCCTTGCGGCTCTGAATAACTCCCTTCCTCCAGTGTACCTCTGATCCTGGTACTGGTTGCATCCACACTTCTTCTCCCACTGCTAGAGGTTGGAGTTTTCTCGCCCCGCGATCGTAGTATTTCTTTTGCCTAAGCATTCTGTTTCGTAACCGCTCGTGTGTCGAGGTCGCTGGTGGTAATTCAGGTGTTAGCAGATTTGACGCAATTGGTATTAACGTTCTTGTCCTCCGGCTGAAGAGTCGCTGCACCCGACTTGCCCCAATTTCTGTTGATGGTGTGTTTCTGCGTTCCAGCAACATAATATAAGGGTCCTCCAGAGTCTCCTTAGCTTTGGTAAGCACCTTCTTTGCTTCTTTTACCGCCGACTCGGCCTTTCCATTTGATGATATCCTTAAGCTGTCTATTCAGAATTTTTAATGGATGGAAGTTTAGCCTGAAGCTTATTGCGTAGCATGTATTAACATTGACCTCCGAAATCTTTTCAAATGCGAACACCGCCATCCCTTTTCCTTTTAATGGTAACGACAGCTAGACCGACTTCCTTCTGACAGGAATCAGTTTAACTCCTGTTTATCGCGACTCCATATTTCTCCGAACGAGGGACTCCTGGTAGTCATTTCTCTTGAAGTTCAACTCTTTCGGGAGAAATCCAACTATGTCGATAAGACGAATGTCATCCTCATGGTTTTTGCCTGTGAAGGAGTGTGGGCCGGCTCCGTTGATGAAACGTGGCTCCCATCCACATGCCTCCCGGTCTTATTCCTTCGGGTTTACACTGGATATATCTGTGTGGTTAGAGCTGTAGGTGGTGCAGCGCAAGCCATCCATGGTCTCTCTGTAGGCGCAGGCGTCCTGTGGCTTGCCACAGTGACAGGCAAATCCGAAACCGGATGCCGCCAACCAACCATCCTCATGGTTCTGCATACACAAGTGTGAACAAATGCTCGCTCGCAACACTGCAGTACTGCCACTCCAACCATGGACTTTAGTTATGTCAACTGATAACTCTACTCGCAGCGGGCTGTGCTCGTCGTCATGTTGTATGACTAAGTGGAAACCCATCAGAAACACATGTAAGCACCACATTTCAGCTTGACAGACTGATATTATTTTCACACATGTGACACCGTTATCTAATAGCTCGACGTCTAACTGGGGATCACCCAAATTACAAGTAGCGCTAACATCTGTTCATGTCTCCTTACGTTCCCACTTGAGAGATGGATCATAGTTAAATAAAAAAATAAATAAACAAACGTTTTAAGCCTTAGCAGTGCGAGGCGCAGACTAATTGGGTGGTCTTTCCAACATGTACAACGTGATCGTATAATATAGTTAATTATTCGTCTTTTGATCAATGGTTCCCATATGGGTTTTTGAATGGATTAGCAGTTTGGAAAAAGTAGAGAGATAAAGAAACTGAGACCAATAATGAATGTAGATTTCACGGAAAGTTCAAGTAAAGTAGTACGGCCATCCATGGAACTGTCCCCAGGTAACTTGCTTTCATGCAGGGTATTCCCACGATGGGTTTCACCCGCACTTCCATGCCCCAATTGGCTCTGTGCCTGTGGCAAGATAGTAAATAGGCCATCAGAACTAGGTATCAAATGTCTTTTCTTTAGGGCTGTTTTATGCATACATTGTAGGCGATGAAGCCTCAGCCCTTTCTGTCATGCGGATCAATCAAGTATGGCACTTTCTTGTTTTAAGCCAGCGAGTCAGTAATAATGTTATTTGCGTGGGTATATTTGTTGATTATGGAAGCTACAATCCCTCACCACAAGAGATCAGCCCAGTCATGGCTAATAGTGAAACAAAGAAGAAGATAAAATATGAGGAATTTTAAAAAGTAATGATGAATACAAACGCTTGCCGATAGGCCAGTCACAATTTGATGGAAAATCTTGGCGAGTGACGACGATGGTACAAAGACTTCAGCTTGAAATGCGTAGTGCAGCTACAAACCAGTGCGTCAAAGGAGAAAATAGAATGTGTTAGACAGAGTGATAGAAGTAAGATCGTTTATTAATACATATTCAAGAATCCAACTATATGTAGGTAAACTTATAATATTGAAACGAATAGAGGATATGGCGACTTTCATATGTATCCAGGACCTTTCTCATACAAATCATCTAGAGTCACCGTTTGGCTTAGTGTTGACCAGATATTTGCAATAGTCAGGCGAATATGACTCATGCGTCTGAACTGCGGATAGGTAGTGCAGTTTAATACTCGATGGAAGTTTGTTCCATATTAACGCATATTTTACAGAGAAAAATTTTGAGCGGAGCTTTGTGCGAGACTTTGGTATTTGCACTGTGCGCTCGCCGTTTCTTAGTTCATAGCGCATACGAGTCTGAAACTCGACTTGTGGCTGAGCAGTGAATCTTAACCCGAATAGTAAGGGGTTTAGAAGGCACAGATTAAGTTTGAGTCTGCGTAGCCATAGTGGATCCAGATTTAGCGCCCCGCAATGCTCACAGTATGTCATAGTATTAGACATGTTCAAAAACCTTTTTGTGAATGATCGCTGAATGTTTTCTAGTTCTATAATATCCACTTTTCTCAGGTTGCTATGCACTATCGTACAGTATAGGTAGAAATTCGTCACATCTAGACTCACTCAGACAGCCGCGACACGCCAAGCAAATCACTGTACGCACGTTTCATCCTTTCGGGAATCATCAGCAGTGCGCATTCCATCGCACCCATGGTAGGGCTCGAACCCGCAACTCGACTGTTGCCAGTCCGTGGTTGAGACCACTGAGCTACGGGAGACGGCAACGACCATCGTGAATAAGTTACTAGATGTGATATAGCGCCGCTCACTATCCACTGACTTCCCGAGTTTGGTAAGCTCGTCGCTTGGTGAGGGGGCTACTCTATCCTCTGCACGGCAGTAACGTGTACGTCGGTGGATAGTGAGCGGTGCTATATCACATCTAATAACTTATTCACGATGGTCGTTGCCATCCCCCGTAGCTCAGTGGTCTCAACCACGGACTGGCAACAGTCGAGTTGCGGGTTCGAGCCCTACCATGGGTGCGATGGAATGCGCACTGCTGATGATTCCCGAAAGGATGAAACGTGCGTATAGTGCTTTGCTTGGCGTGTCGCGGCTGTCTGAGTGAGTCTAGATGTGACAAATTTCTACCTATACCATTCAACTCCCCCTACTACTCTTCTGTATCGTACAGTACTCAAGCTTCCGCCTAATACATATTTTAAAGTCTTGAAGCCTTGAATCCCTCAAAATAAAAGTTCGACTTATGTAGGCGATCACTTTTCTGGCAGAAGCCTGCAAGGATATAACATGCTCTATGAAATTAAACGACACAGAATATCTTAGACCAAAGTCTCGGACTGCGCCACACGCAGGAATAGGGGTATCCCTTAATGTAAGGATGTTCAGAGAAGGGTCACAGCCGTGGTACAATAGATTACTCTTGTCAGTTGCAAGGTGCAACTTCCAGGAGTTACTCCAGAGCTCCAATGCGGACAAGTCAGATTGAATATAGGCTAAGTTAGGACTACGTTGCCCAGGGGCGGAACAATATACAATTTTAACATCATCAGCGAAAAGGAACGGTTTCCCGTACGAGGTTTCATCAAGGTGATCGTTGAAATAGTTTAAAAGTAAAAGCGGGCCTAGCGCGCTACCTTGAATCACTCTACTAGGGATTGTAGTGGCTTCAGAGGTATAGTTACCGATTTTGACTACTTGCTTTCTACCCTCGAGGGAAGAAGACAACCAATCTAGAAACAAATTTGTGATACCAGAGGACATAAGCTTCCGTAAAAATAAATTGTGTGGGACACTGTCAAAAGCCTTTTGGATGTCAAGAAATATTACGATGATAGCAATTCCGGCGTCTCTTGCTCTAGTCACATAATCAATGTAATCTAACTGACAGGTAGTGCACGATCTACCTTTCAAAAACCTATGCTAAAGTTCATTGAGAAGGCTCATAGAACTCGAATATTCTATTATGCGTTCTTTAACTAACCTCTCCATGGTTCTGGAGATAATAGATGTGTGGTGGATTGGGCGGTAAATGTTTACATCTTGCATAGATCTACTTTTGTATCGTGGTATTATAGTTGATTGTTTCCGGTGTAAAGGATACTCCCCATTGAGCATGGAAAATGTAAATATATTAAGCAAAAACAGGGGGATGTCTGGACCTCCGTGTTTGACCAGAATTGGCGGGATGTTGTCAGGGCCTGATGAGCATGATGGCCGAACTAATCTGAGTTGGCGACATATGTCACTAAGTGTAAATTCAACAGTTTGGAGTGTATTTCTGTCTCTGTGTGTCAGCTTGGCTGAGGATCTTCATCCGCATTAGTGCTATAAGTAGACATGAAGTAGTCATTGAAGATCGAACATATGATTGCACGATCGGTTATGGCAGTTCCATCAGAGTTTACAGTGGAGTTTATACAACTTGATTTTCTATTCTGCCTACGGTCCAAAAGTTTTGAGATGCAGCCTACCACGTTGGCACCCTTCAGTGCCATTACTTCCTCAGAGCATAACCTTTTGTGGTGGTCGTGGTATAACGCTGTAAGCAATCTGGTACGGAGAATCAGCAGAGTAAAATCGTTTGTTTTCCTGAATTTTTTCTTTAGTTTATGAAGTCGTGGCTACCTTTTTGAGATGCCTGCAGGTGCAGCAGTCCTTTTCAACTTCTTGGTACGTTCTGGAGCCACAGCTTCAACACAAAGCTGAATGCGGTGGTAGAATTCATTACAAGCAATTTGTACATTCTGTGCTAAGAAGAATGGATCCCAATATGAAGACCTTATAAGATCCGAGAAAATTGACCAATTATCAGAAGAGTATGGGCGGTAATTGATCACTGATTCTATCGGTTTAAAAAGAATTTGGAAAGCACAACTAACGATGTTATGATCACTATCTGGCAACTTGTCACTGATGTATGTGGACACATGCGAACATTCCATAGTAAATATTAGATCAAGAGTGTTACCAAGCCGTGTAGGTTCTGTGACGTGCTCTACCCATCCCAGTCGATCAAGAGTAGACATAAAAGGATTGTGTTTTTGTGGTTTATTGTTCAGGGACCATGAGATTTCAGGCATATTAAAATCCCCAGCGATTATTTTATTAGTGTACGAGAGGTCAGCAATAAAAGAAAACGTGTCCAACAAGTCATCGGTCACTGTGAGTGCAGACGATGGGGGTATGTAAATACAACTTACTAAGAGATTTGTTGGATTAATAGAAATTGTAATGCACACAGAATCAGGAAGTTTCAGCAGGAGTGGTTCATTCAGAGGCAGAACCAAGTATTTATCTTTGACGTAGATTATACAGTCACCACCTCTACCATAAAGGCGGTCATTAAGAGAGGTGTTATAACCTAGTATCCTGAACAATGAGTCAGACATCTCTGCTGAACACCGTGTTTCTTTACTAGTACTATATCAGGAGAAGAAAGGTGAAGAATATTACGCAGGAAGTGCATTTTATTTAACAGTGAACGGGAATTAATTAAATATAAGTGCAGCGTCTTGTTATCCGTTGGGTTGTCTACAGGAATCCAGGTACAGGACCCCAACGAGGTGGTATTTAGAGAGAGTGGAGTGGGAGTGGTGAATACGGAGGACATATAATTTGCGGAATTAGTGTCATTAGGGGGTGTGGCGGGTAAAACGCCACTGGACCCCCAAAAGACGTCGGAAGGGTGAAATACTGGGAAAATGGCGACCCACTGGGGAGATTACAGTTTGCTGGCTGTTGCATATAACCTACGTGCCAGTTAAGATTATTTACATGTTGAGGTAGTTTGAGAAGATTTTGGTTGGGCCAATTTCTCTCAGCTAATTGAAGTTCACTAGCAAGTGGCTCACAAGTTATGGAGCGCACAGGTCGCATATTCAAATGCTGCATGGTTGGAGATATGCCGATTGTCTGCTGGTTTTCAGTGGTGACAGCGTTTGGTGGAACGTTTAAAATAGCTGTGTTTTTATTGTGCTTAGGAGCACCCGTATAGATTCCACATGAGGTTTTGCTACCAGTGTTCTTTGCAACAAGGCTGTTCCTCAGTTTTAAAGGTTCACAGCTTTTAGGAGAGGAGGTTTTCAGTTTCGTACCAGATCGTCTATGCACCTGGTTGGTGAACGACAAAGAGTGACTAGAAATAGTCGTTTGCGCAATGGAACTTTCTTGTATGTTCGGGGACGAGTTTCCCGGTAATGCTGGACTAATGTGACACTGAATGGAGTCAGAAGCAATATTTTTATGACAGTTGTTATTTGATTTCAACCTTAGTGCTGATTTATTTATGATCAGAGTTCATATAGGTCAACCAGGTGGGGAAGTTCCTGAGTTTCCGTGGGTAGCGGAACATATTGGTCGCAGACTGTTTGTCGGAAATAGGCTTTTTTGCACTCCTTTTGTAGTACTATTAAATCTGGTTTCAGGTGCATGGATACGTAGTCTGTCCTAAGGGATAATGCGCTCCTACTATAAATGAATTTTTCAGCAAGTGTGTCGTTTGAAAAATTAAAAAGTACTGGACAGACCTGCTTCGGAGATTTCTTTCGCAGTCTCACGCAAGAAAACTTCAGTCTTTCAATATGACAGTCGTTTGCCACTGCAGAGGAGATAGCCTCAAGTGATAACTTTTCTGGTAAATTAAATGCTATAACATTTTTGGAGCGTTTAATGCGATCATGCACCTCAAATGCAACATGTATAAAATTCCCAACGGATCGAAGGTGTTCCATTTTTGGTGTATCTGGACTATTAAAAAGATACTTAAGCGAGTCAAATTGCTCTAGCACTTGGTACAGAGATTCAAACATTTCCTTTAAGTCCTTCAGCTGTAGTTCAAGCGCAGCAATCGTTTCAATCGCTTTATTTGGCGATTCTGCAGTAACTGCGCTGTGCTCTATCAGAGAAACCTTATGAGAACTATCATTTGATTGCTTTTTTACTTATGCGCAATTTCGGCTTTATTTTCATCTTAGATGACGAGCTTTTAATTTTTTCCATGCTGACGGACTGGTTATACGCAGGATGTTTTGCCAGCATTTCAATGGCTTCCTGTCTCTTCTTTAAGTTTCTAGTTTTAACTGAGGTAACGAGCATTTTTACTGATTGGTCACTCGGTTTTAGGGCTTGCGAAAACTATTTTATGTGGACAAGGATAAGAAAATAGGGGACAAATTTCACCGTTTTGTTACAGTGATCAAGAGGAATCAAACTGTTATTGACAAACCGCGGAGGAACCAGACTAGGGTTTTAGGGCTTATACGACCTATCATCTCGTGACATCGTAAAATGTTTCGGATGGCAATGGGATGTCTAAGTAGTCAGGTCAAACGCCTTGGTACTGCACACTAAGATTAAAATAAGTCATCCATTTTGATTCACGGACAGCGGCAACACGATGTGACATCTGAATCGAGATGGTTGGGCACAGGTAGCATTCTAGGCACTGATGAATTGGTCGAAATATACTAGCGCCCCAAATGAACGACTAGAGGAATAAATAGTAACATACTACGGACTGCCTAGTGGTTTTACATCCCTGTTGATTCTCGCTCACCTCGGACAAGGGATGATCGGACTGGTTCTGGCTTACCTTCCTACACGGATAGCCTGCAGATTGTATAGGAGCCGGGATTCATAACGTACATGAACTATAATTCATCACTGTTCTACTGTGCCTTAACTTCTTCGTCAAAGTGAGCACAGCTATAATTCCCGTTCTCTCATCTTGGACTTTAACTTAGCTGAGCCTATCAGTGGACTTAATCGCACCATTTCCCTGCTAACTTGTAAAGTTGCTTACTCCATCTCCTTCATCATCTTTGTATCATCCTTATTCTATCGCGCATGTAAGTCGCGCTTGATTCTAGTTACATTCTAGTATTATTAACTACCGACTTGGTGCAATGTAGTGTTTTTATTGCATCTGTCTAAGACGGATGATTCACAGCTAACATACCTTTTATTGGGGTTTTTTAACTCGGTTGTATTTCTCGATTACTTAACTGTTGATCACTACACTGTGGCAGTCAGCATGATTTATAGTATCCATGATGCCTTCTCAAGGGGATTCTAGTACGGTGACATATCGAGACGTTGAGCTACGGCATCATCCTCTTCATGTTATTCTTCGTCCGCGATTCACATCTATGTAAGCTCCATGGTATTGCTCACCAGACTATGCGAGACTACCACTGTCCACCTTGTTACCTACTTTATGCACCTTGAACTCGATTTGTAAATTACATGACCCTAGCTTGAGCATCTGCCCAATGCTAACTAGTGTGACGCTTAGAGAGCCGGTGCATCGCAGGATAAAAGTTCAGCCCATCCATGAGCTCATTCCTATTTGATGTGCACGCGGAGTTTCCGAGCAAATTATGTTGTTGATACTTATCAATGCTAGGGTGGCAAAATATTGAGTGTTTCCAGTTCGGTGTATACTCTTCTAATCAAAGGTTACCAGCGTTCCGCCATGTGCCATGTGTAAAATTTTGTAAGTTGGGACACAATGCTCAATGATTGTCCCTCGTGTGGCCATGTTGGCCCATACATCCGAAGAGTAATCACCCTGGAAACTCCATGGCAAGCGAATAATCCTGGTAATTAAGTGACTAGCGGTTCATATGATGTCGGCTGCTCATGTGCCTCTACACACGTTAGTGTTGAGAGTATGCATAGTTATATTTCCCGTTGTTCATCAGTCATACTGAATTTACCAGTACTTATGCAAACACAGCTATTATGCGGATTGAAGGCCAAAGTGCAGGGGCGCCTAGCAGAAGTTGAATTGGACATGCCCAATCTTCTGGGTAGAGTAAGAAAAACGTAAAGCCAACGGTAATGATACGTCGGTGTCTTAGTAGGTTACATCGGAATGGAATCGGCGCATGGCTGCAATTGTTTTATTTTAAGAGCACTGAATGGCTGCACTCAAGGCGTACGATGCAGGTCGTTACCAGATAGCTTATGATCACAGCAGAATTCATAGCGGTATGTCAAACGGTTAACTACTTAGATAACAGCCATGCTACGTTTTGGACATTTGCAAAACAGTGCAAACACTGTTTTGAAAGTCGCATGTTTGACAGTGGGCAGCGAGACTTAGTTGATGTAGTTCCGCGGTTGTTGTCGTGTCAAGGAGGATGTAAGCGGCGAATATCTGGTATTGCCGCCTGTTAATGCTTAGGGTTGGGTAAAAACCGTTCTTTGAGAATCCGCACGTACCCCAAGCAGCAGATGATGGGGCGGTCGGCGACATGGAAAACCTGAACATCTCATCGCATTCGCATACTGTGCGGTCTCTCTCATCAGCTACTCAAACCAGACTGCACATAAACTAGGCAATATCAAAGTATACACTATTTCATTGTACAACTTGGTTATGTGTAATCCTACCTCGTAACCGTACTGATAACAGTTGATTCATTATCCCTAAATCGTTTTCGTTTAAATATTGATACCCAAGCTTTAAGGCTGTTATCTATGTTCACGTCTAAATGTTAAAGAAGACACCAATCGTTTGTACTGGACACTTCTTCTCATGCGTTCGAAAACTGCTGATAACCTGACATTCAAAGGAAACCCATGCACGTTTGTAGTACTATTGTTCATAAGGTTTACTGTGTCTCTATCTAGTTTGTGGCAGTTCAAATTTAAGTTTGAACAAACGCATGTGCATATGTTGTATTCGAACTGCCACTGGACACGGATGAGGCCAATTCACGTATATTTGTGTGCCGAATTAATTCGACGGGGATACTCATGCAGTTTTTGTAAGGCCAACTTAGTTCAAGGAAGTGGTACTCGCGGAAACCGAAACTAACGTTACCAGCACATGAAGAAGCTGAGTTTATGGCGAACTAATGTTGATTTCAAGTGTTACGAATCAAAAGCAAAGTCGATCAGTGTGAATTCCATGGACTGATCAACAGGACGGTTGCCTAGGTGCACGAAAAGGCACTATTGCACGCAGAAGAGAAGCACGATGCATACGCTCCCATTCGATTTACTAATCCAGGTCAATAAGGCGACGGATATGGTAGTTTAGCTGCTTGATGAATATTCTTGCATTGCAGGGGTTAGATGTTGATTGAGTTCCCCGGTGTGGTTGCGCCTGAGGTGGATGTTGACCAGGTGCCTACCTGCCTAATACCCTCCACCTCGATTGCTGGCTCCAGGAGACAGTTGGTCGTTGCTGGAGGGGATGGGGTACACAGTCCTCGTGACGGTACAAGTGTTCCAGGCATTCTATGTGGAAAAGGCTACGACCCATCCATCACTTTATGTACGTCTGGTGTGCATGATTTCCCCATTTGGCCGGAATGCTCTATACTGCTTGTTGAAGGAGTGTGGTCCGGCTCCGTTGATGAAACTTGGCTCTCACCCACATGCCTGCCGGTTTTATTCCTTCCGATTTACACGATATGGCGTGCGTGCGTGTAACTGTGGGTGGTGAATCGCAAGCCACCCACGGTCCCTCCGTAGGCGCAGGCGTCCTGTGACTGTCCCCGTGGAGGCCACAGTGACAGGCAACTCCGGATACGGATGCTGCCAATCAATCTCCATGTGGAGTAGAACCTCGAAAGTTTTCACCGCGCTTCCACCTCTATGTGACATAGGTTCAACTTCTCCATCCTCATGTTAGCCTCTTTTTAGCGCGCTTACTATGCATAGATGAAACTTGGCTTTCGAAGAGAACTAAGTTATTTTTCTCTTCGTATTTTACTATTTTAAGCTATGCAACCCGTTTCAACCTGCTCTTTCGAACGTGGAGCATTTGTTACTCGCCTGGAAGCCTGTGACAGTTCCTCTCACTTGGGTTTATCGATTACTACGGAAACTTAACTCCGTCACCTAATGAGATCTACCCAGTTGTGGTACATAATCCAAAAGCGGTATACATAAGTATATGAAGTAAATATATTGTTAAATGATCGGCATTTGTCTTACGGATTCTTCTTCATTTTGTATATCGGGACTACATAAAAATCCATCACTGACCTTGAGCGAGTGTTTTCATCCCGGGCTTCTACATACACTTTTTAAGCATATTCTTTCTGCTCGTTTGCAGTCAGTCAGTATGTGTTTTATGCACAAATAAAGTATGAATTCTCAACCCTTTAGCTTGAAGTGTGACTAATCAGGTCTAGCTGATTTAGGTACGTTGCAATGCCTATTCTGATAAATGGCTACTGGCTGGCACTGGTTTTAACTACCGATGTTAGACACGCATATTTCTGTGACCGCAAACCCATGCTTTTTATCACTGGGGATGTCTTACATGCTGTACGTAACTGTCATACGTCGGAGCGTGACTGCTGTCTAACCTCTCTTGGTGACACATCAGCAGTTTCATGACAGCAATGTCAAGATCACACAAGCGCAAAAGCACATTTTTGGAATTCTTGGTGCAGATATCTTGCTCACCAATCATGTTCATCGGCTTTGCGGTGGGCGTCGCCCCGGTTGGGTAACCTCTACTGCCCACGCCATCGGTGCGGTTGTGTCCGTTGCACTAGCAGCCCGGCATTAAGGCTCCGCATCGATCGGTTTAAAACGCGGACAGAGAGCAAACATCGCACTGATTACATATCAGTCAAGGAGGATACAGCATGTAAAGTGCCCGGTCGCTATCGTACGTGTCAGCTTGTTGTCGTTCAGTTGCAACTGCATATCTTGCCAACGATGTAGTTTGTCTAGTGTGTTTGAGGACATTCTTGAGGCCAATTGGAAAGTCAAAATGTGGGAAAGTCCTGGCTTTTATGAGTTCGTTCGATCACACACAGCCACTCTGCCGTGGCTGCATTAGTGAGCTCCGTGCACCCACTGCTCCTACAAGTCCGCCCACTTTTTATAGTCGGTTAATAATGGAATCACAAGAATCGTTAACTGCAACTTGTATCGATCCGGCGTGTATAAGTGCAATACAACCGTGCAGCAGCTCGGTTAAGCGCGGAGCTCAGCGTAGATTTGCATGAATCTCTTGAAGCCTGGTGGAACAATGAAAACTGCTGACTCTAAACTGAGTATGTATCATTAGGACCAGTTCATGTCTGATCTAGAATGTTTGCAGTGTTAAACTGAAGCTACATAACGAATCACCTACATGAGCAGATAACAATGGGGGGAGCGGTGAATCACTGACTTCAAATCTGACCTCGACGCCTTCTTAGCTATTTGTTGAGATAATTTGTACATCAGCCCACTGGCGTGTTGTGTAAATCCGCTCACACCGCGTCTACCGTCCCATTTGAAGCGGAATGCTTCCTCTGAGAACTCACTAAGTACAATTTTCCCGATTTTATCAGAATCGGTGCGCAATCCAAGGATCATGTGTAGGAGCGAATTACTCTATCATCCAAATCAAGAAAGTAAACAGCGAGTCCCACCGTCAATGGAATAGCAGTTATCCACAAGATGTTATGCCGTTAACGTTAAGCGTTCCACAAAAGCATACATATGACCGCACTACCATAACAGGGTGTGATACACAGAAGACAATGATTTGATATTTGATCTCGTTTGAGTCAATTTACGATGCTTTCTAACGATAAATCAGCACTCGGTTGAAAATGAAATCAGCAGATGAGCGGTCTCGGTACAACATTTCAACTCAAGTTTAGTTACTCTGGACACTCACATGCTACCGTTGTTAGTTACCAGCCTAGTATCAGAAGAGCTGACAACTACGCATTTGCAATCTTTTAACTGCAGCCGATCAACATGCATGGAACACTCTGTTTCATGACTGTCCGAACGTAGTTCATGAAAACGGAGATTTAACATTATTTATTTATTTATTTACTTTCATACTGCACTGTAATTCGTGAAAATGATAACTGTGTGTGAGCAGCTTAACAAGTTGATGGGCAACAAAGCAATCGACTCATTCATGTTTCCTGATCATACTATTCGGCATAGACTGTGAACCATTACCCCACTTAGTCGACACATCCGATCACAAATGGCTGGTAGTTTTCAACAATATCTTTGGGAATCCGTTGATGTATTTATATTTTAAACTACTGTATTCTTTCAAAGACTCACGGAAGGTTATAGCCGGTACTTAGGTGACTGAGAGGTGAGTACTCTTCCTTCTGAAGTTGGTTGCAAGCTATAATAAAAATAGCGCATAATACTTCCGAATCTATTGGGAATGCGAACTACGAAATACACCCAATACACTACGGTATTCGCCACTCTGTTTTCTTAAGTGGCTAAGCGAGAGTTATTGCGTCGAAGGGGACCGGCCAGCCACGTAGGTCTGTGACATGCTCTCCATGAGATTTCGAATACCTTTTTGACGTAGATAATTGCCGGGTTATTCAGTCAAATCATATACCTGCACACATTTGTGGGTTTCCAGTACAAAACTGCAAACGGGTTCCCGGGAACGAGATATTGTTGAGCTCATGTAGAATGACTACGGCTGTTCAAAGTAGTCTGGGGCAGTACCAAAAACACAACCAGCCGCATAGAGAATTCGAGATGGAGGATCCACCAGTCTTCCCTACGATGCACAACTCCTGCATGCGTCCTCACGCGTTTTGTACCATCCAAGCCTGGCAACATAAGCTGAAACACGTTCTGCAAATGCTGGAGGCAACACAACCCAGAGCAAGGCAAATCATCAATGGTCAACGCTACTTCTCTTCCAGTAGCGGTCGAAGATCCTTTGTGGTCTCAGCGGAAGCTGTTGACGACTACACGGAAATCTCAAATTAATTTTCAGCCATAACTTATAATACAGCCGTCTACAGTGTGGCCGCGATCACCTATCCCTTCGTGTCTTCCAGATTTGGACACTTCCCCCAAGTGCATCTATTTCCTCTCATACATCGCCTGTCTTCGAAAAACGATTGGATTTTGTTCTTGGCTCCATATACTTCGCTACATAACCGACGATACTGCGGAATAACGTTGTACTTTTATCCCCTTAGGTTAAGAGGAAAGATGAGGTTTGGAGACATTCACTAAGCTTATAGGATACCACATAGCAGAATTACACAACAATCACAAAATGCTGCACGGCACTCATAAGAATCGACAAGTATCAATGGAAATGGACGGAGGTGCCCAAGTTTATGATTGATACCAAACTTCTTTAAAGTTATGTGAACGACATCTTGGGTAATGCGAGTATGTCTTCCAACAAACTGGTTTTGCTGCGCCAGTTGAAATGGCTCGGTCACTTCCTACGTATGGCACCTGAGCAACTACCGCGTCGCGCTCTATCCGTTCGTCAAGGACCTGGCTGCAGGCTACCGCGCGGTGGTCAGTCTTCCAATTGGCGACAACACATGAAACCGTTGACGTCGCGTCTGGCCGCTGTTGGACCCGTAAGTCTTCCAGGATGGGGACCCAAGGGTGAGGAGTGCCAATTGCTTAACACTCTTGAAGATACGGCCCGCAATCGCATTCAGCGGAAAAAGTGTGTACAGAATTGTACTGATTCACATCTTTAATACTTCAAACGTTAACAATGACAAAAAGAGAATAATTGGCGTGTAAAAAACAAGTAAAAATCTTTTGTCCTACCTTTTGCCAAAATGTCCCATTCCTCCTGCGGCATATTAGATGGTGTGTTGCTCAGCTTCAACTACTACCTCACAATCATTATGACTCGATGACTTCCTCTTGTCCACTGATCTCCATGCTTCTTATTAGCTCTATGTCTAGTTGCTAAAATATTGAGATTACATGGTTGGCGGCATCCGGTTTCGGAGTTGCCAGTCACTGTAGCAAGCCACAAGACGCCTGCGCTTACAAAGGGACCATGGGTGGCTTGCGCTGCACCACACACAGCTCCATCTACACACCCACCTATCCAGCGTAAACCAGAAGGAATAAGACTGAGACGCATGCGGACGGGAGCCACGTTTCATCAACGGAGCCGGCCCACACTCCTTCACAGGCAAGCACAAGCCCGCTGTACTTGAGAATCAAGCACACACAAGGCGGTGGCTAGACCGTAGTCCGCTCCACACTGACTGCATGGTACCACTTTTCGAGCATAGTACGACCACAAGGACCGTGCACCCCGTCCCCTCCAGCAACGACCAACTGTCTCCTAGAGCCAGTATGGACGAGGTAGTGGATAATACACCAGTAGGCACCTTCTCAATATGCACATCCAGTGCAGCCGCACCGGGGATTTCAAGCAACAGCCAATCACCTTAAATGACGATATCAAATAAAATAAATCGGATAAGGCATACAGATAAAGTGACAAAACTCTTCCCTAAATGGGCGTATGAAATAAGTTGGTTATGAACGAATCCGCGTTAAATACAAGAGGCCAGAAAATTTATCTTAACAAATGCCACAGACACGAAAATGTTATCGAACTTAACTACGATTAACTTCAACAAAGCGTGCACGTTTATAGAAGAAGGTTCAGATAGACATAATTATGAGAAAGAAAAGCATTAGGACAAAAATGAAAACCCACCACCTGAAATAAATGGACTTAGAATGCAAGCACGCTGTTAGTAAATCGAATGTAGCGTACCTACAAACGTTGCGCCGGTTCTGCCTGCGTTCTCTGCAGGACCCGTCGTCGCCTCGGTGTTAGCATCGAGTGGCCTCGCTGATGGCTCACTAGGCTTGCCTGAATTAGGCACTCGCGACCGCATGTGCTACATCACCATGACCTCGATGTCGATGAAGTACAACCCATCCGTGCTTACCGCTCCCGCACTTGCCGCTTCTTCTCTGCATGTATGTGGGATTTCTCCCGCACTTCAGCAACTGCCTTCGTGATCAGATCGCGTCATGCATGCCGATCAACCGCTTTCGATTCCCATGACCTGCAACCAAGATTAGAATGTGAAAGGCTCACTTTGATCATGTCCTGGTAAGGAAGATTTGATTTTCCCGCATGCCGCTTCCCAATACTCAGCTGACCATATAATACTTGCTTCCCTATTTGCGTCGAATCCATACAGCTCACATGACCGAGCCACCTAAGAGTTCCCAGCGAAAGTATGCAGTCCTCTGCAAACATTCCACTTCGCCACAATACTTGCATGTCCGTAACGCTGACGAAATAACCGATGCATAAAATCTGTCGTAAACACTGCTGATGGAACCGCTAGAGATATCGCACATCCTGCCGGTACATCGTCCACGTTTCACTGCCGTATAGAACAAGAACGGACAGCACCATGGATTTGTACACCGTCAGCTTCGTGCCAATGGTAAGCTTATGGTTGTTCCACACTCGGTACTAAAGCTACCCGAATGCGGCCGCTGCCTTCGAGATGCGGATAAGAAGCTCACTGTATAGCTGCTGCACAGTCGATATCACACCCCCAAGGTAGCAGAAGCGAGAGGTGGTTTCCAATACTTCAGCGCCAATGCTGATTCGCGTCAATATTGCAGATTGCACCTCCGGTTTTGCTTGTGTTGATGGTAAGCCCGAATTTGGCGGCTATCGAAACCAGAACACTATTCATGTGCTGCAACTCATCCGCGCTGTGTGAAAACAACGCACAGTCGTCAGCAAACAGCAACATACGAATAGTTGTCTCACAGACTAGAGTTCTCGCACTGAAACGACGGATGTTCAGCAACCCACCATCAATACCGTTTTCCACACGAGCACGGTAAGCACAAGCGGTATCAAAAGCACAAGACATCATTGCATGAAGATATATATTACACAGTGCAAGAGCTTAGACAGAGCCTTGCTTCACATCAGATACAACGGCAAAGTCATCCGAGGTCTCTCCACTCAGTTGCACCTTTGTTCGCATACCACTGTGCAGATATTCAATTAAACTTACAAAATTACGCGGTCAACCAAACTTACCCAATACCAACCACAATGCCTCGTGGTCCACCATATCAAATGCCTTGGTGAAATCAGCAAAAAGCGAGTACAATGGCTGGTGTCGTTCTCTGCACTTCTACAAATAGAGTCGCGAACACCATATCCATAGTGCTGCGACCCGAGCGTAATCCACACTCGACGGACGAGACTGAGGCCGTTCTGCTGTCTGCGAATCATCTCCGCAACGACTCAAGTGGAGTGCGTTTACTACGCAAAATCCCGTGGAAAGAACGTTCAGAGGATCCCGCTAACAAATATAGGTACGGAAAAGTCAAGATAAGAACACAGTGATTGCTCAAGGTGTTCCTGAGCTTACTGATTCCTCTTCCGACGATGCTCAGATACACGACCGCGAGCAATCGCACTACATCCGGTAGGCTCTTTCTCTCAAAAATGTCATGGTCACCTCGTTGACAAGGATCCCCATATCACCAAACTATAAGGGGTGCGGTCCCAGGCTGTTAAAACTTGTGTTACAGTCAGAACTAATGGCACAAACCATACTAGCCAACTGGACTAAATTCCGTTACAGATTGCCAACAGGAATTCGTCTGAAAGCAGCAGGAACACCAGCACCTTCTAATGACCATTCAGTAGAGGCACAACTCTTATTGAAAACGCCAACTGCAGGACCCGACTCGGGGACGGTTTCAAGAGTAGCCATACTATCCGGAGGGGCACAGCAGAGCACGAGCAAACACCGGGATTCGGGGCATCTGAGACCTGCTTATATATCAAATACTTCTCGAGAGTATACAAACCATTCAAAAACGATTAGTCTTCAACCCTTTAAAGGTCGACGCAAGCTCATTTGTTTCATCCATCCAGTACAACACACTCTTGGTCTCCGAGAAGCTCTCATGCATGTACACAAACGCCCAAGGTCTACTCAGCAAATTAGCTGAATTAAGACTTCGACACGCGTCTGCAGTTTGGGACCTCATCGCTGTCACCGAAACGTGGTTGCGCTGTGAGATAACGGATGCTGAAGTTGGGCTAACGGGCATGTCCGTTGTCAGGAAGGATCGAACCAGCAAGGGTGGTGGGGTAGTCCTTTATTTTCGTAACAAATGCAATGCGGACCCATAGACGATTCGGAAACCGACGTACCTGACGTCCTGTGGTGTAATTTCCACTTGAGAGGGAACGATCTTGGCCTATTGGTTGTTGTTTACCGCCCACCATCATCTACTCCTGAGATGGACTGCAATTTGCTGGCTGCGTTGAGGCAAGTGATAAAGAGGAAGTACAGTCACATCCTAGTCACCGGTGACTTCAACTTACATGCCCTGGAATCCCAGGCCACACCAGGAGAGCAATTCAAAGCAGATTTGCAAGATCTGGTTTCAGACTTCCCGCTTTATGGCCACGTCACTACGCCCACCAGATTCAGCGGAACTAACAGGCCATACATATTGGACCGAATATTCACCAATGAAGAACTGTTGGTCGAGAGAGTGATAACCGATACTCCTTTGGGCCGCAGTGATCATGCGACACTAGTGTTTCGTTACATCCTAAAGAGCATGCCGAGGAATATCATGTCGTAGCCAACTACGACGACCTGTCCGACCTCTTTGATGCAACCAGCTGGTCGTTCTTAGCTGAATTAATCCATGAGGTGGTGTGCGGAGAATGCCGCAACATATTTATCAAGCTCGTGGCAAAGACATCTAAGAGCAAACTCTGCCGGCATGAAATGATGAAGTCTTTCGTAAGGAGCAGGACACGTAAGTGCATGGCATTAAGGGAATAGGCATGGCACACCTACATAGACTCCCCGAACGACCATACCTGGGATGTCTACACAATGCACAGGAACCACTGTGTCAAAATCGTCCGGGAGCATAAACTGAAGAACCAATAAGGTCTAGTGGAAATGTTTTGCTCCAATCCCAAACTGCCATACAGACAGGTAAACAATTTGCACCGTGTTAAGCGCGGTATTCCTGCTCTGCACACAGTATGCGGGTTAGCCCAAACCGCACAAGA
This sequence comes from Dicrocoelium dendriticum, assembly GCA_944474145.2. NCBI lineage: Eukaryota > Metazoa > Platyhelminthes > Trematoda > Plagiorchiida > Dicrocoeliidae > Dicrocoelium > Dicrocoelium dendriticum. The sequence goes on along the minus strand of OX104070.1, from coordinate 76,672,767 downwards.
GGCGGCCAACGTCCTTGGATAACAATTTGGCCGTACCTTCCGAAGCTTGCAATCATCATACATCATGCCCAAGCCGATAACGCCGCCATCAGAGCTTACTCACATATCGTTCACCTCCGCAGCTGTACTGAAACGACTGATATCTCTGCGCGAGTTGAGCTCCCCGAATGAGGAGCTCATTCGCCCGAAGACGTTGAAAGTTGCTGCCATGAGTTTGGCAGGACCATTAGCAATTTTCTTTCAACGATGTCCGAACGAGATGCACTTCCCCACGATGTGGAAGCACGGAATCATCACGCCTATCTACAAAAGTGGTAGCCGTGCTGATTCAACAAATTATCGCCCGATAACATTACTTCCTGTGATCTCATAGATGATGGAGTCCATTGTAGCTGAGGCTTTAATGGGGTACCTGGAGAACAACAAAATTCTCTTTCCGGAGCAGCATGGATTGCGCCAAAATCGCTCCTGTATAACTAATCTCTTGATTGCTCGTGCAAACTGGACGGAATCTATGGACGTTGGTATAGGAGTCGACGCGGCCTACTTGGATTTCTCAAAGTCATTCGACCGTCTAGACCACCGCATTCTCCTCCACAAACTCCAAAAATATGGAAGCGGCGATCCTGTCCTGGGCTGTATGGGAGACTTTCTCGTGCAACTTCAGCTGAATGTGAGGGTTCGAACAAATCTATCAGCATCCATCGAAGTTCATTGCGGCGTACTTCAAGGCTCGGTAGTTGGAGCCCCCTTGTTCCTGCTTTTCAAAAATGATCTCGCGAGTGTGCTATCTTCTAACTGGTTGCTATTTGCTGATGACCTAAAGGTATGGCGTACTATAGCTGCAGTGGAGGACCACACACTGTTACAGGAGGACCTGGACAAAGCGCACACATGGTCCATTGAGAACATGCTATATTTCAACGTCACCAAGTGCAAAGTTCTCAGCATACGGTACAAGAGTATGCCCAAGTACCGCCTAGGACCACAAGTTCTACAGCGGGCTTCTTACGAGTGTGATCTCGGCGTGATAATTCAAGATGATTTCGGCTGTTTGAGGCAGACTGAAAAGGCATCTAAGAAAGCGAACCAGTACCTCGACCTCCTTCGCAGAGCTTTCGGGAACTTTGACCCTTCGAACTTTCCAAAAATGCTTAGTTCGTACGTGCGGCCGCACGCGGAATCCGCTATCCAAGTGTGGCAATCCTGGCTCAAGCACCATCTCACCGCGCTCGATACTGCATGACGTAGGGCAACGAAGAGCGTCAGAGGTTTGACCAGCCTCCCCTACCCACTCAGGCTGAAGACCCTCAAAATATACAGTGGACATTATCGGCGTCTAAGGGGCGATCTCATAATGGTGTACCAGATCCTGAGAAACCCCAACCACCCATGCCATTCCTTTCTAATACTCAGTCAAAACACCTCGCTAAGAGGTCACCAGTTTAAGTTAGTCACGCAATACAGCCGCCTGGAATGTCGGCGAAACTATTTCTCCCTTCGCGTGTCACAGCCTGAGAACGCCCTGCCGGAACATGTAATTAATGCACCCACCCTATCCCTTTTCATAAAACGCCTTGACGATACTCTGTCACATTTACACTACGTACTATAGCTCATGACCACCAGATGCTGGCACTAATGTACAACAGACAGGGGATAGTGCCATAACCCTACCCGAGAATGAGTCACTCCAAATGTCTTGCACGAAATTTGATAAACGCTACTACTATAGAAATGGGATTTCTGTATCCTGTCGACCCAAGATAGTTGCACACGAGTAAGCTTTGTCTTTGCTTTATTTTTCTCGCCTATTATGTGGTCAATAACCACTCCCTTTAGTGCTTTGTGTGCGTATGTGCTCATTTCAAACTCCCTTTATACGACAGTGCAGTTGCATCTGTACGCGCCCGAAATGACGACTCCATTATCCCTTCGCTATCTTTTTGGTCACGCTAAACACCCTACGGGACGTGTAAAGCACCTGCTTTTTTACCCGTTATAAATCATTGTTCATTGCTCTTCCGCCACGTTAAGTTCCACAACCTGACTGACGAGGCGGTTGAGCAGGATTCGGGCAATCACCGCCCTACAAAACTCAGCAAATTGTTACCACGATTGTTCGTACAACACTGCATACTCCCTTTACCCTGGTACAGTGGTAGCACAAAGGTATCCTTCAACTCAGCAGGCACTTCCTCCTCAATCCATACACTTTGCACCAAGAGGTGAAGAGCAGTCAACAAAGCAGCTCCGCCGCGTCTCAACGCTTCAGGCAGGATCCCGTCGGCATCGGAACACTTGCCGTTCCGTAGCTGAGCAAGTGCTCTCTACGTCTCATCCAGTGTCGGCGTGTCCGCCAGGCTTGCCTTTCCATCGTGACGCTATAGGCCGTTTGATGTAGGCCAGTCCATCTCTGAACGGTCGTCCAAGAGACAGGTAAAGTGCTTTTGTCAGATCTGCATTATGTCTGCAATCTTTGTGCAGGTGGCGCCTGAACTACCAACGATCAACGTCCGCACCGGCTCCAATCTCGGTCCATACACCGCCTTCGAAAAGTCAAAGAATTCCTTGTGTAGGCGGTGTTCGGCGTAGCATTCCATCTGCTTCGCCTTCTCGGTCCACCATGCATTTTTAATGAGACGGAGCTCTCGGGTCAGTCGACCTCGGAGTTTGCGAAACTGACTCTTCTTCCCCAAGTCACTCGGGTCTGCAACATGTGCAGCAAATGCTGCTTCGTTCTCACACACCAATGCGCCAATGGCCGTATGGTTCCCAGCAAACCAATCAGACCGCTTACAATTTGTGTGCCCGATGGTCTCATTTGCAGCAGCTGTTACCTGGTCGCGAATGTGGTGCCACAGGTCGCCCACTGTGGTTTTGCAGTTCACATCACACAGGCGTGCAGCAATCGCCTTCTCCAGCTCAATGCGTCTCGCCACCGTACCGAGGAAGAGAATGTTAACTTTACGCCTATTCATGGAGGGAGTGCGATACAGTACTTTACGGAAATATATGTACACTTTGGTCCACACCAATTTGTCGTCAGTGCCACACTCAGATACACGCAGTACAAGTGTCATGCGTATTTCATGCAAATCACGATGACGTACGATGACATTGTCGAGCAGGTGAGCGTGACCACTCCGTGGGTGCGTCCAGGTTGCTAAATCGCTCGCACTCAGTGCAAACCGAGTGTTCGTGATCGTCAGGCCGTGAGTAGCACACAGTGAGAGCAGCTTGGCACCGTTCCCATTCGCTGCAAGAATGCCATGCGGATTGATAACGTCTGTCCACACCGATGCATCACGCCCAACGCGCGCGTTGAAATCACCCAGCAGAAATAGTTGGTCGCTCCACGACACAGACCGTATCACGGAGGATAGCTGAGTGTGAAATTGATCACGCGTGCCATCAGGATAACAATTATTGCTTATAAAAGTGGCAAAATTACCTCTTCAGAGTCATAGGCGAACAGTCACCAGCCGCGCGCTGATGCCTTTTGGTGTAGCCACGAGCTGGCAATGGAGGTGATCGGATATTGCAAATCCGACCCCATGTTCACGTGGTACTGAGGTGACGTTGTCTACCCGGTAGAACGTGTGTCCAGCACCTGCTTCATGCAACTTACCTTGCTCAGCTAGCCGAGTTGTACTGAGCATCGCAATAGCAATGTGGTAGTGCCAGTTCCATCGGACCAGTGCAATGCATCGATCGGGACGTTCAATCGAGTTGCGATCCAATAGTGTGCGCACGTTCCAGGACCCGATGTTGAGTGCTTTGCGCGCAGGCATACGATTGTATTGGTGGGCAATCGCACGCGAGGTGGCGGTTGTGCTTCGGAGATTCGCTTGAAAGGCTCCACCGGGAGCCTTTGGCTCAACAGTCTGACTCACAAGGCAAATAGGAGCAGATCCATCTCGGGAATGTGATTGCAGAGACTGATGGGATCTGCTTGCGGTCCGTCACCTGCAGTCTTTGGAGTACTGGGACTATCCATATGTTTTGCGACCGTAGTAGGATACGCACCTGCGAGTACGGCCAGACGCAAGGGGGTTTGGGCTGGTTTGCACAAAGTTGACCAGGGGCTGACTGGCTTGAGGCGGATAGTAGCAAACCATAGAACCCAATGCCTGACGCACGTGCGCTATTTCAATTGAGCTGTGAGCTTATAACCCCTAGACCTGTTGTTTCCCATGGCTAGGTTTTAGGGGAAGAGTGCAATCGACCACTTCCTAACCTCTGAAGAGGAAGGACTAGGATACTGGCAGGGCGCTCACACCTGACAGGAGGACAACTCGGGTCCTCAGCCAAACTCTTTGATTAAATGTACACCCGAAAGACAGCGGGTCTAGCACATGGTCAGTTCACTGACTCATGCGGATTGGTGTCCTGCATCTTAGCAGTGAGTAGAATGTAATCAAACTCCCACCCAGCGGTCGACACGTGAAGGCGTCAAAGACATGGTCACATGGCACAACAGTGGCAGCAGTGGGTAGACCGTCCGTCAGGATCTACCACCAGCCTCAGCGCACCATAGGATCTCCGACCTATGGAAAGGTTACATTTGGATTACCTCCACACAACTCGGTCGGTAGCCTAACGACTACTGCTCTGGATACCGCAAATGCACTATTCCTGCAATTTGGCTCAGTGACTACTGATACCATGGAACCTGCCCTATCAACTCGTAACAAATATCCTGGGCTTGTTCAGCGTTAACTTTAACCCATGAGCTGGCACAAGTATATCACATTCGCTCCGGGGAAAACAGTGCCCCGAGAATCGACAAGATCTGCCGAAAGGTACTTAAAACACTTGCTCCCACCATAGGAGTACCCCTTGCAGCATTTTTCCTGGGTTCGCTTGTCTCCCATATGCTCCGATCTGAGTGGAAAGGTGGATTCATCATTCCGCTATACAAAGAAGGTAAACAATCGGATCCTACCAACTACCGACCTATTACTCTTCTACCTGATTCATCAAAAGTGATGGAATCGGTAGTCGCATATGAAATTACACGATTATTTGGAAGTCTGCAAATAATGTCTAATGTTTAACATGGATTCAGGCGCAGACGATCTTGCCTCACTAAGCAGCTGTTTACTTGGGACGCATCGACCATGGCGACTGATGAAGGAGTTCCCATATATGAGAGTTACTTTTACTTTGGCATTCGAAAGGGACAATCACTTCGTTCCCCTCCAAAATCTTACTGCCTACGCTATCAACGGTTCCCTGCTCACTTAGTTGGAAGCTTACCTACAAGACAGAATCACCAAGGTAAAAATAACCGACACTCACTCCGAAAGCCTGTGCGTCTCCAGTGGTGTCTCACAAGGATCCATCTTCGGCCCGCTGCTGTTTTTAATCTATGTCAATGACCTCTCAGAAAATATATTTTCCCGATGCAGATAATTGTACTTAATTTTAAAATATAGTGAGTAATTCGCTCACCATCCGACTGTGCCTATCTCCAGAACAATCTGGACCGGATTAACGCATGGACAAGAAGGAACCAGCTCCCACTAAATCCTGCAAAATGCCCCCTGCTGACGATGTGTTGCAGCTTCAACAAAACATATCTTTTGGAGCAAGATGTTCTGCAATAGGTGACTAGTGAACGCGACTTAGGTATAATCGTGCAAGAGAGTCTTAGTAATTCGCTCCAGTGTTCGAAAGCAGCAAATGTGGCGAACTTGAACTTGCGGTTTTGAGTCGAGCTCTCGGCACTTTTGAGCGATGACTAATACCACTCTGAATAACTCATATGTTCGTCCCCAACTTAAATATGCATTTCAGACCTGGTGTCCATGGTTACAACGAGACATTCGCCTTTTGGAGCAACCCCAAAGAACAGCGAAAAAAGTAAGCCTTGCACTATCCGGTCTCATTTACGAACTACGCTTTCGTTTACTTGATGTGTTCTCCTCAGAATATCGACAGTTCGCAGAGATCTCACTCTCACATACAGGATACTGAGTGCTAGCACCAATGTACCTCACTACCGACCCTAGACCCTTACAAACAATGCCGACGCAACCACCTGAAACTAAAGAAGCAACACTCCTGTTTGGATTATAGAAAGTATTTTTACTCAGAATTTATTCGTACTGGAATTCACTACCAAGACATTTAGTAAACGCCCCAAAACCATAAGATTTTCCTCCTAGTGAAAAAGGCTACACCAGAGTTTGATAAAGTGCGACGGCTGAAATTTCACGTTTCAGGTTGGAACATTTTGGTCTTAATTTCTTTTATATTTACATCTAATGGGTCTTGTAAAAGCCTGCCTTAATCCCATCATACACCATTGAACGATTGTACTGTTTGTTTCATGTGGACTAGGAAACCGACACTTGAACGATCATTTGATGTTTCTCACCATGCATGCAGTATCTGGGAAACTTACAACATGATAACAACAGAGCAACATAGCTTTCGACAAAACGCTCATGCACTACGAACCTGCTGATTGCACGCAGTGGTTGGAATGAAACGGCTGATGGTACAGCAGGCGTCAATGTCATTTACCTGGAATGCTCAAAAGCGTTTGATCGCCTAGACCACCGAATTCTCCGCCATAAACTGCAGCTCTATGGATTTGGTGACCCACTGCTGCGTTGGATAGGTAACTTCCAGCACGAACGTAGGTTACAGTTGAGAGTAGGGAATCCCTGTCCGATGAAATTGAGGTGGAGTACGATGTATCAAAAGGTTCGGTGCTAGCACCTCTCCTATTCTAAGGTTTGATCCATGATCTGGCTAACGAAATTACTTCCCACAGCCTATTATTCGCAAATGATATTAAGCTATGGCGGGCGGTCAGAGCACCGAACAACCACGAAAAGTTCCAGCATTACCTCAACACGATTTCGAGCTGGTTAGTTCAGAACACACTACTGTTCAATGTGGAAAAATGCCACGCTACTTAATTGCGATATAGGCATGAGTACGTGTATAGACTTGGGTCAAATATACTGCAAATCACTTCCCAGGAACGCGACCTAAGTGAGCTCATTAAGAGTGACCACAGTTAGAGGCAGCTGCGAAAACAGCCAAGCAGCAGGTCGGATTGCTGCCCAGATCATAACTCCTACGTGCTCCCTCGAGCAGTACACGTCATCCAAGTTTGGCAAACTTGGTTGGGGCGCGAGTTAAAAGTGCTGGAGAAACCACAACGCAGGGGCACAAAGGACATCAAACGTCTTCGAAATCTGTACTATCACCAAAGGCTGAAGTCACTGGGAGTTTTAAGTGGCCGCTACCGAAGGCTGCGCCGCGATCTCATATTAGTCTATCAAATATTGGGTGATCCTAATCACGTATGTCGTCACTTGCTGAAACTCGGCCATAACACCAATCTCAGAGGTAACGCTCTGAAATTGTGAACAGTATAGCCGCCTGGAATGACGGCGGAATAATTTTTATCTTCGGGTTTGCCAACCATGGAACTCTCACGCAGACTTTGTTGTCTTCTCTCCCTCTATGGATATTTTCAAAAATGCGATTGGAACTTAAACTTCGCCTCCGTCACTTCGTTACCTAAACCGTGCTACTTTAAAATATATTAAGCATCCTTTCAAACCAGATTAACATTCACATAAATGTGAGGAGACAATAGAGAAGTGAGTATTGCGGTTTTTACTTTTCTCTCGGAGTATATCAACCATAAGTGCCCCCAACTTGTCTCGTCGTTCGCATTCAATTCTCACTAACACTACTAGTATTCAGTGATGTATCTGCTCGCTAAATCCTCAAACAGCCAGCTCACAAATCTTCTGTGAATTGTAGTTTTACCCCTACCATCCTCTGGGACTCGGCAAGCAACTGCTTTTTTCCCCGGCATAAATCATTGCGCATTGTTCTCTCACCTTAGGGTAGGTTATCACAAGTTTGCATAAACTTTCTCCACCTCCAATATTTAAAGGTCGAGAAATCTGACATAAATACACCTGTTTTCTCATACAGTACTTCACACAGCCAGGTGTTTGGCACATTTTTACATCTATTCTTTTCTTTTGATTCTCATGCAAGCATAGCAGTAGGACGGCTTGATGAGTGGCGAATTACTTCTCTTCCATTGTTGCCGGAATAATTGAATTGAACAACTGGAGGGTCGGAATAAAGTCTCTCATAGCACTTACCAAATGCTTTGCCAACAGACCTTATCATTCCCAGACAAGGTGAAGAGAGATGGTATTCTTTCGGTCGAATTCATCAATTCATATTATGCCTCTGGGTTGGTAACAGCACACTAGCTTGTTGAACTCAATATCACCGCAAGGTTCCGTTGGCAAACTAATTAGAGCTACTTTCCGAATACACACCAGGTGGGCATGTACAGTGCAAGCCCAGTAGAATACGATTCCTTTTATGGCTGAAATGCTTTTCAACCTCACCGGCCTGTTATATGGCAAGGTATGTAATACGGGTGGTAATACATCTGCGCACAGTGGATGGCTTCCGAAGTTGGAGGCATTCCCCTGGTAAGGAAACTCACCCATTGATTTAGTTAGAAAAATAGATCGGAGTAACCGTTCACATATTTCTGTGCATAAACTTTCGATTCCTATTTCCCAACATTGTCATGCAGCCGTGCACTTAGAGCACTCCCTTACCACTCGTATTTAACATAATTTGTTTAGTTTTTCTCCCCGGTTATCCTACTGGACTGGTTAAACACCAACATGTTGCACGTGAAGAAGCAGTGTTCATTGTTCAACCAAGCGGTCAGACTGAACATACTACAGCCAACTGTGCTTGGTGTTAGTGAGGTATTTTTTACCTCCGTTTTCCCAACTCGCCCAATAGTTGGCTACAGTTTCGCTCAACCTGACCTGAGCTTCGTGTAGAAACCTAGAATACTAAACGGTGATTGATGCCACTTCCGAAGCGTTCCCAGAGGTCAAGGTGACCGGAACGTACATGTGCTTACGTCCAAATGGATATTGTCGGTTGCAAACGGAACATTCCAACCACCAAATAAATGTAGCTTTATATTTTCTTTTGACGTTGTCGTTAGCTCCGATTGCGCGTGTCCGTAAGCTGTGACCTTGACCTGACAGGCGGTTGTTCTCTTCTGCATAGCATTTTTGTTGTATGCTTGTCCGGAAAGCCGATTAGGAAAAGGTTTCTTAATGGGCATGGATTCGTTTAGCAAATGTGCCCTTCGGTTCTGGCAAAGATTGCACCGATTCAGTAAACCGTTTTCACAGTTGGAAGAAAACTTGCATCACTCGCTCAGCAATAAAGAGATAAAGAACACAATACCAAAATTTACTGCGAGAATCAGGGGTTTTATTTTGCTCCGTTACTCAAAGATTTGAAACAGACTTCCAACAGAGAACAGAATATTCTGTACTTTTAAGCTTATGAGTAGTGAGCAGTTAACGGTCCAAAATGCGATTAATATGTTTGGTATATCACAATCGCTGGATAGCGCTATCGAGTACGGTACCAATGATGTTTGACTAAATTACGAATAACACATACGTACACCGTTTTAGGCCACAGCCCCTTTCCTTTTATCTTTCTTCCCGGCCCAAATATCTGCCATCGGTTTTTTATGAGAAACTCTGGTTCATTGACAGGTGAACAAATACAGCAAAACAAATCGGATTACCTTGTTTTACCCAAACTCAAAATATGTACTCATATTAGTTTTTAAAAATTGTTACTGTAATAACATGAGTAGGATGTAACCATTCTTCAGCTATTCCTTCCGATTAACTGCTTTTCACATCACCTAGGAATATACTATTTATTTATTTGTTCATTAACCTAACTTTAAGGAAAGATGTGAATGGAATGATGTCTCATTTATTACACTCCGCTCCAAACGTCGATAGACCACTTACAACTGACTGGTAATGATGGTTGCTCTGTAACTAAAACGTTTTGATGTCGTATAGTCCAGTTTCATGTTGACTTCTTCCACTAGTGGGACTTCTGCCTATACGACCATTTGGATATCTTGTGCAACAGAATCGTATACAACAATTTTCATCCTTGTTAATCACACGCTAGGGATCGCTTTTGGTGCATGTACGGTTTCAACACAATACGCTTCAACACAATTGAGATTCTACAATCAAAGGCGACGAACAATCTGAAGGGATAGTTGCAATTCCCTTACTAACTTATATTGGAAATTCTGGGAGTCTATAATGGATAGGATCAGCGCCCGCCTGATGGTCTGAAAACAGGACATCAGATATTGATCAATCCCAATCACGTTTGTCGCCATATCAAGAGGCGCAACCACAAAAAGCCACACTGCCAGGACCTCAGCTAAAGTTTGCCACATAGTGTAACTGGTTTGGAAGCCGCCGTAACATCTCCCTCTGTGCGTTGTGTTAGACACTAAAGGCTCTCCCCAATTAAGCCTTCTTTTTCATACGTTATGGACTTTCAAATATCTTCGACGACGCATTAACATTTATATTATTCAATTTAGACATTCAAATTGGACGTTAACGTAGTGAAATCGATGTGTTGATTTGATCTTGCCAGTGAGCTGTTAGCAATTCAATATTTCTAAATACGTTAGGAGCAGACGATGCCCAATACCTCTCACTAAAATTGGAACCGTTAAATCATACGTTAGTTCAAAAGAGTTCCGGTGCAAATCGTTTTGCATGAGTGTGTATGTTGGTAACACTGTGCTCTTAAGGATTAAAATCCGCAGGTTAGAAGAATATATATATATATATATACACTACCTGTGCTACAGATATCGTGCCATCGGAATCATGTCTGAATAGGAAAACAGTATGAATAATAAGAAATGGGCAACGTGTCCAATCCTAT